>JAYKKO010000020.1:7502500-8752500 GCA_037074685.1 Glyphodes pyloalis
TTGTAAGTGTAGTTTGGATTTTGATATATTGGTTAGTGAACCATGCAATAATGCTATGTTATATTCATTAAACAATAAATAATTTATATGGACATTTGGAAAAACTAAGAGCACACACTTTTTAGATTTAATACTTTCGAACTCGAAATTTTATTTCGGACACGACGTGATTAAAATGTAAGATATTCAGCATCATTATATACAAAACGTCGGGTAACGGATAGGTACTATTTCGGGAACAATAGTTTAAAAATGTCCACTTAAACGATTTGAAAGTAACTAAGCTTAGATTTTCCTATCGGAAAATATATTAACTTTTCTTAATACGAATGCATGTCAGATTGGAACTAAGAGGGATAAAACGCTATGAAAATGCAGGCTAAAGGTAGCTAAAAATGAGTCTCCTTTAAAATTATAAATATGACACAAGCTTTTTAAGACCTTGCATGATGAAATAAAATTGATGGGTTAATAAATTTCGTGCATTAATTAACTATATTTACAATAGTTGCACATACAACAAAATCATTTAATTGCATTATTTAACGTTCAATTTTTATTTAAATAGAAACAGGATTTTTTATGTTTTCCTTTAAATAAAAGTGAAAAAGCACCATTAATATTCTTCACGTGGGCTTGATAACGAAACAGTATTAAAAAATCATACGATTTCTATTATATTTAATCTTTCAGTTTCATATCAGTGTCTTGTCGGTAGATATAGGTTCCGAACTGGCAATATAATCACTTTACATTGTGTTCAATGACGATTCAAACATTTTACATGTAACCTACTTGAATAAATACATATTTGAATTTGAATAAAATATACAGGTCACTGCTTTGTTACATAAATAAGGTAAAACATGTGAAGACTCATTAATTCCTCAGTTTCTATTTTAGTTCTTCAGTATGAACAATAATATACGTGAAAGATTTATTAGACTCTAACTCATAAGTATTATTATCAAATTGTCTTCAATTATTTTCATTTATTTTACATATAAGTTTTATAAAAACTTTTCTATCTAGTTAACAAGATTTTACAAACGTTTATTTAGAATTTTAAAACTGTTATTACGGAAAAGCTTTATCAAACGGGGATATAGTATTTTAGGGTATAATATATTTAATTTAGATAATGGTTTACAAGAATTTTGGATGCTACGTAAATATCACAAAGTTTTATGTAATACTTGAGACTACAGTAGCTTAACACACTAGTGCACAAACGTTGCAAAACTTTTTATTTCAGGGCAAAAAAAAACATTTTAAAGTATTGCTATTGGAACTACAAATATGAAAAAATACTACACCGTATTCAGAGTGAACTATGCACACCTTTTTTCATAGCAAACTATCATCAAAGATCATCAGCACCGAAAATTCGGGGGAGACTTGAGAGCCTTAGCCTTAGTTTTTGCGACTTAAATATCTCAACTCCGCCAAATAGCGCTTGTAACTGGTTTACAATCATAGGGCTTGCCCCTATTTGCTATATAAATCTCTTGTCTACGGAATCTTTAATCGACCAAACTTAGTGCTTCGTTTACTCCGGTTATTTGGCATCGACCATTTGTTAAAACTTTTGTAAATTTGCTCGAGGAGTTAAACTATATTTATGCTACGAATTAATCATTTGTATTGATAAAAGTCTGCTGTGTTGTAAGTGCACCAACAAAGAGAGCTAAGAAATTTAGTTCCCTTTTATAATCTTAAAAAATGTCAGTTTGTAGGAGCAAGTCACTCTTGATACTTATTTCATTTGTAAGTACCTATATTAAATTTCTTAACACATTCAAAGTTTGTCAGACAATATTTGTTAAACATAACATTCGATTTAAACAAGTTAAATAAAATCATGTCAGCACAACATTGTGCCTAGTGTATAAGCCCTAAAAATGGGATCGTTGTAATATTATTGCGTTCTCGACGAATAAACTATTAATTGATTGCAATTCAAACAATTTTGCACCTAAAACCGTACACAACATAGTCTGTTTTCAGAAACGCTTTTCATTTTAACATTTATCATAAATATTGTCCCATTCCAAATTTCATTTCTGAAAAAAGACCATTATTACGCAAATATTATGTTACATTTTCGCCACGTTGTCTGTCTTCCTGTCCGGTATCCAAGATGGCTTCCGCACTTGGTATCACAATGACATCTGTCACATTTTTGGCACATGCGATATCGCACACATCCCTATCCTCACAACTGTCACAAGACACTTCCACAGTTTCTACAACACTAACTTTCCTCTCCATATATTTAACCATGTCCAAATCATCTATATGCTTAGCAATATCCAAACCTTTATGCACGTCTTTCATTTCGCTTGTAGTGCAAAAGTCTTCGATTTCTGAGCAAATTCTCTTCACATTGTCGTCTAAGCAGCTCGAACAATTCTCATCGCCGTTATTGCTTGATATCCTAACTAATTTCTCTGTTTCTAGATTAGCTAAGTTCGTGTCTTCACCTAGAGTAAATATCACTTTGTTCACGTCTACTTCTTGACAATTTTTTTCTCCGGTGGCCAGTCTTAGTATTTCAGAATCTGAGTTATGAGTTTTTAGTAAAGTAGGGGGTAGTTCGGAATTGGTCTCCTGTGTTAGTTTCATGTTGTAGATATTGGATTCACTTCCCATTATGGAAGTGGTAGATGCATCAAGGTTTGGCAGCTCCTGTGGAAAGAATAAGATGAGTTTGTCTTTCACAAAAGGTTAGGTTCAACGCAGACTACATTAGAAGCAGCGATCTAACATTCAGTTAAGGTTATCACTTGGGTGTTTAGATTTTTTAAAATTTATAAGTAAGCCATTGTTTTTACCGTTGCTTATTTTTAAAGTAACATAGCATGAAACTTAGCAGCGGAACAGTCTGACAAACATTTTTACTATATTATTTGTGGTAAAAGTTACAGATATCATTATTAGAAAAGTTCAAAGAACAAAGGTTAATACTATTTAGAATATCAGTGTTTATTACAAGTCGATATTTGTTATAGGATTTTTTTAAGTTTTCACCTAATCTCATTACAAAAGAGTAAAGTTTGCTGTGTATGGCTGGGCAGGTGTTTCCTGCAACTTCGTTCGCATATATCGAGACAATAAATATACTATATATCAATCTAGTGTATTATCTATCTATTTACTGGCTTTCATCTAAAAAATCGTTCAGTAGTTTTTCCTTGAAACCGTAATAAACATACAACCAGACCTCCTTATAAATAAACATTACAAGCATTCTTAAAACCTTTTGTGTTATTAGTAGAATTATGGATAATGGATCCAAGACTGCGTTAAACCTTATTACTGCGAACTATAGTTGTCATGCTATTTAAAAACAAATATATTGCAGAAAAGCATGCTGTATATGTAAATAAGAAAAAAGCATCAGAAAACTTACATGCATCGTAATAGAACTGAGCAGCAAAACAAAAAAATAAATAAATCAGGCAACTTACTTTAAACGTGCTTAAGCATAATTTCATAAGACACAAATATTTATAGTTAGTTTTTATTTGCAGAATCATATTAGTACAGTAAAAAGCACGTAAGAGTTATCACCTTGCCACTTTTTATAACCCTTATTTCATGGGCACAAGAGCCAATATCCAACAAACAATTGCTTGTCACCATAAAAATGCAAATTTAGTTGCCTCATTTGTTTTGGTACATATGTATGCGGCCTTTACTTGGAGCCTGCTCCTACAGCACATGGCATTTCTAGGTAACGAACCTTTATGTACCTTATGTTAATACGCTAAGGTTGAAATTCGCATTGTTTAAATTGGTTTAAGCAAGCCCTGCTGTGCTAGCAACGAGCTCGGACTGACAACTGGATCAGATCATCTAACGTCAGTTTATGTAAATGTTCTTGTAATTACATACAAATTTTACCAGACTTATTTTTTTAATCATATAAACATCAATTTTCTCCGACATATTGCGTTGAAATTTAGCGTGACGTCACTTGTTCGTATACATTTTACAAAACAGTGACGTATACACACCCCTCCATTGAACTTTGACGCGTGGGTTGTATACGTGCAATGCAAAAATTAATTTACATTGCATTTTAAAAATTTTACTGACGGACTAAAAAGGACCACAGTTTTTTACCGAATCAATGGTCCCTATTCTTTTGTGAAGATGAAAAGCCACGCACCAAAGCATTTTATTTGCCTAAAGCCAGCCACCTAATGCGGGAACTCACCTGATCGTCATGATAACTACCAACGCTGCGCGAATGCCGGTGCCTCTTCAGTATAGCAGTCTGCGGGGACTGTCCATCGACGGCGTCCTGCCACCATTGCAAACAAATAGCTGATCAGACTCTAGAACATACCGCGTGTGTTACTGTGTGGAACTGCCGGGACCGGGAGAGACTGACTGGGAACTCGTTCGGAACTAAAATATGATCTCACTAGCTTGTATGTAATGTAATCTAAATTAGCGAAACGATTGACTGATATATCAACTCCTGATCTAAACTACAAGGACTGGTAACTTGAAACTTTTGACAAAGATTACTTTTATATTGTTTAGGTGAGCACTAAGTAAGGATTTTTGTAAATTCACATGTAAGGGGGTTCAAAGTAAGTATAAACTTTGCCGTTTTTTAAATTATTCGAATGAACTTCAGAATTCAAAAGTTCTTCATTGAGGGTCAAACACAGACGCAAACATTTTTTTAAAAAAACATCCCTTACGGAGTAAAAGGGGTTTGGAAGTTTGTATGAATCATCATTTATTTTTAATGTTTACATTAATTAACTGTTTGCAGTAGCATATTATTAATAGCTTATCAAGATATTTATACAGTAAACAAATACAAATAGCTATTTTACCACTTACTGTCTCGTAGTGTCGCTCAAATCTGGTTGTTTGGCTCACCTGTCACTTCACCGAATAACGTTTCGCTGAATCATAAAAAATCTACAATTTACAGCCTTTTAAAGTTCAGCAAAAAAAGTAACAATTTCGATTTTTTTCAGTCTCGCATCGGTCTTATAAAATCGATAATAATATTTATAAAAACACAAGAAGAAGCGAAATACCAGTTCCACCAGTAGCCACACGTGATAAGCGCCAACGAAGAAACATTACTGCAGAATAACGTCGGAACCTGCCTCAACAAGATGATATCTGAGTAGTGTGCAAATATGAAACTTATAGTGGTGAGTCAAGGTTTACCATAAAGTGCACTAGATTGAGTAATCAAGTTACTATGTGTGCCAAGTCAGCCTTTCTCTAGAGGAGCTTTTAGAAAAATCTTTAGGTAACTCGAAAAAATTGCAGCTGTATTACCGAACGATGAAGTTGATAGCTGCTTTTCTTTATTCGTGTAGTTTACATAACACAATAACACGGAGTCGGAGATTTCAAAAAGCTTTTCAAGAAAAAGTTAAATCCCTACTAATCCCTACTTATATTATAAATGCGAAAGTAACTCTGTCTGTCTGTCTGTTACGCTTTCCCGCTTAAACCTCTCAACCGATTTTGATGAAATTTGGCATAGGTATACGTTGAACCTCAAGAACGGACATAGGCTACTTTTTGTTAGAAAGTAAGGGGGGGGGGAATGCTACCTTTGAGAGTTTATATAAGAAAAGGCACAGCTAGTAATTTATAAAACTTTTGTAAACAGGATGATGATTAATTATACCCATAGACACTAAGATCTATTTTATATTTAATAATGAGGAGATACAGTGAAAATTAACACAAATGATACTCCAACACATCGCGTACCAAAGCGTTCACAGATAACAATAGGGAAGCGGACTATAAATTGTTTTTGTCCATCTGTTACATTATCCAAAAATATGGGACAAGTATTTTTGCATTTTTCACCCAATTTTTTTTTCTTTTTACAGAAGCACAGTATATTGGATCCTCCCAGCCTGATGGTAAGCAAGAGAGGAATCCACGTCTCGATGACAACGCATTTGATACCGTAATATCATATCCTTTAGCATCGCCATAACAGCCCGCAAGATGTTTCTTCAATTATTCCACTTTGATCACCTGGGTGATATACCCAAATTTTAACGCAATGTTTAGGTATTGTAAAAATATTTGTCTTATTTGGTTGGTGAATTTTTAAGACCTATCCATAAATACACGTATTGGCTTAAAAACAAACAATTTTTAGATTAAGAAATTTGTACACCATATTTTAAATGCAAGGTAATATCACCCAGGTGATTTACTTCTGAGGCGATCAAAGTGGACTTATTTATTCCACTTATAATCGGTTTTTTCACGCTTTTGAAAAATTCCATACAAAATTATAACGGCTATGCATTGAATTCAATTGTCGCATGACGTCTTTAATGGGTACGTTATTTACCCAGTGACATAACGAATCTCCACCCCGCAATTTGACATCGTTTTATATATGTATTATTTTTTTATTTCCTAAATAAAAAAAAATAGGAAATAAAAAAATAAAAGTGTCCATATTTTTTTAATGACTATTTAAGAAACTAAAAACAATCTGGTCTTCGACCTAGTCCACTTCCCGATTAGTCGGTGAGTTACACAAATAGGACTGGCAAATAAATACTATACTCGTCTGGATAGAAGAAGATGGTCCTTCTTATATATTGAGTATGTTCATACATCCATAGGATGGCCTATCGTCTACACTCGTGTTAGTAATTTAATAAAAAGAAAGTAAGATTTTTTTAATTAAGTAGCATTATTTTTTTATACATAGACTATTACTAATGTAATCTATACGAATATGACTATGACTTTACAAAAAGTTGTCTTTTTCATTAATCTCGTTGACCTTACGAATGTCCTTTGAAAGTTAATCACAATGAATTTTCTATTGTGCTTGACTTTTTGGGTCTTACGACTGTAAATCTGTTATGTATTATTGACCTTACTCCTTACGGTGGTCATTGCGAGTATATTTGTTACAAGGCCAATTTTTAGTAAAACAACTATTTGTCTAAAACGCCGACTAACTGTAAACGCTCCCCACCACAAATAAGACAGAAAACCACACAAAATAACACCAAAACCCAACTAACCTTGAACCTGTTGAACTGACGATACTTCCCCCTCTCAGACGCGACCAGGCTCCTTAACGACTGGGTGCGAGGGCACTGACTGTCCGCTAGCCATCGGTTTGTTCCGAACAACTTCGATGTATCAGATCTAGAAAAGGACACAACCTTTACCAACATAAAGCGACACACGAATAAGCCACCGGACAGTAAACAAAAGAACCAAAGGTAAAAAGGTATACAAAAAATATCGCCTTCAATATATTGCGGTTAGCTCAGTTGGAAAGTAGCACGCGCGATACGTAGAGGTCGTGGCTTTGAGTCCCACACTTTTGACAACTGTCAAGTCACTCGCCGTTGAAGCTAAGCTAGAGCAACAGAGCTTTCCCGACTCCCCACAACTGCGTTACCCGCCGAGTGGTCCCACTCGGTGGGTGCGAGCCCGACACTACACTCTATTCCCCGCAGAGAGTGACGGTGCGGTAGGCATTTCCCCCTCGACAAAACAAAAGTTCAGCAGACCTTTACTCTGGTCCGTCCCCGAATCGTACATTCATCATTAAGTATACTCACAGGTTGGCGGGCAAGGCTAGCAACCGCTGTAGGTTGTGCAGAGTCGGTCGCAAGTCGGGCACATGAGCACCTCGCGCCCACAACAGCTGAGCTATGCATTTGTTCAGCAGGAACATCCCGTATAGGAATAGAGTAGCGTCGCCTCCGCGTGCGAAAAGGGGTAAGCTGCAAATAAAGAAAACGTTATGTTATAAATGAATATTGGACAACATCACGTACATTAAACATTTTAAAGATAGAAATAAAAATCATCTCCCCTTGCCGCATGTCGCACGTTTGTCTGGCAAGAACGAACATAACTCACTAGTATCTGGCAAATCCGGCGTGACATCGAGTATCTTGCTAGCTGAGCCCAACAGAGTGATCTTGTATAGCAGCGGCTGGTTGAGTATAGCGGCCGCTAGACTTCATACGGCAGGGTCAATTACATTTATCGCACGTTTGTATGGCAAGAACGACCTGTAAGCTACACTTACTTAGGATCTGACAAATCCGACGTGACGTCAAGTATCTTGCTAGCTGAGCCCAACAGAGTGATCTTGTATCGCAGCGGCTGGTTGAGTACACCGGCATAGCGGCCGCGAGGCAGGTAGCTTGCGTGCCGTCATAAGACGGGGTCAATGACCTTAGTTGCACGTTTGTATAGCAAGAACGAACGTAACTCACTTAGGATCGGGCAAATCAGGCGTAACGTCGAGTATTTCGCTAGCGGAGCCCAACATAGCGGCCGCGAGGCAGGTAGCTTGCGTGCCGTCATAAGACGGGGTCAATGACCTTAGTTGCACGTTTGTATAGCAAGAACGAACGTAACTCACTTAGGATCGGGCAAATCAGGCGTAACGTCGAGTATTTCGCTAGCGGAGCCCAACATAGCGGCCGCGAGGCAGGTAGCTTGCGTGCCGTCATAAGACGGGGTCAATGACCTTAGTTGCACGTTTGTATAGCAAGAACGAACGTAACTCACTTAGGATCGGGCAAATCAGGCGTAACGTCGAGTATTTCGCTAGCGGAGCCCAACATAGCGGCCGCGAGGCAGGTAGCTTGCGTGCCGTCATAAGACGGGGTATGACCTTAGTTGCACGTTTGTATAGCAAGAACGAACGTAACTCACTTAGGATCGGGCAAATCAGGCGTAACGTCGAGTATTTTGCTAGCGGAGCCCAACATAGCGGCCGCGAGGCAGGTAGCTTGCGTGCCGTCATAAGACGGGGTCAATGACCTTAGTTGCACGTTTGTATAGCAAGAACGAACGTAACTCACTTAGGATCGGGCAAATCCGGCGTAACGTCGAGTATCTTGCTAGCTGAGCCCAACAGAGTGATCTTGTATCGAAGCGGCTGGTTCAGTATAGCGGCCGCTAAACATGTGGCCTGAGCGACGAAGCCGGCTGCGACAGCATCGCTGACAGCGTTGTTGGTGCGGGTGTTGTCGTCGCCGCATATGGGGAGGGGCACGTCGATTATCGTCCAGGTAGTTGCGTCTTTCTGTAACATACATTTTAGTAAAATAAATGGATGTTATAAATTAACATTATCATACACATTGTGCACTAAAGTAAGTTTACATAAGAAGCCAAATAACAATCATATAGGACTTCGTTGTTGTTGTGTTCCTGCATGTGAGTAAGGATTCCAGAGCTCCTGGGGGGTGCTACATTAGTAGCAGGGGTCATGCCTTCAAGGTTTCGGCGACAAGTCAACAGTTCTAAGATTCCTTTGAGGGTTTAAGCGTTAAATTATTTAACAAGTTACCTGAAAATGTTATCCAGTTGCTTATGCATAGATTTAAGTCTCATGTTAAAAATTGTTTAATAAAAAAGGGCTACTACAAATTTGATGATTATTTAAATGACAAAAATGTATGGGTCTAGAATAACTTTAATTTTTGGAAATCTAGCTTTGTATATTTTATATAAGTACCTAGTATAAGGAAACATTGTTACATTGAAAAAAGTAAGTGTCGAGTTTCTTGCCGGTTCTTCTCGACATGATCAACATTCCGAACACGGCGGTAGAATACTTAATTTGTACTGACGATTCATATAAGTGCTTTTGTAAAGCTACTTTACATGAATAAAGATGTTTTCTATTATATTATATTATTGTTTACTTTTCGCCATTAGCAGAACCAACCTGCTGCATATAGAACCAACCTGCTGTATATAGAATATCTGGTGCAGCTGCGTCAGCAGGTCCCCCCTCAGGTTCGCGAGTGCAGCGTGCGAGCGCGCGGCCAGCTCCCGCAACGCGCTGCAGGACTGTCTCTTCTCTTTGACGCACTCCGTGCGCCGGGAGAGGTTATGGTAGTTCTCCATCAGCTCTGACCCTGAAATACGTGACGGCATAACTGGTATTTCGAGGAAGAAAGTAGCAGCACAGTAAGTTTTTAGCTCATAAACATCATAGCCCATGCATAAAATGTTCATGAATTTTTATAAATTACTAGCGGAGCTGACAGACTTCTTTCTGTCAAAAAGATTTGGAATACGATTAATTAAAAAAGTTCAAATCGACTCTACATTTGAGTAAGAAAACGTTTGTGTTGGAAAAATAAAAGGATTGTTTTTAGACTTTCTAGCTTTTGCCCGCGACTTCGTCCGCGTGGCATGTTATAAAAGAGAGATCTTCGATATGCATGTCAAATTTCAAATTTCTAACTTATGCAGTTTAGATTTTTTCATACAACATTTTTTTCCCGCTAACTCTCGTTCCCATGGGAATTTTTCAAAATACAGCCATTAATAAACTTTATATTTACTAAGGTATGCATGCATGCTAGATTGAAAACATCTATCTTACGCGGTTTAGATCTTTTTATACAAAAGTTTTTTCTCGCTAACTCCCGTTCCCATGGGAATTTTGGGAATTCCTTTCTTAGTGCACCTCTACGGTACCTAAGCTTCACGTCCCTTCCAAATTAAGTGTCTACTCTTAGTTTAGGACAGCCTAAGAAACTGACTGACTGACATATCAACGCACAGGCGTTGATATGTCAGTCAGTCAGTTTCTCCTTTTATATACTTAGATACGAAGCTCCAATCTTCATTTTACCCCCTTAGGAGTGCGTGCCATAAATTCTGCTTTTAACTTTGGTACATCGCTTAGGTGCGTTTGAATATATTTAAAATAGGTAGTTATTCATTCTTACCGACATCCTGATTCTCCTCAAACAATTTAGAGCGTCTCTCTTTCAGTCTTCTTATATTAGCTAGCTTGCTGTCTCTTTCATCCGAGAGTATTATCCGCTTGAACCTTAATATTTCTAATTGCTTCGTTAGTCTAATGTGTTCCGACCTTTGGAAAGGCGATGGTTTCGACTGTAAATAATTAGAAATCAATATTTAAGTACCAGGCGTTACATAGATCTTATTGAATAAATGTCGAAGAATGATTTCGTAAACATATTTTTTGCAAAAATTTTAGGGTTTTAATAATTTGATAATTAATTGGTGATGGTATCTTAATCTTAAAGAAAATATATATGCGCAAAAACGGTAACTGCCTTAGTAAAGTTACCAAATCTAATAATTGCAGTAAGCAATTACGCCAACAAAATTTGCCTTGATAAGTTAACCATATAGGAAAAGGTATCTAAAGCGGTCAAGCTATTTTACTTCCTATCCGTAAATCATAAGACTTATTATTGCGCTCGTTGCTATCGGTCGGCAGCCGGTTGCATATGAAATATGAAATAATGGCGTTTGTCAGCGAGCTAGGCAAAGGGATAAACAATCAAGGGGGTAACAAACCCTATTCAAAGGATAACCAAATAATAAAGTAGCCCTATCAATAGGGTAACTCTTTTGATTGGATTAAGGATTACCCTATTATACGCTTAACTTGATAAGGGGTTTTCCGATCTCTGATTCTAAGACGTGAACATAGGGAAGAACTCCTATCCAATTATACAAGGATGTACTTACCTTAAAAGATAGGAGATCATTCAACTTTAACGCTAATCTTGGTCCATTCGAAACAGGCCGTTTATCTTCTTTGATCCTACCATTCTTCACACTTAAATCGGTCTGCGAAGACGACTTCTGCTTATCAAACTCGTCTGGCGAGAACAGATTCTTCTGAGATCTACTTCTAAACTTCAACCGCTCTTCAAACTCATCATCAGCTTGAGGCCAACTGTCGTTGGTCAACGCTGACTTCTGGTGTATTCGTTCTTTAATCTCCTGCACAGCTTCTTGCCGCTTCTTAATAGAATACTGCAGAAGATGCAACTTCTGTAACTTGCTCGCGTTGTAGCTCGGTCGTATCTCCGATTTAAGGAAGTTCAAAGCCATATACCTAAACTTGGGCGCACCATCTTCATTGTCATTCTCGTTACGCAAATCGTAACTCTCCGCCGTTTCACTAGAGTCTATATTCTTATCGGCACAGTCTCCATGCCTAAAAGCGACATCTGAAGCAAATTCTTGGGCTTCCAAATTGTCAGGCGAATGCTCGTATATGTAGTTCGTATCTGGCTTTTTCCTCTCACTGCTGTCATCTCTCCTTCTATCTTTCTGATTCTGGCTTATATTAAGGCTAGCAGAAGCTCTGATAGTTGGGAAATTCTGCTTGAAACCCCTATCTGCTGGACTATTGCTTTTAGAGTACTCCTTATCGCATTTCTTCAAGAACTGACTCGGAGACACTGATCTGGACTCCTTCAACAACTTATGGTTCTGTATAAATTTAGGTTCAATGCCTCTAGACCTGTTAGTTTTACCTGAAGAATCCGAAGACAGGGATCCGTGTTCTATTTCGTTCTCCGGTGATATGACATCCAGTTTGAGACTTTTGTACGAGCAGAAGTAGCCTCCGTGCATTTGGAAAACGAGGGTATTGCTTTTGAAGCAATCCGAAGTGAAGTTAAGGGATAAGTTTGCTCCGATGTAACGGAGGCCTGTGAAGTAGACGCCCCAGGTTTGTATGATAGTATCTTGAGGAGCGTCGCTGTGGGATTCACTGCTTGATGCGGCATTGCGACACCATATCCGTATTACAACGTTTGTTGACGACATCCTGTGTGTCAGTTCTGAAACAAATTTCATTCATCAACGAATAGAATAGATTATTAAAAATGACTATTTGATCCATCAGATCGCGCTTGCTCGCACACCATATTTTTAAGTTCTCTAGCCCTAAATATTGTAAAGATTAGGATAACTACTGAAATTCTTGCCGGATTCTTCACGGTAGGATTAGATTCCAAACCGGTTGTTAGTAGTAGTTTGTAGTTCACAAATTTAAACTAGATGGCGCTGTGCGCTCCTACATCGCGGTGACACTATTTTTCTGCGGATACATATAGGCTCAGGAACTAATTCGAATAAATGATACGGTTCAGTGATTCAAGTGTGTTTTATTAGTCCATAGCTGGTCCTTCGAAAACGGATAGTGCAGTGTAAAGTGAATAAACAGTGAGTTTAGTGTGGTGTGTGAAAAGTGACAAAATTAAAAGTGTGTTTAGTGTTTCGAACTTAGAAAATTCGTCGTGTCGTGAGTAATAGAAACTAAACACAAACACTTAGAAAATTTTCGGTTAAATTTCTCAGAGACTTAGAATAATTTGATCATAAATTAGGCACAAACACTTAGAAAAATTTCAGTCAAAATTTGTTTCGGACTTTAAAAATTTCGATTGTTAATTGGTGGATTGGAACTTAAAGTTTATAAAGTAAACAAATACTTTGAACTATCAGGTGTGAACTATAGTTAACTTGTTAAGTGTTTTTTAAAGCTTTGGACAATTGTCAATTTAATTAAAGTTAAATTCAGTTTTACCAGAAAAACAAGATGGAAGAAATCTTAAATCATATAACGGTCATTTCGGAGTACTCTAATAAGATTTCAAAATTACTTACAAACACTAAGAAGTCAAGTAAATCTAGAATAAGTAAAGGCTATTTGGAAACACGTTCCGAGACATTAAATGAATATTGGGATAATTATAGTAAACAGTATAGCTTCATTTTAGTTAACTATTCCAATAAAGAACTGAAAACACAAAATTTTGATTTGGAACAAAGCTATTGTTCTACTGAAGAAGCTTACATGGATCTTAAAACTCTAATTAAAGATTATTTGTATGAGTTAGATTCGACTTCCACAAATAATGATAGTGCACAAAGTAGTAGTAACAGCTCTGATGTAAAAAAAGTGAAACCAAAGTTGCCTCCAATATCAATACCTAAGTTTAACGGAGATTATAATGAATGGACAAGTTTTCGAGATTTGTATTTGTCACTTATACATAATGATAATAGTTTAACAAAAATCGAAAAACATCACTACTTGAAATCTTCTTTAACCGGAGAAGCTGAACAATTATTAAGGAATTTTTCACTAACTGAGGCAAACTATGATGATGCGTGGAATAGATTAGTAGAGAGATATGATAACAAACGTATGATTGTCAATAATATTCTCAATAGATTGCTGAATCAAAAGAAACTCACAACAGAATCTTCGTTGGGAATAAAAGAACTGCTGGATACTACTAGTCAATGTCTAGATTCTCTAAAAAATATGAAAATAAATGTATCTACTTGGGATGCCATTATAGTACATATAACGGTTGGTAAATTGGATATTGAAACACATAAACTTTGGGAGCAATCTCTGGAAAATTCTACAGACATACCTACATATAAAACTTTAGCAAATTTTATGGAAAAGAGATTTCGTACTATGGAATTGGTCAGTACTTCGCAAGCACACCACACGACAAGAAAGCATAGTACTCCACAAAAGATCACGAACGTGAAATCTTTCGCAACAGAAGTAAATAGTTCCTGCTCGTACTGTTCACAGAACCACTACATCTGCCACTGTAAAGATTTTTCTAACATAACAGTCGCTGAAAGACATACATTTGTTAAGAATAACAACATATGCTTCAATTGTCTCGTTAAAGGTCACAGTGTTAGTAATTGTCGCCAGAGTATCAACTGTAAGAAATGTGGGCGACGCCATCACACTCTGTTGCATTACACAACTTCTGGCAAACCTGAAACAACAAGCAATGAGAATGTTAATTTGACTACTGAGACAAATGAAAATAATACCTCTTGTAACACAGTTTGTATGAAAACTGAGATGTTAAGTAGTCAAACTATCTTAGCTACTGCTCGAATTGCTGTAAAATCAAAAAATGGTACCACACACATATTGAGAGCTCTTATTGACCCAGGCTCACAAGCCTCATTCATAACCGAAGCTGCATCACAACTTTTACTTTTGGACCGTATTCAAGTAAATGGCAAAGTTACTGGTGTATCTGATTCATCAGTAGTCACAACAAACGCAATGGTACATTTCACAATGCAATCCACAAAGAAAGAAACAAAACAAATCAGTGTAAAAGCATACGTGTTAAAGAAAATCACTTCGTTATTACCAACTAAAGAATTTACACAAGTTACCTGGCCTTCAACATTGAAACTCGATTTTGCTGATCCCGAATATTACAAACCAGGTCGTATTGATGTGCTTTTGGGTGCCAACGTGCATGCTGAAATAATACAAGAAGGATTACACAGACATGAGTCTCTTGTTGCTCTCAACTCCTCTCTCGGCTGGATAATATCTGGAAAGATATCACAAACTGAAACACAAAAACACGAAGTTATAGTTACTCACACAAAAATTGAGGTGGATCAGTTACTTAGAAAGTTTTGGGAGATTGAAGAATACTTACCACATGAAAAACCACTGTCCAAGTTAGAGATACAATGCGAAGAACACTATAAGAAAACTTACACTAGAAATTCAGAAGGTCGGTATGTTGTTGAGTTACCATTTAAAGAAATACCCCCAACTGATCTTGGAGATTCCAAGTCACTAGCTCTTCGTCGCTTACAGCAAATGGAGAAACGTTTTGCACACACACCTGACCTGAAAGAACAATATCAACAATTTATGAATGAATACTTATCACATGGTCATATGGAAGCTGTACCTGAAAAAGAACTTAATACTAATAATAAAAAATACTACTTACCTCACCACGCGGTACTACGACCTAGCAGTCTTAGTACTAAACTCAGAGTTGTGTTTGACGGAAGTGCTGCACCTGCAAAAGGAAAATCATTAAATGAAGAACTTTTGGTTGGCCCACCTATTTTACAAGACATTCGGAATTTGATAACAAGATGGAGACAACACAAGATATGTTTGATAGCAGATATACAAAAGATGTATCGACAGATATTAATTTCAAAAAAGGATGTTGACTATTTACGGATCTTATGGCGCGAATTTCCCCATGAACTAGTAAAAGAATATAGATTACTTACTGTTACGTATGGTACTTCTTGTGCTCCTTACCAAGCCATGAGGACGATACGTCAATTAGCTGAAGATGAACGTGCTTATTTTCCTAAGGAAAGTGAAGTAATAAAGTCAGATCTGTACATGGACGATTTGATGACGGGTACGTCATTAGAAGAAGATGCTATCTCACTCCAAGCTCGTATAACTGAGTTACTCGGTCGTGGTGGCTTTAGTGTACACAAATGGTCCTCTAACAGTGAATCAGTGTTATCAAAAATTCCCTGTGAAAGTAAAGAGTCTGAAAGTGCAGTGCATATTAAAGTGGAAGGCACAATTAAAGCCTTAGGTATAGTGTGGAATTCACAAACAGACAATTTTGAACTACTTTTACATTTAGATGCCGCAAATGATGCAATCACTAAGCGAAATGTGTTATCAGCTATTGCTAAAACTTATGATCCCCTAGGTTGGCTTGCACCCGCTATCATTTCTCTTAAAATCTTTATGCAAAAGTTATGGCTTGCTGGTCTGGACTGGGATGATGAGTTGACGCAAGAACTAAAGCATGAATGGCATACTCTTGTAGATAGCTTTAATAACATGCAAACCATTCATTTTCCTCGCTGGCTTTTTTGTACAAATACTGCTACTAAAATTGAGCTTCACGGTTTTTGTGATGCGTCATGTGCTGCTTATGCGTGTGTTGTTTACCTCAGAGTTTGGGATAATGATGAAGTCAGAATAAGATTAATCACAGCTAAAACTCGCGTGGCTCCCGTTAAACAAGTATCCTTACCCCGTCTCGAACTCTGCGGTGCTGTGTTACTTGCTAGAATGTTAAATTTGCTTAAACATGAACTTAAAATTGACAATAATTTTACTTTTGCTTGGACGGATTCTACTATCGTTTTGGCATGGTTGAGAAAAATACCCAACAGCTGGACTACCTTTGTTGCTAATCGCACGGCTGAAATCTTAACGACAACTAGTAGCAGTCAGTGGCACCACGTTGATTCCATAAACAACCCAGCTGATCCCGCGTCACGTGGACTTAATCCAACCGAATTGCAATCATGCGAACTATGGTGGAATGGCCCAACATTTTTAAGAGAGAGTAATGAAATGGTAAATATAATAGCTCCTAACTGCATACCTGAAACTAAACTGGAATTAAAAACTAAATTAAAGACATATGTTTGTGTAGAAGAAAATGAATTTATTGGTACTTACCTTAACAGATACTCAAAGTTATTGAAATTGACTCGTGTTACTGCTTATTGTTTGAGGTTTATAGACAATTGTAGACAAAAGGTAAACAAGAAAGTAAGTGATGTAAACTCTTCTTCCTACTTAACTGCAACCGAAATTAATAATGCTTTAAAAGTTTGTATAAAACTATCACAGTCCAAATATTTTCAAAATGAATTTGAATGTTTATCTCAGGGTAAATGTGTTCCCAAAAAGAGTAAATTATACACTCTTAATCCTTATATTGATTGTGACAAAATCATAAGAGTTGGTGGTCGACTGATCAATGCAGCAGTTTCTTCTAATGTAAAGTCACCGGTTGTTTTGCACAATCACTGTAATTTAGCAAAGTTAATTGTTATGAATGCTCATCAAAAATCCCTGCATGGTGGTCACCAACTTACACTAAATTATATTCGTCAGAATTATTGGATTTTACGAGTAAAAAACTTAACTAAAGCCGTTATTCATAAATGTATACCATGTTTTAAACAAAATGCTCAACCAAGTGTCCCATTTATGGGAAACCTACCTCGATACAGAGTTCAACCTGATCGTCCTTTTCGTACAAGTGGTGTAGACTTTGCTGGACCATTTACACTCAAGCTGTATCCAGGTAGATACAAAAGAATGTGTAAAGCTTATATTTGCTTATTCGTGTGTACCGTAACAAAGGCACTTCACTTGGAGGTGGTCAGTGATTTGACTTCGGCTGCCTTTTTAGCTGCTTTTAGGAGGTTTTCTGCCCGTCGCGGTCATTGCAAAGAGATCTGGAGTGATTGTGGAACTAACTTTGTTGGCGCTTCCCGAGAATTAAATTTGGCATTTAAAATTGCAAAATCCGAAGTCGTTTCTGAAATATCAGAATTGCTCGCTAATGACCAGACAGACTGGCATTTTATTCCCCCCCATTCTCCGCACTTTGGTGGGCTTTGGGAGAGCGGTGTGAAAACTGTTAAACTTCACATAAAACGTGTTATTGGTACTACTCCCTTAACGTTCGAAGAGTTCGCTACCTTCCTTGCTGAAGTAGAATCCTGTGTTAATTCACGTCCCCTTACCTTAATTAATTCTTCTCTCGATGAACCTCCCTTGACCCCAGGTCATTTTTTAATTGGAGAAGCACCTGTATCAGTTGCCGAAGAAAATGTCGTAGATGTTAAACTCAGTCCATTAGATCGATGGCGTTTGTTACAAAGGATGGTACAATGTCTGTGGAAACGTTGGCAATCGGAATATTTGACCACTCTTCAGAATAGATATAAATGGAATAAACATGTTGCTGATATTAACTTAGGAACAGTGGTTCTAGTTAAAGATGACAGACTTCCTCCTGGTAAATGGCTTTTGGGACGAGTTATTGAGAAACATCCTGGAACAGATGGTATAACGAGAGTCGTTACCTTGCAGTTTAAAAATAACACTTTTAAGAGACCAGTTGCTAAGTTGTGTCCTCTGCCTCTGGATGACTGATAATATTATTGTTATAAGTTACATTATTTTATGTTTGTTAATTTTATTCACTATTGTTCTTTATGTTTATAAGGACTTTAGTCGTCCTTAGGGTGGCGGGATGTTAGTAGTAGTTTGTAGTTCACAAATTTAAACTAGATGGCGCTGTGCGCTCCTACATCGCGGTGACACTATTTTTCTGCGGATACATATAGGCTCAGGAACTAATTCGAATAAATGATACGGTTCAGTGATTCAAGTGTGTTTTATTAGTCCACCGGTTGTAGCTTCTATTTTGGTTTGTATTAATTTTAACGATGCAAAAGTGTTCGTTGTGACCAACATGAATAAATGAATTGATTATGATTTGTTACATTACTAAAAATATATGAAACATAATGTTTTTTGAAAATTGAACTCATGGACTAAATAAAATTATTATTTTTACCGATTCGTCAATCAACATTCCAATTTTACCACAAGCGGACTAATATTAGTATATAATGATGATGATTATGACTATGACTGTTGGACGACATCACATATATTGCTTTGCACCACAAAACGTGCTATGCATTATATAATGACGACCTCCGTAGCCGAGAGGCAAGCGTGCCGGACTTTGGCGTCGCGCCATTTCTGAGGTTCCGGGTTCGATCCCCGGTCGGGTCAATATGGGAAACGAACTTTTCTATATCGTCTCGGGTCTGGGTGTTGTGGTACCGTCGTTGTTTCTGATTTCTGTAACACAAGTGCTTTTGCTACTTACCACAGAATCAAGCAATGTATGTGATTGTGTCCAATATTTATTTATTTATTTATAATAGGTACATAGATTACGAAGAAATAAAATAAGCAAACTTTTCCCACGCGAAGCGGTCTTCTCATAAAACGATCCAAATGACAATTTGTCAACAAATAAACAGTTACATATCTGAATAGGTACACGACACGAGATGTGATAACACAACATAAACATTACTCGACACTAACTGACCCACATTCATTTATCGGCTGACTCATGTAGCTAAATGACACAGTTTGGATGGGCGAAGTTCAGTATTTATAGGATAGCTGACCGAATTTGAATCTTTTTACTATTAGAACATAATTTGAAACTCATCTATTATATAAAAATGAATCGCAAAATGTGTTGGTAAGCGCATAACTCAGCAACGATTTTGACAATTCTTTTTTTTTATTTTTGTTGAAGTCCAAGGATGGTTTTTACGGCGAGAAAAAAATCGAACTGGTTTTCCTGGTATATAACCGGGATAAACTTAAAGACAGCCCTTTTCTTTTTCCAGTACAAACGGTTTTCTAACTAATATTTAGAGTCAAGCCACATTGTAAATCTTTTTGACAGGACTTTTAAAAATGAATGGCTCCTTACACTCGCTTAAAAACAAGGACGGATAGACCGATTGTGGAGGTCCAGGGAAGGTTTAAAAGGTTAGAAAGTGATAAAAAAATAGGCGTTACGATGTTCGCCGGGCCAGCTAGTAATTAATAAATACCAGTAAACATTGCACGTCTTACTACTAAAAACGAAATACGTTTACTCCGATGACGAATAGCAATTTTTAATACTTACAATCGTATAAAATATTTTAAAGGGTCGAAACGCGACACCATTTTCATTATTTTAAATGTTTAAAATGGAACGCGAAAGTGTTAAAGTTTATAATAAATTACAATCGTTACCAAGTCACCTTGAATGCAAATAAAGCATTTTCAAACAAAAATGTTTATTATACAAAACAAAAACCTGATTTGAATTCCGTAACTTTCGATTAATAATTCAAAACGAAAGCTTTCGTTTGTTCGTTTCGTTTTAGACAGGAGATCCACAGATCTCAATGTAAGTAGGTTAAGCATTTGTGTTATGGAAACTAGAACCAAAGTTGATACTGCAAAACATACTTAATTACATTGATAGACACGCAAACACAAATGTTCATCACACGAATGTTTGTCCTGGGTAGGAATCGAACCCACTACCTTTGGTTTAACAGCCCGAAGCTAACCATTATTCCATCGTACTACGTGATTTAAGTATCTTTTCATGTAAACTTCATACAAAAGTATATTTATAATCGTAATCATAATAATGGTAAGGAGTTCCTTATTTCGTCACTCTGCCTTATAGGCCTAGCATGCGCAATACGTCATTTTTTTAGCATGAGACGACAAAAGTTTCTCTACCGTTAATTGGATGTTATAATACTGTTCCTACTCGTATTTTCAGCCAATCAGCAGTTGATGCATTGATTTTGACATTTCATAGGAGCGCGACAAAATTTACTCCCGAGGCGCATGCTAGGCCAGAGAGAAAGTTTCGACAAAATCGGTCTAGCCCTTTCAGGGTTCAGGCAGAACAAACAAACAGAAAAAAATTCAACTGTTATTTTTACATATGTACCACATACACATCCATATTCCAAGTAAAAAGAATATCATCATGCGTATGTTTCATAGGTATTCGTCGAAACTTGTTAAAACAACAAAACAGCCCCTGTCCAGCTTATTATGAACGATAACGAAAGATTAAATAACACAAACTGAAAATAACCGTCCAGTACTAAAGGAGAAAATTGTATTATCTCATCACTGCATACCTACAGACGCAATTCATAGCATGTGCAATATCAATAATGTATTGCTACTATGTTATAAATATAATCGGTTATATGTAATCAAATTTTTAAGTATATATTTTTGATCCCCACTTAGGACAAACATCTATGGATCTCCAAATACATAATATGAATAATATGACGAGAATATTAGACATATTTTATAGTGTCAGCTTTAGGCTTTTTTCGCAATGTGTGCAATCATATACTTTAACGTCACGCCATGTCTGAGGTTCCGGGTTCGATCCCCGGTCGGGTCAATATGGGAAACAAACTTTTCTATATTGTCTCGGGTCTGGGTGTTGTGGTACCTTCATTTTGTCTGATTTTTGTAACACTAGTGCTTTAGCTACTTACCACAGAATCAGAGCAGTGTATGTGATGTTGTCCAATATTTATTTATTACTAGCTGTGCCCGCGACTTCGTTCGCGTGGACTACATCCTTTCATGGTCGGTTTTACCCCTTTCTCCCCTAATATTTGAAACAAAAAGTAGTCTATATTTTAATCCAAGTTTCGAGCTATATTTGTGCCAAATTTCATATCTCTAACTTCAAAAATAAAAATTTTTCCATATAAACTTTCAAAGGTGGTATTACCCCCACCCTTCCATAAAAAGTAGCCTATGTCCGTTCTTGAGATTCAACGTATACCTATACCAAATTTCATCAAAATCCGTTCAGCCGTTTAGGCATGAAAGAGTAACAGACAGACAGACAGACAGAGTTACTTTTGCATTTATAATATTAGTATGGTTTCTTTATTTATATACAGAAAACTATGTACGTCATGACGCCAGCGACAATAATTTGTTTGTATTTTGCATGGAACTATGGATCTATCTAGAGATAGCGTGTCGTCCAGGTTTCAACGAGTTACGTATTGTACGTTCGCGCGGACCCCTTCCATCCAAGAAACGGGTTTTATTAAGTCATTGTGCGGAACAATTTCGTATGCAGTACACGTGCGCCCGCCTATTTTGCTGAATAGATAAGTTATTTTTGTGGTTAATGTGTATAATGGTGTATATTGATAATTTTTAGTTGTTTTTATGTATACTAACCATTTTTCAAAGTTAATTACCAAACAGAATCACTATCCGGTATCAGGCCGGATGGTGCGCAACTATCCGGTATTCGGCCGGAAAATAATGGCCGCATAGGCCGGATACCGGATAGCAACCGGATACCCGTTGCATCTCTATCAATTTTTATTTGTTTGTTAAAGCAAAAAACATATTTTTATTTTATTACTAGCGGCTCCGCGAGTTCGTACGCTGGGACTTAGTCTTTTATAGCAATGACCGACCCGGCAGGGACGCGCTGCCTTTTAAAATAGGCATGGTAGTTTTTGAGTTTACTCATTGCAAACATACAAATCATTCCTCTTTATAACATTAGAAAGAAAGAAAGAAACATTTATTACTTAAATACATCACAACATTTTCATATAAGTACACATATACAGAGAAGAGACAAAAAAGAAAACAACAAAAAATATATACATACAATGAAACATGAAATTGATCTCCTCGTCAACGCAGTAGAGGCCATGACACTTAGTGTAGATAAAAATCTAAATGACGGACTAATTAGAATCATTGCTTTTATGCCCAGTCATCATCCCTATTGAGTTTATAATGTGTCTGGGTGTTTATAAATATTTAAGTGCTAACCACTACTGTTGATTTTCGTTTTCATAACACAAGTGCTCGAGCTCCTCACTCTGGGATCAAGATTCATTGGATACTAACAATGTGTATGTAAAAAGTACCATAAGCATAATTAAATCAGACACACAATCAACAATAACTTTTAATGATATCATAATTTTTTTTTTCCTAAAACACGTTGGTCAGTTTCAGCTTACCATTTCATGAATTACGACAATATTATGAAATGGAATGATAACACCCCTTATGAAGTATTCAATTCCAAAATGGAAACATGCCATTACCAAATTAAATTTTGCGTTCCATTTAAACATTGAAAATAAGATAACGCGTTAAAACGCAGTGAGCACAGTTGGTGCAACGTAACAAAAGAAACGTCAATCAATAAAACATATGTTTTATCTCTCGAAAAAATGTCGCGTTTTGGCCCCTTAACTTATTTACATTGCCATGACCATTACCATGGAGTGCAATAAAGATCATTTCAATTCCATTCATTGATTTAAAGCATACCAGAATCAATTTCCTTCCACTTAGGATGAGGAGATGATATCCTTTCGCTGGTGTAGAATGGAGCAGACATGGTTGTGTGATGCAGAGTCAAGTAGAAGCTGCATTGTGAGAAGCAGCCTTCAGGCGGCCTGATGTTGTATCCGACAATCTGAAAATATACATTAACATAATGTTACAGGCTATAATATACAATCATATTATATTAAATAAATAAAGGCGAGCGGGTTAGACATTGCAATCAACGCATCTTCAATGTCGGTGTTTGTTTCCTGATCAAGTCAATATGGAAAACAAACTTTTCTATATTATCTCGGGTCTGGGTGATATGTTACCATCTTTGTTTCTGATTTTTGTACCACAAGTGTTTTAGCTACTTACCACAGAATCAGTGCAATGTGTGTGATGTTGTCTAAGATTGAAAAATTACTGCATCTTTACTTATAACGAAAGTAATCTCAAGCCTCTTTGAAAGAACAACAGTAAAATTAGACATTTAACTACTTCACCTAATCCTTTCTATGTGTTTAAAATGACCTAAGGTTTGACTGGTAGCTTGAAACATTAAATCCACTGACTGACATTTTAAGTGATATCATTTTTAAATAAAATAAACAACTGCTTCCTAAATTTGTTTACAAGCTTAGGTCATGTTATGTCATAAATGATGTTGATAACTACAATTACATATAGATGAAATGGATTTTTTCCCTTTGGTATTTTAGGAGAAAGTATCAGCCAAATATTACAGTATGAGTAAATACACAAGTCACCACTTTTCCATTACATATGAATAAAATAAAAGACATCTTTTAAATTGGAAGTCACTATTTGATAAGCATTGATTATACATGAACAAAGAATCTTGTTTGTTAGACACATTTCTATTATTATATTTTTCCATGAAGCTAATAAAGGAAATTGGAACTATTATAGAGATAGTTGCTTCTATTCAGTATAACCGACACGAAATATGAAACATTTGTCCAATTCAGCCTCATAATGATCACGTCAGAAAGATAAATGTCATACCTACGAACTTCCCACACAAGCAAGTAGGCGTTTGTTGGTAAACCAAAAAAAAAACAATTAAGATTATTTTGTCTAGAACATTCTTGACCGTTTTACCTGAATAAGACTTCTTAAGCGGAGCTGTTGAGTCGCTAAGGGCGTCCATTCTCTACATCTTGGCCTCCCAAACATTATTTCTCGTTAATTTCTGTACCAATAAAAACTACACGACCTGATCAGGAAACAATGGATCTTGCTTCTAATAGGCGAAAGAGTGATGCAATGTTTGAATTTTCGAATTGGTGTAGATGCACTATTGCATAATAATAACAAAGCTGCAATTTAGTAAAATAACGACAATAAATAATTAAAATGCTATCTTTGCAGCTGACTCAAAAAGTATTCTTCCGAAAACGTCAAATTGTAAATTTATGTTGCAATAATAAGATTTGAAAAACTACTAAAGTCTACCTATTATTCTGAAATAATTAAATGGTATCTATTTTAAGTAAATTATAAACAAAACTCATAATGAAAAAGAATCACTCATAGCATTTCAAGATTATCTTATAATTTATTGTAATTTTTTTTTACAAGTTTTCAATTAAAGTAGGTATTATCAATTCTTAAAAAAATAAAAACACTATTACAATTTAACCATGTCATGTTCACGCCACTAATGACTAACCACCATAATTCAGTGAACAATGTGTTGTCTTTTGACGTGACAACGTCTAATAACTCGATACTACGGGATGCATCCACGAAAAACATTGTTCTGTTACTCTTATTGTCCCGTTCCAAAAGTAAGCGTTCTAAGATATTTTCATGCGCGGGAAGTGAAATGTGTTCTTCTTAAGTTTTTCAGGTATGATGATTACTTTAACGCATCACATTTGCACAACTGAAGCTTAAAAAAAATCAAAAATGTATTCAATTAATAACAATTTACCTCGGCTTCATAAGAACAGCATTTAAAACTATGATTTTTATAATTCTTTTAACATCGAGATTTTTGTTTATAGTAATGTTTGTTGCATTGTATTTATTAAATTGTAATTGTAAACTACAAACATACTTAATAATTATAAGAAAACAAACTCAATATAGCAATAAAAAATTGCCTTAAACTTTGTAAAAAAATGCATCGTTTTTGCTCCAAAAGTCAAAGTGTACAATATAAATAAATAAACTGAGAAAATTAACGGTCTCATCGGCCTGAAGCCTACGAGTGTTCTCTCATTTGGGTCTGTTGCACTGTCTACGCTACGTATCCAGCGTGTTACAATAGTTGCTGGTGAAGTTCACGTGAAAATAGTTGTTACTGATTTGTTAAATACATATAGTACGTCTTAATTAAGTCGTAACAGTTCTTTTTAAAACCAGGCATAGTTATTTTGGTCAAAAAAGAAGTATTGTTTTTAGTGAAAAAATCAGTTCGTTTTATTAAAGCATAGTTCACGATCGAATTCTGTTTATAACTTCAAGAGAGAGTGGTCCCTTAAAATTCAATAGATAGAAGCGATGTTTGATAGATATGGCCGGAATATCATTATTATTTATATAAGAAAAAAATAATCTTTGACTTCATTAAAAATGTGTAAATTGTTTATCTCCCTTCTATATTCCAGTTTCTACTACTATCTATTAATGTTTCTAATGTAGCAAACGTAAAACTGTCACTTAGATGTCAAGTTTCTGTCATAGAAATGTCATCTGTCGAACGGATATCGCGAATTGGTGTCACCTTGCGTATTTTTCGTATGATCGATTAAATCCCAAATAAACATTGAAAAAAATATGTAAATGTTTTAACACTACAAAAACAAAAAAATCGGATTGACCGTATACAACTACATCGTATCATCCCTCCGGTAAGTTGAATTATCTTTTTTATTCTCCCTGTAAGTTAGCTGCGTTCGACGTATTTTATTCATACAATAATGTGAGGATGTTAGGTAATTTTATAATGAAATGAGGAATTCAAAGGTTTATCAATGTACGTGGTAGATCTCGAGCACCTACTGCGAGAAATTAAATTATTAATAAGCACTATTTCTGCTCCCTATGTTAAGTAGGTTATGCTACTGAGGATTTTATTGATTTCCCTCCTTTATTTCAACAAGTTAATTTTACATTAAATGCATCCTACGAAATATGGGCTGGGTATGGTACCTACCCATCTATTTACAAAAAAAAAAGACTTTGTTAAAATAGTAATCCTTCATTTGTAATAAATAGTTAATATTATGCTCGTAATCTTATTATTATTAAATGTTGTGCTCATTAAGCTACTAATGCTAACTGTTGACTTAAGAGTATCTTTTACCAAAATTCTTCTTGTGCCCATATTTTTTAATGTAAAAAATTACATAAGTAATGAATTTTGTTTTACTATTTGTTCAGCTGTTCAAATATTTGTCAAAGGCATTTTTAAATTGGTTCTTTTGGAACTAAGAGATATAAATTTATGACAATAGCATAATTATAATAAACATTTTTATATATTAAATCAAAGGTCATTTAATTTAAACTGAGACATTTAGTATGAGTAATAAATTCAAAGTTCAAATACCATAAGGCATAAACGAATCAATAGTACCTAATGCTCCAATGGAGGAATGTTTTATTCTAGGTCATATTAAGTTCATGTCACTGTCTTAGTATGGCATACATATCACTCATATTATGGGTCACTCAGAAAAAAGCAATGATTTTATTTAGTCTGCTGGTTAAATTATCAAAATACAATAAAAAAATGTATATAGTTAACAGAAATAATGAAGGTACCACAATACACAGACTTGAGATAGTATGGAAAAGTTTTTCATATTGACCTGACCCTGGTTTGAAACCAGCGTTCAAACCAGCGTCTGGGGTGACACCAAAGTCTTGTCCATTCGTCTCTCGGCCATGGAGTACTCATATTTTATGGCATTGCTGTATGGGATGTACAAGAGGTGGTATTATGTTTAAGGCCTGTCTCACAGCTGAACTACCAACTAGGCATATAGCAAACTAATACATATTATAATTATGTTGTTGGAACTGTGCTCATAAGTATGACCTATGTGGCATAAACCTAGGTCGGTTGGTTGGTAGGCATGGTTTTAGAGTGGGGATTTACTTGTGTTGTGTATGACACCAATACAATCTTGCCCCATTGGAAATTATTTGCCAAATCTCCACTGAACAAAAAAAAACACTTCTGTGTTGGCAACTCCTGTTGGTTGATGACAAATGTTTCTGTTTTCATCCAAGTTTCCATCTATAGTAATCTGTAACTAACATTGTGTACCTAATCTGAGTGCTAATACAACAAACTATCAAAAATCTAAATGACCTCTTCATAATATCTTTTAGACCATAAATTGTATTATCAAATTCATAATCTCAATAGTACCCAATCAAAAAGTGTTATTGCTAGAGCAAACCATTCAAAGTAAAGTCAGATCGCCTAGATGTGTATAGTGGCATGCCGCAAGGCTCTTTACTGGATCCCGGATTGTACCTAATTAACATGTTTCATCTTTCATATTCCATAAGCAAAGTCAAAGAAGATGCTAACTTATATCAAACATTTGTTTCAAGACAAGATTTAATTTTGTTGTTTTTTTTAATTTATAACGTTTTCTGTTATTGCATGATGCAGTATAAAAATAATATCTCTTAAGTTTCATTTGTTTTCAAACATTTCTGAATAGATGTATCGTAGGCATTGGCCTATTGGATTGGATTGGCCTGCCTGCGGCGTTTTTGTAGTATGTAATTCAAAAGATACTTCAATTAGTATATATCCAGTATACATGTACTTTTTTCTAGCTTGTGTGAAATAAGGGGTATGAAGTCTGGCCAAATGGTATTAAAGTCTAGGCGTAAAACTCAATGCGGCGTGAATGCGTACTGAGTTTGAGTAGCAATACTGTCTTAACATTACATTGTGTTGCTGATTGTTTGCCAAAAATAGAAGACGTAGGCGTTTGCAAAGAAAACTTGCGACTTTATTCGACACTTAAGAGCGATCGCTTTGTGAAAAATGTGTTTTAAGTCAACACCACAAAGCGCTTGCTGCAAGTAACTTGAACGCTCGAATGATATAGGTGGAACTTTAGTCTGTACGCCTTAAGGGTTTTCTGATTTTTTTTATATTACACTTCAAGATTGACCACATCCCACCTGATTTCAAGTGGTAATGAGGTCCTAGCTTAAGGGCGATAAGTACAAGATAATATATCTGTTACTGGACTTGTCGCCCTTACCTTGAAAGCTTGACCCCTGCTACTAATGTAGCACTCCCCAAGAGCTCTGGAAACCTTACTCACACGCAGGAACACAACAACATATAGTGATTGTTATTTGTCTGCGGTCTTCTGTAAGGTAGAGGTATTTCACCAGTCGGGCTGCTCCAGTTCGAGCGATAAATCTTCGCTTCCGATTGACTACGACTTTTAAACAAAGCCTTTGTTGTATTATGGATGGCTTACTGAGTCCGAGTAGCTATACTGTCTTAACATTACATTGTGTTGCTAATTGTTTTCCAAAAATAGAAGGCGTAGGCGTTTGCAAAGAAAACTTGCTACTTTATGCGACACTTAGCTCGCTCGCTTTGTGAAAAATGTGTTTTAAGTCAACAGCACAAAACGCTTATTAGCCCGAACATACGTTGAATGATGTAGGAACTTTAAAGTGTGTACGTCCCAAGAGTTTTCTGCCTTTGTGAGAAATTTTTTTTGATAAAACTTGGTATAGGTATATGTTGAACCTCTAGAACGGACATAGGCTACTTTTTGTTTTTGAAAACATGCAGTCCACGCGAACGAAGTCGCGGGCACAGCTATATATTATATGTCGCTAGATTAACATGACGAAAAAACAAGTAATCACGCCAGAATACGTCACGATCTGATGATATCACTGTTATAGGTTCTTTCACCCACTGGCCTGTTGTTGTCTCATTCGAATCATTTAATACATTCCATTATTTTGTATAGTACACATCTGTCAATCGTCTACAGACACCTATTAACATACCGACTGATTAATTAATAGGACGTAAATAAATAACCATAAATAATTATACAATACTCAGGTGCGATAACGGTAACGCTCGAATATTTTCAGTTGATTTATTATCGTCATGTGATGATGTGACATAATTTGAGGAACGTATATGAGAATAGGGTTGTTCGGGAATATTACCTGTGATTTATTTGTACTCTTTTGAAGGTAACCATACTCAATTATAAATACATTTCTGTCTTACTAAGGTTGGAATTGAAAATATAATTGTAGGGATGTTTTTAATACCTGCCAAAAGACGATACCTTCTCTACCATTATTTAAAAAAACGAACTATAAAAGACGTTTGTGGCATGGGCCGCCTTAAACTTTCCTAAATTGACTTGGGTCTGGGTGTGCTGGGATGAAGCCCCCAGTTAGTATCCGTCGTCGGTTGCTCATAGTTAAAAAAAAACCTTAGTTTGAGACCAGGTGATTAGTGTGGTTGTCTGGCGCATTTATTTTATTATTATTGAATTTATTTTTCATTGTTAAATTTAGCATAATAATATCATTTGTAACACAATTATTATCATTTGTAAAAAATTTGCTAGATAATCACGTCTCATAAAATACATCGTAGTGACATACGGGCGGATAAACAGATGGGCAGCGCAGTAGTCAGTCTAGTAATAGAGAATGGCTTTCCCCTTTTAGTACAGACTACATTATATTAAGGTAAACACTTGCATTTTTTTTTGATTGCACTTCAAGATTGACCTCATCCCATCTGATGTTAAATGATAATGAGGTCCTAGCTTAAGGGTGACAAGTACAGCATAATAAATCTGTTACTGGACTTGTCGCCCTTACCTTGAAGGCTTGACCCCTGCTACTAATGTAGCACCCCCCAAGAGCTCTGGGAACCTTACTCACACGCAGGAACACAACAACACAGAAGTGATTGTTATTTGTCTGCGGTCTTCTGTAAGGTGGAGGTATTTCACCAGTCGGGCTGCTCCAGTTCGAGCGATAAATCGCTATGCCCTGCCTTTCTTAATTGCATTTCGATATTAGCTCTTATTTTCATGATAAAGAGCGGTGTAAAGTCCAACTTGTATAATCTGATGCAGGGCTGCCCAAACGAGAGCCCGCAGTAATTTTTTAATGTTAGGTATAGGGGAGTAATAAATTTGTCATTTTTGTTTTTACTTTATCGGTAGAAACAAAATAATTATTCAATCCTATTTGTATGAATACTCAGGTTGGGTGCCTTATTGACGGCCAGGCGTGGTTATATGTGAAACGCTATCAGTAATTGTCTTCAAAAATGGCAGTCCTTTAATGTAAACAGTAATTAAAATTGGCCTCGGATCACATTTGTTTTGGACAACCCTGGTCTGACGTGCTTTTGTATGTACAAAACCAAGAAATTACTCTTATACGGGGTAAACACACTTGAATTACCTTGTATGTGGGTTAAACTTTGTTTGGCCAAGTTGACACAGTCTTGTGGTATTGATTGGCCTTCATCCCTATCCTTGGCCGCCCCACGACACGACCTTGCCCCGCGGGAACTCCCCCCTCTCGACTGCTGTAGTAACTGATAATAAAACTGAGCCTTGCTGAGCGAAAATGCTTTATCTATGATATACGGTATCCATATTATACAGGTTTGGCGCATAGGACGGCAGAATACCGTAAACTCGAAGAAAAGATTACTAAATTCTTGTTCTAATATTTTACGATTCGTAATTTGTCAAAAATTACTTACCGTTTTTCTTCAACCGATTACGAGTCGTTACTACCGTATCATAATTTATTTTCATACCAGCTGTCATAAGTCGTCCGTCAGTCATTTTTAGCTTACGCCTCGTATAATTTAGTACGCTTCGTAACTAGAACTGATCGTTTTTCAAATATTCGAACCGGGCATTAGTTAATATTTCAAGTATCAATTTTATTATGTTATAACATTGATCAATGTGTTACCAAATCTATTAAATATCTGTAACTAAAGTGCTTTAGCTACTTACCACATTATCAGAGCAACGTGAGTGATGTTGCTCAAATTGATTAAAAAAAAATAAGTCTCCAAAATGTTTTGTTCACTAATTTTAGTCATGACTACATCACTACATAGTATAAAACAAAGTCGCTTTTTCTGTCTTTATATCCATTTGTACGCTTAAATCTTTAAAACTACGCAACGGATTTTGATGCGGTTTTTTTTAATAGATAGTGTGATTCAAGAGGAAGGTTTTTGTTTGCAATAAATAATAGGAAAGCCAATATTTCTAAGTATTTACATTACATCCGTGCGAAGCCGGGGCGGTCGCTAATGATTTATAAATTGTTTTACCTCAACAGGACGATCAATTGAATGAAAATTGCATTTTTTGCATAAATTAGTATTAATCGATTAGTTTCAGACTTTATAAGTGATCTTTATTGAAATGGCCAGTCGTTTACAAACCAGACATAGAGTTGAAGCTAACAAAAGTGTGTTAAAATGGCTTATTTGAATTTTTCTATTAAATCAGGCCTATAGAGTACATTATCAAGTATGATTTAAATATTATTCTTAATTGTATTATTATTTAAATTACATTCGTAAGTACTTTTGACGACCTTTGTAGCCGAGAGGCGAGCGGGCGGACTTTGGCGTCGCGCCATCTCTGAGGTCCCGGGCTCGATCCCCTGTCGGGTCAATATGAAACTAACTTTTCTATTTTGTCGCATGTCTTTATTTATTTATTATTTATTACTGCTAAAACCAGATATTAATGTAAATACAAATTAATTCGAAGCAATGGTGATATTCATGTTAACGGCCATTCGTCTTAATATAGAGTAACCTAGACGAATAGGTGATAAAAAATCACTTCAAACAATCACAGGCAAACGGCGTGTTTAATTAATATTAAAAATTCACGTGACCCACGCAGTCACACAACTCTAATTAGTACTCATTCATGTTCTATTTTCAAACTTAGGGCTTATGCAACATCCTATTGGACAATCGCAGTTGGACCAATGACAATGTCGTGAGATGTCCTCTAATACTTTTTCCTGATTTTTTTTTCGTTCTGTGATTTTGGTTATCTGTGATGTGAATTTAGTTTTGTATGTAAAAGTGGACTAATTGAAAAAAAATCGTGTTAAAAATATAATAATGACGATTAAAGGTAAGGAACTCTTGTTGTTTTAAACATTTTTTGAATAACATAAATAAACGTAGTAATGCTTCATTGAAAAAGTAAGATTTCCTAGTAAGAAAAACGGGTAGGGATTTTTTTTTATTATTTTAAACATTTTGTTTTTCTATTTTTGGTTTCACAATTAATTTTAAAAAAAAGTCGATTGTGTAATCATACGTTAATGTGTTGTTTAACCCGGACTAATGAAGCTTTCACGTCCCAATTTGTAGCCCAAAAATAATGGTTTTCTATCGTCTCTGTAATTCTGGTTTGTGATGGATGGTTAAGAGTGAAAATTTTATGATTTACCAAAAATATTTTTTCGGATTCTTCCTATGTTTTTATGTTATCGCGATTGGGTTATTTTGGTTTTGTCTGTAATACCTTCTTCATAAAGTTGTCTATCAGATTTTTTTTTTAAACTAAACTAATGTAAACATTTAAAATAATTTAACCCAGTCAGCTCGTGACCACGGTTGGTGCAACCTAACCGAAACGTCGGGCAGTAAGTAGTTCGTATTAACTACTAAATAAAAATGGTGTTGCGTTTTGACCCGTTAAATTATTTTAAATGTTTAAAATGGAACGCGAAAGTCTTAAAATTTATAAACTAATGTAGTTTGTTATAAGAAGACGATAAATTTGCGAAACCTTATCCAATGTACAGAATACAATCTGTTCACTATAAACTTACACGTGTTTCATATATTAAAGACGTATTACCTTCAAAACAACTTTCAAGATGATTAACCTTAGGTGAATGACCGCATATAGCCTTTAAATGTGTAATGAACATACATGTCCGAAATGAGATTGACCAAGAAAAAATATACATCTTGCAATGTTCAGATAAAGTTTATTAGTATATTAGTTAGTGATGAATTTAGGAGTAAATTTTCTGACAATGTGATATGATTGTCTAGTTTGTGGGTTTAATATCTTTTTTTTTTAAATATACTATGTGATTAGTCTGTGACTTTGTTCGCTTTTTATGTTGTTCGGGTATGCCATCTGTTTAGCTATTAAATTTCGTCCAAATCTATTTACCAAGTTGTTTACAGGAAAAGGGTAAAACACATCCATACATCCATTAAAACAAACAATCACGTTTGATATATTAGTACGATAATAAATTTAGAAGGTTTTAACAAAATAGATTAATTTATATCTAAATGGATCCAAATCTTTACCCACCTTGTTTGATGTTGGTTAAATATTAAGATTTTTTTGCTTGTTAGTAAACAAAAAAATATTTATTTGCATATATCCCATCATGGAGAATAATTGGTATTTGATTGAGTAGTCGAGTTTAAGATTTTTATAATTGTTTATAGTGCTTCACGTTGCACTAATAAACTTTAAATATATAAAAAAAAAAACAGAAATAAATCATCTCCCCATGCGCACCAACTGATTTAAGAGATAAATATAACAGAAAAAATTCATAGCCTACGATAACTTGCGGTTAGCTCAGTTGGAAGAGCAGCACGCGCGATACGTGAAGGTCAACGAATCCCAAATTGCAAGGAGAGTTGCAATTTTTTTTAGTTTCTTTCATATATTTTAAGTAGCGAGTTTTCGTTTTCCAACATATACAACCTGTAACGGAAAGGGGGTAACAATGTAAAGTAGGTGGATACTATACCTTGTATAGATTCTATATACGAAATCCCGAGTTAAAATAAACACTTTATTGTTTTTATGAAATAAAAAATGATTAACTATAATGACTGACTAAAACGTAAACAAACGCATCACAACACTATTGAGGTCAGCGACCCCAAATCACGTTATCACTTCACGACAATCACTGCGATCCTGAATTTCTCCACCTCCTTCCTCGACATGCGCGCCTAGTACTTTCTTAGAAGATGCGCGAACATTATGCAACATTTGTGGTGTCACTGTACAGAACGCGGCCTTGATGCTTTCTATCATCTCTTCCCTTGACGAGCATGCTACAGCGTAAACCTTCCTTTTACATTAGTCCCACAAGAAGAAGTCCAACGGAGTGAGGTCTGGTGACCGAGCTGGCCATGTGATACGACCTCCTCGCCCAATCCACAGATGGAAACGAGCGTTTTGATGGTTTCGTAAATCTCTTTCTCTAGCTCTCGGTCGGCCATCACGCTGCCGTCGGTTGCTCCGACACAGAGAATCATCTCGAATATTCTTGATTGCTCAAAGACATCACGAAATATCACTAGGCTATCCGTAGTAAGTAGGTAATCCAGAAAGGCAAAAACACAAGATGTTGTCACGGCGACGACAACTCAATGACTTAACTGAATTGTCAAAATGAGAAACGCTAAACCAACAAATTTCAGATGTGATTCAGTAAACACTACAAGATGAACCACCATTGTGATATTTAAATTAATAGCATAATAGGTAGGTACATCCAAGTCTTTCGACGATTCCAACAATACTGTGATAGTGTTGTGCAAGCGTGACTTAGTCAAAATTTTTACTTGTATTTGACTGATATTTCAAAAAAAATTATTGAATCAATAAATGCGTGTACACAGCTACAAATGGTCCCATACAGTTTGTAACCGTTAACTGCTTTGGTATTTTTGATATTGTTATACCCTTTCCGTTACACGTTGTATGTACTTACTAGCTGTGTTCGCGACTTCGTTCGTGTGGACTACATATTTTTGTGGTGAATTTTACCTCTATCTCCCCTAATATTTGAAACGAAAAGTATTCCATATTTTAATCCAAATTTCTATCTAGGTATATATTTGCCACATTTCATGTCTGTAAGTTAAAAAACAAACATTTACCATATAAACTTTCAAGGGCGGTATTACCCCTGTTCCCCTTATTTTCAAAACAAAAAGAAGTCTATGTCCGTTCTAGAGGTTCAACGTATACCTATAACAAATTTCATCAAGATCGGTTCAGTGGCTGGAAAGACGGACGGACAAACAGACAGACAGGATTACTTACGGATTTATAATATTAGTATCTAGGATTTTTATTTTAGATGTTTTGTTCTTGGTATTCGAGTGTATTTTTGGTATTGTACTGAAGGGTTGGAATCAGATCAGTTACTCCCTTTTTGATGCAGTATTTATGAATGAAGGTGGACGTTGCATGTGGATATTAAGCCGATTACCTTGATATATGTTGAAGTTCTTAATTTATCGAAAACTTGAAGGCAAGTTTTATCTTAGGGCTGAACATTAACGATACCATTGCTTTATATGCCTTATTAACGAGGCTTAGAGATAATCACATACTTTTTAAATATCGAAAGTTAATTGAATATGTTAATTGTGTATTTATTGTATTCGAATGGGATTTCACTTTCGTTGGGTAGGTATTGTGGCAAAATTATGAAGTTTGAAGATTTGGCTCTCTATCTGTCGTACATTTAGCTAAGTTCAAAAACATTAAAAAAAACGATGAAAATATTTCATTGTAAAATGTCATTCTGCTTAGTGTAATTTTTTTCAAAAATCGTGGATACTGAAAATAAATAAAAATCACACATGTGGTGAAAATATTTCAATTTATAATTAACGTCCGATAAATCTTAAGGGTTTCATAAATCATTGATAGCTGTCATTTTGAAAGATAGCTGACATATTGAAAAAAAAATGGAATGAGTGAGCCATGTTTCTTAAACTAAAACGAAAAACTTCGATATACTTTCCCACTTAGTCAGGTCATTAATTTTCAATAAGCCAGTCAAGTTGTCAGCTCGCCCAGTTATTCGCTATCGACATGCGATAACTGGGTTTAAGCGTGTCAAAATTAGGATACAATAATCTCCTATATAATTGAAAGTGATATATCGGGCCAATGAACGGCCTGCTGTGACGTCATTGGAAAAATGGCGGCCTGGCGTGACGTCACACGATTCGGAAAGTGATAAGTGCAGGGTGTGTTGCCGCGCCTCCGCTCAAGCAGCCAGTGCGACTGTTTGTTTACGCGGGAAATAACGTGCGGCGCGAAAGTTTTTTTTTTCTTAAGGAAAAAAAATTGTGTCTTTATTGTGAGTTCAAAGAGGTTGCGTTCTAAACTGTTTGAATATGGATGATGGTATGTATATTAATTTTGGTTTGTTTGCGTTAACTTTGACGTTTTTTAATTAAAAATAAATAAAATAAATAAATGCGCCAGACAATAACACCTATCACCTGGTCTCAAACTAAGGTTTTCCCTTGTACTATGAGTACCAGACGATGGATACTATGATAGTATATATAATTGATAGTATGGAAACTATTAAGTGCATTTTAGAATGCCCGTGATTAACTGGTACAAGTGCGCCTCCTTGCTTTAAAGCTGCGATTTATGCCCGGTTCCAATATTTGAAAAAACGATCTATACTAGTTACGGATAGTAATCAATTATACGTAAACTAAAAACAACCGACAGACGACTGATGACAGCTGATATGGAAAGTAAATTTGAAATTAGAATTAACGACTTGTAGAAAAACGGATAGTAAGTTTTGACACATTACGAGTCGGAAACTAAATTAAAATATTTTTATTTCTTTTAGTATTAGAGCCGGCATTAAGCTTTTTCACGTTATTTCATGAGGAACGTTAGGCTCAAAACAGGGTACACATGGATTCAATCTCGTGAAGCAATATAAGGCCATTGCAGGCATCAAGCCTACATCGGATCATCAGATATTCCAATCTTTTTTTAATGTGATTTTTTTTTATAAATCTATTTAGTTTTGATTAAGGAAGTTTTACGTGAAACAGTTAATAATAAACAATCAGACATAGTATAATTTTAAAATGGCCTTGTAATATGAATCACATTGAGATATTCTGTGAAAAAACGTAGTAGGTAGGCAAAAACAATGACTCAAATACAAGAAAAAATTTAGTCAATATTTGTGTTTAAATTATGATGATGTGTAGTTCCTAATTGCCTCTTGTTTATATTTAATGTTTCATTGCAAATAATTACAGTCTACAAAGTAAATAAAAAAACGAAGCATTGCTTTTTAAATTGTTTCATTAATTGCATCTTTTATTGCGAAGCAGTAGATTTTTACATTTAAAAAAAAACTAAATAACAATGTGTAATTATTTTTGTATATTTTATCCTGAAAATAAAACAAAAAATACTATTGATATAAATGCACTCATTTTCCTCCTCAAGTGAGGTTTTTCCCACAGTAACAGTAGTTACAACTGAGTAGCTTTATAAACACTTTGTTTTGTCTGATGTATGTTATTAAAGTTTTATTTGTAAAATATAATAAAGTTGTGTGATATTTTTGTTTTCCATACTAATATTATAAGTATACATTGAACTTCTAGAACGGACATAATACTTTTTGTTTTGGAAATAAGGAGGAATGGGGGTAATGCTGCCCTTAAAAGTTTATGAGAAAATTTCAATTTTTTAAGTAAGGGATATGAAATTTGGTACAAATGTAGCTCAAAACTTGGAATAAAATATGAACTACTTAGTCCACTCGAACGAAGTCGCGGGCACAGCTAGTAACATAATAAAGAGGATAAGATAAATATATTTTTAAACATAAACATTTTTTTTTAGTAATAACGCGAACAACTGATATTTTATAACAATTTACTTGTTATAAAATATCAGTGATCGAGTACTTAGTGATGTTTATCTTAAAAATGTTTTATGTAGACACGTGTATCGTTTGGTTCAAGTGAACGCGTAAAACAAAACATGAGGAAAATGAGTCACAATAAAATAAATTAGTTTTGTCGAAGTGGTAAAGTCCCTCTACTTAGCCATACACTTACTGTTATGTCATCTATGAATGGAAACATACGTTAGGGCTGACTCTAGTTAGAAAGTTTGTTTCTCATCGAACTGGGTCGTATCGTCGTATGGGACGTAATTTGCGTGGATACCTTGGCTAGATCCCACGTTCAGGGCACTGCGCAAAGGGCTGGCGCGGCAGCAGACCAGGCTCAACTCCTCAAGCGTCGCTAATACTCATCTCTTTTCAGAGATGATCAATTTGCGACGTTTGCAGTGTACACTGGGTCCGTGGAGCTCGGATGCCAAAAATCTGCATGGAGTTTTGGCAAAAAAAAACTATTGGCCCACTCCCAAAAACAATACGAACAAACGAAAGGTTTCGTTTTTGAAGATTAATCAAAAGTTTGGGAGTTAAAACGTGGTTTTTGATTTGCATAATTGATCTTTTGTTTTTTTTTTAAAAGCTTTTGTCGAATTCGGAGTGAGTTGGTAACGATTGAGAATTAAAAAATGCTATCCGTTGTCAGATCTGACGTATTTCGTTTTTGGGAGAAGACCCCCTTGTCTATACTTCGGGCACCTGTTGAAAAGTAATCATTGAGTAACAGTATCGAATGCGAAGTATCGGTATCGAAAGGTAAAGTACTCGATACAAAAAAGTATCGATACTTTTTTCGTGTCCCTACAGGCGACCCCAGGGCTGGCACAGCGTGTTACGTTGGCTATTCAGCGAGGTAATGCTGCGTCTTGGGATGAATCCCACAAGGCCCCAAAAACTATTTAATCCATCAATGTAAAAAAATGTGACACTCATATTTTTTCTTTTATCTGTTTACGAACAAAAACTACTTACTATGATACACTGCGTTAAAATTTAGCACGATGTCAGTTCTTAGAGCAGTTTTTACAAAATAGTGACTAAAACACATTGCGCGTTATGACTTTTTAGTACTGTTTTTTACTAAATAGCGACGTAAACACATGTCTCAACTGCATTTCGTGGTGCAGTATCATCATAAATTTTTATTTATTTGTTGAAGCACAAAAATACGTTTTCAATGTATTTTTAAAATTTAATTGACAGCCATAAATTGTATTTTTATAGATTTTAAATTGAATAGAATCATTGCTTTTTACCTAGTCTTCATGCCTAGTCGTTTCCCTATTGTATTAAATAAAAGCAATAATTCTTTCTGAGATACAAATGATTAAAATTCTAAATCAGTTGGATGCAATAAAAAATTATATTGAACTTAATAATTCACGACTCGACGTACGGTTTTGATGTTATCTTAGTGGTTGTAAATATTTTAATTATCTGACGATTTTCTACTTATCTTAAGACGTTTAAGAGTCCGGAATCGTTGTACTTTGATATGTTGGCTTAAGAATGATAAAGACTATAATCTTTCATAGTATGTTGCATATGAAAACGATGCATTTGTAAAAAAAAAATCGGAAAGTAACTTACCTCAAAGGCAATTTTTAACTCCAATTTCTGTTGTGATAAGCTTTCTAGTAATATACACTAAATGAAGAAAGTGTATAAGAACACGAGCAATTAAGTAATATTTTAAATGGTGCCTTAATAATAGGTACCAAAAATATGTAATACTTACTAAAATATAATATATAATAATAATTTTTTTTTATGAATAATATATGAAAATATTATTTATAAAAAAATAATGAAAAAAAAAATATTTTTGGAAAAAAAATATTTTTTTGAAAAAAAAATTTATAAAAATTAACTCCCAAAAGTAAATAATTTTCTGATTCAGACAAATACAAAATTCTTTAAATTATTTACTTAACTTTCAAAGCGAAAGTATATAATAAGAAAAACAAAAAACCTTTTTTGATAAACATGGTCCATTACACATCACATCTTACATTAAAAATAAAAATTTACCTACCTTCTATTAAAATGTGTTAATCTTTGTGGTAGATAGATTACATTAGATTTTACAGCCTTGAATAAGTGTGGCGATAAGGCCTTGATAAGTGTCTTAGATTTGTGGCTATTACAATATAATTATTATAATGTTATGTGTGCGTAGAAGATAGACAATGTTTTATAGATTAAAATGGTGCATAATCCAATTATCTTGTTTAAACGGTGTTATATTATAGATAAGCTGTCTTTAAAGGTAATTTTCCGTTAGAGTAACTAAATAAATTGCGGCAATACAAGAATAAAGTTAATAAAACATGCCAGGCGATTTAATTGTTTTATTTGCCAGGGTAGAGATTATGATGTGTCGTTAAGAGAATTTCATATTATATAGGTTTAAGAGAGGTAGGGCATAGCGATTTATCGCTCGAACTGGAGCAGCCCGACTTGTGAAATACCTCCACCGTACAGAGAACATCAAGTGGGACACACGTAACATCAAGTGGGATGAGGTCAATCTTGAAGTGTAATATATAAAAAAAATTACATTAATAGCAAAAGAAACTAAAATGGTGTTTATCCAAATTAATTATTAATTTTAGTCCGCAAACGATATACAATTTATTCTCAACATGTTGGAATATGCATATTTATTTAATATCTCATATATCCACCAAATTTAATCTATATACATTCATTAGTTTTTACGTGAAAGAGTAAAAAATACATATTCACACGTACATACTTTCACGTTTATTTTATTGGTAGAATTCTTTATTCTACCTTCTTCTTGAGTCACGTCATATTTCCCGTTTTCCAGTCTAGTGATTGTCTGTATTGCGGCTAAGTGGATAGACCACGATTTTCCTTAATCGCTTCAAGGTTTTCATATACCTTCATGTCATTGCGGAGATAATAATAAAGAATGAGTATGACATTGTGGTTAAGATAACGTGTCGTCAGAGATTTAGTAAAAAGTACTGTACAGTCAGTGCACTAACATGTATCCTACGCATTCTAAAGTGAACCTTATGGCGAGTTAGTAAGAGCTGAAGTGTTTATATTTCATTGCTCGTGACTAAACGTTGAGTTTTGGGTAAATATGTAGGTACGAAGAACTTGTCAGTCAGCTTTTAATCTTTACCATTTTGGGTAAAGTATGTTCCACGGTAGGGCAAAGGCTTTCATGATTGAAGTTGAATTGGGGTTTAACTACATTGTTATACCCCGATTCACATGTAACGGCTTAATTAAATATAATATAACAGAAAAAAATATATATTTTTTCCATTAATTACTACAGTTTATAGATACTTATTGTACAGTGTATGTGTAACAGTGACTTTCAAATATGTACAGAATAGTGAAATATTGAAAATAACGTGTGCTGGCTTCAAAAAATTCAAACAGCAATCAAGCATCTTAATTACTTACTACAAAACAGGGCAACAAATTTTAATTAATTACGTAAATGACATTAAATGACCGTTCGCATTAAGCGTTATGAATTTGATGCGCATTTAATTATCGTGATGTCTTGATACATAATTAATCTTGTCGGTGTAATTTGTATAGGTACTTTTATTATCTACTTGAAAAAAATATATATAGTATTATCGTAGTAAAATTATGAAAGCTTGTAAGAATGTATGGTTGTCTCGATGTCTGTTAACTCGCGCAAAAATCACTGAACAGATTTGGTTGAAATTCGGAAGGAATAGACATAAGAGTGTCCCAGTCTACAAGGTAAAAAATTTAGTTTTTCGATTTTTAGCACGCATACCATTCATATTTTTTCTGACTTTAAAATTAATTAAAAAAAATAAATTGGTATTAGATAACTTTAACCCGTGCCGTGCCGACTTGTGACTTTTTGTTGACAAACTTTTCACATAATTGTAGGGGACATTTTAGAGACCAATTTTGTAAATAAAATAAAATATTTTTACATTATCATTATATTGAATACTTTATCCATATTGATGCATACTAGATAAACATAAGTATAGAATACTTTTTGTCTTTGTTACAAAAATTAATTACAAAACTTGAGATAAGTATTGATAAGTAAAAGCCCACAGTGTGTCGTATTTCATAAAAAATCTATGAACCGCAAGGGGAGACGATTTTTTTTCTGTTTTTTGAAAGTTCTGATATTTGCCGTTAAACATTGATGTTTTAAAATAGTTTTGCTACAGAATTAGCGTAAACTATTTTACCGTTATAAAAGTAGGTACCTATGCTTTAAGTAATAACATATTAGATCAATTTGGTAACATTGTGAAGCCTGAGATAAATATCTCTAAATTAAGCGCAAGTTATGCTATGCATACCGTCTGGTCTGGTATTAAACGGAAACCTTTCCGTTATATACTTTTTATATTTATTCAGCCAAAATTGTTAATGGCGGCGAGTCCAAACTAACATTATAATGTTCTCGGATTAAATCAAACGAGGAACTACGACGCCGTGTTAATTGATGTACTCTCTAATCTAACTTAATTAGCCATTACGACCGCATTTTATGGATTGTTTACTAAATTAATCGGCTCCCTTGGCGGATGCAAGATAACAGGCTGTCATTTTGACATACATACTTCAATTTTACACTTGGAGTGTAATAAATAATATGAATACGTTACTAATTTTATTCCTGTGTTATTTTATGCGGTTCCTATAAATATGTACGTATTATTTTAGTATCTACTCGTCTAGCTACCAAATTCCATCCAAATTTATTTAGTAGTTATTGCGTGAAAGAGTTTAAAACATCTACCTTTATAATATAAAGAAAGAAAAGAAAGCATATATGTTCTAAAAACTAAATATAGAAATAAACATTTTTCTAATAATAAAGTCACAGATTACTTATACTGTTTCGCATTAAATAAATGTTTGCTAAACAATGAAATAATCTATACTTCGTTTCCCAAAAAAGTATTTATTCCAAAACTCGACTGAAAAAAGGGCCATTTTATTTGGAAAATATTTAGACCAGAAGACTTCTTTTCCGTTGGTGCCTTGACGTCCTAAGATTGATCATGAGGATGTGAAGGGTTAAGGCTAGGCGCTACATTTTATGGCGGTCACAACAAATCCCAAAATCTAAAAAAAAATATGCCCGGTTCGATTGTGCAGTAATGTGTCAAAAATGTCTATCCGTTTCTTCTACGAGTTTAAAATTTACTTTCCATATCAGCCATCATTAGTCGTCCGTCTGTTGTTTTCAGCTTACGCCTCGCCTTAAATTTATTACTACTATATTTTTATTACTATCAGTTACTAGAACGGATTGTTTTTCAAATATTGGAATCGGGCATTAGTTGCCCAACTTTGATTGGCTAAAAGTACGAGGGCGGTATCATCATCTAATAGTCAGTTTAAGCATTTTTATCGTTTCATGCGAGAAATTTGATGCATTGCGTATGCTACTTAGCATTGAAGTCTGTCGTGACGAAGGCATTCCATCTTCTTATTACCTATACACATCGTATGGAAAATTTCAGGGACTCTGTAATCGTCTGCGATTCTTTTTTGGCTTCATTGATCAGTGTCAAACGTCACAAGTGATAATCAAATATTTAAACTCCCACCTTCTCCTTGTGATTTTTTCTGACCACTGGTCTACCTCTCGTGATCATTAGACGGCACCTAATGAAACCCTTTGTGTTTTAGAATTAATAAATACACTAAATTTCCAAACCCAAAAAAAATAATTATAAACTATACGCAAAAAATGCTATGAAATAATAAATAATGAATAATGAAATAATAAATAAATAAACCATGCTAAAAATGAAAACCCCTAAAAAATATTAAAAGTAAGCGTGAAGCACTTAATCGTGACACCAAAAATGCTTTACTTCATTTTGGAAGAGCTGATACTTTTAAATTGCTGTATCGATATTAACCAAGCATAGCCAACAGCCACCTTAATCGGTCCATTCCTTTGAGAGCTAAGATGCCACAGGCTGGGTTGGGGTCTAAAGAACATTCCGCCTGGCGCCGTCCCTTTAATGGTTGCTACCGTTTTCCCATAGTGCGAACCAAATGCCATGAGAGCGTGGGAGGAGTTTTTACTTCGGGTAGTCCTGTCGTCCCCTGCCATCCCCAAGGCAGCGAAAATGCATTTTAAGTGAAAAGCAAAAGTGTCACTTGTTACTTGAGCCAATATCATTTAGAATCATCATATGGAAGTTTTTCGGAGACTGTTCATGACGTTGTGAGTCTTTTTTAGGAGTCATTGATCAGTGTCAAGCATCGGTCACCAACCGGAACTGTCTGTATTGTCAGTACTTGCTTTGATAAGAAATCATATCATATAATTTGTCTGATGATAAAATCTTAAGAACAGCTCATCGAAATATAAAAAAATATGTCTTAACACTCAGTCTAAGATAAACGTAGCTATATGTACCTGATACGTGCAAAAAACATGACCTTATTATTTGAATACCTACTCATAGTTAATTTGGCACTAGCTGGATTTGCAACTTGGTTTGCGTGGGTTACAGATAATGGTCCAATCTTTAGCGTCGTCAATTTTTAGCGGGATTTTTTTAAATCTATTAGGCTCTTTTTTTTGACGGGGGGAAATGCTATCGCCTTAGTAGCGGTGTTGCGGGAAATCGGCTCACCACCGCCGACGGAATAGCTACTTACGCAGCTCCTTCTACGATCGAATAGGCTCATATGATAGACTGGATGAGTTCTAAGATGACACACGTTTGCCTAGAAAATATCTGTTTACTTTAAAGATAAAAGCAATAATAAATATTAGACATTGCTCTAATTCTGTAGTAAGTAGCTTAAGCACTTGCGTTACAGAAATCAGAAACAACGACGGCGCAACCCAGACTAGAGTAAATATAGAAAAAATCGTTTCCCATATTGACCTCCTGACCGGGGATCGAACCCGTGCCGTCAGAATTGTCCTCGCCTATCGGCTAAGGAGGTCGTCATAAGATATCGAGATGATAACGATTCGAAAGAACTGACCTCGTCACAGAGTTCCACACCTTAGCCGTTCGCATAATGAAAGAATTGGCAAACCGCTTTGTGCGTAATGGAGGAAAGTATACAACATAAGGGTGGAACTGCTCGCCCCGCCTCTCGTCGTTAGGTGACGGAAATGGGAAGAGAATATCAGGTAATGCAAAACCTCCGCACTTTTACCGAAATGTAACCGATAAAAGCCGAGAAACTGTATATGTTAGAACAACTTAAATATTTTACAATAATACTTATTCATAAGAGAGGTAGGGCATAGCGATTTATCGCTCGAACTGGAACAGCCCGACTGGTGAAATACCTCTACCTTACAGAAGACCGCAGCCAAATAACAATCACTTCTGTGTTGTTGTTTTTCTGCGTGTGAGTAAGGTTTCCAGAGCTCTTGGGGGGTGCTACATAAGCTACATTTGTAGCAGAGGCCAAGTCTTTAAGGTAAGGGCGACTAGTCCAGTTACAGATTTATTATGCTGTGCTTGTCGCCCATAAACTAGGACCACATTACCTCTTAGCATCAGGTGGGATAAGGTCAATCTTGAAGTGTATATAAAAAAAACAATCCGATTAAATAGTTACTGTAATATACTTTTTTTTTCTACCTGACTATCGATGATGTCTCCGAAGCCTTAATATCTTCACCGATCTTTCGGGGGAGGGCAGATGGCTCTCACCCCTATGTATTTAAGTAACAACCGTGGGGCACTGCGCTAAACGAAAAGAACAAACTGCTGATTTTTTTTATATTAGCTTTTATTATTACGTTTTATGTATTATTAAGTGTTGTTGTAAACCAACAAAATGACGACGTTTGTCGATAATTTTTATCGCACTTATTGGTTATGAGCAAGATAGCAGAAATATGACTAGCCAGAAATTGCGTTTTTATCGGGTTTAAATAGTTTTGACATCGATAATTTTAATGGTTCCTGTGCCTACATACAAAATAAATATTTAGATATATTAATATACGTACGGATTTTTTAACCTATTCAAAGTATTTTATTCCTTCAAAAGGAGTGTGAAGAAACATTTTGCGGGCCAGTATGGCGATGCTAACGGATAGGATATTTCGATATCAAATCCGTTGTCATCGCGATGTGGGTTCCTCTCTTGCTTACCCTCAGGCTGGGAGGAGCGAATATACTGAGCTACTATAAAAAAATAACAGAGTTTTATTAAGTCTTTTGAATATTATTTCTTTTATTTGCAGAAACCGACATGCCAGTGAGGGACGACACCAAGAGGCCACTGGTCGGTGTCATAGACGATGGAACCAAGACTGTCAGATTTGTGGTAAGCTTTATTTAATTAAAAAAAATTGACTGAAACTTTATGGTTGAAATTAAGTTGGGTGATTATAGCTGGAAGACACGGAAAAAATAGACAATCTCAGCTTTTTATAATATTAGCAGGTCACCTTTCAGTACTAACATGGGCATGTATATGAAAATTGTATTAATATTAAAAGCGGTTTGGATATTCAAGGTTTTCATAATTGATCCTTTTGGAAATTTCGGTAGGCTCGGACGAAAAAACAAGCTGGAATTGAGATTCAACTAACATAGTACGAATTATTATTTCTTACTAAAGTTAAGAAAGTAAATAAATATAATTGGTAATATTATAACTGCTATTACATAAAGTTTTCAACATATTCAAAATATATAGTCATATAATATAAATTAATTTACTAGGGCTCTTTATTTACTTCTGATATGTAACATAAAAACACAAGTAGCAGATAAACTCTGCTACAACTTTTACCGTTGTGCAAACATCGGTTCACTGTATGTTTTGTAAACAATCAAAACCCGTTTGTCAACTTGTTTACGAACTTCCGCAAAACCGACTTAAATTTATATGTGTACTGTAGTAATGTTTGATAGAGTAAATCATTTAAAATAAAAAAATATATATATTGCACTTCAGGATTGACCTCATCCCACCTGATGTTAAGTGGTAATGAGGTCCTAGCTTAAGGGTGACAAGTACAGCATAATAAATCTGTTACTGAACTTGTCGCCCTTACCTTGAAGGCTTGACCATTGCCACTAATGTAGCACCCCCCAGGAGCTCTGGAAACCTTACTCACACGCATAACACAACAACACAGTAGTGATTGTTATTTGACTGCGGTCTTCTGTAAGGTGGAGGTATTTCACCAGTCGGTCTGCTCTAGTTCGAGCGATAAATCGCTGTGCCCTACCTCTCTCAAATTTTTTTATTTAGTAGTTAATACGAACTGCCTTACTAAGGGCAGTCAGTAGTATTAAGTATTAACTAATAAATAAAAATGGTGTCGCGTTATGACCCGTTAACTTATTTAAAAATTAAACTTTTTGTTGGAGGTAATACCGCCCTTGAAAGCTTATGGGAAAATGTTTATTTTTTAAATTTAGAGATATGAAATTTAGCTCATATATAGCTCGAAACTTGGATTAAAATATGGACTACTTTTTCTTTCAAATATAGAAGTTTTAATAGTAATATCTATTTTCATCATAGTATCGTTTGTGGAAAAAAACAATGCATTTTTGGGTATTTCATTGGGTTATTATCTCCACGACGTAGCAAGTGGAGTCGAGCCAATATTAATGATTGTCAATTATCGTTTTTTTCGAAGTAACAGGATGCCATTTTTGGCACTTATAAGAACCAGTTTTTAGTCTGGGAGCTGACATTTACCTAGTATTATATCCTAAGTCAACCTTTCGTTTCTGATGTCTGCTGGCATTGTTCCATCCCTTGACACAAAAAAACTTGACATATTTCCATTTTTTCGTCTGGCTATGTAACTCAGTACACTAAGTAGCTTGTAAATAGATCATCTACTAGCTGATTCAACCTTAGTTTTAGACATATTGGAGTAATCTAGCCATTTGTTATATGATAATCGATACTGAGGACGTACATTAGAGGGCAAAGATGGTCAAGTCATCAACACGGTATTGATAGCAACGATAAGATACCTAGTTTGTAAATAAAATGAAATCATCAGACGACTGGTTTTGATATGTGCCGATTAATTTTCTAATAAACATTTTATGATAACTAGAGATAATAATAATAATTAAAACGAGGTACATAACATAATGCTTGCGATTATTGAAATGTTGACTGGCGCGTGAATTGATATTCTTTTTGAAAAATTGAAAACACATTACCTATCTAATTTATTTCGCACTAGCGGACCCGCCAGACTTCGTCCTGTCAAGAAGACTTGCAGTGTGGCTTGAATTTAAATTTTAGGTAGAAAACGTTTGTACTGGAAAAAGAAAGGCTCTCTTTAGCGTAACCCCACACTAGCGTTCTTTGAGCGTCGACGCCCACGCAACGCCGACGCGACGTCGACGCAACGCCGACGCGACGTCGACGCAACGTCGACGCGGTGCCGACGCAACGCTTGCGCAGCGGCGCGGTCGAAATGACGAACGCCAGGACTGCGCTCCACAGGCGCCGCGCCGGCCCGACGCCTGCCGCAGCGTTTATTTTGACAACAGTACAATGATCAACTCAATTGTTTCGGCCCGCCCGTGTTTTAGATACAGTAGGTAGAAGACTTTTTAGCTGATAGCAAATATGGATGTAGCTTAAAATACTAGCTCATATTGCCGAAGAAACCCATTTTCAATTAAGTACTTTTAGTTTTCGAGAAAATAAATGCTAAAGTTGCCTTTTCGTGACATGTGTCAAATAGGTGAAATATATTTTTTCCTTTACAAGTTGAAAGCATTAATTTATCACTGCAATATAAAACATTATATTGTGCGTTATTCAAATCTTACATTTCCATTTTCGAAATAACTGTACATGACGTCAGCGCGGCGCGACGCTCGAACGCCGCGCCGACGCTGGGCGGGCGCCGCGTCGACGCTGAGCGGGCGCCGCGTCGACGCTGAGCGGGCGCCGCGTCGACGCTGAGCGGGCGCCGCGTCGACGCAACGCCCAAACAACGTCGGCGCGGCAAGACGCTGACGCTCGAAAGACGCTAGTGTGGGGTCCCTCTTAGAGTTTAGTTCGTCTGTCGGTTGTTTTAAGCTACGCCTCGTTTAATTTACATATTACTATCAGTAACTAGAACGGATCGTTTTTCAAATATTGGAACCGGGAATAAGTTAATAAAGAGTTATGTTTACCAAAATAAATAACGATTGATGCAAAATGAGGGCGCGACCCTTTGTACTTTTTATCGATATTCAACGAACGAGCGACAGACATCACAACTGATTACATTATCAAGGGTCAATTGGTCAAAGTGCAGTCCGAAGTCTGGGGATTCATAAAATTATGCTATACTACGAAACAGTAAGATAATTGATAGTATCTTAAACATGAAATAACAAGCGCGAGTCGGATTTACGAATACACGGTTCCGTGACATGTTATATGGGATTTTATCTACTATATGAAAATAAAACAACCTAACCGAAACGTCGGGCAGTAAGTAGTTCGTATTAACTACTAAATAAAAATGGTGTTGCGTTTTGACCCGTTAAATTATTTTAAATGTTTAAAATGGAACGCGAAAGTCTTAAAATGTATATATAAAAATAAGTCGGGTTTTCCTTCCTGACGCTATAACTCCAGAACGCACGAACCGATTTCCACGGTTTTGCATTCGTTGGAAAGGTCTCGGGCTCCGTGAGGTTTATAGCAAAGAAAATTCAGAAAATTTTTCAACAGAAAAGCGAAAATCCGCTAGTATTATATAAAATTATTTGTTTTTTAAGTGAATAAATAATGAAATAGCTATTGCCTGCATGTTTTCCTGCTTTATTTGGGGATAAAGAATACTCTTATTAGATATGTAAGTCTAGTTGGTATCTAATCTAAATGCGGATTTTTTTTAAAATACTTTTTACATCAAATCCGGCTGTGGTATCGTATCTCAAACGAATTCGATTCAGATTTTTTATTTGAAAGCCAGTTTCCTTGCATTTGCAAACATAGCCAAGAAGGCTATGTTTGGTTAATACCAGTTTAGCAATATATAAGACTCATAGATGATGTAAGTAAACCATTTTTTTGGTGTATATTTACTCGAATTATTGAAGGTAGTTCTTTAATGTCTTAATATCCAGAAAACCAGACAACCAGACACAGTAGAAAATCAATCGAGTCTGGCTTTTAAATGGATATGCAGTCTTACGAGGATAAACTACATAGCAGTATTTTTTGCGCAGGGGTTTTATTAAATTGTTTAACTTGACTATTTGGGTACGGAACCCTGAAAACATATCAATTTATTTAGTGTACGATAACCTCAAATTTGATCCTTTTCCTGTTAATCTTTCATCATCGTGAATCATTATGTTTATTGACAAACTAACTGTGTGTCTTAGTGCAAGATTAGTAATAAGTTTTCATTTGTAAAAAAAAACTACTGAGTTTCTTGCCGGTATCTTCTCTGTAGTTATAGGTTTCGAACCGGAGGTAGCTTCATTTATTTTATAGAGACTATTCATAAGTATTACTAATGTAATCTATATGAATAAAAAAGATTGACTTTGACTTTGACTTGTTAAAGTGACCACTGTTTGTCGCTCGCCGCCTCCGCCGTCCCCCGCCCACCACGCGCCTCAACACGCTCCCGCGCATTGCCCATTGATGTTTCGCTTTAATAGTAGTAATAATATTTACGATAGTCAGGGTAACCATGCGATTTTTAAAAATGGTTCGGGGTAGTGGATTTATTGTGTTAGTTGGACCTATGTATTTTTTTTCAGAAATGGGTTCTATTAACGATACCTAATACCCAGAAAAAATTTGGATAGTGAACAAAAAATCTTCCTGTATAATTACATTTTTATCTTATACATTTTCTGATATTTTTTTTTTCATGTTTGTAACCTGTACTTACACCAAGAAGGTTTAAAAAGAATGAAATTACGCGAACAAGGGTATTTTTAAATTGGTGTTCTATAAATGCTATGTCATGTCACTGAATAATCATTTCGTCGTTTCTTTTTATTATGTTATTTAAATAATCCTTTTTTCACCGACAACAATATTGTACAGACAAAAGCACGTCAGACTACAGATTGGACTTCATATCGCCCTTATGCCATGCGTATAAGAATTAATATCGAACTAGAGGTGTTTACTTTGAGGTGCTGTCGTCTGTACTTATTTTCAAGTGAATAAGTTTGTATGCCCTTGAAATAAGTTTGTCGTGTCGATGCAATTTGCATAGTTAGCGATAACATGCAAGTTTTTGTTTTGATGCTAACATTGTTGAGCTAAGGAATAAGTAACGTTTTCAATGAAATAAGTATTTTTTTAATAACTTGAAACGTTTAATGCCCCTTTAAGATTCGTGATGTGTCAAAAATTATTATCCGTTTTTCTCCAACATATTAGAATCGCTAATACCGGTCCATAATTTACTTTTTATATCAGCTGTCATCAGTCGTCTGTGGGTCATTTTTAGCTTGCGCCTCGTATAATTTATCTATTACTATACTTGCCGGTATCTTCTCTGTAGTTTAACTTTAATTCGCTTTATATAGAGACTATTACTATTATAAGTATTGCTAATGTAATCTATATGAATAAAAAAAAATAGACTTTAACTTTATCACTAACTAGAATGTATCGTTTTTCAAATATTGGAACGGGGCATAAGTGTTTATTTCATCATCAACTTAAACCTATATGTAGATAATAAGAAAATACATTTTTTGACATCACAAAATTAACAAAGAAACACAACGCAAGATAATCATTACTGATATTTAAAGTACCTCGTGAGGCCAATTTGGGTTCCACCTCAGCAAATGCCGCTACGACAGTTTTAACGCCGCAGCAGCGCTGGTATTCTGCTGGAACCCTCTGCTTGGAACATTAGTAAGTGCCCTATGTGGCCTATATGGATCTTGCCTATGGGGAACTCCCCGTTTGCTAGATCGTAGGCTATGAATTTTTCCTTTTTTATTTAATAAGGAAAAATGGCAAAAGAAAACGTTTGGTCCGATCACAAATAACTTGGGAACAAGTAATCATGCCATTAGAAATTTTAAATATGACTTTATTGAGCACGGTGAGTAATTAAATTTTAGTGCTTACTACATTTCCAACGCTATACCAAAACAAAATACTTTATCGTTTACACTATCGCGTTGAATGCAAATTTTCAATGTCACTCACTCGTTAGAATAATGAAAGAGTTAATTATTGACCGAACTGTGAAGCCACAAAGTTAGAATCAATTCAATCGTGTTCTATAGGATTCTGATTGGTGCTAACTAGATAACATTTTTCTCTTGTTGGCAAGCCTGTTTTTAGATTTTCACAATGGTTATAAGTAGTGTATTGCGTCGCACTAGTGAACTATGAATATTTTAAAGAAACGGAAAAATATATACATATGTCGCAGGCATTCTGAGTAAATCCGCCGTTTACAAATGGCGTCGTCTGTTTAAAAACGCTCGCTGTTATGTAATATGCCGAATGCAAAATCAGGCAAAATAACAACAGTTGGTTGTAGTTTTGGGGTGACCATGAATAAAACACTGTTTGGACAAATTTGAGTTTTCAGGTTTGGGTTCTCTTTTGCTTCTTCATTAAAATATCCGAGTAATAAAAATGACTTTTATTCAAAATCAATTACTTAACCTAAGATTAATTGAAGTAATTAAAGATTCCATTGGTTAGGTTAGCTTAGGTTAGTGACTCAAGTGAAGCGCAAGCCGAGCGAGCGTAGCGAGCGTGCCGCGGCAGCGGCTGGCGAAGCGCCACACGTTTAGCTCATTTGTAATATAATAAAATAAATATAATATTCAGTAAAAAAAAACAGACTCATTTACTAGGGATTTCATATATGTTTGAAACATTCCATATGTTTTAACACTATTAAATTGACAGTTCGTTAGTGTTATAAATTTGATAATACTATCCTTTGCAAACCAATTGTTATGGTCACCCTAGCTTTGTCAAGATATACTTCAATTTGCCGCGGCATTATACGTAATGACATTTCGTCTTCGGCATTTTACAAATCAACATTCGTTTTTAAACTGACGACGCCGTATGTAAACGGCGGATTTACTCAAAATGCCTGCGACATATACATCCTCTTGTTGTGTGGGATTCAAACGACCTTCTGAGCTTTTGCTGACAACATGTTCTTGGAAACGACGATTTTTTTTATTGTTTTAGAGTTACATAGTCAAAGGGTAATAAAATTACTATGACTCTGTTATCCGTATGTCACCCGGCTGTATCTCGTTAACCGTGATGGTTAAATTTTTCTGTTGCCACTATGATAACGTAACGATTACTATAAAATAGAATAAAATGAATATTCGGTAACAGCCATGTACTTATGCCCGGTTCCAATAATTGAAAAAACGATCCATTCTAGTTACGTATAGTAATAAATTATACGAGACGTAAGCTAAAAACGACCGACGGACGAATGATAAGTGATATGGAAAGTAAATTATGGATCAATATTAATGATTTGTATGCATTTTTGACACATTAGTGACGTAAATCATTTCATTTACGTCACTATTTCGTACACTAGAAATCTCTCTACAGATACTTAGTTTGAATGAGATACAATAATCTTTTAATCCCGTTTTCGATGCCTAGTCGGATCAATATTTAAATCGGACTTTTCTATCGGGTATTCTTTCGAGTCTGGGTGTTGCGGTACCGTCGTTGCTTCTTATTTCTGTGACACAAGTGTTTTAGCAACTTACTTTTGAATCAGAGTAATGTATGTGATGTCCAATATTTATTTATATCCATTTTCTTTGTAGATATACGAAGCGGAGCGTTCTGACGAGCTGGTAGCATGTCAGATGGACAAGACAGAAGTTCAGCCGCAGGAGGGCTGGTCAGAGCAGGATCCGCTGGAGATCATGCACCATATCAGGGCTTGCGCTGAAAATGCGATCGCTCAGCTGACTGAGTTAGGTGAGAATTCTTTTTTGCGTATTTCTAAGACCATATACTGGAAAAGGATTGTTTTTTTTTAAATCCCTTTTTCCCTACTAATATTATAAATGCCGAAGTCTTTGTGTCTGTCTGTTACGCTTTCCCGCTTAAACCTCTTAACCGATTTTGATGAAGTTTGGTATAGGTATACGTTGAGCCTCTTTGTTAGAAAATAAAGGCGGATGGGGGTAATACCGCCTTTGAAAGTTTATATGGGAAATTGTTTATTTTTTAAGTTAGAGATATGAAATTTGGCACAAATATAGCTCGGAACTTGGATTAAAATATAGACTACTTTATGTTTGTAATATAAGGAGAGATAGAGGTAAAACCGAAAGGATGTAGTCCACGCGAACGAAGTCGCGGGCACAGCTAGTGTTAAAGAAAAGAAGGAAAGTAAGAAATGAATGTTTATTTATGCCAGGTTCTAATATTTGGCAAACGAACCGTTCTAGTTACGGTAGTAATAAATTATACGGGGCGTAAATTTTCGCACGCGTACTACGTCAGTTTTTTCCACACTTTCAATTTATACGCGGCTCCTATTGGTCTTACTCGATAAATTTATTATCTAACACTAAATATTTTTTTTATTCGAACCAGTAGGTAGTTACTGAGATTAGCTCTTTTTTTTTATATTGCACTTCAAGATTGACCTCATCCCACCTGATGTTAAGTGGTAATGAGGTCCTAGCTTAAGGGTGACAAGTACAGCATAACAAATCTGTTACTGGACTTGTCGCCCTTACCTTGAAGGCTTGACCCTTGCTACTAATGTAGCACCCCCCAAGAGCTCTGGAAACCTTACTCACACGCAGGAATACAACAACACATAAGTGATTGTTATTTGGCTGCGGTCTTTAGCTCTTTTTTAATAAATGAACAAAATCTTCAGCTTTATTATATTTTATACTAGCTGTCCCGGCGAAATGCGTAACGCCTATTTTTTTTTAATTTCTAACCTTTTAAACTTTCCCTGGACCTCTACAAATATTTCAAGACTAGATTAGCCAAATCGGTCTAGCCGCTCTCGAGTTTTAACGAGACTAACGAACATTCATTTTAAATGTAAGATAATGTTGTGTGTATATTGTGTGTGAGTGCGTTAGTGTGTTAAATCTAGGGGGAGACGGATGTTTTTTTTTTAGCTAAAAATAATTATTTACGTTTCAGGTTATTCAAAAGAAGATATAGTCACGTTAGGCATCACAAATCAAAGGGAGACGACGATAGCATGGGACAAATATACAGGAGAACCGCTACATCCCGCTATAGGTAAGCTATATATGTATCTGTCTGTATAAATGTACATTTATTGGACAAATCACATACATTGATCTAATTCTATGGTAAGAAGCTATAGCTCGTGTGCTATGTATCTGTTTGTATACATGTATATTTATCGGACAACATAACATACATTACTTTGATTCTATGGTAAGTAGCTAAAGCCATTGCATTACAGAAATCAGAAACAATGACTGTACCACAACACCCAGGCCCGTGGCAATAATGAAAACTACGTTTTCCATGTAGAAGCTTTATCTAGTATTTTTTTTTATCAAGATACCAAATGAATACTTACTTTAATACTGATAACATAAAACGCGAAAATTACGCTCTCCCTCAATGTCTATTACGTTCTCTAAAGTATGATATTTTGTTAGCACTTAATATGAACGTTCACGTGGAACCTACGGATGTAGTATATGCAAAAACATTAAATAAAGAAAGTTAACGTTAATTTGTTTAGAATTTTTATAACATAAACAGTACAGACGATAAAATAGGCAAGTTATCCTACTAATTGTATTAACAGTAAAGTTTGTAAAAATGTTTGGACGTATGTTTGTTGCTCTTTCACGCAAAAGTACTGAACAGATTTTTTTTAAATTTAGTAGAAAGAGAGATAATGTACTATATTATCATATAAGATACTTTTAATCCCCAAATAACGCGTACGAAGTCGCGGGAAAAAGTATTAAATAATAAAGCAAAAAACGAAAACGAGATATATCTACCCGAAAATTTTATAACCCATCATTTTCGATCAAAAAGTTTAATAGGATTCGAATTCAGGTCTCTTAACAATTTTCTGTGTATGTTCTGAGCAAGATGAAGACAAATGTGTATGTGTCTTTCGTTGATTTTTTATATATTTTAATAATCGGCCCGTTGCGGATTCGTGTAATCAATTAATATCCGTGCGGCGGTGTCCAGAATGCAAATAGCCTTAACCCAGATAATACTGAAACATTTTATTGTGTCCAAACTTAATGATTTTTGTAACTTAGGCAGATATAGTGTCAAATAACATGAGAAAAATATAAAAAAATTTTAACTCGTCGTGGAAACTCAGGAAAACGGTGTAGGTTATAAACGACACTAGCAAAATACACTACTATCGGGTAGGTATTGTATAAGGAAAACAGTTTTACTTCAATTCTTAATTTTAATTGCGCTTTAGAACAAAAACAAGTTAAAAATGGCAAGATATAGATAATAATCACATAGGAGTATGATACATCTCAAAACAGTTTTTGGGATGCAATGTTACATTGCATTTTTGACAATAAAAGTTGGCATGTTTATGGCAGAATATACAGCGTAACTGCTTTTCTCTGTACTTTACAATGTGGCCGATGTCGTCGTACCGTGAAGACTCATGATATAATGCAGACGTTCGGCCAGGCTTTCGCTGACCCTTCTTGAAAGTTTCTAATATTCCGGTGGTTACACTTCTGCGAAATTTCAGATGATCGTATTCGCCTTTATTGATTTTATGAAGCTGCCATGCGTTTTGCAGAGCCATATCTAGACAGTGTGCAATTAGAGAAAAATACCATTTTTTGCCTCGAATTGATGTTCTGTACAAGGCGATATTTTGGTCGGATCTGTCGACGCCCCCCATGTTCTCGTTGTACACTTTTATAACAGCTGGTTGGTCAACTTGAATATGTTTTTTTTCCTTTTGGGAAAATCTTTTGGTTTTGTTTGCTGGCAAGACTCTTACCGCATTCGATGCCACAGTGATAACACTGTTGTCGTGCCATTTACAGACAACAATTTCTTCAGCTCTCGTTGACTTATATTGGAATGAACCTCGTTCAGTCTTTGCCATTTCTTTGTTAGTTTATAATCACTTGTACCCTCACCATCAAGCCGCTGACGTTTCGCGAGTTTATGCAATGGCAGATTATCCTCTTCACTATCTGAGGAACTATAGTGAACTTCCGCATGTGCTCGTAGTTGCGAACCAGGTAAATTATGCAAACATCACCTCATCTTCATCTCCCGAATCTTCGTCCGTAATGTCGGCATTACAATTTTCAGGTGGAAATATGATCAAAGAATCTGGCAAAAGACATTCTTCATCATTTTCCAGCTCCTCTATGATTTCATGTAGCCTCAAACCACGATTTTGTACCCTAAAATAAAAATAAAATGATCATTCCTAGTGCAAAGCATAAAGTAGTATATTTTACTACTGGCGTTTATAAATAACACACTTTTTTTTCATTATAACTTCATACCAAATAATCTGAGCAAAGGTGATTTGATATTTTTAGATAGTTTATGACACTAACATTACGATTTGTGTAAATTATCTCAATAAATTGTTCAACTCATTATAATTACTTACCTTGATAAACTCATTGTCAAAAACGGCAGAAAAAACTTGCAAATAATACAGAGAACGTAAATAATCCCAAATATTTTGCACCATACCACGACTCACAAAGCACTCACCTATCAAGTAACACAAATAAAAAAATTCAAAGGTACCCACATGTTCCGTGATATTTTTATTTCTTAGGCGTAGTTTTAAAACGCCAGTAGCTTTAAGTGGGTTAATGATCGCCAACCTTCGAAAAGAGACGGCATCATAAGAAGAAGAATTAATATCCCCACTTTTTCAACATATTCCACTGATAATTTCCTTCAATTAGTTGCAGCTTAATGTTATATAGCCTAAAGCCATCCTCGATAAGTGGTCTACCTACCTCAAAAAACATTCAATTCGAAGTAGTAATTCCAAGGATTAGCGCATTCAAACAAACAAACAAACTCTTCAGATTAATAATAATAGTGTAGATGGATAGATAGACAAACTTTATTGCACAGAAAAATTTACAGAAATAGGTTTTACAGACATATTCAAGATTCATCGATTCAATATTTATTTATATATTATTTTTTATGGAACCATCGTTTCACCGATTTTTATCTACATTTAAACGGTCCACTTTGTTTGACAACACTGTATTTGTTTGTGACATTTGACAATGTAAATTTACGTGTAAAACGAATTCTATGCTTGGTATTGTAAAGTGAACACAATAAATGCACTAACCTTAACGCATACTGAGGTGTATGCACCGACGACTTTTGCAATGTCGCACCTGATTAATGATTACTTTGATTATAATTATAATTGAGCACTTGAGTCAATATTTCTTTGTAAACGTTATGTAAGAACTTGAATTTTTCATCGTTACTGTATCAACCCGTTAGCCTTCGGTAAGTCGATAAGTAGGTATGTTGTTCTAAATATATTCGGCAGAGGGCACTTACCGGAGGCTAACGGTTGATACAGTAGAAAAATTTCATCGCCTACGATAACTTGCGGTTAGCTCAGTTGGAAGAGCACGCGCGATATTTAGAATACGTATACTTGTTTGGGTTGCTGTAATGGAGGTTTACATAATGTCATCTACATATTAAAGATATTTATTAGGATAAGGTTTTGATTGATAAAAAAATCGATATACGTATTCTATTTCAGCTTGGAACGACATACGCACAGATGCAACCGTAGACGCAATTTTAGCCAAAGTTCCAGACCGCAATAAGAACTATTTGAAGAACATCTGCGGCCTGCCCATCAGCCCGTACTTCAGCGCCCTGAAGATGAGGTGGCTCAAGGATCATGTGAAAGCTGTTCGAAGAGCAAGCCGGGACAAGCGACTGTTATTTGGTACTGTGGACTCGTGGACCGTATGGGTAAGTCCAGACAGAGATATACTCCCGTTCTTTTTTTAACACGCTTTTATTAGCTCGGGTTGTATGTATCTATGTATGTAACGGAATCTTTGAATCTTAATTTGACCCACTTCCCGGTCTTTGATTAAGATGAAATTTTGCACACGCTCTGAGTTCTGATGACAATACATGACTAGCTAAGAAAAGTCATTACAAATCCAATATGGCGGCCTCCCCAAGATGGCGAACTGACTGTTTGAAATGCACTTCCATGATATGGGTATCAAAAGAAAGGGTTTGCTGTCAGGAATACGAAAAAAATAGTCACGTGATTCAAATCCAATATGGCGGGCGTCCAAGATAACGGACAGGCTATTTGAAATGCACCCCTATGATATGGGTATTAAATGAAAGGGTTTGCTGAATGGGATACGAAAAAGAATTATATAATTATTGATACATGAGAAAACTAAAAAGTAGAAAATAAAAATAATAGTTAAAAAAACTAAAAAACACGCTTTTAGCTCGCACTAAAAATTACAAAATAATTCAGACATTTAAGAAAGAAAGCGTGGAGCGTTTTGTCCAAAAAGAGTAAAGATAACATAAACGCTCCACGCTTTCTTTCTTAAATGTCTGAATTATTTTGTAATTTTTGGTGCGAGCTAAAAGCGTGTTTTTTAGTTTTTTAAACTATTATTTTTTATATTGCACTTCAACAGACCATGCGTAATACGTCAAATTTCTCGCATGAGATGACAAAAGTTTCTATACCGTTGATTGGATGTTATTACACCGTCCTCGTATTTTCAGCCAATCAGCAGTTGACGCATTGATTTTGACATTTCTTAAGAGCGCGATAAAATATACTCGCGTAGCGCATGCTAGGCCTGCAAGATTGGCGTCATTTTATCTGATGTTAAGTGATAATGAGGTCCTAGTTTAAAGGCAACAAGGACAGCATAATAAAGCTGTTACTAGACTTGTCCTTACCTTGAAGGCGTGCCCCTTCTACTAATGTAGCACCCCAGCCCTGGAAATATTTCTCACACGTAGGAACACAACAACACCGAAGTGATTGTTATTTGGTTGCGGTCTTTAAGGTGGAGGTATCTCACCAGTTGGGTTGCTCCGGTTCGAGCGATCAATCGCTATGCCCTACCGCTTTTTAAGTTAGTTTTCTTGTCATTAGAAATTTTGAAAACAAAGAAGAAGTGAGAATAAATCTTTTCTTTTTACACAATTACAACAAATTGTAACAAGAGGGATATTTGTTACAATTTGTTGTATTTAATACGCAAAGGCGATGATCCTTGTAAATTCTTAACAATATTATTTCTCTGATTTCAGAACCTCACAGGAGGTCCACAAGGCGGCCTTCACATCACAGACGTGACGAATGCTTCAAGAACACTCCTTATGAACTTAGACACTCTGAATTGGGACCCTATGCTGTGTAGGTAAGGTCTAAAATGGCATAGTAATATTCCCCGTGAAATCTCGTCTCCAAGGGATCCCTTGGAGTCCCTGAGAGAATGATTTTATTTTAAATATTAGGAACAGAAAAATTTATATCTCTCCTTGCGGTGCGGAAATCGAACCCACGACCTTCACGTATCGCGCGTGCTGCTCTTCCAACTGAGCTAACTGCAAGTTATCGTAGGCGATGAATTTTTTCTGCTGTATCAACCCGTTAGCCTTCGGTAAGTGCCCTCCTTCGAATATGTTTAGAACTACATACTACATATTCCTTTTTATAATATTTTAAGTTCGCTAGTACGGCGTAAAGTACTATAAAAATAAAAAATGATTTTATTTTGTACCATTAAACTTAATTGCACCTAAAAAAATAACAAAACTCTAATCAGTCAATCCCACATATTTCAGCGGAATATATAGTGTCGGTGCATGAAATTTACATAACTAAGTTAAGCAATGGTTTAATTAGTAATAATAAACATTAAATAATACTTAAAGTAAGTATTACTAAAAGGAATATATAACAAACTTATATATAGTAGTAAAAACGGCCAAAAAGACAACATTAAACTTATACTGACGATTCATAAGTGCTTTTCGAAAGCTTTCATAGAATAATGTTATGTTCTATTGTATTTTATCCTAACTATCTGTAGCCTATTAATGCCCTACTGATAATTTAATTTTTTAAAGGCTGGAAGACATTCCAAAATTATTAAAATAAGGTCTTCGTTACAACACTTGCACTTGATTTTAGTTCTTATAACAACGTCATAAGGGCGATACAAAGTATTAAGTCTAACGTATAATTTGTGTACTAACGAGTAACAAAAAAGATAAGCTTTTATATCAATGCTCTTCTTTGGTTCCAGGTTATTCGGAATCCACCGGGACAGCTTACCACAAATCCGGAGTAGTTCAGAAATTTATGGCATCGTTAAAGACGGTAGTGCGTTAGACGGCATTCGGATATCTGGGGTAAGTGTGGAGTTGTGAGCACTAGTTAAAATGTATTGTTTATAAAATAATACTATCGAGATATTATTATATTGCACTTCGAGATTTACCTCATCCCACCTGATGTTAAGTGGTAATGAGGTCCTAGCTTAAGGGCGACAAGTACAGGATAATAAATCTGTTACTATACTTGTCGCCCTTACCTTGAAGGTTTGACCTCTGCTACTAGTGCAGCACCCCCCAGGAGCGCTGGAAACCTTACAACACGCAGGAACACAACAACACAGAATTGATTGTTATTTGGCTGCGGTCTTCTGTAAGGTGGAGGTATTACACCAGTACGCTTACGTATCGCCATCTAGCGGTATTATCTTTACTTAATTCCTCGTCCACAGATACTAGGCAATCAGCAATCGGCGCTGGTCGGCCAGAACTGCCTCCAGGCGGGCCAAGCTAAGAACACCTACCGCAGCGGCTGCTTCCTGCTGTACAACACCGGCACGAGGCGCGTCCAGTCCACGCATGGACTCGTAACGACATTAGCGTACAAGATGGGCCCTGATGCGCCGCCTGTATACGCTTTGGAAGGTAAACTAGTACGGCTTGTCAGTTAGAAACTGCCACTAGGCATTAAATGCGCTTTTTATTCAAAAGCACATCAGATTACACACTTTATGTCGTTCGCATAAGATCTAATATCGAACTTTAAGTATCGAACTGAAATAGATCTTATGCGAGCGACATAAGGGCGGCATAAAACTCAACGTGTGTACTCTGACGTGCTTAGATAGATAGATCGGGTTCGATCCCCGGTTGAGTCAATGGGAAAAGAACTTTTATACAACGTGTTAATGAAAAAACGCAAAACCTGAAATTAGTTTGTCCGGAATCGAGAGTAGAATCGATTCCACTAATAAAAAAAAAGGGGTCTAATTTTAACGAAAATTTTTTTTTAATTACGCCGTCTTTCATCGTTACTTAACTCTATTAACAGAGGCGAATGAACTATCTACGTGAGATACTAACCTACACATAGGCATGCCTTTAAATCAGTGTGTGAAACGTTTCCAGAAATGCGTAAAAAAGAGATAGCAAGTGCGCGGACTAGCGATGCCACCTTGACCTAGTTCGGCCGGCGCTTGCGTCACAGGTGCATGTGTTTACTATCGCCAAATTCGCATGCGCGAACGTTTCGTCATTATGGCTTATCAGTAAAAAAATTCAGAGTATTGTGAAATGGTACGGATGTTCGGTGCAATGACAATGTGAACGATGCAGTGAGACGTTACCGTGAACAATTTGGTATTTGTGACTGTGATGCATTCATCACAGTCACAGCACTTCAGTGTCATTACACTGAAGTGCTAAGTTCACTCACAAATCACCTGAGGAAACGTGTTATGAAGTGTATTCAACATGGTGGCAAACAATTTGAATCATTCCTGTAAATATCTAAATACGTAAGTAGAAAGTAATGTAGTAAATTTTGCGTAAAACTTAAGTTTGAGACAATTAACTGTAAATAGGCAGTGTGATTCAAATCTTTTAAACACGCCAACTGCCTGATATTTCTCTCACGATAAAAAATAAGTTTAGTCATATGTTGCCAGTCCACAGCCTGAAAGGAGAGTGATGGAAACATTTGAATATTTTTTTTAGTTTTTACTTGCGCACAGAAAGAGACGTCAACCTAGACAAAAGCAACTCTGTTCCGTTGCGATAAGAGTGAAAGTGGCAAGTTTGACGTGCTGTTGCTGTTCGATTAACTACTTACGTACGACGCCGAGCTACAGGCCGAGCGGCAACGTTGCAATCCGAGTTCGACTGAATAAGACACGTAAATCGGCAACGTCGCACTAGGTCGCGCGTAAATACCATAGACTTTTTAATTTGCAACAAATACAATAAAACGAAAACAAATTTATATCTTCGTAAATAATCCGCGAAAATTAATATAAATAATTTACATAATTCTTTTATAATATAATTAAGTTGGGGTGTCTGAGGTTTTGCGCTTTTTCATTAACACGTTGTATATTGTCTCGGGTCTGGGTGTTGTGCTACCGTCGTCGTTTATGATTTCTGTGTCACAAGTATGTGATGTTGTCCTATATTTATTACGAGCATGTCACTTACTGAAGTAATATTGAAATCGATCCAATAGTTTTGATATCATTAGACAAAAATAACAGTATTTCTCCACTATTGAATGGATGTTATCATGCATATAAACCTTCCTCTTCAATCACTATCAATTAAAAAAACCGCATCAAAATCCGTTACGTAGTTTTAAAGAGTAAAGCATTCATAGGGATATAGGGACAGAGAAAGCGACTTTGTTTTATACTATGTAGTGAATTTGGCACAAATATAGCTCGAAACTTAAATAGACTACTTTTTGTTTCGAATATTAGTGGAGATAGGGGTAAAACCGACCATAGAAGGATCTATCTAGTCCACGCGAACGAAGTCGAGGGCACAACTAGTTATATACGTACTAGTTATGTATGTATCACGTGCGATACGTGAAGGTCGTGGGTTCGATTCCTCCACCGCAAGGGGAGAAAAAAAAAATCTGTTTCTAATATTTACAGTTCGCTAGTACGGCGTAAAGTACTATAAAAATAAATAAATTGATTAGTTATATATGTATTTTTTAATTTTTCAGGATCTATAGCTGTCGCCGGTGGCGCCATGAAGTTCCTCCGGGACAATTTGAAGCTCATCAAGGATGTGTCCCAGGACACTGAGCACATAGCCGGGCAGGTGTTCTCAACAGGCGACGTGTATTTTGTGCCTGCGTTTAGCGGACTGTACGCTCCTTATTGGAGGAAAGATGCTAGGGGGTGAGGATTTTGTCTTGATTGTTTTTTAAATCTATATCGAGGGTTCCCTGGTCAAACCCGATAAGTGACAAAAATTGAGAATTTTAGTTATGCATTTATAACTAAAATTCTCAATTTTTGTCACTTATCGGGTTGATGTACTTTTTTTGCTCTTTCTAATGGTATATTCCAATAAGCCGAGTTTCAATTTATAACAAAGATACGCTTCACTAAGAACCCAATAAGTGCTACTTTTTTGTTTTTGACCAATACATAAACAATATAAGTATATTTAAAGGAAACTTTTTTAAATTTAATTAAATGAAGAACCCGATAATGTATATTTATTGGGTTTTAAGACAAATATATTTTAGGAAATTAAACTAAGCGAGTTAAGGTAAGACAAGTTATTTGCACTTATTGGGTTTTTATACCAGGGAAATTCTGAATTAACGAGGTTTTACTTAAAACTAAAATCCATCAATACATTTTGTTGGGTTTTACTATTATAATATTAAGTATGCAAACAAATTTAATCATTAAGCTAAAACCCAATAAGTACTACTTATAGTGTTTTACTTCAAGAAAATATTAGAAATGACATATGAAAAGCATACTTATCGGATACTCGCACGAGCAGATATCAACATTGGACTGTAATTTTATTTGGGGAAGAACCCAATAAGTAGATATGACAGTAGATTAGACAGGTGGCGACAGGATCGCGAGCGTCCTTCGTTTGATTGCATTGCTCATAATTTTGACAAAATAATTATACTTTCCGTTTATTGAAACGAAATAGTATCATCTAGACTCCGGAATAGGGAACTTATTGGGTTTTACCTCTAACCAATTTAGGTTACAATATTAACGTACTTAGAAATATTTTTAATGGAAGAATAGTATTGGGTTGCACGTCTTACTTTTTATTTTTGTTTTACGTACTTATAATTACAAGGTTTTGAAATAATTTTACACCTTTTACGTATGAATAAGAGGATGCTAATTCCGGTTTTCCAATCCCCAGCTGAGTGTTCACTTAGAAAATAAAAATAGCAGCATTTATGTGCAGATTCATATTAATGGTAGAATGGTACCAGATTTCTAATTTCAAATCTAATATTTTTAGAAAGTGTTTATTGACACCATTATGCAATTTTTTTATTTATTCAGCAAGACCAGATTTATTTTTCTCACGTGCCATGACCCTGTGCTTTTTGGGGGCGTAATCTATTACAAATCTCTTAATACGTTTCGGAATTTGGTCAATTTTACTTTACCTATGTTCGTGGAATATTGTTCTGCTTTCTCCTCGCAAGATTGTCTTTGGAGCAAACACAAATTACTAGTCAGAAATTGATAAGTAACAAAAAGATTTTGCCACGCAGATAAATAGTATCGTCAAGCATATTTTTTTTGGTGACAGACACATGTATTTTTTTTAAATCATGTTATATACATGTAATATGATGTTTATTGGTAACTTTATCTTCGTTTCCAAGATTCAGATGTCAATATTTTTTTTATATAAAAACGCGGTATATTGTCTCCTTCCAACCTAATGGTAAGCAAGAGAGGAACCCACATCACGATGACAATGGATTTGATTTCGTAATATCCTATCCGTTAGCATCGCCATACTGGCCTGCATTATGCTTCTTCACGCGCCTTTTGAAGGAATTCATTGGACAGAGGAAACACATGAGCCGGCAGCGCTGCCCATTTTTTAATGGTACGTCAAAGATTGGAGTTATCAAACTTTTTGGTTCGCGATGGAATATTTTCCACGGTGAAACGATAACATAGTTTTGTAAAGGAAAAGGGAAGGTGGGATAAGAGAAAACAGTTCCTCGGAATACTCACCGAGATAAAAACGATAAAAGACAGTCAATAAACCAATGTCTCTACGAAGTAAAAGAGGATCAAGGTTCTCAGTAACCTCTTCAACATTGATAATGCGCACAGCCCTTTGCTGTAACCAATCAATACCATCCATAAGGTATTTGGCGGAACCGTCCCAGAGATACAAGCAGTAGTCCAGACAGGACTTGACTTGAGTCTTGTATAAAATATAAAGCTGGTCCGGCGTGAGAAAACAACGCACTCTATTCAGGATCGCCCGTTTTTTGGATGCTAATCACATGAAACTCTCGATGTACTGATCTTGATTAAGGTTGCAGCGAATATCCATGCCAAGCATGCTTACTTACTTTTTAGGCTGTTACGCAGGCAGAGGGGAGTACCCTGATGAATGGGGAGCGGAAGGAATTGGTATTTTTGTCGAAAATGCGCACTCTTGGGTTTTCTTGGCATAGACTGGACCTGGTTATTTGAACCCCATCGGCTCATGAGACTCAACACTCAATCCAGTTCAACGACAAAATTTTCCCGTACCTCCTCCATAACTGCGTTGCCAGCAGAAGGCCAACCAAGGTTTCTTCCATCGACCGTACTGTGATCAGCACAGCAATGTATGTTTCCAAGCAGTGGCATATCATTTATATGAAGAAGGAAGAAGGTGGGCGATAAATACGCATAAACTGCGATACGCATCCGTCAGACACGATGTGAATTCTACGTTACGCAGAAAGCCGAAAATCCAGTCACAAAGCCGTGTGGGTAGTCCATATGCCGAAAAAAGAGCTTTGTGCCAGACCCGATCAAATGCCTCGGAAAATGTCGCCCCCTTGAGATGCGTCACATACCTATGCTAGAAGATCAACGGTCGATCGTTTCGGCCTAAAGCCGTGTTGGAGATCGCTAATTATGGAGTGATCCTCTAGGTAGCAGACCAACCGGTTATAGATGATCCGTTCCATGACTTTGAACAGCACTGAGGTCATGGCAATAAGGTGGTAGTTTGATTGGTCTAATCGGTCGAAAACTATGTACACGAAACAAATCAATCCCGAAGAAAATCATACCTGGATAGAACATTAAATAAAAATTATCCTCAAAATTTAAGTCTATTTATAAAAAGAGTATAAAAGTAAGTAATAACCTAATGCAAACATAATTACAGTTGTTTTTTGTCTGGAATTAATAAAAACTTAAGTGGATAAATCGTTTTTTTCTTTCAGGTGAAACCCAATAAGTCGGCACCCATTACCAAAAAAAAATTTTTTACAGCAAAACTGTAAGCATTAGACGTAAAATAAATATGAAAACTAAATCTTTATGAAATATCATTACTAATAAAACTCAAAATTATGGACATTTACTTATTAAAATGCACTTTTACTGTTTACAAACCTTTAACATCGATTATCTCAGAAGTATGTTTTTGTCACTTATCGGGTTTGACCAGGGAACCCTCGATATATATAAAAGAAAGTCGTGTTAGTTATACTATTTATAACTCAAGAACGGGTGAACAGATTTGGCTGAAAATTGTTGGGGAGGTAGTTTAGAACTAGGATAAGGACAGAGGTTACTTTTTTATTTTTTTGTTTGAAGTCTGCTTATTTATTGCCTCTAAGGTGAATCGAAGTTCGCCGGGACCGTTAGTTTATTGTATATATTATATATTTTAAATTTAATATATGTGGTGTTGACTATATTTATTTATTATTTATTGATTGTACAATAGAGGTTTTTTAATTTTTTTTGTGTTTCACGCCGGCTGAGCTATTTCAAACACACAGATTTTTTGAAAACGATTTTTAGAATTTTTATAGTGCTTTGCGCCGCACTAGCGAACTTACCGGATGATAAGAGGTTGATACGTAAGGGTCGTAGGTTCGAGTCACGCACCGCAAGGGGAGATGAAATTTTTCTGTTTGTTAAAAATATTTTTTTTGTCTTTGTTTGCGGTGTGGCACCTTTTGGGACCGTCTCGATGTCAAACTGACATGTGGGAAGCGGTTTCGACGCGCACTTGGGCGGTTTTCTTTACATTCTCTTATCACATTTCCCGTCCAATACTATTTAAGCTACAATCTTTAAGACTTTCACGTTCCATTTTAAACATTTAAAATAAATTAACGGGTCAAAACGCGACACTATTTTTATTTGCACCAACCGTAGTCAGCCTGACCACGGTTGGTGCAACCCAACCGAAACGTCGGGCAGTAAGTAGTTCGTATTAACTACTAAATAAAGACTATTTAAGCTGTCTTTAGACTAGACTGTGTCCATTTTTGGACTTGCTTTTTTTCTTTCTAGTTTTACTCATCATTTTTTTATACCTATCTGGGTATTATAAATGTATTAAAAACATGTTGTGGTATTTATTTGATTGTGTTATATCTATTTATAATTAATTACAGAATAATCTGTGGGCTGACGTCTTTTACTACCAAGAATCACATAATACGAGCGGCTTTGGAAGCTGTTTGTTTCCAAACTAGGTAAGTAATTTCTTTTATAACCATCTTTGAAACGAATGAACGTGTAAGTTTGTCGTTTCTTGTTCTTGTTACAACTGGAAAGAATAAATGATGACCTCCGTAGCCGAGAGGCGATCGGACCGGACTTAGGCGTCGCCTCATCCCTGAGGTCCCGGGTTCGAGCCCTGGTCGGGCCAATAGGAAATAACTTTTCTTTATTGTCTCAGGTCTGGATGTTGTAGTACCGTGGTGTACCACATGTTTTTTTATACTTTGAAATATAAGAGATAATTTAAAATTAAAGAAGAAGAGCTTAATTTACATACAGCACGTTGAAAAAAAATGCACCAAAACCTCGATTTCTTAAACGTTTTTGAACAGCGTTAAAAAAGATATTAAAATTAACGATTTTTATTACTTGAAAAAAAAAATATGTGGGAATAAGGAAGCTTATTAACGAAACGAAATTTTAAAGCGCTTATTACTATTTCCAGGGATATTTTAGAAGCGATGCACAAAGACTGCGGTATGCCACTTTCAAAATTGCATGTTGATGGCAAGATGACATCGAACGATTTGTTGATGCAGCTCCAAGCCGACCTCATTGGTATACCAGTGTGTAAGTAGCACAAATCATCACTAATTCTTAATCAATCTTTTACCAATATGACAAAAGTCCCTTTTGTAATTGAGACGATAAGAAAAATAATCTCTTTCACAGACTATCTCTTTACTCTACTATCTCTTTCACACACTGCCATGATAGATATCAAGAAAACATTTACGCGGTTAAGTAACAAACTGATTGAAAAACTTCAATAAAAGAGCAAAAATAAAAAAAAAGTAAAAGGGTAATAAAAAAATTAAGAAAGAGAAACCGTAATGGGAAAAAAAGAGAGATACAGGGGAGCAAGGGGGAACAGAAAAATAAATTTAAGTTATTGAATAGCGAACTCTCTCTTTGGTCGGTCCCTCATATCTGAGGATCGTGGTCAGCATGTTGGTTGCATCTGAAACGAAAGATCTGCCTCCAGCGGTTTCTATCCAGTGCGTCTCTCACAACCGTATACAATTTGGACGACGACGTTCCTTTTATTTGATCGGTCCATCTAGTTGGTGAGCGACCGCGCGATCTTTTGCCTTCGGTGTTCCCAACAACAATCAACTTTTCCAAATTGTCGTCGCCTCTGCGCACGGTATGGCCGAAATACGATAAGATGCGTTGTTGGCATATAGTGGACAAGCGAGTTTTTATATGAAGCTGACTCAGGATCGATGCATTGGTACGTTTCGCGGTCCAGGGTATTTTCAGCATTCGCCTCCAGCACCACATCTCAAATGCATCAATCCGTTGTCTTTCTCGGGCTAAAATTGTCCACGTTTCAACGCCCTATAGGAAGATAGGGAATACAAGGGCTCGTATCAGTCTGATCTTGGTTTTGATGCTGATTCCTCTTTTTTTCCAAATGTTGTTCAGTCGGGTCATAGCATCTTTAGCCATACCGATTCTCCTTTTTATCTCGGGAACGCAGCTGCCATTATTGTTGATTTGAGAGCCCAAATATATGTAGTGGTCGACGTTATCGATACCAGGAATGTTACCGTTGACATTTGTAAGCTTTCCGGCTCTGTCCACTATCATCATTTTACTTTTTGCTCTGTTTACTGTAAGACCGATGTTGCCACTTTCTAACATGAGTCTCTGGAAAAGCTCACTCATATCTTCTATAGATGTTGCTAGAAGAATGGTGTCGTTAGCATACCGGAGATTTGATAGTCTCTTTCCCCCTATAGGGAAACCCTTCTCCCAGTTTTTCATAGTCTTTCGGATAATATACTCTCCATATATGTTGAAAAGAGCGGGAGGCAGTATGCAACCCTGTCTCACTCCTTTTTTAGCGTGGAACATATTGGAACAGTCCGTACCTATTCTGATGAATGAGCGATTTTGTGTATAAAGACTCTGGATTAAGGCAACCAGGTGTTCAGGAGCTCCCATTTCAAGTAGTATATTCTACAGTTTATCCCATTTTACGCAGTCAAAGGCCTTGGTATAATCGATAAAGCATAGTACGAGGGGACAGTTGAATTCTCTGCTCTTCTCGATTATTTGGCGGACATTTAGTATTTGTTCCCGCGTTCCCCTGCCCCTAACAAAACCTGCCTGCTCTTCGAGTATCTGCCGACTTAGAAAGTAGGCTAGGCGTCTATTGACTATATGTAAAAGGATCTTACTCGCATGAAGAGCCTTTCTTATGTAGTGGTATAAATACCGATTCTGTCCAGTCTTTTGGCCATTTTCCAGTTTTCCAGATGGTATTACAGATTGCGGTGATAGCTTTTGTGCCTCGCTGACCTAGGTTTTTCAGTATTTTGGCTACAATAGCATCCTTACCCGGTGATTTATTGGTCTTAAGAGCTTTGATGGCATACTCAATTTCTGATGCAAGGATATCAGGTTCATTTTCTGTCCATGTAATGTTAGCATTTATAGGCTAACTCGTGTCATATAATTCCGCACAGTAGGTTTTCCAGCGTTTTAACACTTGAGCTACATTAGTCAGTAGACGCCCGTCTCTATCATTGATGGCGTAGGTTTTTGGCTTACGCGTCCTAGATAGTTGTTTTACTTTCTGAAAAAGATATCTAGATTCATTTTTCAGTGCGTGTTGTTCAAGTTCAAGACAAATTTTATTGATGTGGTTATCATAGTCTTTTCGACAGCACAATTGGACTTGTCGGCTCAGTTCCGAGTACCGTTGCTGATCCTCAATTGAACATATACCGTTCTCCTTAAGTTCGCGCCTCTTAAGGATTATTTGAGATGTCTCAGGTGTGATGAAATCCTTCATAGTGGGTCTCTTTAGTTTATTGTCTCTAGCAGTTTCCTCTATCATCCCTTTGAGGTACTCCCATTGACTGTCGCTGTCGGTCAAGTCTATTGGAAAGTCTCTTATTTTTTGCTCCAAACTATCTCTGAAGCCACTAATGTTGACACCTTGCATATTCGGAGCTACTTTAGGTTTCTGTATCCTCTTTAGCCGCACTTGAACTGAATATAATCTCCGGATATGATGTTTGAAGTATGTGTTAGTGATAGTGAAATCTTCTTCACAACAGAACTGTAGCAGACGTTCTCCCCTTTCGTTTCGTTCTCCGATTCCGTATTTAACTGCAACACGGTGCAGGTGGTCATCGCCTTCGGTGTCCCCAACTTTGGCATTAAAGTCCCCCAAAATGATGGTAACCTCTCGTTTTGGAGATCCTTTAAGTAGCGTGTTCAACGTATCGTAAAAGCTGTCTATAGCTTCCTCAGTTGACTGTGCTGTACGGGCATAAACCTGAATGATGTTGAGTTTGCACGGTACGGTGTTAAGTTGGAGCGCTAAATTGCGATCACTGGCTGGGTTGTATCCCACAACGCATTTGTTTAAGGCTTGCGGTACGATGAAGGCTACTCCTTTGCTGCTATCATCTTTGGGGCCCGAAAAATACACTGTACCTCCGAGATCAGATGTGAACTGACCCTGACCTTTCCAGTGGGTTTCGCTGAGCCCTTGTAGGTGAACTTTCTTCCTTCGCATTTCGTTTTCTACCATTTGCAGTTTGCCGGGTTGGTTAAGGCCGCGGACATTCCACGTTCCTATGCGGTGGGCATGACGAAACGACTTATATTCATCAGTAGCTAAATTTCCAGGCGGTGCCTGATGAGCAACACGCGCATAGCCGAACAGTTACCAAAAAAAAGAATCATCAAAACTGAACAAAGAAATTGCGAAAAGTAGGAAACATATTTAGAAACAAAGAGGTAGGGAGAAACTCGAAAGGAGAGCCAGAGAGAGTGAGGGAGAGTGAGAACAGGGGCTTAACCAGCCCTTATGGCATGATGTATTCCAGAGAAAAAAGCACACCGTTATACACTAGACACAGCGTCGTTTCGCTTTCTCAAAGAAATACGTCCTGTTATATGCCTTCAATACACTTTCTCTCGCTCTCTCTTTGTCTCTGTTTTTCTTTTTCCCTACTCTTTCCTTCTCTTCCCGTCGTCCCTGGTCAATATGGGAAACTAACTTTTCTATATTGTCTCTGGTCTTGGTGTTGTGGTATGGTCGTTGTTTCTGGTATCTGTAACACAAGTGCTCAAGCTGCTTACCACTAAATTAGACCAATGGGGGTAGGTGAAGATGTTGTTCAATGTTGTTATATGACCAGTGTGAAATATCTGTTCCTTCCAAACCTACTCACACTCTCGGTTTTCTTTTTCTCTGCTCTCTTTGACCGTTGCTACGCTTCACCGAAAAACTTTTCGCCGTATCATATAACTTTGTATCAATTTTTAAATTGTTCGTTTCGCATGTCCAGTGCGAGCCCAATCGTGGGACATGTCTGCGCTGGGCGTGGGCATCGCGGCGGGCGGCGCGTGCGGCGTGTGGGCGCTCGACAAGTGGCGCCGCCACGCCACGCCCGCGGACACCTTCCTGCCCACCACCACCGACGACGGTACGTGACACACACCTGTATCACTCGTGGTACATGTCGGCGCTGGGCGTGGGCGTCGCGGCGGCCGCTCGACAAGTGGCGCCGCCACGCCACGCCCGCGGACACCTTCCTGCCCACCACCACCGACGACGGTACGTGACACACACCTGTATCACTCGTGGTACATGTCGGCGCTGGGCGTGGGCGTCGCGGCGGCCGCTCGACAAGTGGCGCCGCCACGCCACGCCCGCGGACACCTTCCTGCCCACCACCACCGACGACGGTACGTGACACACACCTGTATCACTCGTGGTACATGTCGGCGCTGGGCGTGGGCGTCGCGGCGGCCGCTCGACAAGTGGCGCCGCCACGCCACGCCCGCGGACACCTTCCTGCCCACCACCACCGACGACGGTACGTGACACACACCTGTATCACTCGTGGTACATGTCGGCGCTGGGCGTGGGCGTCGCGGCGGCCGCTCGACAAGTGGCGCCGCCACGCCACGCCCGCGGACACCTTCCTGCCCACCACCACCGACGACGGTACGTGACACACACCTGTATCACTCGTGGTACATGTCGGCGCTGGGCGTGGGCGTCGCGGCGGCCGCTCGACAAGTGGCGCCGCCACGCCACGCCCGCGGACACCTTCCTGCCCACCACCACCGACGACGGTACGTGACACACACCTGTATCACTCGTGGTACATGTCGGCGCTGGGCGTGGGCGTCGCGGCGGCCGCTCGACAAGTGGCGCCGCCACGCCACGCCCGCGGACACCTTCCTGCCCACCACCACCGACGACGGTACGTGACACACACCTGTATCACTCGTGGTACATGTCGGCGCTGGGCGTGGGCGTCGCGGCGGCCGCTCGACAAGTGGCGCCGCCACGCCACGCCCGCGGACACCTTCCTGCCCACCACCACCGACGACGGTACGTGACACACACCTGTATAGACGGATATATTATATAGAGCAATAGCGCGTATAGCATTTGCAATAAAGATTACTTTTGTCTGTTATGTCTATCCAGCTGCCGCCTGCTATATGCTTTAATAAATATAGACGGTCGGTTTTTCCCCTATCTTCATTAAAACTCGAAACAAAAAGTAGCCCAAATTTTAAATCCAAGTTTCGAGCAATATTTATGCCAAATTTCATATCTGTAAACTTAAAAAAATATAAATTTTCCCATATAAACCTTTAAGGGCGGTTATACCCCCATTCCCCCTTATTTTCAAAACCAAATGTAGCTCACGTCCGTTCTAGATTCAACGTATACAGTTCACACATTAATAGCAGGGGTCAAGCCTTCAAGGGTGACAAGTCCAGTAACAGCGTTATTATGCTGTACTTGTCGCTCATAAGCTCGGACCTCATTACCACTAAACATCTGGTGGGATGAGGTCCATCTTGAAGTGCAATATAAAAAAAAGTTCTAATCCATGTTTTGTTAACCAGATCGCGACGCCCGGTACACGAAATGGAAGATGGCGGTGCAGCGTTCCCTAGGCTGGGCGACAACAAAAAAATCAATCACTATGACAGGTCAGGCCAAACGAAAGAGTAGCATGATCACGCTTCACCAAAGCTTTGACTCAATACCCGCGGGCAGTAGAAAGAACTCAATCCTAAAGAACTTTCTAATAGATGACGATAAGAACTCTGTTATAGATGAGGGTAGTGAAACGAACTCGCTAGTGGATGAGATGACGGAATCGGTTGTAAGCGAGAGTAGGACGAATTCAGTTATAGATGAGGAGAGTAGGCGGAATTCGGTCGTCGAATCAGTAGATGATAGTCGGAAGAACTCTGTTATAGATTTGGGCAGTCGGAAGAACTCTCTGATAGGTCACGCCGTTGGCGAGGGCGATAGGAGAGGTTCGTTAGATTACACGATTCAAGACGTTTCCAAGGCGTACGAAGAGTTAGTTAAATATTCTGCACGTAAATTCTCCATTTTCATTCCGTCAGATGAGGATGAACGTACAATTTTAGACGATGCAGACTTCTTCATGAGTAAAAAGGAGTGTGACTATGGCATGTGCCAGTGTTGCCCTGTACAAAAGAAGTTGCATACGAACTGGGAATCGATTGAGGAAATAATCGAGAATGATCCGGAAATCATATTCGATTGTGACGATAATCCTATTGTCGTAGAACCGGTGCATAGTGAGTGTAGTTCTAATATGAGTAACAGTCATTCTGAGAAAATGCCATCTGTATTCAAGACTTTGTACGATAAACTATCGGAAACGACGTTGTTGTAAATTAAATCAAAATCAAAAGACTTGATTCGTAATTAAATTTGATCTAATAGCAGTTCAGATGAAATGTAAGATAAATTGTACTCTATTGTAAAATCATAAAGTACAAATTATATCATTGATAAGTTATCAATGCTTTCTTTAAAATGAGACAAAACGTGTGCGTATTTGCACCTTATCTTGATTTAAATAAAGCACAAATTCGAATTCGCTCAGTCCTATAGTATTAAATTACGTGATTGAATTATGTCGCGAAAAGGAAACTAAAACAAGGTTGAGTTAAGTGTTAAATTTAATATATTGTTGATTTGAAAACTTATAAATTTAAAGGAAACAGAAACATTTTCACCTTCACGTATCGTTCGTGCTGCTCTTCCAACTGAGCTAACCGCAAGTTATCGTAGGCGACGAATTTCTCTTTTTTTATAACCTCTAAGTATTAGGTTAGGCGCCCTCTGCAGTATAAGTTTTGAACTACAAACTAATCGGACCCGTGGTAAATTTATTTGCGAAATATTTGAAAACCACAGAGTCAAAGACACTTTGGCTTCTGAAAGGTTTTTTTTTTAAATTCGGATATGCTTTAATTTCATCTACGAATATCGAAATTTGTGGTCGATATTAAAAATGGCCTAAAAATCTATTAAAGACTTGTTCACTAAAAATCCGTTTTTGTGCCTTACTGGCACATAGAAACTAATCTAGTATGTTTATACAAAAACAAATTCGTTGCGATGTTAAATTATTTCTTAACTCGTGAAAGTAACGTTCAAATTACAATGCGTGATATTTTTCCTGAAACGGTAATAGTTCTTATTTTATCATCCTCATTGTTTCTCTTGATATTTAATCGTTAAGATTTAGTATTTAAACAACGAATTATGGTGAGCTCATGAGTATTGACATAATCGAATAATATTGTAGTCATTATTGTATTGTTATCGATATTATAGCTTAGTAGACCGCTATGTCGAATAATATACATATTTATTGCTATTATAATGTGATTTAATATAGGTAATTGAGTTCCCCTTCATAAATTAATTATAACTAGATTAAAATGGAGGGAGATTAATTTTGAAGTTTTTGAAACTTGTTGTTATTTTATTTCGGTTCGGGATGCAAGTTTTCGACACATCCTGTATTTCGAAGGCTCAAAAAGACTTAAACTTTGGCTCTATGTGTAATGAAGTTTTGTATAGACCTCGTTTCGTTACTCAAGTGATGTTTTAGTATTTTATTGTTATTTACATTATAAATTATACGTATTTCTAGTTGTAAGAAGGTTAACTAACAATATTATTAAGACGTATTAACATCATGTCTTAAAATAAAAGTATTATTTTTTCCTTCTCTAAGTCTTTAATTTTAAACTACTCCTTGCATGCGGATTTTCATACTAAATTGAATTGATTTTTTTATAATTTGGTTAAGTTGTTATTATATTTAATAAGGTATTTGTTTACTTCTATTTCAATATTAAAATGTTTTTGTTTGAATTTTCAAAGATTTTTACTAATTTATACTTTCTTTCTATATTTATTTATAGATCCAATTGGTCAAATACCTTATTTCTTATTTTCTTTTGATATTCTATTTTGGCTGCGGTCTCACTTATAGCAGTTTTCTTTGAAACTTAACTTAAGAAGCTAGATCTATTGATTTATGAATCAACAGCCAAAAGTAAACTCAGTGAGATGATATCGCTTCTTTTTGAGTTTATGATACGACGTTTTTTCAAAATCCACACAAATGTTTGATTTTTAACTAGCCAAATTATAAGCTATGGTTCTCCATAGCAAGTTTGGCTTATAATTTTCTTTAGCAAGTTTAGCTTAAAAGAGGCTTTGTTATATATGGCAAGCTTGCTATAGAAAGCCATTGGTCATAAGTTTAGCTTGGTCATACTCATACTTTTATGACCGTATCTATTTTGGCGATTTCAATCAACATTTTGTTATTTTTGGATACCTCTAGTAAATAAATACCCGGTATTCAAACTCGGTCCTATAATTGCAATCGCTACTCGATGCACAGTAGTGAACCAGCTATTAAATACTATGATTAGTTATAAATTCTTAAATTTTTTGTTGTGCATCACGCCGCACGAACTTTAAATATTTATCAGAAACCTATTTTTTAATATCCCCTTGCTTTGTGGGATTCGAACCCACGACCTTCACGTATCGCGTGTGCTGCTCTTCCAACTCTAGTTACTTCACAACTGAATCGGAAGATCAGCACGCGCGATATCTTCCTATTACTTATATCAATATACTTATTGTAATCCCTTTTAGACTATTACACTATTGAAGAGATCGTCCCTTTGTTAACATTGAAAAATCTCCAAGAATATTAACAAGATAAGTTTAATTCAACTTATTGCATTGCTAATTTGTGCCGGTCATTGTAGGCATCCATTTTGTACATTTTGAGTGTCCATAGCAAGTACATTTTGTTGAAATGCGTTAGGAAAACGCTCTGAATGCTTCGCTTCATACGATTCGAAGATTGTATATTATATTGGTAATTTAATATAATATACTATATATTATACTAGTCATTTAATATGATATACGATCTTTCATAATATACATAGTCATTTAAATTTTTTTTTTTGTATTGTATTGTGCTTTTTTGATAACCGAACATTTTACACTTGCTAGGGACATTTGCAGAACTGTTGTGTAACTTTGATGTGTATTGTAATTGCTTCTAATTAGACGTTTGAAAGGTAGTTCGTTTGTCAATTTGATAGGAACTTCATCTGTCATGTGATAGTGACTGATAGTTCAGATAAATGCTCATGTAATCTGTTGCAAATTGATAATTACATGCTTCAATAAATTAATATTAGACAATAGGGTAGATTAATGAAACTTTCTGTATAGTCCATATATGAGACACATGTTTTTAACGTGCAAATAAAAATTGACTATCACACATTGCGTTAAAATATAGCTCAACGTCACTTCATCTTACAGTTTTTACGAAAGAGTGACGTAAACACATCTCACTGAACTGTGATGCGCTGTCATCATAAATTTTCATTTATTTGTCGAAGTAAAAATACTTTTTCATTGTGTTTTGTACATTTAACTGTAGGATATAATAATTGTTTTTATTTAGTCACCATACCCTTTGTAAATAATACTGCGATTAGCTGCTCAAATAGATACCGACATGTAGAATTCTCTATCAAAATGATAATCACTATCTGTGCGAACGATTATGATAGACTTTGCAGTTACACAATATCTCTGCTGGTCTATAAAACGCTCATTAGATTAAGTTAATTAATTAAATGTACTATTATTTTCTTTTCAGAGGAGCGTTACAGGCTTCTGGCTTCGATTCCGGCAACGTTGTACCTTGTAGGCAGCTTCACGATGTTAGTTGTATCAAATATGCTCAAGAATAGGTGATAAGCTAAACTCATCTTTATTTTGTAAGTTTTAAGTCTCAATTTATTTATGTAACTTGCGAAGGAAACGTTTTGTATTAGTGTGCTGTCTTTGGTGAATTGTTTTTCTTTCAAAAATAGTACAACAAATTTTTTTTTTTTTATATTTCGATAGCGTTTGAGAGAGATATGGCTGATTTTTTTAATTATATGAGCTGACTTACTAAGTATAAGAAGACTGAGTTTAGAATCGTTTTTCTTAACCTGTGTTGCACGGAACCTCAGATTCATCCTTGGGGTTTCTAGCAATTGGGTCTGCGAAACGCTTTTCCCAAGAATGTTTTATATCCATTTAGTGTAAAACAGTATTCGAAGATCTTTCTAAATAAGACGTCACTGTACTTTTCAAACAGCTATATCTCTCTCTGATCAAGTATATGTACAAAGAGTAAATACATCAAAGCTTGCGCACGGTTAGAAACCGGGATGACAGGTTCAATAATACCCATCTGAGCTATATATTTCACTCATAATTCTGAAAAACGTATTTTTACTAGCCCTCGAAATAGAATCATGTTTTTTCGTTAGAAAAAATAAGTTTTTCAGCAGAATGATCAGAAGATGTTAAATGTTCGGTTTTTTCAACCTGTCATTTTGTGAAACGCGAAATTTTGTTCGATGAAGTTTTTAGTCAATTTATATCACAAGGGGACTCTATCGCGCATGGAAATTGCGTTTGCGTAATCACTTATTACGTAGCAGTGGCTACGTAATTGGCTACTTGACAGTTTTTGAAAAAGTAATGTAAAATGTGCGCCCGTTCATTTTATATCCCAAGCAATTCGATTTAGCTGGAAAAAAATGTAATAATCAAAGAAAAATAAGATTTTGTGTAACACATTTAAAAAGCGCGCGAAAACGCCAAGTCTCGTCACTGTTGCAATTATGACGTCAACGTCCTAGACAACGAACCGATACGCTTAGGAACGACTTAATTTAGATAAACGGAAAATGTTTCAATAAATTCTTAATACGATTTGAGACACAATAATTCAATTTAATCGGTAAAATAAGCATTGTTTCGCCACATTAAAATAAATAATTTTCGCCGACAGCTGTCATTTCCGAATTGCAATGGTGGTGTCCGTTTCGGTTCTTTTGTTCCACAGATAAAAAAAGTAAAATTTATTTTGCAAAAATAAAATACTAACTATGCTTTTAATTAAAAAATTAAAATGTAAAATTATTACTTAACTAATAAGCTAACGTATCTAACACTTTTCATATTTTATTGTTAACACTGTCAAGTAGCCAATTGGTGATTTAAATGTCATGGTGACATCTGTCAATGTCAATAATAACTAAATGCGTAGCATGAGGGAGTTACGTATTGCCAACTTGAGGATTTTTAAAACGTGATTGCCCCCATTTTTGCGATTTTTTCATTGTGACCTACGTCTTTTTATGCCTATTGCAAAGTACATGTAAGTAACTTTTTTTTACAACGAGTCGAAGCTCAAGTTTCAAGTCTTTATCGTGTACCGAAGATACACAAACGTTTGTATTATGCTGAGTCGTATATTGGCACATACAATATCAGCTCTATAGAAACCTTAACAATTTTAGCAAATATGTCTTTCCAATGTTTTGTAAATAATGATTGAATTTTACGTACCTATGTATTTATTTTTTGAAAAATGAAATGAAAAATGTTGTTTGTAGGCATTCCTTGTAAATATTGTAAAAATGTAAATGGAGAAATTGAAAGAATCTTAATCATTGTTACCTGTTGCATTTAATTCCTATCAGAATGTTGAAATCTATTCAAATAAAACTTTCATTGTCATAACAGAAATAACGGTCGGATAAAGTACAATATGACTTATTTTAAATGTTATCATTAAATTCTGTAACGAAGTAATTTAATGACGATCTTAATCCAAACAGTTTATACTTTATCGAACTGTTAATTATCTGACGATTGAAAAATGAGCCCTTATTACAATATAATACTTTGATGATAATAGCAATTTAAAATAATCCAACTTTTCTGAATTCTATGTTCTTTGTAGAACTAGGAAAGTAAATAAAATGGCTTTGTCTAGAATTTTTTGTCTTTATTGAATAATTAAAAAATACTTTGTCTAGCATTTTATCGCATTTACTTAACTCAATATAGTCGGTGATTTGCCTTCTAAGCCGATTGTAGTGGGTTTGATTCTTGACGGAAAAACCTGTTTGAGGCCAGTTATAATTTATTTTATTTATATTACACAACTACTAATTTATTTTATTTATATAATACAACTCCTAAGGCTAATTTCGGATTAGAGCGATATTCTGATATATTTATTTACCTATATATGCTAAAGTAAGTTATTTAACATTGAATTTGTAAAAATCAGTTGCTGTTGTATATCTTTGTAAAAATACAAGAAATGTAAAGTTCCTCTTATTGTTACTGTTACCATTTTTACTATTGTTATTGCTATTTAGTGAGAGTTATGGGTGTAGGTAGTCATAGAATTAAGTGATGTTTTTATTTAACTCAGTTTGTAAGTTGTGTAAATGCCTCTCGGTGATGCTGAAATGCGAAAGAATTTACCTCTTATGAATAGATAAATTGTGTTTGAAATCGTTATTTTGATTGCAAATGATATAATTGAAAATGCTCTGTTTTTTTGAGATTTTAATCGTATTCCAATATATGCCAATCATTCCTTATTTAATGATTTTGTATGATTATAATATTTGATTTGATGATTTATTGTTATTAATTTATTATTTGTGACATTGATTTTTATATTTTTTGTACTTAATGCTTGTGTGTGTTGGTTGGGTTTATTTATGGTGTTTTAAAAGGATTTATTTTATAATGTTCATTAGTGACCGACCGAAACATGTTATTTTGCCGAAACCGAAACCGAAACCGAATGTTCGGTTTCATTGTAGTTTCGGCCGAAACCGAAACCGAAACCGAACCTTTTATAAAAAAAACCTTAAAAAGTCGAAAAAATTTTAGTATGCCCGTTTTTTTCTAAAAATTAATATCTCGCCGACGTATAATTACAGATTATTACTTTCAAAGATTTATCACAATGAAATATCAGCACAGTTACAGAAATTCTGTTTGAAAATTTAACTACCCTATAAATAAAGTGAAAAAAATACATTATTTGTAAGTTTCGGCGCGGCCGAAAGGTTCGGCCGTTTTTGGCCGAAACCGAAACTCGGGCCGAAACTTGATTTTTTGGCCGAAACTGGCCGAAACCGAAACCGAAACCGAAATTTCGGTCGGACACTAATGTTCATTCTAGTTCGAGTCTCGAAAATAGCATGTTTATACGGGGCAACGACGCCATTGAAAAATATGTATTTAAGAAAACGCCTATTTGTAAAATACCTTTGCTGTGTTAATATACAAATCCACCATAATTAATTGATAGTCAGTGTTTTGAAAAGCAAAAATTGCAAGAAATTTTCATTTTAGTATAATTTTTAATAATATCTTATGCCCGGTTCCATTGTTTTACGATTCGTAATGTGTCAAAAATTACTATCCGTTTTTCTCCAACCGACTACGAGTCGTTAAATAATACTAGACCATACAGCAGTCATCAATCGTCTGTCAATCGTTTTTAGTTTACGACTCGTATAGTATATTACTGTTCGTAACTAGAACGGATCGTTTTTCAAATATTATGTCCGGTTCCAATTAATAAATTAATTGACTGATCGGTCGTTGTCCCTGTTTCATATACAATTAACAATTCGCTATACTTTCTTTATTATTATCACGAAACTAGTCGCAATGTACGGTCAACACGTCAAGGTAAAGTCAATTGCTGTTCGATATTATTTCTTATGCGTACGACATAAGAGTTGTGTAAAGTCCAAAGTTATACACTTTGTCTTTGTTTGACGTCTTGTTGATCGTACCCACATTATATTTTTCTGCCAGTTGCAGAACCTAAGACTAGTTTTACTAATTGGCTACTTGACAGTTTTTGAAAAAGTACTGTAAAATTTGCGCCTGTTCATTTTATAGCCCAAGCAATTCGATTTATCTGGAAAAAATGTAAATAACCAGAGAAAAATAAGATTTTGTGTAACACATTTAAAAGGCGCGCGAAAACGCCAAGTCTCGTCATTGTTGCAATTATGACGTCAACGTTCTAGAAAACGAACCGATATGCATAGGAACGACTTAATTTAGATAAACGGAAAATGTTTCAATATATTCTTAATACGATTAGAGACACAATAATTAAATTTAATCGGTAAAATAATCATTGTTTCACCATATTAAAATAAATAATTTTCGCCGACAGCTGTCATTTCCGAATTGCAATGGTGGTTTCCGTTTCGGTTCTTTTGTTCCACAGATAAAAAAAGTAAAATTTATTTTGCAAAAATAAAATAATAACTATGCTTTTAAATAAAAAATAAAAATGTAAAGTTATTACTTAACTAATAAGCTAACATATCTAACACTTTTCATATTTTATTGTTAATACTGTCAAGTAGCCAATTGTTGACTTTCAACTTATTACAGCAAGTTAAATTAGTTTTAAATGTTTTACTCTTCAATCCGCCAGTTTCGGTGCGCAATCGATATTACATCAACCTGTATTTAGAAAAGAAAGTATAGTAATTAAAAACTCAGATTGTTGTGTAAATAAATTATGTTTTTGTTGGGTTGTATTGCTTGTTTTATTTTTGTGTTCCAACCTTCGTAGTCCTAAGTTCCTAAATTTTAGGATTAATTCCTGAAGCAGCCATGGCTATAAATAAAGAAATATAAAAGAATAGTCTCCAATTTGATCACATTCTAACTGTGACCATACGGCTTTGAGCAACGACAAGCTAAGAACCATTTTTTTTTAATTATTTGAGTGGTTTGTCATCACATACAAATTGAACCCACTACTTTTGGCTCAGATAAGATCCTAAACTATCTAAAATAAAATGGGAATTAAAACACATAAAGTGCTTGTAATTTAAAGAGATCGAGTAAAAACTGGTGATCCTGGCAGTAAGAAACCGAAAAAAATAACTAAGAAAGGATCTTTATGTAAAGTCCATTTCATGAAAGAAGTCCCGCGGTGATTTTTGGAACTAAATTTGACAGCACGGCCATATTGTCGTTCGTCGATGTTATCATGTTTGTTGATTGTGTTATATTTTTTGAGTTTCTAATTGGATCAGTGCGTTTTATGGAAAGTTCATGATGCCAAAAGTTGTACAAAATTTGTCTCGAGAAATTATTTTGAAAATCAACTTTTCACTCGAATGAATGGGCTTGAATGTACAAACTAACATACTTTCTAACTGGTTCATATTTCTTATTGGTAAAGTTTTTGAGCTTAGATTGTTATGTCTAATCATTCAGGAAATAATATTATTAACAAAAATTTTTACTGTAAAGTAAGCATAATATTTTGCCTAATATGGCAACATTACGTCGCGGGAATACAGCGCTGCGTCTGGGGGACTTCTTTCGTGAAACGGACTCTATTACCTAATTTGTTCTTTATATAAAAACAGTAAAGCAGGAAAGTAATTAGGTTTTTAAATCTCCCGCTAATTGGAAAGTTATTTTCTTAGATTGGTACTCTGTTAGGTTCATTACTTTCCTCTATTAGGTTGAACCGTTTCAGAAATTATAAAAGCTACATATTCTGTTGCATTCATTTCTGTGGAGTGTTTTAAATATTAACATACATATGTAAATTCACTATTTAATATCTGAAATGTTAAAAATCTGAAAATATTAAAAATATTACAATCAAAATTTATGTACATCTGTTGATTGATAATCACATTTTTGAACGGTTTACAGTGCTGCCAATATTGCAGGCACACCTGTCAAAGTCACGAGCCTCAAATAGTGATAAAATGATAAAATTGTAAACAAACATAATTTTTAACTAATTATGTTATTTATTACAAGTATAAAATAAGAAATCTACAGTTCGTTTAGAGTGTCAAACTACAGTGAATTGGAAAAGTAATGTTCCCTATTAATATTTTTAAAATGCAAGTGTGGGTCTAACAGTACTTTTCAACATTAAATTCTAGTGAATTATTCACAATGGTTAGCATCGAGACCTTGCCATTAGAAACTTTCGTAGAGATACTGAAATGGACTGATGGAATTACCATTGGCAAGTGTCGCAGAGTATGTTTGTCATGGAAAGAATGCGTCGATGGAAATGACTTACTATGGCATGAAATGTGTAAAAAAGAATTTAAGTACTCATCGAAAATAGCAAAGCAGAAGTCTGGAAGCGACTGCGACTGGTATCATATCTATAGAAACCTAAAAATGTGGTCGAATGTTACGTCTTTCGAGAGAAGCGTGAGAGAATTTTATAAGTTTTCTTTGCATGACAAAAACCATGCTATAGATATAGACTACAACATACTACCTTTAAAAGATACCAGAGGTGTTGTTATGTATGATATGACCACTTTAAAGTATATTCCAGTGTCTGTCCCAGATAAAAATTGTCTAAAAATTGCTAACAATGAATATGCCACAGTAATCCTATTGAAATCTGGAATGTTTATTCAAAAAACTGTTGAGAATGTTAACCACATGTCTGAAGCATTTTTTAAAGCAGATAACTTTGTTTTATCAGGGGATATCGTATACTTCTTCAATAACCGAGACGTTTACAAATGCGATTTACCACTGGAAAATTTGTCTTCTAAATTAATTCTACACTGTGACTATGATATTAAAGACATACAGATTGACAATGGTATCATTCATATATTCACTGATTGTGGTAAGATTGTTAACCTTTATAAGGATAAAACCACAAAAGTCAAACCTATAAACTGCCCTCCAGAATGGGTGAAACAAATCAAATATGTCCGAGCAATAAATGATAAAAACTTTGTATGTTACTCACGTAACTTGTTCAAGATAGAAACAGATAAATATAGACATCTGTATTTAGATTTCCCACCTATAACAGCATTATTTTTTTATGCTGACATTGTGTTGATTGGTACCCGAAGCGGTGAAATATTGTTGTATCGTTTAGCCAGCCAAAAGCGAGCTATTAAACCTATTTTTGAGAATTTGGCAGTGTTACCTGAAGGAAAATTTGCAGTACAGCTAGATGTGTGTGAGAGGAAATCTGGACCGGTTATTGTAGCGGCAACATTTTTCGAAATTTATCTTATGGAGATAGACTTCTTTCCAGATGTAAGTATGGATAAATCTATCAAGTATCTATTGTGCGAGGATATAATATTATATTGCCAAGGGAGATATTTTTAAAGAGTTTACTATAGTACCCAGTATTTGCCAAGTGACAGATACAACATATTATATAAAAATAAAATTATCGGGTTATTTTTTCTAAATTGTCTCCAGCCTTAATACCAGACTGGTAACAATGTTGTTCTTGATTTCTGTAAGACATGTGCTTGACCAACTTTCCACAGAATAAGAGTAATGTATGAAAAGTTGTCCCAATATTATTTTTTTACTTATTCTGAATCATTATTTGGATCTTTTATAAATCAGTAACATGTATATGTACGAGTATGTATAGAAATAAATATAGTATCTAGTATATTTACAAATGTGTGATGAGTGATGATTGTTATATTGTGTACAAAAAATTTTTTTTTTCAGGAAAAGGATCAGAAAAAAGCTTTCCCTACAAACAAGCTCCTCATGTACAAGAGATTGCTGCGGTTAAGAGACAGACTACAACTCAATTATAACTAAGAAACTGGAAACAAACCAAAATGTGATATCAAATATTTGTAAGAAAATTTTATAAGGGATCTAGCATATTATATTCATTAGATGATGTTTGACATTACCGTTGAGTTGAGTCTTGAGCGTCATGTCAAAGATCACTAATCATAAAGCAATTAAATTCAGTACATCACGGAAAACACTTGCAGATCGATTTTAGCTCTTATGTACGGGTAATAAGGGCAGTTCAAAGACCAAAATTTTGTAGTTTGACATGCTTTTGACCGTACTTACACTGTTACCCGTCTGACAACCAACAATCATTATTTTCAACAAAAAAAAAACAATCATTATTTTCTAATATTAATTATTTATGGAATTAGTTGAATTAATTTCTTGAATGTTATGTCGTAACTATTATTGTGAAGCAAATTGTAGGTATTATTTATTTTATCTAGTTATTAATTATGTTGTGTGTAGGATCTGTTAATTGTTCGTTGTGTATGAAGGAAATAGTTGGATTAAGTTGTTATTTATTAATTTAAAAGTACTAATAAAAAGTGTTAAAATATAAATAAATACTTTTGCGTTTGAAGTTTGCCCTGGGCCCTTATTCACATACTAGCGGCACGCCGCGGCTTCGCACTCGAACTTTTCCTAATTTTTCCACATTTTCCACTGATTATTCCCACCTACCTATTTGTTGCAGCGTAATGTTGTATCTATAGGCTAAAGCCTTAAGCAATAAATGGTCTATCCAATAGAACATCATCCAGCAACAGAAATGTCAGAAATCCATAATTTCCAATTTAAAATAGATAGGTTAATTATAGTCGACCATCTTTCGGTATCTACATGTTTCTGTAACGAACAGAAAACGCAAATTACAGCACTACAATTTAATTATGAAAGTTTATTTTTGTCTAGTTTGTGCCAGCATAATCGGCACCGTCTTTCAAGTATTATCTTTTTAAGATAATTATTAATCTCTTCAGCATTTGGGGATAGTGCTCAAGCAATCTAGTTTGATTTTCCCGGTAGGTAAGTAAGTATTTATTAGTTATGTGTATGATCAGTGGTTCTCTTGGTATAACCGACGACCGAGTCGTGAGGGGTCCACTAACCAAAATCTGGGATTTGGGGAGTCTCGTGTTATAGAAGTTTGCCGGCGCCCTATCACGTCTGGTGAACTGGCTGATCGCCCTGACAACGGTAGGAACACACACTAATTTAGATTTTTTTTCGAAAATCATCCGACTTTCAGTAGATGTAGGTACCTTATAAATAATAAGTGTCTAATAATATTCATCATCTCGACCTCCGTGGCCGAGAGGCCGGACTTTAGCTTCGCGCCATATCAGAGGTTCCGCGTTCTATTCCCGGTCGGGTCAATATGAGAAAAATCTGTATTGTCTCGGGTCTGGGTGTTGTGGTACCGATTTTCTGATTTCTATGACTCAAGTGCGGTAAGTAGCTACTTACCTCAGAATCAAAGCAATGTACTTAGGTATATGATGTTATCCAATATTTAAAAAAAAAACTGATTTCTGTTAATCCAAAAACAGTTCAAAATCTACAAGAATAGCCCAACTCAAAATATATATCTGCCTTTAATGTCGAAGGTCAAGCAAACAATTGTCTCTTCAACAGCCCTTAAATTAGTCCCTTTTAATGGGCGTTTAATTTCGACCCTCGCCTGTTAATAACACGGTAACAAGTGTTTCCGCGGATGATGAGAGCGTATTGTTCTCCCAATTGTGGACTGTTACAAAGATAATTGTGGCTATGCTGGGAATCGGCCGGGAAATATGGGATGTAAACCTAGGAATTCCATACGGGAAGGGAAACTAACTACTTACATCGCGACATGGCCGTATATCAGCCAAGTTCTTAGCTAGAATTTTACATTAACCACTTGGAGCCATTTTTGACGCCCTTAAAACTCAAAAACTATCGCGTACAATAAATGTCATTTGCTTTGCTGTGTTTTGCTTCATATTTATAAAACTGTTGTTAAACGCTAGAAATATTCACAGAATATTTAGTTGTTACCTATATTTACTTCAAAAATAAATAATTCTTGCTAATGCTGGATAGATAATCTGACTCGTGCTTGGTCGGTTTTTTTGGATATTATCGTCCGAATATTGTCAACTACATTTCAAAATTCTAACCCAGTTCTAGATGACGTAAAAATGTTCAACTTTGGCATCCAGATAAGCAATTGGGTGAAAATAAATAATCGTTATACTTACTCGTACCTACCTATCATTAATCAAATAATCAACTTGGCTTTCATTTCACATTCATGTTTTTGGTGGGATTAAGATTACCTACCATATTACCTACTTACATTTTCAATTGCTTTAAAGTATTTTTTTTTTATTTAAATTGATAAGACCCAAAGATTTATTTAAGGTTTAATTAATGGCTGTCATTTTGAAAACATAACAAAATGGCGGATAAAAACGATGTTAACATTTTTATCCTATTAAAAATTTAACCGTAAAGGTTTATTTGAAAGGATCTTTTTTATTCTTACTTAAAAACTACTCAATGGATTTAAATTAAATTTGGCAGCTAGACAGATTAGATACTAAAATGATATACCTACGGGAAAATACTAATCCTGAAATAATGTGAACTAAGTCGCGAGCAACAGCTAGCCTGTCAATGATGTATGTGGAACTAAATCAGCCACCTAAAACTATCTTACTTACCTATTGCTGCGTTCATGTGACAGAATGAGTGATTGACACGACCCGCAGGTGTCTCCGGAAGTGTATCAGAACCAGTTCCAACGGTGATGCGGGAGCTCTAAGTTAAATCGACGGGACGTACAGTCGGTCGAGAAACTAGATCAGAAAATATTAGGTCATTGTTTATTTCCTTCTTACTTCAGTTACGAAGTCCTTTGTTACTTCTAATGATTCATTTTGCAGGGTAGGGGGCTTGTTACGTCACTTGTGGGTGAAAATGTACCTAACCATTAATGACGTCATGTGACAATTCAATTCAACGCATTGCTGTTATTATTTGACATAATTGTTTTGAAACAAAATGTTTTTTGAAACGGAATGCCATGGAACAATGATGTGCTGGTAAATTGTTATAGTTAGGTACTATAACGTGAGAATTAAAATTGTTACAATGTAATGCAAGAAATAAATAAATAAATATTAGACTATACATTATGGACTCTGTACCGGCCTAATGTTGTAGGTACGGGTGAGAACTAATATCAAATTGCAAGTGTTTTGAGCACATCTAGGTAAATACTTGTTCACCGTGAATGAATGCAATAAACTCCTCCGCTGTTGACCGTACACAAATATATCTGTCCGACTGTCCTATCACATTCACCCTTGTCGGCGTCACTATCAATCACGGGCCCGATAAATTAGCCATTCGTTCCGTTGTCACCCCGTATTGGGGTAATAAATGCGTCTTTTAACCGACTTGGGAAACGGAGGAACTTATTTTGGAATATTTTTATGTAGGTACTAGACTTCGGCTTCGTCGTGTTATTTTTGTGACACAGGTACCTTTTATTTAAAATATATTGAATAATTTTATAGAGTAATTTTTGGTATGTAGTTTAATTAAAATTTGAATGTGGTTGGTCCGCCCCGGGTGCCAAAAACAAAGGGGTGATAATGGAATGCGCGGTGGGTATGATCCCGTTGGAGCGGCTATCCCTAGTCTCACCATGACCACCCTTGGGGAGTACAGGGCCTCCTAAGTGGTCAATCCGCCGGTGGTGTTAGTCAGATAACACAGCCACGCACGGCGATGAGGTCCTATCGGAGTGGTTTTAACCATCCCTAAAAGAAGAAGGTAGGTAGTGCTCAACACATGATACGCCACTGTTTCGACTTTACTTAGATACACAATGCCTGTGCATCGCCTCTTTCCAACTAAGATTAAAATCGAAGTACAGTGAACTGACAAATACTCCCGTATTTATTCTCGTAAAGTTATAACGAGGTGCAGAGCAAAAATAACTTCGCATATGAGATGTTCGACTCGGCCGGCGCCACGCGCTGCTTGCGTTAGTAAAACATTAGGCATTGGGCAGACGATGGAAATATTATTTGTTCAAATAATTAAATATGTGTCTTTTATTATGCGAACTGTTCAAAACAGTGGTACTCGAACTGGAGTAGGGGAGACCGGGTACAAAAGTAACATTTTGTACTTTTACCTTGATTTCTGGATGTGTGATACTGTTATCATACAATCAATTTATCTATGTATAAATTCAGTTTATGTTCTTTACTTTAGTAATTTGTTTTATTAAATTGTGTTGCGTTTTATATGAAAAAAAAATATTTCAAAAAAATCGCAAGTTGTTACTTTCGACCACATAGGCAGGTCGAAAGTAACACGTTGTGGGTCGAAAGTGACACAGCAAAAGGTTTGTAATGAAACAAAATAATCCATTGCAAATCAACAAATAATTTATTTAACGACTTTGTATTAATAAATCTAACAAATATAAATTGTTTAAAAAAATATAGGTACTTATTAAGAAAACTAAATAATGAAAAAAAATTCTTGGTCTGGTTAGGCAATGAGATCACGGTGGTTTTTATAATCAGACTTTTATAAACCAGGCATTATAACCTTAATCAGAATCGTAATGATAGCACACATAATTCCTATCATTATTTACGCAATCAATATGGGACCACATTTTGCATTCGATATATTGTACCTACCCATTCTTCATTTGGTCGACTATAAGTTTCTAAACGGACACGACAGAAGTCATTTTCGTCGTCAAATTATTATTCCTTTTCTTTTGGTATCGTTTTTCCTTTCCGTTTTTAATTTTTAATAAATCTTTATACAAACATTTTATTTTATTGCAATCCCTCTAATTTTTGCACCATCATTAAAATTATTTTCAGCCGGTTTAATTAAACTTCCGTGTCGGCAGTCCTTTTTATGCGTTGTCACGGCATTCTATTGATATAAAACACATAAAAAATATGATATATTATTATTATCACTACAGTAACTTGTTACTTTTGTACTCATAGGGTTATGTTACTTTAGTACCCGTCCATATTTTTACGAAAACAAGTGATATAACCTTAAATCGGAACGTGCTACACAAAAATGAAATAAAGCATTGTATAATCACTATAATCAAGAATACGTATGCAAACATTCAGATTATTGTCGTTTTTTTATGACTATGTAAATATTTAATAAAAAAACGCCAAAAACCGTACTTTTCATTAGTGAATACACGTTTTGTCCTGTGACAAAGCCGAACAGCGCGCGATGTACGTGGCAACTGAATGCAGTTAAGGGGGGTGGTTCCCACTATCGCCTTACGGCGGCAAAGCGGTGTTCGCCCATGGGGTTAGACTTATAGAGCCTTTGTTACTTTCGACCCGCCGTTACTTTTGTACCCGGTCTCCCCTAGCCCGACTGCAAGCCTTCAAGGTACGGGTGACAAGTCCAGTAATAGCTTTATTGTGCTGTCCTTGTCGCCTTTAAGCTACGACCTCATTACCACTTGACATCAGGTGGGATGAGATCAATCTTGAAGTGCAATATAAAAAATATATATATTTATATTTATGTTTAAATAAGACACTGAGAAGATATTTTTTCTCTGATCGTCTTTGTCAGCCCTTAGAAACGCGAACGACCGTTTGTCTTCGATTCAGAATAAAATCAGAAGAATTTATCAAAGCAACTCCAATACTTTGATATTTGAACGGATAGGGTGTGCCTGAGAGAAAGGGGTACGAATAAACTTGAAAACGGATATAAGACGGTATCCGGATATTTCCGGATAAGAAGTAAATGGGAGGTTGAATATCCGTGCCATAAGATACCGATTTTGTGAGCTAAACTATAATTTACTATTGTTCAAGAGAACAATGGTAAATTATGACAGACTAGCAGCCGAACGCTACTTCGTACGCGTGGACTAATGCCCAGTTTCAATATTTTACGATTCGTAATGTGTCAGAAATGACTATCCGTTTTTCTCCAACCGACTACGAGTCGTTAATACCGTTACATAGTCTACTTTCCATATCAGCTGTCATCAGTCGTCTGTCGGTCGTTTTTAGCTTACGCCTCGTATAATTTATTTTATTGCTATCCGTTCTAGCTACGGATAGTTTTTCAAATATTGGAACCGGGGATAAGTGAATGTCGCTTTCAAATGGTGAAAGAATTTTAGAAATTGGCAATTGATACTTTTTCACTTTATTAATAACAAACATAGGTACACCCATTTTATAAAATTTAAGGCTAAAGCATACAGCAGTCTACGGTCTTAAAAAATCTCACCTAGGCACTGCTTACGAAATATTGGAGTCTTACTTTTCAAAATGCTAAGGAGATTATCCAATAACGTATCTTTGGATTTCAGCCTTCTTTTGAGATTGGAACCAACTAAGTATTCACAGGGGCGGGATGACCGCTATAGGCTTATTATTATTTAAAAAAGAAAGGTCCATCTTGAAACTTAAAAAATGTAAAGGTGTAAATAAATACCCAAACCATCCGTGCTACTTAGCAAACTCCTGGCATGCGAGTGAAGTATTTCAATAACTACTCGTGCCTGGTTTTAAATTTAAATTTACTTGCGGATATACGTCACGTCCGCATCCCGTCGAGATTGCGTCGCGTCTCATGTGCTATGTTTACTGATTTAAATGGTATCAGAGGGTGGGAAATAAGGGGACCTGTTTAGTTTTAAATAGGAGGGGGGGGGGGGGAAGGGCAAGGTATGGGTATTGATATTGTTTTAACAAGTTGCAAATGTGTTGATGATGATCTTGTTATATCGATCCCATCCCTACTAATATTATAAATGCGAAAGTAACTCTGTTACGCTTTCCCGCTTAAACCTCTCAACCGATTTTGATGAAATTTGGTATAGGTACGTTGAACCTCAAGAACGTACATAGGCTACTTTTTGTTAATAAATAAGGGGGGGGGAGGAATTGGGGTAATGCCACCTTTCAAAGTTCATATGGGAAAATGTTACTTTTTTTAGTTTGAGATATGAAATTTGGCACAAATATAGCTTGAAACTTGGATTAAAATATAGACTGTATATAAGGATAGGGATAAAACCGACCATGAAAGGATATAGTCCACGCGAACGAAGTCACGAGATAAAAAAATCTGTTTCTTTAAAAAAATATTTAAAGTTTGCTAGTGCGGCGTCAGCACTATAATAAAATAAAGAAAAAATCTTTGTTTATGTATTTTAGCGGTAGCATAGATGGCTACTACAAACAAGTAGTATACATGGTGTTGTGTCTTAGACACTCGGTACCAACGTGAGAGCATTGTGATGGGATGTTCGTAGTTCTTGCGGTAACGACGCGGCACCCTAATTGTACAAACCCATGCAGTTTTCCACAGCTCACGACACGGAAAGAATGAGACAGCAAAATCCAAATTTAATTTTGACTTTGAGGCCAATCCTAATTTAAAAAATACCAGGATACACCGTATTGCTACCTCGGTACGATACTGGTATTTCTACGAAAGGTTTGGGCAAGAGTTTAAAATGTGCCATTGGGATGTTTTTTTCAAGATCACCTGCATTTTTTAATTGAAAAAATATATTATCTCAGGTTGATACTGAGTGTATATACATAATATTTTGTTTAGTTCAAATTCTATCAGATAGACATTAATTTATGGTATAATAAGATTTTTTACTTAGGAATGTTTTAATGTGTTTATAACTTTTTTGTTGTTTATTTCTTCTTTGATTGTTTTAGGTTATTTATTATGTATTTTGATAAACATTACGAAAGGTAGCCCTTTAGCGTGGAGAGTCATTTCTGAGGTTCGCAAGTTAAATGTGGCGCAAACGGTAAGTGGCTGGTATGTGTAAAAGTTTGGATATTTTCGCACAATTTTTATTCAGTAAGCCCCTTGAAGGTGAGTTGCCAGAGGACTTTCAGGTTTTTTTCCTAACTGACTATAGTCAGTTAAGTTTATAATCTATAGATTATGGCCACAGATGGCCTTTTCATCTTCACCGAACTTGCGGGAAGCAGAAGGCTCTCACCCGTAACACTTCGCCAAATCTTGCCTATACTCGGCCAGGCCACCATAGTCGTGACCAAATGGAGAATCGCATTGGAACAGCGAAGGGAAACACGTAAAAACACACTCAAACGCGCCGGAGTGTTTGAGCCGCACTCGCCCGTCGGAGACGCGGCGCGTGCTGGCACATAGCGTCGACCAGCAGCGTTTGTTATAAGCGAAAAGCGTTTTTCTAGTCATTGATGAAACGCCAAGAACAGAAATGCCAAGTTAAGTGGCAGTTATCAAACTTCGGTATCGTTTCTACCTTCAAGGTAAGGGCGACAAGTCCAGTAACAGATTTATTATCTTGTACTTGTCGCCTTTAAGCTAAGACCTCATTACCACTTAACATCAGGTGGGATGAATCTAAAAACGCCAAGAACAGAAATGCCAAGTTAAATGGCAGCTTTCGAACTTCGGTATCGTTTCTACAATTTTAAACTGTACGGGTTAACTATTCAAGATCACGTGATGTTGTCTTATGAGGATAAAACAATTTAATTCAGCTTGATTTTCAAAATGCAATGAAAGGTATATTTTGTTCAGCAAATAAATAAAAAATATGATGATACGGCGCACCAAAGTTCAGTGGACCGGTGTCTTTACGTCACTATTTTTGAAACTGTACAAGGAACTGACGTCATGCTAAATTGAGGATTCACATTTCACTTTGAAAAGCCAGGTGACCTTGAAATACCAAACACATAGATTGACTTGTCGATAAGATATCAAATTTCGTAAGCCTCTGACATATTTGAAAATGACATTTTTTTTCGTGAAATATATCGATGTGTCCATACATGTATTTTTTATATTTCTATGCATTAGGAAATGCATTTAGATACCACAACATTAAGTTTATTTGGTGGCAATGGAATTGCCACCAATAAGTCTTCTTTTAGCCTTACCACTACACTTGGTACGGAGGCAGCTGCTGTGGCAGTTATAGATTGCCACTGACGACAGTGGCGTGTGCGTATGGCGGATGGGGACGACCCCACGGTAGCGGTCGGGTACAAAAGGTACTTGGGGGTGATTAAACGTGAAGTGTTTTTTAATTTTCTGTACATCCCTTCCTCCCTGGTGACACGTCGGGACATTTTATTCAACCTCCTCCACCCACCGCTTAATCAAACATGAGATTTTTTAAAATGTGGCTTTCTTTAAACATGCAACTGAATGTCGTTACTTCAATAAAAAAAAACTTACATTTTTCTTCGTTCGGGTACACAGATGAAGTGTCAAATGTAAAGCGCCATCAACACTTCGTTATTTGAGACCTAGACCATGTTCTATCTGGTTTAAATTAACTGATTAGATGAGATTTGACTCTAGCCCCTCCCATCCTAAAACATTTCACGTAATTTACGGACGTCCTCTTTTTCCCACCTCAAAAAAAGGCTCGAAAGCAGATCGCAAATCTGAATCCGATTGACTGTCACACAGTCGAACAGTCTGTCAATTAAGAAACAGCTTCATTGTATGCCTTAGACCATCCGCACAAGGCTGGCTAGACTACAGGAGTGGTGTGCACGATCTATTCAGCACTCTTGACATGCAGCTAATGTATTTCGCGCATATTTACGTGCGGATGTCAGACTCGTTTTGTTGTCGCTCCAAGCTCGAGGGACTTTTGAAAAGAGGTTTTTTACGGAGCAAATGAAGTACTCTGAAGTAACAAGCGACGTCTGAGTATGTTCACGTGTAGTGTGTGGTACCTACTTGTAGGGAGTAGTGGAAAGTTTATATTTCTAACAGAAGAATAAGCTAAACCATTTTCTCCTAGCATGATGTATCGTTGTTACTAGAGCATCAATTCACGAGTTTCACGACCTCCGTAGCAGAGAGGTGAGCGGGCCGGACTTTGGCGTCAGGGCATCTGTTAGGTCCCAGGTTCGATCCCCGGTCGGGTTAATATTGGAAACGGACTTTTCAATAATGTCTCGGGTCTGGGTGTTATGGTACCGTTGTTGTTTCTGATTTCTGTAACACAAGTGCTTAAGCTACTACGTTATTTTCAAAAAATAATAAATTAGTGTGATAGACTTTAATTAAGTAACCACGATTCCGAACAAACGATGCTCTTTCAATATAGTCTATGGCTGTGAATGACGTTGATATTCGTTACGCGCGGTTTTTAAAATGTGCAAATTTAGATTTTATATTTTCAATCTTTCTGAGAGATTTTCTTAATATTTTTTTACGTAAGAACCTCGTACAGAGTAATTAGAAAACTACAAAAAAAAAATCAGCCAAATCGGTCAAGAAGTTTTCATGTTATGGCGTGACAACGTGAAACGGGTTTCTTTTTTTTATTTAAATAGATTTAAAAAAGAGTTCGGGACTATGAAAATTATTTGATATATTACATTGGAGTTATTTTAATCTACCTCCGTAACTTTACTTATTTGAGTCAAAGTCTAAAGCAAAGAATCATCATTGTTCGGTCTCTAAGTCAATAAAACTCTGCATATTCTAACCAAATTCAAGAGAGGTAGGGCATGGCGATTTTTCGCTCTAACTGGCGCAGCCCGACTGGTGAAATACCTGCGTGTAAGGTTTCCAGAGTTCCTGGGGGTTGCTACATTAGTATCAAGGGTAAGCCTTCAAGGTAAAGGCGACAAGTTCAGTAACAAATTTATTATGCTGTTTCATTACCATTTAACATCAGGTGGAATGAGGTCAATCTTGAAGTGAAATATAAAAAAAACAACTGGGAAAACCTTTTAAGATCCTAGGTCTAGATACCTATCTAGTCAAAACTAAACTTTAATTGAGATTAAAGTCAGACGTATATTTATTACGTACATTTATTTACGTATATTATAGCCTAATCTAATGAAATAAAAAAACCTCACACAAAGTGTTTTTTTATATTGCACTGTGCATTTAAACCTACGACGTATTACACTGCATAACCTCTAACATATTACACTGCATGAGGCTTCTAGGTGTTATATTTTCCACATCTTTATAAAACCTACACATACATTGGAGTTCCTTATATTCAGCGTTAAATATTACTCAGACTAACAAGGTGTGTTGCAATAATCTAAATGGGCAATAACTTAGCGAAATGTTTGTCCAATCAAAACACTGATCCAATCTCAGCATGAAGGAAATCTTTCTTCAAGGTGAATTCTCACAATTTCCTTTCAACAACAATCTTCAGCACCCTTGCCTTTCTACGTGCCGTATTACGTAGCGTGCATTTGGGAGAACATTAACTACTATTTTCACAAGGAAACTACGCAGACAGAAATGGAAATTGACAAAGACTGCCTGCACAATGGCAGGAACTAAAGGTTGCCTACTGCCGCGGCGCCGCCTCGCGACATACACGGAACTAAAATGACGGAGACGCAGCCATTTTTGCGCCGAATTTGATTATTGCTATATGTCCGTTTGCAATATTTGAAAAACAATCCGTTCTAGCTAGCTTATTATATTACTCTGTGGTTTTAGTAACGGATAGTAATAAATTATACGATCACATAAGGATAGAAAAAAACATACCCACAACATTTTGGGGTTTTCCCATACCTAGAACTGAAACTTTTTTCATCTAAACATTACCTAAGAGAGGTAGGGCATAGCGATTTATCGCTCGAACTGGAGCAGCCCGACTGGTGAAATACCTCCACCTTACAGAAGACCGCAGCCAAATAACAATCACTTCTGTGTTGTTGCGTTCCTGCGTGTGAGTAAGGTTTCCAGAGCTCTTGGGGGGTGCTACATTAGTAGCAGGGGTCAAGCCTTCAAGGTAAAGGCGACAAGTCCAGTAACATATTTATTATGCTGTACTTGTCACCCTTAAGCTAGGACCTCATTACCACTTAGCATCAGGTGGGATGAGGTCAATCTTGAAGTGCAATATAAAAAAAAAACTATATAAGTCTTCAAAAATGATATTGAGGTTTTTTAAGTTGAATGTTTGCGCGAGATACATACACTTCTCAAGTGGTAAAATGTGTGAATAAAAAAATTAGAGAATGATAAAATGCTTAAGACCCTGGTACATTTACACCTTTTTTTTACAAATCTTGTCCTGAAGAGCATACCAAAAAAATATCCGGTTTGGTCCCGTATTTCTAATGTTATGCGCCTACATATATTTCAGCGATAATTAATTTTTTTTATTTTTTCTTGAAATTTGGACAAAAATCCTTTCCAGGCTCTCTAGGTCCCTGTAGTCGCCAGCTCGTCTAGGACTCAAACAAAGCCTAGGCCTGAAGCGGGCGCCTACAGTGCTTAATTACTGAAAGTCTGCTCGCGCTATTGCTTGTCTGTCTGTCAGTCTGTTGTTATCATTCTAGCAGCTTTGCCTTCGGCGGAACACGTTGAAATACAACGTATTTGAATGATTCTGTGGTGCAATAGTTAGCGTTTCTAGCTTTTGATCCAATGGTTGTGTGTTCAATTCCCGACCACTATAAAGCTTGTTTTGTATCCGGGTATTTATTACAGTATTTGTATTGAATTATCTTAGTTGGCTCTGCATTCCTTAACACAAATGCTTAGGCTTATATAGCCAGATCAATATATGCAATATTGTCTGTTATTAATCATATTAGGAAAAATATAAAATAGATACGAGTATTTATGACTTCTGGAAGCCTTACTCACACGCAGGAACGCAACAACAACAAAGTGATTGTCATTTGGCTGCGGTCTTCTGTAAGGTGGAGGTATTTCACCAGTCAGGCTACTCCAGTTCGAGCGATATATTGCTATGCCCTACCTCTCTTAAAATGAATATGTTTGTAAAATCAATTTATTTAAGTGTTTCTTGCAAGAAAGTATCTATCTGTATTTTAATTCTCCCTTGCCCTACACAATACTATAGATAAAGCATTGGACGCATATTTTTTACGTAATATAATCCCAGAGTACAGCGGTACATTTCACGGCGGAAAGTACTACAAATATACGAGATGTGTAAAGAGAACTATAACCGGCCAGAGAGCGTATTATAACTGGTAGTGCATACAAAATTCAGCGGCTTGCGTACCGGCTTGGGAATAAAAAAGGAAGTTAAACTTATGTACCTCCTGCGAGGAAATCTGAACTCACTGATTATGTTCTTAGAGTCCATTGATTAGAAAGAGAGAAAGGCAAAAATAACTACGATCTTTCTAACATCGCACCGCTTGCTATCGACAGCGAATTCATCTGCACACACTAAAACCTAAATGGCCGGGTACTGTGTGTTTCGAAAGAATTTTAAGCGCGTTAATTTAGGCTGTGGAATGCATTTCTGGCGAAGATTTTTCTTCAAAACTACAGACTGGGGTTCTTCAAGAAGGGTGTGAATAGGTTTTTACAGGATCGGTGTCACAAGCGACCATAGGCTACGGGAACTGTTTACTTTCAGACGGGTTGTATGATTGATTGCCACATTTATAGTATCAATAAAAAATTAGGTATGTATTGGTGTTTGTTGCTTAAATAGAGTGGACTGTATTTGTAGGGTCGATGGGGAATCGCTGCACCAATAAAACTTATCAAATTGAATTAAATTTAGTAATTTATTCCCACGCATATGCTCACGTTACAATCAGAAAACAGAGAGAGAGGGCGGAAAAGGAAGTCAGTGTTGTCACTAGAAAAAAATAATGAACTAATTGTTAGTGTTACCAATAATTGGCGGTTACAATAATGATTCAAACCTTAATAAATACAAAACGAATAACATACCTCGGTCTCTTTTATTTAATTAACTGTCCGTCGGTCAATCTGTTATATTTTTACGCCTAAACCACTGAACTGATTTTTGACAAAAAATCCTAGTAATATTATAAACGTGACAGTTGGTAAATATGGATGTTTGTAACTCTTTCACGCAAAAACGACTGAACCTATTTTGATGAAATTTTGTATGAAAAGAGATAATATACTAGATTAACATAATTATAGGAACTTTTTATCCCAAAATAACGCGAGCGAATTCACGGGCAACTTCTAGTATTTCATAGATTTACAGGAACGCTATCTACGTGTATAAATGTTTGCCTGTATATATTCCGTCATGTAAACATTGCAGGATTTCGTCTTTCCACACAACCATTTCTACCGTACTTCTGTTGCTCTAGCTCTGTTGGTGTTCACTAGGGTTGTCGCAAAAAGAACTAGCTTTTGCTTTGCGGCTGTACCAGTGTTTGATTTATTGTTTTTTTTTGTAAAAATACTCAATATAACTCAGACATAAAATGGTATGCTAATGGAATTGGTGCAGTTTTTTGGTTAATTATTATATGTAATAAAAATTAAATGCTATGGTAATATATTAAATGGTAAAAGGAAAGCCATTAGTGGATCACTAAGAAAATGTTTGCTACGCTGAATAACGTGGAAAACAAAAGGATGTGATCTGAAACTGGGAAAATTATCTTTGGTATTAGAAATCCATCCATCCATCCAACCATCAAAGACCGAGGAAAAGAGACAAATTGTAAGGAAGTTATCACTAAAACAAAAAAACGAATTAGTCAATTTGAACTGGTGGAAAATTAATGTTGATTAAATTTTTTACATACACATTTTAATTCACATGACAATACGAAGGCTATCACACACAGAGGAGGTAGAAAATGCTGATACTACCTTTGTTAACAGCGTTATAAGAACCAATATGTATAATCATCATTCCATACCAGCTTCAGAACTTCCACCACTAAACATAGGCCTTCCTCAAACTTGACTGAACTGGTTATATAAAATAAATAAATAAAAAGCCTTTTATTTGATCTGCCACATTGTTACTTCATTTACTAAAATATTACTATATTTAATTATTACCAAGGTCCCCAGATTAGGTATAGGCTTCCTCCAACGACCACTTTTCTCTGTCCTGACTGGTATAACACGAACAAAAAAGTGAAGTTTACTTTTAAGTATTTATCAACAAATAAATGTTAGGTTTTATTCCTAAAAAAGCAGGTGCCAACCCTACCTTGTATCCGTATTTACGTACACAATTGCAAATAGGACGCTAGCAAAGATTCCATGAAGGTTTATTGTCGGTTTTAATTCCATACTAACTGAATTAGTAATGGCCACGTCTACAAGACGCTGGGATCTCAACCTCGACTTTGTGTCCAAGGCTTAAGATTCAGAATGAACTGCCAAGATTTCTGGTTTAGGGGGGAATTGCCGGGTACGACTTAATAAAAGAGGGAAATAGCCGTAGTAGGGCGTTGTAGTGCAAAATATGGGGTAGGTATAATAATTGAGTCTGCCAAATTTACATACGGAAGTCGGGTTTACTTTTGCTGGTAAGTGTCCTTTAGAATGCGGGATAAGATTCGGGTACGAAATTAGTGTTGGTTGAACTAAATAAGGACGAAATAAAACATAGAAATTGCTTATAAGATTATGCAAAGCAGTAGCTGTATGAGAATAAGGCATATAACTTTTCGAGCAATTTTTAAATTATAACCTCTATTATTTTATAATTATTGGTATCAGCTTTCTTGGCACCATACCCTTTTAGTACCTGGAACATTTTTGTGTTTGTGGGTTGATATGTTTAAATAATATTTAGTACATAATACCTACAACATGATCACATTTAAATTTTTAGTTCAGTGTTTCTTGAAATAGGAGAAGAAAATTTCATTATTCATTCAAACTTTACAATAGCGTTGACAAATTGAAATAAAACTTTTGCAGTGTTTGAAAGTTGCTTCTTTTCTTTAATGAAATGACAACTAAGGTTCTGTTGTGAAGCCTACTTCTGCCAGTGTCACTTGAGGTGTGAATCGATACAATTTCACGATAGAACCACCAGATGGTGCCCTATATCTATCAATGATTCTGAGGAAGCCAATATACAGTTTTTTAAAATGTATACCCAACTATGTTAATACAATGCACTGCTGTTCATTATTAATGTAATGCTGGTTTGTCGACTTTTTTTGTGAGAAGTAACTTCGTAGCTTTTCATGCTACGATGCTCTACGATTCTCGCTACGTGCGTAGCTATGTTTAAAGTACGCGCAGATCGATTTAATTAATCATACATGCCTAGCGAACACACGTTATATCATTATGGTGACTTTAGTTTTGCTACTGAGTGTCTCATTTCTGAGCCTATCATAAAGAGAAAAAGCTTAGGTATAATATTTTTAAGCATGCACATTTTTAGTACATTTTTTTTAACTCTATGATAATGAATTTCTATTCACCAAAATACATAACGTTTTCTAGAAGCATGACGTTCAGCTTCAAAAAGTAACTCCTAGCATAGGCATACTTTTTTAACAAGCACAAATTTAGTACACTTTACGTACAACTATGATATGAGTTTGTATACAGCAAAATACATAATGTTTTCTGGGGCATGACGTGCAATTTGTCCGACACAGCCGTATGCTGAACTCTGGGACCCGTTTAATTTAATTTGGAACTTTCCACTCAGTAGGAGCCGAACAAGGCAATATTAGTACAACATAAATATCACTACAGTCCGGAAGTTAAAGTCGAAAGACAGATTCCTACATGATTTGTATGCAAATCTAAGCTACGTTTGGATTTTCACCTAATGTTATGATGATGCAGCCAACTGTAGCATCTTGTTAGTTTATACGGCATGATGTGACTGCCTTCAAAAGGTTTATATCTATTGTAAAAGTTAATTATAAGTTTTTTTTTAGTTATTATTTTTTGCAGTCCAAATAAATAAATTGTCTTTTCCTTTCAAGCAAAGGTACTTATCCAAAAATAATATTTTTTTAATGGCATCTAGGCTTCATTTGTGAAGTCTGGCTCTGTTAGAAGAAAATAGAAAATGTCTTTATTCATGTAAACTTTTACAAAAGCATTTATCAGTCGTCGTAGTGTTATTTACATTAGTAGTAGTAAGGTGGATTTTTTTTCTCTGCCTCAAATGTATGTGAGATATCAGGTCCTGATAGAACAAAATAGGAAAATGGCGAGGAATGGATTTGGCTGTGGAATTACCTAAACGGATATTGTTTTATTTAAAATACCAATACGCGGAAACATACCGCGATGTCGTTAATATCCTTTAAGCCAGACAATAAAGTCGATAGTATGTTTAAGAAATTATTCCATAGCGTTGAAACAGAATTTAATAATATATTTACTAAAAAAATAATAAAAGTAGACAATTCAAAAATAAAATTTAGTGACTGGGCTACGTCAGGTATATATAAAAGTAGACGTAGATTATTTGAATTATATGATATAAAAGCTAATTCGAACGATCCCTCAATAGTGGAATATGTCAGAAATTATTCGAAAATATTTAAAAAGATTTGCGCGGTTGCTAAATCTAACTTTCTTAAAGAAAAAATAGTTAAAGCAACTAATAAAAACAAAGTCACATGGCAAATTATCAATAAAGAGACTTGTAAAAACAAAACACAAACAAACAAGCTCTCCCTCAAAATTGATAACACTATTATCGAGAAAGATGGGGAAATTGCCAACGCTTTTGAGACCTACTTTACAAATATCCCGGTCACAATAACTAATGGATTATTATCTAACCCAGATCAAGCTAATTCCCTGCTCAAATCGCATGTCGATGAATGCAAAACTCCCTTTATATTTGAGTACATTAACTTTAAGACAGTTTTGAATGCCTTCAAGGAACTTAATATTAAAAGAACTGAAGATTTATGGGGTCTCTCTGTAGATGTATTAAAAAATATAATACATATTATAGCTCCTCACTTGGCAATTATATTTAATAAATGTATTGATGAAGGTTGTTTTCCAAATTTAATGAAACTTAGTAAAGTTATACCTTTATTTAAAAGCGGAGAAAAAAATGACCCGTCAAATTTCAGACCCATTTCAATTTTACCTACATTTAGTAAAATTTTTGAAAAAATAATTTCTGATCAGATACTAAGCCACTGTAAATAAGCTATTACATAAAAACCAATATGGTTTTACTAAAGGGAAATCTACAACAGATGCAGGAGTAGCACTCATCAAGCATGTGTTTGATGCATGGGATAATAAGCAAGATATCGTGGGTGTTTTTTGCGATTTATCAAAAGCGTTTGATTGCGTAAATCACCAAACCTTGATTTTGAAATTGCGGCATTATGGTGTATCTAACAATTCACTTGATCTAATTAAGTCATATCTGTCTGACCGAACTCAAAAAGTCAGTGTGAATGGAGTTAATTCGTCCGGTACTCCATTATTAATGGGAGTGCCCCAGGGCTCAATATTGGGACCTTTGCTATTTTTAATATATATTAATGACCTGCCATTCTTTACCAATGATTTATGTGAGATAGTATTATTTGCCGATGATACTTCTCTAATGTTCAAAATTAATAGACAAAATGAAAATGTTGATGACATTAATTTAGCTCTCAGCCAGGTACTCAATTGGTTTAAAACTAACAACCTTTTACTTAATGCCAATAAGACAAAATGCGTAAAGTTTTCAATGCCGAATGTAAAGCAGGTCAACACTATAATAAAAATTAATGAGGAACAAATTGAACTCATTAACTCTACTATATTTCTTGGCATAAACTTAGATTCTAAATTACAATGGTCTCCTCACATAACTTCTCTGGCTGGAAGACTGAGTTCGGCGGCATATGCTGTTAGGAAGATAAGGCAACTGACTGATGTGGAGACGGCAAGATTGGTTTATTTTAGCTATTTTCACAGCGTCATGTCGTATGGTCTGCTCTTATGGGGATCTGCGGCCGACCTACAGACTATTTTCGTGTTACAAAAGAGGGCCATCCGAGCCATTTACAAGCTAACACCACGTGACTCGCTGCGAGAATTATTCAAGGAAATCAACATCCTAACAGTCGCATCTCAATATATTTTTGACTGTCTAATGTATGTATACAAAAACTTGCATACTTTTCCTAAAAGATCTGACACTCATAGCATCAACACTAGAAATAAACACAAGCTTGCTGTCCCTAAACGTAGACTTCATAAGATTGGTAATTCATTTGTTGGTTTAAGTATAACTTTTTTTAATAAATTACCTCAAGTTATTGTTGATTTACCATTGAATAAATTTAAGCTAATTGTTAAAGGTTGTCTTTTGAAAAAAGGGTACTACAGAGTAGAAGACTATATTAATGACAAAGAAGTGTGGACCACTAACTAGTCTGTTCGCCCTCACATGAAAAATTTCACTAATTATATTTACTAATTGTAATTATATTTACTAATTGTATTTCTATTTATACAAACTCAGCAAGAGGTACCTATTTCTTTACGTATTTGTCAACTCGCAAGTTGGCAAAATTCTTATTAAGCACGAATGTGCATTAGGACCTACAGTTTGTTTAATTTAAATATATATATTTTTTAATTTTTCTTATTACTTTGAATCAATGAATTATTTTTTACAATTTACTACATTATTTTATCTAATTACTACACTGTATGTCTTAGTGCAAAACTAGTTATAAGTTCAGCTATATTTGTAATATGAACGACAGAGTTTCTTGCCGGGATCTTCTCTGTAAGTTATAGGTTCCGAACCGGAGGTAGCGTCATTTGCATTATATAGACGTTTCATAAATATTACTGGTGTAATTTACATGAATAAAAGAATATTGAATTTGAATTTGATACAGAAGTTCATAAATACGTATAAATAAAAATATAAAATCATTGTCATCCACGGTTCAGAACCGAATTATGGTTTTGGTTTTAGGTAACCTAAAAATTGTGTAAGAAACATGTGTCTATGTCGTTCAACTATTTTTTTGCAACCTTTCGGACTTAAGTCGTATTAATATTGTGAAACAAGGCCATATTAGTTTCCACTTGGAACTCGCGTGCGCTGTCATCTGTTACGAATGTTTAAAAAGGTGGATTGTTGGTATTAGTTTAGAGTTTGAATTAGTTCGACGCCATCTGGTTTTGTTTTTATGTTGAATGAACATTCTGTTGCTAACGAAAGTTGTTCGTTAGTTGGTTCAGACCAAGCTTGTAGTTGAAGTCATGTTATAGGAACAACGGATGATACAGGAGTTAAGCTATGCTCGCAGCAGTTCAGTGCTGGATGGGTGACCATGCCAATTAAGTTTGAGAGGTTCGATACCCGGTCGGGTCAATATGGGAAACAATCTTTTCCATATTGTCTCGGGTCTGGGTGTCGTAGTACCGTCGTTGTTTCTGATTTCTGTAACACAAGTGCTTAAGCTACTTACTACAGAATCAAAGCAATGTATGTGATGTTTTCCAATATTTATATCACAATGAACACTGTTTCAACAAGTTCGCCAAACAAAACGCCACTCACTGGACACAGGCATTAAAGTAACACTGAAGTGCCTTCTGTATCGACCTGTTCTTCGTAGCCATATTGTTTTTTCAGTTAATAAACGAGCGTCTTGCATGATTACAGTCGTTAAGATAGGATCTCAGAATGAGTTGAGCTATGGGTGGTTAGGTATTACGGTTATAGAGGAAATGTGGCTGATGAGAAGATACGCTTGATGAAGCTTGTATAGATTTTTTTGTTTTAATCGAGGTACCTACTCTCGTTTTAGACCGACTTAAAAATAAACTGTTCTAAACGTGGATTTATGTTATTGCACTTGAAAGATTAAAATAATTGGTGTCGTCATCCGATCTATATCTGTTGAAATAAATAAATAAATAAATAAATAAATAAATAAATAAATAAATCTACACATTGAGGCAAAATTTCAGCTCCTTAGCTTTTTTAATTTAGTTGCAAGATTCCACGCGAAATAACATACATGGCAAGTTACATAAAAGCTTGTAAAAAGGTATTTTCTAATTCGGACGTAAGTTTTGGTTGGCAAGGTCGCTTTCCAAGCATAAGACTGCCTAAATTATACTAGGTTTTGTCGATAGGTAATTTATTATTTAGTGTAAATTTTCTGGTGCGAAATAGAATACTCGTATTTAGCTATCAAACCTGCTGAAGTTCATTTTTGGCTCCACAAATACTCTAATGTTTGTTGTCTATACTAATATTATAAAGAGGAAAGATTTGTTTGTTTATTTGTAATGAATAGGCCCTGAAACTACTGGACCGATTTCAAAAATTCTTTTACCATTAAGAAGCTACACTATCCTCGGGTAACATAGGCTATATTATATTTTCAAAAAATTAGGGATCCTTACTAAAACTCCAATAATGTAACCCAAGGTGACCTGAAAATTCCTTACATCGCGTGCGCTGCGAAAACTATTGATGATAGAACTCAATCGTGTACTACGACTTTGCAGAACTCATTATTATCTACAAAAAGTGTCGCGACAGCATATGTCTAAATAATATATTTATGTCACAGTAAGCGGTTTTAATCTAAAAATTTAATTAGTATGCCGTCGCTTGAAAAGGCTCTATATTTGTACCTTGGTATTAATCCTTATCAAATTAAATTACTTTATATTCAAGGCGGCTTCAATACCTTTTGTATAACTTTTTGAATTATTCAATTCGGACATCTCATTCGGAAGATATCACGAGTTTTAAAATGCAAGTATTAGAAAAAAGTCGCGCGGTTGCCGCTCACAGCGCTCAGCTAGCCAGCATGCGATGTAGGCTCCATGTAAGCATCACTGGGGTACGGGGGGAGTCAATGTAATAAAATAAAGTGCAAGGTTTACATGTATAATACGTACATATTTTAGTACCTATTGCACCCGTGCGAAGCCGGGGCGGGTCGCTAGTCTTTTATAAATAAACTACGTCACATTAATTACTCTGAAGTAGCTAAAGCACTTGTGTTACAGAAATCAGAAACGAAGGTACCACAACACCCATATAGAAATTTGTCTTCCATATCGATCCGACCAGGAATCGGACACGGAACTGAATTGTCGCGGCGTTAAAGACTGGACCTGTCTCTTGGCTACGGAGGTAGTCTACACAGTTTTATACAGCTTATAAACCTTTGTATACACAGTAACTTGAAGTGGCGATGTTGCAGCGAGGCGTTGCAACGTAATGAGCATAGAGAAAGATGCACAAATGCTTTTCGCTACAAACTAACAATCCAGTGTCGTGTCTCCAGGAATGCTAAGTTCACAGTACACGTGATCACAGTAAAGCAATAGGCATTGAAATAAAAATTGGTTCTTAGTCCGACTGTAAGATACTACAAAAATAGGAGATGCGAGTTTTTGCACTTTTCATTTAATCAAATGATTACGGTCGTACATTGAATTGACTACCTCGGCGGCGTAGTGGCCTAAGGTAAGCCAAAGCACGAAAGGAAAACGAACTATGTTTAATTAACTTGGGTCTGGGTATGGTGGGATGACGCCGTCATCTGTTGCTCATAGTATAAGGGAGAACCTTAGTTTGAGACCAAATGATTGGTGTGGTTGTCTGGCGCATTTAATTTAACCTAATTTAAATGTTGCATGACGTAATTAAAGTCAAACCGTTGAGTAAAAACCGATATGACATATGTCAAATCTTAATGGTACTGTCAAAGTAACCAGGTTACGTTGCTAGTCGATTTGAAATATGTATGTCAAATTGGCATTCATTCAACGGCTTGACCAGAGTACCCGTACCGTAGGAACTGTACCCGTTTTACCCACCAGTGGCGTAATGAGTGTCTACCCCAGAACTTGGCATCCTTTTCTAATCGCTTCCTTATGCACACTATTCGCCAGATCCCGCCCCCTCTGAATGTTTTCTTTACGCGAATTTAAATAAATGGCTTGGTGGTACAAGATTTGCCAACAATAATAAGGTAGAGTCTGTGATACTAGTTATTTTAGGACAAATGTATGTTGAAAAATATAAAACAGATTCGCGATTTTTTCACCGTTTTTTTTATAGTCGGGTACTTTTGAGACCGCACTCGTGTTTGTATAGTTAAATAAATAAATGACTTTCTTGAACACAATTTTAGAGTGCGATGCAGTCACCTCACTGCTTTGCTGCGTTTGCTAAGACAGGTGGCGCGGGGAGTTATCCACACGAGGCAAAAGATAACAATGCATTACAGAATACAGACCGCATTACTGCTCGGAGAGCAATAAGGAGTATGCAGTTTAATGTATATTAATGTTAGGTTTAAAGAACTTTATTTCACATAAACATTAAAGTTTCAGTTCTAATGGGATACAAGTATACATCATTAAAAATATCTGAATACACAATAGGTAGGATTTACCTATTGTGCATTCAGCTGTTGCATTATTTCACTAAATAAATAAATAAAAATAATAAATAAATATTGGACAACATCACATACATTGCTCTGATTCTGTGGTAAGTAGCTTAAGCACTTGTGTTACGGAAATCAGAAACAACGACGGTACCACAACACCCAGACCCAAGACAATATGGAAAAGTTCATTTCCCATATTGACCCGACCGGGGATCGAACCCGGAACCTCAGAGATGGCGCTCGCCAAAGTCAGGCCCACTCGCCTCTCGGCTACGGAGGTCGTCACTGGTTATACAAGAATCTATATAATGTGCAAATATATTTTTTAGTTTATTTTTAAAGACTGTTTATTGTGTATGAATGTTTATTATCATAAATGAACCAGCGGTCCGCCCCGCTTTACATCTGGAGGGATGAGTAGAATCTTGAAGTGCAATATAAAAAAGGAACCATTGTTATATTTGAAAAGAGGTGTCGAGTTTCTTGCCGGCTCTTCTCGACATCATCAACATTCCGAACACGGCGGAAGAATATTTAATTTGTACTGACGGTTCATAAGTGCTTTTGTAAAGCTTACATATTGCAAAGAAAGAAGATGACGATCTCGTGGAGCTTATAGTGACCGGCAAAATAGATTAGAATAGGAAAAGGCCTCGTGGACGCAGCCCAGTGCATTAGTTCGATTAGATCCGCACTGCTCTCGACTCTACAGTTCACAACGCCCTCCACACCACCGGAGACAGAATCAGTTGGAAAGAAATCATACGGGAGAAAGCGATGCAAAAGGGAGATCACGACCTCCAATCCCAATGAGGAATACGACGAAAGGAGGAGGATTTTTTTTCTATTCTATTTTATAGATACAGTTAGAAAATAAGGGAAATAATAAGGAACTCAAAATAGGGTGATAAAAAGAAATCTATTATATAAAAATGAATCGCAAAATGTGTTGGTATGCGCATAACTTGACAACGCTTGGGCCAATTTAGACAATTCCAAGGATGGTTTTTAAGGCGAGAAAAATTCTAATAATTGCCAAGAAAACTCTAAATACAGCCGTTTTCTTTTTTAAGTACAAACGTTTAGAGTCAAGACACATTCCAAAACTTTTTGACAGGACGAAGTCTGTCGGGTCCGCTAGTTTAAAATAAAAGTAAGGAAAATATACAGATTGATTGAAAGTTAAAAGAAGAAGAAGAAAAATAATAAGTAATATAGACAGAAACAAAAGCAGAAATAACATAACATAAGACTCATAAAGAAGTATGTAACAGATAGCGTTTTCAGAATCCATGATGGCGGACTTTTTATTAATGCGTCGTTTGCCACATAATTAATAAATAAATAAATAATTCATCTAAGATCGCAGAACAGTGTGGTCATGTGTAGTGTTGGCAGCTGAAGTATTATTCTATGTCTGAAGCTAGATTATTGGCGCTTTTGAGCTAGACTAAGTAATAGATAGCTTAGGCTTTGAACTGGAATAACTCTGAGGATGAGATTAGACCGAAACTGAATAGCTGATAGTGAGATAGATGTCTCTTCTATGAGTACTTGTAATTGAGTGGTTAGGGATAGATTAAAACAATACTCAACAATTAAGTAAGACTTGTCAAACTTCGACATCGTATTGACAAGTTTCAAATTAATGGATTGACTATGTACGAATTAACATTTAAAGATTACCTGACTTTTGACTGAAAAGTCAATCCCGTGCATTTTAAACGTTTTGAAAGTATATTTATAATGTAGGTTGGAGATGACATGCCGGAGCTAACTCGTATGTTAAAAAAGTCAGATACGTACAGTCGCCGTCAGATATATCGGAGTACACAAAGTGACCAAATACTTCTGAACGGTTAAAAATGTCAACAAGTTCCATACACTACAAGTTACCATTAATATCTGAACATTCACTACTTCAATAAATCTGAGCAGATGCTAGTCAATAACTTCTATACACACAACTAACCAATAATATCTGATCACTCATCTACACAGGTAGCTAAATGAGACACATGACGTGCGTGACACATATTGACGTTATGAGTGTTCAGATATTTTTGGCATCTGCTCAGATATTACTGAAGTAATTAATGTTCTGATATTAATGAGAACTTGTGGTGTATGGAACTTTTTGACATTTTTAACTGTTCAGAAGTATTTAGTCACTTTGTCTGCTCCGATATATCTGACGGCGACTGTACTTTGCTCTATCCGGGAATCGAACCTAGACCCTGACTAGACCATCAGCTTTAGAATAAAATGGCCCTTCGGCCACCTTGGTATTATTAGACGACCTCGGTGGCGCAGTGGCTAAGGTAGGCGACCAAAGCGCAAAAGGTCCCGGGTTCGATTCCCGGTCGGGTCAATTTGGAAAACGAACTTTTCTAAATTGACTTGGGTCTGGGTATGCTGGGATGACGCCCCCAGTTAGTATCCGTCGTCCGGTGCTCATAGTACAAGGGAAAACCTTAGATTGACACCAGGTGATTGGTGTGATTGTCTGGCGCATTTATTTTATTTTATTTATTTTATAACGCCCATGGTCTAGTGATCAGTGATCTAGGGATCTTGGATTCGATTCTCGGACGGAAGTATGTTTCATATTTATCTATCTATCTATCCAACAAAGCTCGAGTTTGTGACCTCAAACCTACATTTCGTTATCTTTTGAAACGTTTCAAATGTATAAGATTGTCATTGCACTTAGAAAAGACAGATGATTTTTGCCACCATGTATTTGGCATGCGTGATAACACCAGGTACCTGAAGAACGTACCACTTGTCTTGATTTCAATGATGAATGTCTTTGCTCGGCAATGGGACTTTAAAAGAAAAAAGAAAAAAAAATATATTTATTCATTTAAGACATCACAACCAATTATTGTCAAAACAATAACTAACTTTCACCACATATTCAAATATAGGTATACATTTTTTTTAATGAAAATAGTTGTTTTTGTGGATACCCGGTCATTTCAGTTAGTTAAGAGCCAGGTGAAGATGAAAAGGCCGTCTGTTGTCATAATCAGATAAGTTAAGAAAAAAAACCGGCCAGTACCTCCCTTAAAATAAATTTTCTGAAGCCAAGTTTATTTGATAAAAGAGATTGAGTGGTACTAAAAACATTTAGTTTGCTTTGGAACTTAAAAAAGAGCTTTATTCAGCATCAGACTTACTTAACTTTTACTCTCCACCGAATGTTAAGATTCCTTTTGTCATTAGTATCAAAATCATTGCATATGGCGTCATGTCGCCCGTCCAAGTCCGAAGCCATGTTCCACTGGATATTAATTCATTAAGGCGGCGCTGCGACGCGGCGAGAGCGTGTCAAATAAAACGCACCCTTATAAGGATTCCGGAGCTACGAATACTCGAAATCATAAAATGGAGAAGGTATTTTAACCCTTTCAGTTCCACGTTACGATATCACTCTTTGTGTTGAGATTCAGTGGAGGGTAGTGGGAAAAGCAAAGTCTATCCGTTTTTTTACTTTTTATTTATCACTGGCTGATGACTTTGTTCGTATTATTTCGGAATAAAAAGCGTCGCGTATTTTAATCTATCAGCTCATTTACTTTTCTACTGAATTTCATGTAAATTCGTTTATGTAGTAGTTTTTGCGTGACAAACAAACAACCAGATCCATACATTTATGCAAACTTCCGCGTATATAGTAATACTAGCTGTTGCCCACGACAGCGCCTTATTTATTTCTACAAAAAAAAACTATATATTAATCTATTATGTAATCTCTCATCTTACTAATTTCATCCAAATCTGTTCAGTATTTTTAAAAAGTGACACACGTACATCCATACATGCAATATCAATATTTTTGTACTATAATTTTAACATTTAGAATATTAGTAAGATTTTGTGAATTTAAGTAGGTATTGGTTTTGTTTTGTAATGTTTAGTAGTGAGTGATGAATAAAATAATGTAAAAAAAAGCTATACGCGCATCCAGGGTCGAACGTCTTGTCCACGTGTAGACATAATTTGTAGACAGGATTGGGCCTTGAAGTGAGCTTAAACTGGGCCATTGGCCTTTACGAAGTCCTTGAGAAGCCATAGAACTTTTGTTCTATCAAAAAATTCTGTCGATTCCACGCATTAGCAGCAAATCTTGTGTCGTAAACATTGTGAGATTGTTATATAAAAATAACCATTTGGGGATACCAAAATGACAAATTTAACAATATTTATCTTTCTGCTCCGGCTCATCTTTAAAACGACTGTAACTAGTAAATGGCTGATGTAATAAGGAGTCACTCAGGCGACTTTTATTTAAAAAAATATTTTGATTAATTTAATTGTGTTTCTATAAAACCTTTATTAGCTACGTTACCGCCGCCATTTTGACCGTCCAATAACCCAATACAAACCAGCTGCTACGCTAGCCTAGAACCTCTACGTGTCTTCTGACCTCCTGGTCCAAGATAGCACTCGTATTAGATACGGATGCTCGACGACGTAAATAGGTTGAGAAGGGTTCCTGTGATTAGGCGAGAATCTATCCCCCGGGATATATTGCCTTATTTCCCTTTTTTATTATTCTCCCCGGCGTTCATTGCCATTCAATTATATCTTTGCTGTGTCCAGACTCCAGAGATGGATGGTTGGGGCCATTTTTCACTGGATAAAGGCTTCGGGCATATGTGCAAGGGTTCAAATTGTTTCCGGAGACGATTTTTTTGTAGAATGTATCTACATTAACCTTTTATATATTAAACTAGCAGCCTACCGCCGTTTTGCACGCATTCTATTCCCGTTTTTTCGGCATTGTCCACTAATTATTTGTTTCTTTGAGCTACAGCGTGGTGGTATAAGTAGCTTAAAACCTTTCCTAATAAATGGACTGTCCAACACGTAGTATATAATACATTTTAAATTCGAACCTGTATCTGCTGAGAATGGTGCCTTCGAACAAATAAACTCTTCAGCTGTATGAGGAGGTACCTATAGGTAGTAAATATTTATTTAGCAAAGTAAATTTTTGCCACTGTCACAAAAATTATTCATTGATTGGTGTTGGTGATTTTTTGCTTTATAAAGATTTTGAGGAGCTTTTTAGAATTATAAAGATTCAACCATAAAAATGTATCAAGATAATTAATGCCCGGTTCCAATATTTATAAAAAGATCCGTTTTAGTTACAGAAAGTAATAAATTATACGAGGCGTAAGCTAAAACCGTTTTAGAATCGTAGTCAGTTGGAGAAAAATGAAACGTCATTTTTGACACATTGCAAATCGTAAAATATTGGAATCAGGCATTAGTTGATTTGACTGATATTTTTACGACAAGGTGAAAGGTTTCTTTCATAGTGTTATGACATAACAAATATGTTATGTCATCATAATCATAACAAGAGCTTAATATCCCTACTAATATTATAAATGTGAAAGTAACTCTGTATGTCTGTCTGTGTGTCTGTTACGCTTTCCTGCTTAAACCTTTCAACCGATTTTGATGAAATTTGGTATAGGTATACGTTGAATCTCAAGAACGGACATAAGCTACTTTTTATTAGAAAATAAGGGGGGAAGGAGGTAATACCACCTTTGGAAGTTTATATGGAAAAAATGTTTATTTTTGAAGTTAGAGATATGAAATTTGGCACAAATATAGCTCGAAACTTGGATTAAAATATAGACTACTTTTTGTTTCGAATATTAGGGAAGAAAGGGATAAAACCGACCATGAAAGGATGTAGTCCACGCGAACGAAGTCGCGGGCACAGCTAGTGATCTCATAAATGGAGAACTTCGGCTTGTAATGATGTAACATAAAGTCCTCTCTAACGAAATTGATACCTTAAAATAATCAGTCACAGATGTCAATATCCCAATTATCATCATTAATTTTATCCTACACTCCAAAACAATTCGCTTTATTCTAAAGACGCAGTTTCGAGTTGTATTCGTCTCCTTTCTAGCAAACTTGGCACGACCTTAGAATGTTTCTGTTAAAATTAATTAATAAACAGGTAAAGTTAGTTCACAAGTCGTGTTCAGTCTCAGCGAAGGCTGTTGTGATGCGGAGAAAAGTATAAGTCACTGGGTGAAGTGTTCGACACGTCTGTACAGTCGCCGTCAGATATTTTGGAGCAGACAAAGTGACCAAATACTTCTGAACAGTTAAAAATGTCAATAAGTTCCATACACCACAAGTTACTATTAATATCTGAACATTCATTACTTCAGTACTGTACTGTTTGCACATTACTTTAAATAAAAAGGCTACATATCGGCGCACTGCTCCACACACCGTACGCACGTCCTCCCGCCCCCGTAGCTCTCAGTCCATTTCATAGACACCGATATCACGCCATAGACAAACCTTCATGCTACATAAGCGTACGGCATATAGGCATGAGACGACAGAAGTCTCGCATACACTACAAGTAATATCTGAGCTGATGCTCGTCAATAATTTCTATACACACAACTTACCAATAATATCTAACACTCATCTACACAGGTAGCTAAATGAAACACATGACGTGCGTGACACATATTGACGTTATGAGTATACAAGAAACAAGATCGTACACAGTTACTGTATACCAAATAACAAAGTAGCTCGCCTGTAGGAACTAATAATTCTTATTTATTTCTTAATCAATGTCAGAAAAAGGGCACACTGCCGCATGTAGGAAATGTATAAAATGATTATCACTACATAGTATAAAACAAAGTCGCTTTTTCTGTCCCTATATCACTCTGTACGCTTAAATCTTTAAAATTACGCAACGGATTTTGATGCGGTTTTTTTTTTAAATAGATAGAGTGATTCAAGAGGAAGGTTTTTGTTTGCAATAAATAATAGAAAAGCCAATATTTCTAAGTATTTACATTACATCCGTGCGAAGCCGGGGCAGGTCGCTAGTTATATATATTTTTTAGATGTATATTAGACAACATCGCATACATTGCTCTGTTTGTGCTGTAGCTTAAGCATTTGTGTTACAGAAATAAGAAACAGTGACGGTACCACAACACTCAGACCCAAGACATTATAGTAAAGTACGTTTCCCATATCTTAATAATATATAGGGTCTTTCTAAATTAGTTACATTCCTTTTAATGGGGGTTTCTATACGTCATACTGAATACGTACAAAAAAAATTAGCCAAAAATTCAGGCTAGTTTTGGAGATAATCAAGGAAACAACAATACTTCTTGTCAACATAATACAACGCCCTATGTCAGCTGATTCTACTACTACATCGTCAACAAAACGCACACTATTAAACAATACGTTTACGATGCATACTATGAAACGGGGCAGCTACGCGGCTAGGTAAAAATTATTATCAAATAATTTTAACAGGGCTACCACTAAGTATTTAGGATTATCTTAAAAATAAATTATTTTGGGCTCTTGACAAAATGTAATTGTGCACTTTAGTGATTTAGTGTAGTGCCCTAAAGTGTACTATTTTAAGTATAAAGAAAGAAAAAAATTCAATTCACTTTTTCGCGCTCTACGTGAAGAAATACAAATTTCTCAACTCTTCAATAGTGTAGTATAAGGGTTATCTTTAAAAAAAATACCATTAATATTATTGGCAGTAAGTTACCAAATTTTTTCGCGCAATAGAATTATCGAGAGACGATAACATTTTTGCTAGGACGTGTCTCAGTGTACCAAGACTTCAGCCAATTGGCTACTTGACAGTTTTTAAAAAAGTATTGTAAAATGTGCGCCCGTTCATTTTATATCCCAAGCAATTCGATTAATCTGGGAAAAATGGAAATAACCAGAGAAAAATAAGATTTTGTGTAAAACATTTAAAAAGCGCGCGAAAACGCCCAGTCACGTCACTGTTGCAATTATGACGTCAACGTTCTAGACAACGAACCGATACGCAGAGGAACGACTTAATTTAGATAAACGGAAAATGTTTCAATGCATTTTTAATACGATTAGAGACACAATAATTCGGTAAAATAATCATTATTTCGCCACATTAAAATTAATAATTTTCGCCGACAGCTGTCATTTCCGAATTGCAATGGTGGTTTCCGTTTCGGTCTTTTGTTCCACAGATAAAAAAAGTAAAATTTGTTTTGCAAAAATAAAATACTAACTATGCTTTTAATTAAAAAATAAAAATGTAAAATTATTACTTTACTAATAAGCTAACATATCTAACACTTTTCATATTTTATTGTTAACACTGTCAAGTAGCCAATTCGAAATTTTAACGATATTCCATAATAAAAAAACATAATAAGTATTAACAGCATGAATTAAAACGAACCTTATTAAAGTTATTGATAACATGAAAAAGTATTCTGGAGTTGGCACCCCTAATGTCAGCGGTCGATTACAAAAGAGCGACAAACGAGCCGCTCGCGCCGAGTGAACGATTCGTGGCTTTTCGGCACGCTCCTTTCGGCGAATGCGCCGCACTTTGGAACACAAAAGATCGCGCGCGCCCTTTGATTTTGCCGCGGAGGATCATCAGTTGTTGATTTGAATTCTTTCGCGAAGGTGCGCTTTGTGGTAAATTAAATCGACTAATTTCATACGCATACACTAATGTGGATTATCTACACATGGTACTGTATTATGCAGATTCTAATGATAACTGTGCGGAGGCTGCGCGTATGTACACGAGCATTTACGGAGATGCTGTAAACTCTCAAACGATTTTGGGACTGGGGTATGTTCGTGCCTGTAGAAGATAGTGGAAGACCCCACCTGCGAGTGCAACGAGGAAACCGCATACTGGACTTTTTCTGTCGGCACCCAACAGTCGATGCAGGAGATGCGTTCGTTGTGGCGGCGAAAAGTGTGTGGCGGTACGCCACTCTTATGGTGTGATGATCAACGTCCGTACCACTTCACGCTTGTTCAGGAGTTAAAGCTACAGGAGTTTTCCCCAGATGACCAGTTTTGCCGGTGCTTACTTAAGATTCCTTCAAGAAACTCTGGGAGAATTGATTGCGGAGATCACACTTCATACGCGTCGCAGCCTGTACTTCAAGGATTAGTACTTCAGGATGGTGCTCCAGTTCAGTTTGAAGGTGCGGTGTGCAACCTGTCAGAGACGTATGGCTGTCGGTGAATCGGTCGTGGAGGACCTGTGCCGTTGCCGAGCCCCTCCCCGGACTGGTGCCTCTCGAGCTCGACTTTTACGTGTGGGGCCGAGCTGAAGACTTAGTTTACAGTGAAAGTGGACACTCAATTGCACATGTAACTCAGTTAAAGGAGCGCATAGTGAACGTCTTTAATATCATGCTCAGTAAAAGAGACACTCTTGTGAAAGTGGAAACTCTGTATCTAGGGTAGATAATTTCAGCAGTTTTTGTAAAAGTTGCCCAAAGGCTTTAAAATTGTGATGAATAATCATTAAATAAAATAAATGTTATGAAACTGAAATGTTGTTTTTTCTTCATAGACATGTAAGTACCTACATATTTACTCTTAAATGGCATTAAAAAAATACATTAACTGAGAAAGTTATGTTAACAGAAATTTCCTTTTCTGACGATGGCCAATATTGATAGTTGTTATTGTAATTTTTTTGCCTAGCTAGCTGGCAGACTCTAAAGCTTTACAAGTAAAAAACAATTAAAAACAAATAAAGATGCTTTACGCGCCGCACACATATTTTTTGTAGGTAGTGATTTTTCATTGAATAAAGACCTAAGAGGAGCAAACTGCGCGTGTTGTTGACTTTTAGATATTATTGTACATAGTCTTAACTCTTTCATTCTTATTTACAACCTAGTAGGTATGAGCATTTCCCGCTGTATTCATGTCTTTCACTCTTTCTCGGACGCTAGATGTGTGAGAGAGCCGGATAATAACCGAATTTTCAGCAATCATTAGTTACAGTAGGGCATCAGCTGATAGTTGTTCCGTGTGTGCGTAGACTACCAAACAGCCTATTGTGTACGTACAGTAGTAGTGTGAGTTGTATGCATGTACACAATCAATACCCTGCAGTTATGATGTGTTAGTAAAAGATACAGCATGATGTTTATTTTAAGGTTAAATGAATTTTTACTTTTGTTAGAAAACATAACTTTGTAAAATCATAATAAAACACCTACTCAAATTTTGTGGACGTATTTGTTACAACGTATAGATGCCTCCATTAAAAGGAACGCAGCTAATTTAGAAAGACCCTGTATAATTCAATGGTTATTCACTGATGACGTACTCTATTTATCTACGAAGTCGCGGTTAGTTAAAAAATATATACGGTCGAATTGAGAACCTCCTGCTTTTTTTTCGAATTGGGTTAAAATGTTTACCTAAATTTCATATAATTCGGGTTGCTTTTTGGTGGTAGAGAACCACTGTAGCACGTCTGGAAAATCTGCTTAACACTGCCAAGTGGTTAGCAAAATATAATTTAATACTGAAGGTTGGGTGAGCAGTAGGCAAAGATTGGAGTTTACAACTTGTCAACATTTCTGATTAAATTCGAAAATAATTGTGGTGTGATCAATTTGGACTTCTAATAGTAATTAATAGTTCATGTTTCTGGATAAGTACTCGTTGGAGTAAGCATTAACTTAATTAATATTAATAAGTATCAACCAAGAAATTTAATTTACCAAAAAGTTAATTACAAATTTCTGTACACTACTACTGAGGCTTCACAACTTTTTTATTAGGTATAGGAAAAAGTATTTTCTCATAAAGTATGTTGAACTTGTTTAATTGAATTAAATCTGTTTGGCTAAATTCCTACCTTCTTGGTTTTGGTACGCGTATCATTAGAAGTTTAATTTTTAGAGAAGTTTATTCCAAATAGAATTTCTTGTTTCATGATTATTTTAAACGTATTTGTATCCCGTCTTTTTTATTTAATTTAGCCCTGAAACTTTTTTTTTTAGCTTTTTAGAAACAGTATTTTTAATATATTTGCTAAACACTGTCAGACCACTTAAAATCATCTGTTTGATGGTTTAGTCACTTTATTGCAGGCGGAAATCTGTGTGGTTGACTGGTCCACAATGCCACTAGGTGTTAAGTCCACCTTTTGTACATTTTATATATATATATATATATATATATATATATATATATGGGTGTGCTGGGATGACGCCCCCAGTTAGTATCCGTCGTCTGGTACTCATAGAACAAGGGAAAATCTTAGTTTGAGACCAGGTAATTGGTGTGATTGTCTGGCGCATTTATTTATTTTATTTATCCAATCAATAGTTTGAGTAAATAATCACAAAATAGCTATATTAAGCATGATGTGATAATGCTATCATAGTACCTTTCAAGTTTATTTGTTTTATTGTGTTGTTTATTCATCTCGAAAAGAGTAAATTGTCTATTTTCTCTGAAAACCCTGCCTGAAATTTCCTTGTTGTGGATACAAATTTTCAGATAATTTATTATTATATTTACAGTTATAACGGAGTTTATGGGTAAAAATATTTTGTTATTATTGATTAATTATTAAAAAAGGTAGGGCATAGCGATTTATCGCTCGAACTGAAGCAGCCCGACTGGTGAAATACCTCCATCTTCCAGATGACCGCAGCCAAATAACAATAACTTCGGTGTTGTTGTGCTCCTGCGTGTGAGTACGGTTTCCAGAGCTCCTGGGGGGTGCTACATTAGTAGCAGAGGTCAAGCCTTCAAAGTAAGGGCGTCAAGTCCAGTAACAGATTTATTATGCTGTACTTGTCACCCTTAAGCTAGGACCTCATTACCACTTAATATCAGGTGTGATGACGTCAATCTTGAAGTGCAATATAAAAAAAAAATAAAAAAAGTAATAGGTACAAAAATGTATGAAACACCATCTGCTTTTCAACTTCCGAATTCGGCATCAAACAAAAAAGTTATGAAACTAAAGCGGAAATAAAGAGTTTTCCCTTCGAAGCAATAACGGTTCCCATTAAAAGTTTCGTCTTGCGTCCACCTCCCAATTATTCTTAACAAGGTTTTTAATTTCTTACAAATTAGTCTTGCTACGACGACACAATTAGAGGAGACGCTGGGAATATTCTTTCCCTTTAAAAAATATGGGCAAGTACGAGCTGATAAGACGCGAGATGTTCCGTACTCTCCAAAGTTAATTTTTACACAGGCACCTTTTTATTTATTTGGGTGACAGAAATTAATGACTAGGGTAAGGCGTGAATATGAATATATAAATAAATAAATATTGGACTACATCACATACATTACTCTGATTCTGTGGTAAGTAGCTTAAGCACTCGTGTTACAGAATGTTATGTATAGGTTCTGTTGGTGTACGGTCTATTAAATAAATAAATAAATAAAAAATAAAAACTGAAACAACGATGGTACCACAACACCCAGACCCGAGACAATATGGAGAATTTTGTTTCCCATATTGACCCAACCGAGGATCGAACCCGGGACCTCAGAGATGGCCTCATTAGTTACCCACCAATAAAAGTTCCATCAAAATCGGTCCAGCCATTTTAAGGATTAGCACGAACAATCAGATAGACAGACAAAAATGGAAAAATAATATGTACCTTATACATATTTATATGCATAATATTACAGTCACTGCAATTTTATTTATACGTATATACATATTATGTAGGTACATATAGATAAGTTGTCGAGATGCATAATATAGACTAGACTGACAGACAGACAGCCATTTATATGTAAAACATATGTAAACATATGAATGAATGGCAGTGGTAGAATTGACGTGCAAAAAACACTTTATTAATGTAGTTTTAGTTATTTCTTGTTTATCCGTACATTTCTGTCATTTAAAATAAAACAAGTAGTTAAATAATTTAAGATTTAAAATATAAAATCCAGATAAGGTGTTTTCCACCGTAGCTATTGCGGATCCCTAAAAATGGGAACGGGCAAAATTTAAAAGAAATTTTAATTATGGCGACCAAGAATACTGTTTGGCGTAATATATTAAAGTGTTTACCCTACTTTGCAACTTTTTGTAACTGCGGGAGAAGGGGAAAAAAGAGAAAATGTTTAACAGATGAGGCTGTCCCTGCTAGCTTAATTGACAGCATTTAAATGGCAGGTAATTTTAAACATAGACTAAACTAAGTCCATGATTTTAAATGATTTTTTTAGGGCTGATTATTCGAACATTCTGACGAAATTAAAAAAGCTAATAAAGTATAACCATTTAGAAATAAGAACGACATTAATGCCCGATTTCAGTATTTCAAAATACGGATAGTAATCAATTATACGAGGCGTAAGCTGAAAACGACCGACAGACGACTGATGGCAGCTGATATGGTAAGTAAATTTAAAATTAGAATTAACGACCCGGTATAATTAATGAGAATAACGAGAGTTCTTGTAGACGGTTGGAGGATAACGGATTGCCATTTTTGGCACATTACGAATCGTAATATAATGGAACTGGGCATAAATCATTTTGCGGCGGAATATTATGATCAAATTTACAATTATTATATTAATTGTAGCGCAGTATATTGGCTCCTCCCAGCCTGATGGTAAGCAAGAGAGGAACCCACATCGCGATGACAACGGATTTGATATCAAAATATCCTATCCGTTAGCATCGCCATACTGGCCCGCAAGATGTTTTTTCACGCTCCTTTTGAATTAATTCATGTCAAAGGAAGGAGGAAACACATGAGCCGGCAACGAGTTCCACTTCTTTATGGTCCGGCAAAGATAAGAGTTACCGAACTTTTTGGTTCGTGATGGAATATTTTCCACGGTGAAGCGATGACATTTGTTGGCCGGCTCTTGTGGTTCTGTGTAGGAAAGGAGAGGGTGGGATAAGGGAAAATAGTTCCTCGGAACACTCCCCATGATAAAACCGATAAAAGACACTTAATGAACCAACGTCCCTACGTAGTTGAAGAGGTTCAAGGTTCCCAGTAATCTCTTCATCGTTAATTATGCGCACAGCCCGTCGCTGCAACCTATCAATAAAAAAATAAAATAAAATAAAATAGTATTTGATATACAATAAATTGTTTTTGTTTTAAATTGCACATCAAGATTGATCTCATCCCACCTGATGTTAAGTGGTAATGAGGTTCTAGCTTAAAGGTGACAAGTACAGCATAATAAATCTGTTACTGGACTTGTCGCCCTTACCTTGAAGGCTTGACCTCTGGTACTAACGTAGAACCCCCAAGAGCTCTAGAACCCTTACTCACACGCAGGAACGCAACAACACAGAAGTGATTGTTATTTGGCTGCGGTTTTCTGTAAAGTGGAGGTATTTCACCAGTCGGGCTGCTCCAGTTCGAGCGATAAATTGCTACGCCCCCCCTCTCTTAAACTTAAATCTCTTAATTTGTTCGTATGCTATTTCTTAATCGTGTGTTTAAATTTAAATTTTTATTTCATTTCAATCAATTCAATAAATCAGTCAATCGATCGGTCGGGTCAATTTGGAAAACGAACTTTTCTAAATTGACTTGAGTCTGGGTGTGCTGGGATGACGCCCCCAGTTAGTATCCGTCATCTGGTACTAATAGTACAAGGGAAACCTTAGTTTGAGACCAGGTGATTGGTGTGATTGTCTGGCGTGTTTATTATTTTATTTTTTTTATTCACCAATTATTTGCATAATGTATTTACAGAAACAGAAAAAAAATCATCTCCCCTTGCGGTGCGAGGCTCAAACTTACGACTCTCTTCTAACTGAGCCAACCGCAAGTTATCGTATTTGTATATGTGAACATATCCAGCATCATTCCTGTACTTTTTTGACCATTTCCTTTCAAGCGAAAGACCGCTTCAAACTTAGCCAAACAAACTTACCGCGTCCTCTGTAAAATTTACTTCCATTCCTCGCAGTGAGCAACCCAGGACCTGCATTAGCCATTCAGTTAACACCTCGAGACAGGGCGATACGACGCGAATAGCTGACCACCACTCCACCTACCTCCGTAGGGCTGCACCAGTCTATTTATTTATTTTATTGGATCACCAACATAAGTTACAGTAACTAAGTATACATAATTAACTTAAGATAAAAACAAAAATCTAACTGTACTTATAATAATAGGTAATCACAGCAGTCTACACTTTACTTACCGAGTTATAACTTGAGTGAAGCGATGGCTGGCATATACGTGATGCTTGTGAAAAGGTGTTCCAGTGAACTGGTCTGTTCCAGATTATCTCTCGAAAATAGACACTTAAATTAGTCATTTAAAATAAGTTAACGGGTCAAAGCGCGTTACCATTTTTATTTAGTTGTTAAAACGAACTACTTACTGCCCATCATTTCGGCTAGGTTGGCGCAACCTTTTTTTTTAAATTACTTCTTTATTCAAGTAGGTAACTTAGAACACTTTTGAATCGTCATGGAATACAATAAATTTAGCTGCCAGCTACTACAGTAGAGCTACAAAATTTCATCCAAATCCATTTATTCATTGGTTACACAAATCAAGTACTAAAATGACAAACAGGATACTTTTTATCCCGAAATAACATGAACAAAGTGGCGTGTAACTGCTAGTGTACTAAAAGTGTCACGTAACTCATCGGTAACCCTGAACAAACTAGTTGGAAACTAGTCCGCTGGTCGGACACGGACAGCCGCGGACAGTGCTGTGCGTCAGTAATTGGTCTAGACTTCTAGTTCTTGTTGACGGGAAGTTTGTGGATGTATCGTAGACTAATCAGAGGGGACTGTTTTGTTTTAACTTGTGTAGACTAATGCCCCGTTCCAATACTTGATAACAATCCGTTCTAGTAACGGATCGTATTAAATTATGCGAGGTGTAAGCTAAAAACGACCGACTGACGACTGATGACAGCTGATATGGAAAGTTAATTTGAAATTAGAATTAACGACTCGTAGAAAAACGGGTAGTCATTTATGACACATTACGAATAGTAAAATATTGGAACTTGGCATGCGTAAGTTGGCTGACCTTACATTGGGCGTGCGCGTTTCTGGAGCGTGCGACAGACGCGAACGCTGCGTTCTTGCGTATGAACCGCGGCGTGCGCGTGGCGTATATGTCGCAGTCATCTGGCTTAATCAGCTATTTCATTGGATCACTAGCGCGTTCATTGAATGACGACGTTTAATTGAATGACTAAAGGACAACTCGTCAAATTGTTTAATATAACGTTCAACTTCTTGACTGAACGTTATTTAGCGTAGTCGTTGAATGGTATATAGCTGACTTTGTAATGTTTGATTAAGGTGACTATAAGTTCGCAACTTAAAAGATTAACTAACTTCAGATAAAAAAATTAGGGCATGACATAACACACCTACATAAGAATTTTTATTATGTTTTAACAATTTTAAGTGTTAAGACACTTAGGCTAAAAAGATATCATATTTTTCAAAAGTACTGTATTGATCAGCACTAACGCCGCAGTGGAAAAAAAATGAACTAAATTACAATCACCTGACTGATTCCGTCCGCTATGTTCAAAGGGCTATGTTACAATCCGCTAACTTGTTGGACGTTCAGTGAGTCTTATTCATTCAACGTTCGGCCTAGTCATTCAATTAAACGTCGTCATTTAATAAACGCGCTAGTGATCCAATGAAATAGCTGATTAAACCAGATGACTGCGACATATATACTACTTTCTATAGCTACTAGCGGCCCGCGGTACCTACGCAAGCGTACTATCCCTGTTTTATATCCTTTATTTACCGATTCACTTCTATTGGTCACAACAAGATGTTTTATAGCCTAAAACCATCCTTGATAAATGCACTATCAAACACAAAAATATTTTTTCAATTTAATAATAATAATAATATGTTTTACTAGCTGTGCCCGCGACTTCGTTCGCGTGGACTACATCCTTTCATGGTCGGTTTTACCCCTATCTCCCTTAATATTCGAAACAAAAAGAAGTCTATATTTGAATAGAGCTATATTTGTGCCAGATTTCATATCTCTAACTTAAAAAATAAACATATTCCGATATAAACTTTCAAAGGTGGCATTACCACCCCCACCCCCCTTACTTTCTAACAAAAAGTAGCCTATGTCCGTTCTTGAGGTTCAACGTATACCTATGCCAAATTTCATCACAATCGGTTGAGAGGTTTAAGCGGGAAAGCGTAACAGACAGACAGACAGACAGAGTAACTTTCACATTTATATTATTAGTAGGGATTAACGAAATTAAGTTAACAATTTCCATATGACTATAGATACTGCACTAGGCTCACAGGCCTGTATCGCAGTATATAACTAGTGACTAAACATGTTTACAAATCTTAACTTAATTATAACATGGTATGGACTTTAGTATACAAGAGAAAAAAAAAAGAAAAAAGCTATTATTTATTTATTTATTTAAAAACTTTATTGCACAAAAAAAGTACAACAGGTGGACTTAATGCTATGGGCATTCTCTACCAGTCAACCTTTATTATGCTAATTTATACATTCAAGAGCATTAAAATAATTGGACAATAATATTGTGTGTGTGTGTGGGTTGGTGTAGTTTTTGAGTTTGACCTTGAATTTAAATAAAATTAAATTAATTAATATTTTTTTTTATTTCTGACGTTAATTTGTATCAGTAGTGCCTGAGATGAGCCCATTAAAACAAGCAAAATTTGATTATTTAGGTATCCTATTTTTTCCCACCCTACCTACAATTATGTACACATTTTATACGTTTGATGCAAAACGTCAATCTCATCAAACATTTAGAACACAAATGAGTTAATTGAAAACAAAAACATGCACCGTGAATCTGTAGAGAAAACAGTTAAGTGCAGAAGACAAGCTTAATGCGTAGCGTTCTCTGCCAGCCGTCTGACGTAATGGTGGCTAACTCGACTGATGGTAATGGAAAAATTTAATTTTCTCGTATAGACCTAGAGAGAGATGAATATTTGTAGAGAACACTTCTTATTTTTTTTGTGTATTGAATGGCAACCAAGGTCCGTGAGAGTTGAGAATTGACACATCTTCACGATATACCGTGTTAGAGCTTTATACGTTTCCAAGGAATCCGTGGAGACCAATATCCAGTTATAACTAGTTTCAAGGCGCAATCCGGTCTGGGTTAAGTTGTGCACATGGTTAAATGGCTTGACACTCGATGCGCGTTTGAATAAGGTTTGCTTGATGTATTTTTCTATTTTACTCACCATTTAATTTAACTGTACAAATCAACAACAAATTCAAAACTTCAAAGAAAATTAAAAAAAAATTCAAAGTCAAACTTAAACATTTCTCTATTTTAGTTTACTTCATACATTTAACACTTTTGAATTGTGATACAATGCAAAGTTTTTTTTCAGGGCCTTGAGGTTAAACCATTAGGCGTTAAACAAATGGATATACTCACATACATGATACAGATATGTACTCGTAGAAAGAAATGTTTATTTTGTGAAATGACATAGCATTTAAGAATGGCACATTCATAAATAATAGTGCCTCTATCTCTAAATACAATAGAAATAGATATATAGATATACTTTGTTGCATATAATAAAACATTCAATAGACTGATTTGTTTCAATTCAACTCAATTCAAATCATCCATGTCACATGGCGTAAAAGTTGACATTTTTAATGCTAAGTACATAAATAAATAAATATTGGACAACATCACATACATTGCTCTGATTCTATGTAAGTAGCTAAAGCACTTGTGTTACAGAAGACAAAAACAACGACGGTACACCCAGACACGAGACAATACAGAAAAGTTCGTTTCCCATATTGACCCGACCGGGGATCAAACCCGGGACCTTAAGATGGCCTAAATCCGCCCTACACGCTTCTCAGCTACGGAGGTCGTCATGTTCTTTTTTTATGTTTTTTTTTATATTGCACTTCAAGATTGAACTCATCCCACCTGATGTTAAGTGTAATGAGGTCCTAGCTTAAGGGTGATAAGTACAGCATAATTATTCTATTACTCTAATATAATTATTCTACTTTATTTACGAATTTTTTGTTTGAATAGTTATTTTTTTGTGAAGTATTTTGTGTTGTTGTTTTATCATCGGAGCTCCCTGTCTTCTGGCCTACAGCTATTCACTCAGATGATAATGCGAGAAGTTGTATTGAGTCGTTGTAGAAACTGTTGTTTAGAACAAAGACAATCCTGCTTCATGTTAGAAAGTCAATACGCTAATAATTAAGTATTAGAACATAAAGGTTGCCTATCTATACATATGTTGAAGTTTGTTTATATATGTTTGAACAAGCTAATCGAGAACAACTGGTTCAACTTGATTTTTTTTATTATATTGTAAATTTTTCAAATAAAGCTATATGTAGGCGACCAATAGGAAGAATTAGTGGAAAATATTCAAAAAACGAGTTTAAGGAACGTATGTTCTTCACTAAATATGGAAGTACTTCCGCCGAGCTAGATGTTATCTCCTCGGGGACCAAGGTCCAACTGCCAATCTTTGTTTGTTGTATAGGTAGGTATATATACCTACTAGCTATAGCTAGTGGCAACGATAACTCTGACATCGCGATGTAGGATCGATGTATTGATCGGCTAATCGTGCATTACGTATGGAGCGTTGTTTACTATGACAATTCTGCTGACGCCGTATTTGTGTCGACTTGTAGGTATTTTAAAAGACTAATTCTTATAAAAGACTAGTTATGGCGAACTCAGTACCGCCATATTTATTATTGACATGACGAGTTGGCACGACGTCTAAGCCCGGCCCGCTTTCCTCTCGGTGTACCTTCATATTTTTAATATATATTATGATTAAATCATGTATGTTTATGTAAATTTAATAGTTACTGTAATGTTATTTATAATGCTTAATTTAATGTAGGTTATTATGATTTCTTTAGATTACTTTTACACTTTTTCACTATTTCCGCACCCATATACAAACTCTGCATGACCCAAGGGTATACCATTATTTACCAGTATTATTTACCAGTATAACCCACCAGGCTGGTGGGTTATCGAACTGGTGGTGCACTACACTAAAATATTAAAAATTAGAAAATGCAACTAAACAACAATTGATATATAATACGTTTATTTTTTATTATTTTTTATACATTAAATCAATGCGAGCTGTCAATCATGGCTGCCATCGCCTCGTGCCCATACCGGCCGGCCAATTCGTCAAACATCGGGTGCTCTCGGTAATCTTTGGTTCGCTCGTGCGGTGCTCGAAAACCGACTCATTACTCGGTACATTTCTATGAACTATCTTTTGTTTCACGCGTCAGGCGTATTAATTCGTATCTCATACAAGTTGTATTAGCAGACCTCGTGCACTCGCCGAAGCGCACGTGAATTTGTCTTTACAGGAAAATGAGTTTCAATAGTTTAGTAAAGCGCTCAAACTGTTCCACCAATGGAATTTTTCTTTTTATACGTTTTTGTTTGCTGCTAAAAATAAATATTAAAATGAATAAAATAAAGACGAAGTAATATTTTGAAATTTTTAAATCTTTTAAATTGGTGGTTCAGCGCACGAGCGCACTTAAGGTACAGCCGCCACTGGCCCCTAGTATGAAGTCCAACTATTGTGCTTTTTTGTGCAAATATTTTTTAACCCCTCATAAGTCTCTGTCTATTATATGATCACCATAATTTAAGCTTTACTTCCCGGAAATAAGGTCCAAAACTAATGAAATTCAAACGTATAAAGGGTAAAATAAAATAAAAAGTCGTATTAAGTAAGTACAGAGAGAGAAAGAGAGAAAGCGAGGATGAAATCGTTTGGCTAGTAAAAATGTGTCCATGATATAAGGACACTCGTTGCTAGAAACGGGATGAAGCATTGGGATGACGGAATTAACTAATTCATCCGGTGCTCTCGAATACCTGGAATACCTGCTTTGCGCTACATAAATAATGAATTGCAGTGGAACATTTCACACATTTCCTGAGGCTCGGGTGACCAGAATTATGCAAACTGAAAAATATTTTTTATTTATTAAAGGCTTTTTAGTCAATAGATTTATATGCTTGAACATACTGCTTTAGAATATAAAAATAAATAAATAAATAAATATTGGACAACATCACATAGGCCCTACTAGTATTAAAAATACTAGTATTAAGTTCTTTTTCTGGTTATCTTTACATATAAAAGACAGTCGTAAAACTAGTTTTCTTAAATTCTTTTATTTTCTATAAAAATATATCAGGTACAGCGAAAAGGAATAATATTAAAATTAACGAATAAAGCTTTTTGTTGTATTACGCCAGTACATAATATATAGCATGATTCGTACCTAGCAAAGTACCTAATTTTTAACGATTGATTGAAGTAAGAGTTCTGTAAGGCAATTAAAATTTTATTGTAAATTTTGGTGGACTATGTGAAACTATATAAACTTGATTTATGGTTGTAAGCAAATTAATATTTGACAACTACTCTGACTTTTAATTATTAGAGACAGAAAAAAAATATCTCCCCTTGCGGTGCGGGAAAGCTAGTACGGCGTATAGTACTATAAGAAATTAAAAAAAGGTACTCTGACTTTTATTACTACCTAACTGATAAAACAGGAAAGGAATAATACTAAAGGCTGTATAGGAATCACGGTTGTCGCTAATAACCATCAAAAACTTCAGTCGGATTCCATATCAATAAGAGAATTATATACGATACTAGATTAGGTACGATAAAAATAATTTATCAACAAAAACCTACTTATTTTTATTTCCATTACAATTTAACAACTACTACTACTACTTGTCGACTGGTAGAGATTGCTTTAAGCATTAGTCCACCTTTTTTTTTACTTTCTTTTGTGAAATGAAGTTTAGACATACAAAAGTAAATTTAAACGCCATTCGACAAATGCAGCTCATCAAAAGAAGTTTCAAAAGTATTTCTCAAACACTATAAATAAATAAATCAATAAATATTGGACAACATCACATACATTGCTCTGATTCTGCGGTAAGTAGCTATAGCACTTGTGTTACAGAAATCAGAAACAACGACGGTACCACAACACCCAGACCCGAGACAATATGGAAAAGTTCGTTTCCCATATTGACTCGACCGGGGATCGAACCCGGAACCTCAGAGATGGCGCTCGCCAAAGTCAGGCCCCCTTGCCTCTCGGCTACGGAGGTCGTCAAAATCCTATATATCCGCCATTATTGAGACTCACAGTCTTCCTACAATGTGAAGTGGAATGGAAACTATTTTTATTGCGGTCCCGGCTTTCCGGCTGCGAACCCAAAGAGGTGTTACCATTGCTCTGACGTTTCATTTGTACAGTCGCACCGAGGTAACTGGAATACAGTCAGCTTCGATATTTTATAGGTTTCTTTAGGTTAGAATTCTAGGAACGTAACTGTGCAAGAACCATTATAAATTTAGCTACTTTCATCTCTCTGCTTCTAACGAGTTACTCCTCAATGGTATAGTACGTTTAAGTACGGAAATTGCTCATCCGTTACATACTAAAATCGTTAACTATACTTTTTGTACGATTTAATGTAACGTTTATCCTTAATCCATTAACAAACGGATATACACGCTATTTTGAAAAAGGTCCAGTAATGAGTAGTGGTGTGCATATTCATGTATTGTGTGTTGGACTTCGGATTTAACGGAAATTAACGAGTCTCGTCATAGTTAAAGTTCTCTTGTATTAGGTCCTTTTAGTTTATTGTTTATGTAAACAAGGAGAATAAATAAATAAATAAATGCACCGCAAACAATCACACCAATCACCTGGTCTCAAGCTAAGGTTTTCCCTTGTAATAGGCGTACTAGACAACGGATACTAACTGGGGGCGTCATCCAAGCACACCCAGACCCAAGTCAGTTTAGAAAAGTTCGTTTTCCAAATTGACCTGACCGGGAATCGAACCCGGGACCTTTCACGTTTTGGCCGCCTACCTTTGGCGCCACCGAGGTCGTCAAATTAATTGTCACTCTTTTTTGATGGAATACAAATATCAAATTGTTTTTTTTTATTAACGATAAAAAAGATAGCCACGAACGCCCCGATTCAAACAACTTGTAGTCTAAAAATAACAACTATTTTACATGCGAATGTTTTCATACAATCCCGCCATATCTCACCTCTCGCTGCGTACACAAAAACCTTTTTCATGTTTTCCGGAACTTAGTTTACAGCGCTCGTCTTACGAAATCATTTTCGGGTAATTCCCAAACGGGTGACTAGAAGTGAAATATGGCTGTTGCTTGACATGTTGAGTAAAACCTGTAAACTGATGGGGAATCTGACACGTGTGATTTGGTCTGACACGTGTGTATACTATGGCCTTGCAAATCAGAATAGACAGGATTGGTTTTAGAAAGAGTGATTATATCAAACAAACAATAAATTCCTACTAATCCCTTCTTCCCTACTAATATTATAAATGCGAAAGTAACTCTGTCTGTCTGTCTGTCTGTCTGTCTGTTACGCTTTCCCGCTTAAACCTCTCAACCGATTTTGATGAAATTTGGCATAGGTATACGTTGAACCTCAAGAACGGACATAGGCTACTTTTTGTAGAAAGTAAGGGTGGGGGGGTTATGCCACCTTTGAAAGTTTATATGGGAAAATGTTTATTTTTTAAGTTAGAGATATGAAAGTTGGCACAAATATAGCTCTATTCAAATATAGACTACTTTTTGTTTCGGATATTATGGGAGATAGGGGTAAAACCGACCATGAAAGGATGTAGTCCACGCGAACGAAGTCGCGGGCATAGCTAGTAATAAATAAATGCGCCAGACAACCGCACCAATCACCTGGTCTCAAACTAAGGTTTTCCCTTGTACTATGAGCACCAGACGACGGATACTAACTGGGGGCGTCATCCCAGCACACCCAGACTCAAGTCAATTTAGAAAAGTTCGTTTTCTAAATTGACTCGACCGGGAATCGAACCCGGGACCTTTCGCGCTATGGCCGCCTACCTTAGCCACTGCGCTACCGAGGTCATCAATCAACAACAATTAATTAAATGTTTCTCAATTCAAGTAGGTTACATGTAACACTTTTGAATCGTCATTGAATACAATACAGAGTGATTTTAGTGCTGGTTCGGAACCCATATCTAAGGATAAGACATTGTTTAATTACAAAGTTAAAAATTTGTATGTACTTAATTAAAAGTAACAAATAACATGTTGAAGTTTATGTATCAAAGTTAGGGAAGCTACTGCAGCCTGTAACACAGTTTATACTATCACAGGCTGCAGGGATCCATATATAATGTATACCTATGTTATTTGCCAAATAAATAAAATTATTATTATTATTATGTTTGTTTTTTCCAATATCTCGGGACTACAGAGTCCCGGACTTTTGGGAGGCGTGCATGGGGCCGAAGCCAACACGTAGAGGCCCTTTAAAAAACAAGTATAATCTAAATGTAATGTGACACCGCCCGACGATTATCCCTGTATACACTATAAAATGCAGCCATGGACAACATTAACATTAATATTAATTATTACGGTTTGTGAGTTGAACCTATTTTTTTATATTACACTTCAAGATTGACCTCATCTCACCTGATGTTAAGTGGTACCGAACCGGAGGTAGCTTCATTTGCTTTATATAGACTATTCATAAGTATTACTAATGTAATCTATGTGAATAAAAAATATTGACTTTAACTTTGACTTTGGTAATGAGGTCCTAGCTTAAGGGCGACAAGTACAGCATACTTACAGCTGTTACTGGACTTGTCACTCTTACCTTGAGGGCGTGACCCCTGCTACTAATGTAGCACCACAAGAGCTCTGGAAACCTTACTCACGCGCAAGAACACAACAACACAGAAGTGATTGTTATTTGGCTGCGGTCTTCTGTAAGGTGGAGGTATTTCACCAGTCGGGCTGCTCCAGTTCGAGCGATAAATCGCTATGCCCTACCTCTCTTCTATTCACAGACGGACAGAGGAACGTACTGCCAAGCCTGAGAAATATAAATAGGCTCTCGTTTCACCCTTTGGGCTTAGAACCCTAAAAGTCTTAAGTAATACAATCATTCAAAAGAGACGATTAACCTATCAAGATTTTAATTATATTACTTACTCACGAGCCCCACTAAAAGTTATATTAAATTCATTTTATACTTTGTGAGTTTTGTAACTCTTTATAATCATGTCTGATTTTAATTAAAACGCCAATTATCTGACATCAGCTTTACCCTTATTTGAGTAAAATTTTTATCTAAAAAGCCTTTAAACTGACAGCTCATTAGCATACTGCAAATGCATGGAATCTCATGTTAAGGAGTGTATACACTTCTATATCAACGAAGCATGGACATAGCTACTTTTCATCCCTACTAATATTACAAATGTGAAAGTAACTCTGTCTGTCTGTTACGCTTTACCGCTTAAACCTCTCAACCCATTGTAATAAAATTTTGAATAGGTATACGTTGAACCTCTAGAACGGACATAGGCTCCTTTTTGTTTTGAAAACATGCAGTCTAGTGGATAATAAAATAAAAAACACGATGCCAACCTAACAAAATTAAAAATGTAGTAAGTGTAATGACGATTTCATAAAATAATTTTGATTAGAGGTGATATTATTATTGGTAATTTTTACATAAATTACGATAGCATCACGACAGAAACCAATGATGCAATATAACAGTAATATTTATAGAAAGAAAGTTCGCATTTTTCAATATTTTGATAATTATGATGAAAAACTAAAATATTTTTTATAAGATTATACTAATACTTAACTAATTTTATAAGTATTAGTAAAGTACTTATAAAATTAGTAGAAAAGTGTTACAGTGTGTTTGAATAAAGAAATATTTCATTGTTTGATTTTAACCCCGTTAACAATGGATAATGAATTCCTAATCCCCCCCGGACTAGTGTGTCGACTCCTTTATTAGGAGAGACGAGTCGAGTTGTGTACATCTCGTTGCCAATTTAAAACGATTCTCAACTGAGATAATTGATTTTACAATTTGCTTATCACTGTACCTCGCTGGATGGCGCTTAACGAGTACAGGCGTCGGGAAAAGTGTTGGTGATTTTATATTTTTTTGTTACATTTTTATTAAAAAAACTTTAAATTCTGTTTTTTTATAAGCACTGAAACAGAATGTGAAATAAATCCAGTTTTTGATATTTTTTTTCGGCAGTTTCATTTTATTTATTCAATATCCTGATTATTATCAGTCAGTATATTACAGTTACGACTACGGAAGAATACGATTGTAAAATTACTTTGACTTTTGCATTTGTACTAAGATTAGCTGCTGCGACTTCACTTACGTTTATTTTGATTAAATAGTAACCGTTAACCTATTATTAAATCAGTATTTCTACCACATTTCAGCCAAATCGGTTAAGTCGTTTTTGCGTTAGAGAGTAACAAACATACATACATTTTTACCAAATTTCACGTTTATTATATTATTTCGATTTTTTCCTAAACTTTGTATGTTATGTTATATCGTAAAATAGCATGAACGATTATTTATTTACATACGATTACAGTTTTGGCAACAGAAAAAAAGAATAAAGTCTGAAGATACGATAAAATGTATGAGAACACTAGCTGTGCCCGCGACTTCGTTCGCGTGGACTACATCCTTTCATTAGGTTTTACCCCTCATGTATCCTTTCATGGTAGTTTCACATAAATAACAGAAAGTAGTCTATATTGTAATCCAAGTTTCGAGCTATATTTGTGAAAATTTTATATCTCTAACTTAAACAATAAACATTTTCCCATATAAACTTTTAAAGGTGGTATTATATATATACCCCCATCCCCCCTCCCCCTTAATTTCTAACAAAAAGTAGCCTATGTCCGTTCTTGAAGTTCAACGTATATCTATACCAAATTTTATCAAAATCGGTTGAGAGGTTTCAGCGGGAAAGCGTAACAGACAGACAGAGTTACTTTCGCATTTATAATATTAGTAGGTAAAGGTTAGTAGGGATATGTTTTTGATATCCTCCGAAACCGCCATCTTTGAGGTTATAGGTTCAGTTTCCGGGGTCAGCTCATTAAAAACGGAAAACAAACTTTTCTACATTGTCCGGGTCTATTACCGTCGTTGTTTCTAATTTTTGTAACCCAAGTGCTTGAACTACTTACCTTAAAATCAGAGCAATGTTTGTGATGTTGTCCAATATTTCGTTTATATATTAAAGGTTTGGGTTTCTGTTTGGGGTTTTTTATAAAGGACAATTTTCCTTATTGGTGTGATAAGGAAACTCAAGCTTTTTCCTCGTAGTTATACTGAAAACTGGTCACATGCTGTATAACGTCATACGAGTATACTGTCTTGGACTGTAGATATTTTTTTGTATCAAATGGAGGCAGTTAACGAAATAAACATGAAATAATTGCCGTCATACTAATTTTAGTTAATAGAATATTGGCACCAAAACTCACACTAATGTAAAGCACACAAGCAATAGATAGGTACGCAATCCATACTAATATTATAAATGCGAAAGTAGCTCTGTCTGTCTGTCTCTCTGTCTGTCCGTCTGTTACTCTTTCACGCCTAAACGGCTGAACGGATTTTGATGAAATTTGGTATAGGTATACGTTGAATCTCAAGAACGGACATAGGCTACTTTTTATTAGAAAATAAGGGGGGGATGGGGGTAATACCACCTTTGGATGTTTATATGGAAAAATGTTTGTTTTTGAAGTTAGAGATATGAAATTTGGCACAAATATAGCTCGAAACTTGCATTAAAATATAGACTACTTTTTGTTTCGAATATTAAAAAGGGTAAAACCGACCATGAAAGGATGTAGTCCACGCGAACGAAGTCGCGGGCACAGCTAGTATTTAATAAAGTATTGACACTTGAAAAATAAAGGCTGATAGATAGATAGATAGGTACACTACTACAAAAATTGGTTTTACAGACATATTGAAGTACAATTTAGGCGGTCTTATTGCTAGAAAGCAATCTCTTCTATACAACCTTTCGGTAGAGTAAATAGTAGATATCGAGAAACGGGTGCGGCCGTGCAAAATATTTGAAAAAACCGGCCAAAAGCGTGTCGGGCCTTGCTCAGTGTAGGGTTCCGTAGTTTTCAGTGCATCACAATACTTAAGTATCCCCACTTAAAGTTACGAAAATGGGCTATCTGTGTGTAACATTGACTTGACAGAGGTATACACTAAAAAATTTTTTTTTCAAAAATTTCAAAACATATTAAACCCATCAGGTTCAAATAATTTTCCTAGAAAGCCTTTTTGCAGTTCTATATTCTAGATTGTTTTCATACTTTTTGAACTTATGCTTCAAAAGTTAGAAGGGGGGGGGGGGGGGGCATATTTTTTTTTTTTTGGAGCGATTATTTCCCAAAATATTAAAATTATCAAAAAATGATCTTAGTAAACCCCTGTTCATTTTTAAATACCTATTCAACGATATATCACATGTTGGGATTGAAATAAAAAAACATCACTCCCCAATTTACGTGTAGGGGGGTATCCTCAAAAAACATTTATTTTTATTTTTTATTTTTGCACTTTATTGACGTGATTAAATACATATTTGTAACAAATTTCAGCTTTCTAGTGCAAACGGCTTCTGAGATTATCCTCGGACGGACCGACAGACAGACATGGCGAAACTATAAGGGTTCCTAGTTGACTACGGAACCCTAAAAACGATCCGTTATACTCACAGGTAATAAATTATACGAAGCGTAAGCTAAAAACGATCGACGCACGACTGATGACAGCTGATATGGAAAGTAAATTATTGAACGGTATTAATGACTCGTAGTATTGGATAAAAAACGCAAAATATTGGAATCGAGCATTAAACAGATTGACCACACTTTCCACTACCCCCACCAAATCTCTAATGTAATATTCCTCAATGTGCACAAGTGTCACACGTCATATGACGTCATGTGTTGTCTGCGAGCCATTTGTCAAGGAGGTGACAACCGTCCTAGTAATGGGGTGTGATTTATATTTGTGTCCTCTGATAGTCGGGGAAGGGCTAAGAGGTTTGCAAGATGGAGGTGGAGGTAGAAAGGGATCTTGTCTATGACTACATCCCTACTAATATTATAAATGCGAAAGTAACTCTGTCTGTCTGTCTGTCTGTCTGTGTGTCTGTTACGCTTTCTTGCTTAAACCTCTCGACCGATTTTGATGAAATTTAGTATAGGTATACGTTGAATCTCAAGAACGGACATAGGCTACTTTTTATTAGAAAATAAGGGGGGTAATACCACCTTTGGAAGTTTATATGGAAAAATGTTTATTTTTGAAGTTAGAGATATGAAATTTGGCACAAATATAGCTCAAAACTTGGATTAAAATATAGACTACTTTTTGTTTCGAATATTAGGGGAGAAAGGAGTAAAACCGACCATAAAAGGATGTAGTCCTCGCGAACGAAGTCGCGGGCACAGCTAGTTTTATATATTTATTTAAAAACATTATTGCTCAAAAAGTATTTTGTTTTATTCATTTAAAAGCTTTATTACACAAAGAACTTCAGTTTTGTTGGATTCCTGCGTGTGAGTAAGGTTTCCAGAGCTCCTGGGGGGTGCTACATTAGTTGCAGGGGTCAAGCAAACAATGTAAGTGCGACAAGTCCAGTAACATCTGTATTATGCTGTATTTGTCGCCCTTAAGCTAGGATCTCATTACCACTTAACATCAGGTAGGTTGAGGTCAGTATTGAAGTGATATATAAAAAATATATATATAACATGTGGACTTCATGCTAGGGGCATTCTCTACCAGTCAACCCTTGAGTCATGCCGAGAGTTTGTAAAAAGGTGTGTAAGTACCTCATCTAAAAAAATCGTAAAAACAACAATCAATTTAACTTTTACATAAATCATGACAGTATCAGAATCTATATTAGAAGAATAGAAGATATATTTAAAAAATATATATATATATATTTAAAGATATGTGTTGGAAAGTAGCTTTTGGGTCTAGACTGAGCAACGCATTACAATGCAGACATTTTCAGACTGTACAATTGGGATTTTGACACTATTCACAAATAATTTTAAGGGCTTATTAAAACGACAGGATCATGACTTATCCAAATTATCTCTCAAATGTTATTTTGTTATATTTTTTAGAAACAAACCAGCTCTAGAAGTTACTTTAAATTAGAGGCGAGTCACAATAAATCTTATAGGTTGCAGTGACCACAGTAAATTGAAATTGCAAAGCCTTACATACTTTAATTTTAATGAACAAACTATTTATCAATGTCTTTAAAAAATAAAAGTTGAATCGTCTTTCTGAACGTTTTAATATTTCTAGATCTTTTCAACAAAAACCCACATGGTGATGACATTTCCCCAATTGCTGCACGAATCCGGCTAATGGCCGCCGCGGTCGTTACATAACACCCGCCCAAACATTTATGTGCTCAGATAAAAAGCGTGTCCCAATAAATTTCATTACACTACGCCGATATTTCACGCTCTGTTCTATCGCCATATTTTTTGCGACGCAACTTTTACTGCAATATAAATATTTGCACAGTCTGGAAGCGCCAAAGAACAACTGGGCATGCGCCGATGTAATGGTCAACGGTACATTGTAATCGGAGCTGTGCAGTTCTGGTGAACTGTGTTTACTGCGACCTATTCGATCTATTGTGACTCGCCACCAATATAAAGTTCTTTAGCCGGGTCGATTCTAGAAAGTCTAGTATCTTTCTGGCTTTCAGAGTTTTTATTTCATCCGGTTGGGCTATATGTCGTCTCAAGTGGATGCTTCGTTTGTGGACCAGAGATTTAAAGTCACACAGAGGTTGTTTCCTTTTCCTCCTTGCAAAACTGGTGTTTTTTTAGTTTGCAGGGTCCAGTCAAGGCTCTAACTAGCGCTCTGGCACTAGGCCTGCTAAGTTGTAGCAGATCATTGGTCGATTTACGCGAGTAGCCAACTAGGAGTGATTTTGAGTTTTGACGATTACAGTTTGAAATTCGCTCGTTTGCTTACGATTTAAAGGACAAAATGTATCTTTCGATAGTGAATTATTCTTAGGGAGCTTTTAAAGCGTATTCTTAGGATTTTTGCTTACTACTTAAAACAGATCAGACTCTACAACGCGGGCTCAGTGGTAAAGCGATGTACAAGGCAAGGGACTCAGTAACCCTGTGGTCCAGTGCGTCAAGGCAGGGTTTACCACCCAGCCTCCGATACCGCAAATTGTGTGGCGAAGACGGATCCCAAGCTGAGGTGCGAAGAGCAGAAGGTTCTCTGCGGCAAGCCCGCAACGACAGAGGTGGATCGGAGAGGAAGAGGAGGACCTTGGTGTTTCGTTCCAGGCGGACTTGTTTTTCGCGACCCGGCAAAAGTCCGCAAGGAATTTGACTCCCCCATAACTGTGCAGCTTTGGCCACCGAAAGAATTTACCGACATACCACTCTCTGTTCTGCGCAGAGAGTGACGGTGCGGTAGGCATTACCACCTCGACTAAAAAAAATATAGACTCGTTACAGTTTGTTACAGTTACCTTCCAAAAATCAGTATTATTTTATTCACCACATTTTTATTGTAGCTTTGTTTTATTATTTCGTCTTTATGTGTAACTGTTTCGTCTCGCGGACTGCAGTTATCTGTATGGGTTGGTCCTATCGCCATATTTTTTGCCGCGTAACTTTTACTTTGGATTCGTTTGCGACCGATGTGTTTTATTCGCAGCTGACGGTTGGTTAGGAAGATTTATTTCAGCGCCGCCTTCGACGCATTGCCACATACACGTTAATCATGTATTTGCTAATGAAATTCAAGTGTTCCGTACTATAGTCAAATATCCAATCTTTTTATTCATTTAGATAACATCAGTAACACTTATGAATAGTCTCTATATAAATCAAATGAAGCTACCTCCAGTTTAAAACCTATAACTACCGAGAAGATACCGCCAAGAAATTTAGTAGTTTTTCTAGTACTCTAAATAGAGGAAGGATCGTGTAATTGGGTATTTTTTTGAGACCTTTACAATCTTCTATTATCGTCCACCGAATTCCGAAGCAAACTGAGTACAAAATATACAACTAGATAATAAAAAATATTAACAGTCAGATTAGTAGAAACTTACATAATATTTATAATTTTCATCTTCAGTGTATTAACTTGCCAACAAGGTTTTATTTGGCAAATAGGCTACACCATAATACCAGCGCTGCAGCAGCCTTGCGTCGCTGCAGCATAAAGGAAGGTATATTGGTGATATAGGTAACTTGATGATAACGTTTTAAACTGATTGCCACACAATGTTAAATTTAAATTTTATTTAAAATTTAAATAAAACACAATTGCTTACACTCGTAGCAACCTCCTTAGCGCTGTCTCATGAATGTGCTCGCATAGGGAATTTTGTGGCAATCAGTTTAAAAAGTTATCATCAAGTTACCTATATCACCAATATACCTTCCTTTACCCTAGCTGAGGTGTGGCCTAGTTGACCACTTACCCATTTAGTCTTTTGTTTTGTTTTTGGTTTTTGTTGCTATTTATTTCATGTTTGTTTTTGTTTTTACTTCTTTCTGTACTTCTTCTTGTTTTTATTTTTTATTTTATTTGTGTAAATTTGTATCTTCTGTGTAGTGGACAATAAATGTATTTTCTTTCTTTCTTTCAAATAAAGGGTAGGATATGTAATATATCCTATAGGCTGACTGCTAAGATGCTAGAATTACTGCAGAAGAGTTTTCGTTTATCGATTAATTTATGCAATAAAATTAACTGAAGCCAATCGTGACCTACTCTCATTATACATTAAGGTAATAATTATAGAACTATGTAGGTATTAATAATTATTTCTTTTATACCAAAATAACGCGAGCAAAGAACGGAAAATGGCTGGACTACCTAAACTTTCAAGATTCAAGTAACACACTTTCAGCTGAAACTGCCACGAAATTACATCACGTACTCAGGTAAATCATGGGCTTAAAACTTAGCTTTCGCTTGCAACATCGAATTAGCCTAGTAAGCGGTTTATTCCAAGCCAGAGAAAGGCAAGTTTCGTGTTGCGGTTGGTGAGGGATCAGGGAAGAAAAAAATGCTATGAAATAAGGAAAATGGTGAAATAAGTTCGTGATAGAGATGCAAGGAAGAGCGACAGATATAATATACATAGAAGAAAAATTAATATCAAAAACAAATGTCAAATATATAATCGCTACATGTAAATAGAATTGGAATGTCTGTTTGTTATAAAATATGAAATAACCGCTTTTTACTACAAGCATATGAATATATGTACATAATATCAAAATAAAAATTTTGCTGTTTTTGTCTGTCTGTCTGTTTGTTCCGGCTAGTGTCTGAAATGGCTGGTTTGATTTTGACGGCAGGTAGCTGATGTAATGATGTGTAACTTAGGATATTTTTATTTTAGAATAAATATTATTTTACAAAATATATCTATTCAGAATATAATGGGCTATTAGCGAACGAAGTCGCGGGTACAGCTAGTTATAAATACAAAAAATAAAAATAGCATGTAGGTTCGTATGTCCACAGTAAGTTCAGAGCAAGGCTTCTCAAACTTTAGAAACTAAATTTTGAATTCAAGTCATCTAACCAATGTGACCACGCACCTTCACAAGAGTTAGTACAAATAGTACAGTACAAATAGTACCTGACGTATTTGAGTTAAATATAACTTAAGTCACTCAAGAGTAATGTAGCTTTCCTATGGTGAAAACATTTTGGAAATCGTTTCTATAGTTTTGGAGTTTATTCCCTACATACCTACACAAAAATACAAATCTTTCCTATTTATGATATTAAAGTACATCTACTCTAAATTATTTCATTTATAAAAATAAATCATTAATATTATTTTAAAAGGATTAAAAACATGTCAACGCAATAAAAAATCAAATTTTAATGCAATAAAATTAAACAGTGCGATAATAGTTAGGTGTCTGGACAGTGGCAAAAAGTGTCTAGGCATTTTCATAGACCTCGCTAAGGCGTTTGACACAGTCTCAATCCCCATCCTATTATACAAACTTGACCAGCTGGGTGTAAGAGGAAACCAACTCAACCTTTTTCACAGCTACTTGTCTGGCCGGACACAAAGGACTGTAATTAGCAATGTCGTCAGCACTGACTTACCAATTGAATACGGCGTTCCACAGGGCAGCATCCTCGGCCCGACATTTTTCTTAGCTTATATCAATAACCTATGTTCTCTTGATATCCCTTTCTGCAAGATCATATCGTATGCTGACGATACCACCCTTATATTTACGGCTCATACATGGAAAGAGACATACAAGCAAGCTCAGGCTGGGTTTTACACGGTGTCTCACTGGCTACGTCTGAATCTCCTTACTCTCAACGTACAAAAAACCGTACTGATAAACTTTTCTATAACACATACTTCTCTTGTAAAATCTCTTAAATATTCCATTTTCACTCACTCACAAATCCACACATTTTCCTCTGACCATACGTGCTCCTGTCCCACACTTACTAAGTCTGACACGATCAAATATCTTGGTATCACTCTAGACTGTTGTCTAGCTCAGTTTTCAAAAAAATGTTTGTTTTTAGAAGCCTTCGCAAAGTAGCAGACCCGTCACTCGTAAAATCAGTGCACCTTTCGCTCTGTCAATCTCTGCTAATATATTGTGTTACTTCTTGGGGTGGAGCTTCTAAGACACACATCTTATAACTTGAAAGGGCTCAAAGAGCCCTACTGAAAGTTTGCACTTTTAAACCCCACCGCTTCTCTACCTTTGATCTCTTTCAACACTGTCAACTGCTTACCGCACGCCAACTTTTCATATTGCATACTATTCTCAAGCAGCACAGGGTCATAATTCAACCGACTCCTCATTCTATCCCCCGCCGAAATCATTTGGTTGTAAAAAAGACGTCGTTCCAAACAACGTTCTCCCACCGCTTTTTCTGCTATTTAAGAGCCCAGCTTTACAACACCCTCCACAAAAAACTTAAACTTATCTCCCTTACTACGCCTGCAAAATTATCGTAACAAACCATCTTCTAAACCTCAGTTATGATGAAACGGAAAAACTGCTTGTGACTCTCCGGTAGATGTCTTTTCCCTTTTCCATATTCCTTCCCTCCTACCCTTCTCAATCACCCTATGCTAATAGCATAATAATAGCTTCTTTCTTCAATTTATAATAACCTTAAAACAATAATTTTAATGTACATTCCTGGCCCCGTCACAGAGAGGAGAGTACTGGTGTACTGTGTACAATTTTATAAATTTATATAGATAAAATAGTTATAATCTCACTTTGTAAACCTCAGATTGTGGAGAAGAAAAAAATTATTTTTATCTTTATCTTATCTTTAATGAATTGCATTTTTATGTCCATAAGAAGAAAATTTCAAGAAAATTTCATTCTGACGTAAATGTAATTTACTAATAAAATTCCCACTACGAATTACTTAGAAATTAGATTCGTTATATCTAGTAGCTACAATTAATGTAGTGCAATAAATAAATAATCTTCAAATCTCTCGTTGCTTCGTTAAAATTACTTGTATCACTGAATTTTCTAGCGTAAATAAATAGAGTAGATCTCATTTATTTTAACTAGCTAATCAGGTACCTAATATTTTATTAAAGTTATCATTTATTGAGCCATAACTAATAGGTAAACATAAAACTGGGCAATGACGAATATTCGTTAGTTAAAGTATGCTCTGTGAAGTATCTGAATTTAATTTAAAAGATAAATATTTTTATAGATTAACATTTTTTATCATAAAAACGTTTACGCGAAACATTATGTAATGTATCAGCCTATGTAATGTCCCATTTTGAGATATTTATTTAAAGACTTTATTGCACAATAAAATAGATGGACTAAATGCTAGGAGGATACTCTAACAGCCCACTCTTTAGTGTCGACGACAGGCCGGTAGCAATGCAACCTTATTCGGTTATTATTAAAAATAATTTGTAAAGTTCGAAAAGAACTGTTATTATTTTGTTTTTTCGCCTTTGTTTTTTCTCACGCTCTCCGTATATACGTCTTTTGGTTTTTCCCTGTTAATTATTTAATTTAATTATGTTTTGTGTTAATATTTTATTATTTTAATAAACCTTTTACATTTTAAAGAACCACCTTTCATTCATACAGCCCACATTTTCATTGCTGTGCCCTTGCAGGGTTTATGTGAGAACTATTTTTACCTATCAATAAGACCTTATGTAACCACATATTGCAATTAATAAATTATTATTATATATTATTCTGAGAGTTTGTTTATGGGTGCGGCACAATGATAATGTGCGTATGGTTTTCGAGATATATTTAATGAAATAATAATATGGAAACAATAAACCATGAATAAAATGGGGGTCACTAATTACTGTACATAAACATCCATAATTAAATTAATACATTCATGACTTATTATATATGAATATAAATATATTAGCGAAAGAAGAGAAGAATTCCCGAACTAATTTTAAAAATTTTAAGACTATCGCGTTCCATTTTAAACATTTAAAATAATTTAACGGGTCAAAACGCGACACCTTTTTTATTTAGTAGTTAATGCGAACTACTTACTGCCCCACTACTACGTAGTAGGATATTTTATTAATATCCTTAATTAGGGATTGTCGAGGTTCGAATTCCGGTCGAGTCAATATGGAAAACTAATTTCTGATATTGTCTTAGAACTTTGTAGGACTGAAGTACTGCCTTGTTTTTGATTTTGTGTAATGTAATAAAACCAGTGCTTTAGCAACTTACCATAGAATCGGAGCAATGTATTTTAGATCTTGTTTAATATAATATTATTACGAAAGAGAAATAATCGTATTTTTGAAAAATCTTAACCTTACTTTACTCGCCAGGTTTTGGAACCCAAAACCCCGCGATTGTGATAATTAAATAACTACACCATCTCGGGGTTTGGTTGCCGTTTCAAATCATCAGTTTTTTTTATTAAGAAACGTGGTTGATGAAAAAAACTAAACATTGTTTTACACTTAATCTTTCGCTAATTTATAACTAGCGGTCCCGGCGAACTTCGTTTCGCCTTAGAGAATTTTTTCAAATCAAATTTTACCAAGGATACCTAATTTTGTAGCCTATGTCAAATTGGAAGAATGTAGCATTCTATTGGTGAAATATTTTTTTTTAATCGGCCTAGTACTTTTTGAGCCTATTCATTACAAACATACAAACATACAAAAATAGGTACAAATCTTTCCTCTTTATAATATAGATGTAGATGAAACTTTGTTGGTATAAAGAATTTTCACTCAAAAGTGAATCCTTAAATAAATAAACAAAATAAAAATTCCGCTAACACTTATATGCCTGACTGTACACGTCAATATACATTAAGTACAAGTCAAGTTTTATGTTCGTCGCGTCGCAAACGGCGAGCGACCGGCGAGATTTAATGAACGGTTGACTGGCTGAAGACGTCTCTCGGAGTTAAGTCTGCAAATAAGGTATTGAGGTACAAGTTTAAAAAGTAAAGTACCCGCAATTTACTTTTTATAATCCCTCAGCTTTGTCTAGCCTTTTGTATTCGGGTACTGTACTGTAACTAGGTATACAATATCGGCCAAGTGAGAGTCTGACTCCCGTGCGTAGGGTTCCGTACTGTTATTGCTAATATTAGAAAATAAACAATATTACACACAAGATTATGTACAGAATAAACTGTAATTACAATTAATATATATATATATATACCTTGGTGGCGCAGTGGCTAAGGTAGGCGCCCAAAGCGCGTAAGGTCCCGGGTTCGATTCCCGGTCAGGTCAATTTGGAAAACGAACTTTTCTCAATTGACTTGGGTCTGGGTGTACTGGGATGACGCCCCCAGTTAGTATCCGTCGTCTGGTACTCATAGTACAAGGGAAAACCTTAGTTTGAGACCAGGTGATTGGTGTGATTGTCTGGCGCATTTATTTATTTATTATTTTAATTGTAATAATGTTATATTAATTGAAATAATGTTAGAAATAAATATTTTTAAATATGTAAAACTCCTCCCCTCTCCTACGTTGCCGTGCTCGACAGGGTCTATAAATTGTACTTTTAGTCCTAAGCAACTATTATTATATGTAATACCTAGGTACTTTACTTATGGAGTGCAATATAGAATATGAATATGAAATCGCGGGTTTTTACATAAATAAATGCGCCAGACAGTCACACCAATCACTTGTTCTTAAATTAAGAGGGTCTACTCCCAACAACGAAATATGTCGGATCCGACAACGGATAGCAATTTTTAATTCTCATATTCGCAAATAATTCACTTCGAACGCGAATAAAGCGTTTTCTTAAAACAAAGTATTATTTATGCAAATGAAAAACCACTTTTTAACTCCCGATATTTTGATAAATCTTCAAAAACGAAACCTTTCGTTTGTTCGTTTCGTTTTCGAAAGTAGACCCCAAGGTTTCCCTTGTACTATGAGCACCAGACGATGGTTACTAACTGGGGGCGTCATCCCACACCCAGCCCCATGTTAATTTAGAAAAGTTCATTTGCCTAATTGACCTGAACGGGCATCAATCCCGGGATTTTTCGCGCTTTGGCCGATTATTTTAGCCTTTGCGCCACGGAGGCCGTCAAAAATTAATTCAATTAATTAAATAATAAATGATTACTTTCCTATTGCATTGACGTCAATGCAACCGAAAACTCAATAGTTAGATTAGCATAATTAACTTTTTTATATACACTTCAAGATTGACCTCATCCCACCTGATGTTAATTGGTAATGGGGTCTTAGCTTAAGGGCGACAAGTACAGCATAATAATAGCTGTTACTGTCTTGTCGCCTTTAGCTTGAAGGCTTGACCCCTGAAAAAAATCTACCAAATCGCCACTACTACACAAAACGCTACTCATTTGTAACTTGTCCGTCTGTCCGTCCAATTACCCACTTATCATATTGATATTAGATGTTATCGATGCCTCTTAACGACCTCAAGTTGTCGACGCTTAACCGGTTAACTTAGCACTAACTTATCTTGCTTAGTTAAGTTATGGTTTAAATTAACTTGGATGTGTGATCACTAATCAGTTACCACTAAGTACTGACAATTTCTAATTAATGTTTCGATGTATACTTATATGGAGTGGAGGTTAGACCGTTGAGCCCCGTAACTCTGAGGTAATGAATTCGAATTCTGTTGATAGTAACCAAAAATTTCAAATGCAACAGACTAAGATTGATCTTCAAAAACGATAATTTTTGTATGTTCGTTTAATTTTTTGCTGTAGGCTTACTGGCTGGACTCTGATTTTCATAAAGAAGTCATTTTTAAATGCTGATTATGTTTCTTCTCTTACATGGCCGAGTTCAGAGCCGTCTGACATTCATAACCTTACAAGGGAAAACAAGATTAAGAAGGGCTTTGAATAAGTATATAAATATATGGTCCAGAATATCATCGACATTTGAAGCACAGAATCATCATTCTTAACGGATAATCAAGTGTTTCAAATGCCCTAACCAAACTGGGAATGGCTTATTTATAAAGTCAAAGTGTTCCTGTGGGATTTGAACCCCTGGGATTTTTGACTGGAAACCTAACATTCTTACCACTACCCCAATTTTCAAAGAAAATAAGAAAATGATAGTAAGATAGATAAGTCTCAAAAAAAATATTTACCGACCCTTTCTCAGTACAAAAAATCAATAGAAATAAGAGAGAGAAAAAATGAATAAAGATAGTAATTAGAAATGGGTACAGAGATTTTAAGGTCGGGGAAAAGAAGGATTTAATTTCCCATATAAAAAAATTATGAGACGAATTAAAGTAGAAATAATATGAGGTATGAAAGCATCTATAGGAAAAGTGAGAACAAGAAAAAAAAATAAAATACGCAAATGTTGACTTTTATTATTTTCCTTGTTCTGTATACGCAAATGTTGACTTTTAGTATCTTTCCTTGTAAACTCCACCAATGTTTGGGGTAAGAGTAGTAGATAAAAAAAACACTACTTGGCATAGGAGCAGGGAAGGAGTTTTTTTTCTTTACGTAATAACCATCATGGTATTTCAAGAAAAATTTAAAAAAATTATTAGCAAAATCGGTTGAGCTGTCCTTGAGATTTGCACTTAGCAACGAATTCAGCGAATCATTTTTAAATTGTAGGTTTCTGTTACATATTAAGTATTTAATACCAAAGTTAATAAGACATATACATGTCAGGTCATAATCTGGAATCGAACCTGCGATACTTTGTCAGCCGGGAGCGTTAACTACTCATCCAACCAGTTTAAAGTTACGAGAAAATTTTAGGAAAAGTTAGTTTAAACTAGAAGATAACGCCCGAAGCAAAAAACAAGAAGAATTCTTGTTCCTAAAAACATAATAATTTTTATAGTAACCTCGCTTAACTAACCTTACCCGGAAAAGTTTAAAATTTCTAAGCAAAATTACCTCAGAATATAAGCTAGCCGAATGCAAGGCAAAATGCAGAAAATTTTACTATCCTAGGGGAAACGGGACTTAGCAGTGCAGTAGTGATGATTGAAGGTACGGTTTCGGTTTCGGTTATCTGGACTAGGTTTTTTAACCGAAACTAATGAATGTACCGAACTATTGAGTAGGCACCACTTAACTCCTGCGTTTTGTGTATCGACGTTTTGAACATTGCCAGTCCTTCAAAAGCTTGTGAAACGTGAGTTGAACTCGTTTTTCAAAGAAGCCAGGGAAGTTAAGAATTTGCTTAAACATTTATTTTGTTTGTGTTCAAGATTAAGATAATCTTCTAGTCTTTTCTAGGTATGTAGTACCAAATAATCTGAATCCACTACAAACACTTAAAAATATTTTTACTTGTGGTAGATGTACTTTCGATAGATATAGTTTATTGCTAAAGAAATCCGTTTTACGGATAAATTATAGTACAATTTATGCGGATTATATTAACTTTATTAGAGATTTATTCAATTTGATACTTTTGCGTTTGTAACAAAATAGATATGGGCTTAAGATAAAAAAAAATTAAGAATAAAATCTTACGTACTATCATAAATGTGAAAGTGTATGTATATAAAGAATATAAAGTGTGTCTGAGTGCATTTTATTTACTCTTTCACGCAAAAACTACTTATCATCTACTAATTTCGACGAATAGATTCTATAATAGGTAATTCTAATGGTGCTGTTATTCTATCGTATTTTGAGTTTTCTTGTAACCACTTATTGCTTGACTTGGTTGAATTGCATCAACCTTGACCCCAAACTGAGTGGCATAACACATGGTATCTGCAGCTTATCTAAAACAACTGGCAGTAATAATTACTTAAATTATTATATCATCGATATGTGATAATTAAAAGGTTCGGTTTCGGTTTCAGTTACAAAACCTTTTTTGGTACGACACTAGTTACAAGCGTTCCGTATGGCTAGTTAGTACGGAACCACGCTTAAGGGAATGAGCGAAAAAATATAAAACTCGACATGAAACTTATTAGGTACAATTGTGTGAGAGCTGAAAATGTAACATGTTTCAGTATTTTTAGATAAAATTGGCCTCTTGAGAGTTTTTTTTGGTGTTTTAGGAGGAAACGCGGGTAAATTGGTTCACTTTGTTCTTATTAGAAGTAATTTCAATATTTAGGAATTATAATTTAAAAACAATACCCGTGATTCGTGCATTGTATTTCGTCTAATATTATTATGTTCGTATAACGTAGTTTATAATTAGTTAGTTCGTTTTAAAGTTCATTTTTCGCTCACGTATTATAAAACGTGAATGTTTGTATGGGTTGGTGTTGTTGTATTCTTGCGTAAGGTTTCCAGAGCTCCTGGGGGGTGCTACATTAGTAGCAGGGGTCAAGCCTTCAAGGTAAGGGCGACAAGTCCTGTAGGTTAAGCTAGGACTTCATTACCACTTAACATCAGGTGGGATGAGGTCAATTTTGAAGTGCAATATTAAAAAAAATACTCAATTAATTCAGATGATGTGAAGGCGCTGGATTGATTACTTTATTATAATTAATACAATTTTTTTTGAAATCGGGAACCACAGCTACTTTTTATTGATTTTACTTTTTTATTGATTTAAAATGAGTAAGATAACTTTGTTGAATTCCGTGGGATGAATAAATTGGCGTTTATTGTAGAATTATAAAAGACGATATTCAATTAACGAAACGAGTAAATATCTATTCTTTTCAATACTAATATTATAAAGCTGAAGAGTTTGTTTGTTTGAACGCGCTAATCTCAGGAACAACTGGTTCGAATTGAAAAATTCTTTTTGTGTTGAATAGACCATTTATCGAGGAAGGCTTTAGGCTATATAACATCACGCTGCAACTATTAGGAGCGAAGAAATAATGGGAAAAGTGAAAAAAAAACGGGAAAAATTATTCATCCTTGAGAAAACGGTTCAAGATACCAAAAATATATGTATGAAAGAATTATTCCTATTGAAATGATCTAATAAATTATAAATGCGAAAGTAATTCTGTCTGTCTGTCTGTCCGGCTTTCACGCCGAAACTACTGAACCGATTTAAATGAAATTAGGTACACATATATAATAGAGCCTGAGAAAGGACATAGGCTATTTTTTAATGCCAAAAAAGGGTCGTTAGGGGTAAAAAAGGGGGGTGAAATTTTGTATGGAAACCGAAATCCACGTGGACGAAGTCGCGGGCGGCCGCTAGTTAAATTATAAACGGTTTGGAACGTTTTCTTTGTATGCCAAAATTAATGAATAGATTAAGATAAAATGTTTGTAATGGTAACACACGAATTAACATTATTTATTTCATGTATGTATTTTCTAGTCATCACAAAGGATAGTTTCGGTCCTATAATAATAATTTTAATCTTAAACAAGCTAGAATGAAGTCGCCGGTTACAGCTTGTTTACCGTAACGGTGTCCCATTGGAAAAACAAATGAATGAAAAATCCAGATAATAAAAAAAAACGTTTTTTAATATATCTCTGAAAATTTGTCAAAAATATCAAGGTTTCACATTACACGAATATGCATATTTTTCACTGTTGGAAATACCCCATTGTCCTCATGTGAGTGCCTATTTCCCATTATACGGAACCCCAGTTCACGTGGCAAGAACTCTTCAAAGGGTCGAACCCTTCATGTCATTTCCGTATACAGTTGGATTCATATTTGTATGCATATGTTGCAGATATAATGACATTTAGGTCAGTTTAGGTAACGGCCAGATTTTTTTAATTGTGTCTAAAAAAACCTTAAGTGAGGATCATTTGTACTTTTCATAGACCTTAATTATAAAAATAAACGAATATATACTCAGTATAACATTTAATTTCTTAATTTTATAATTACTTGTCGACCCCTGTAGCCGAGAGGCGAGCTGGCAGGACTTTAAAGTCGATCCATATATTTTTAAAAGTTTGTTTCCCTTAATTGACATGACTGGAGTTCGACTCCGGGACCTCAGAGATGATGCGACGCCAAAGTCCGGCACGCTTGCCTCTCGGTTCCAGATGTCGTCTAAAAGCATGGTATTTTGGCATTTATGCATGATATCTTGGCTAAACGCCCTGTAGTTTACTTCCTATGAACAAACTTTTACACTTTCCTTTTGATGTAACATTTGAGTAGACTTAACAAAATAGGCCAGAGTGAAACAAAGATATTTTCAGAGCAAGGCATAGCGATTTATCGCTCGAACTGGAGCAGCCCGACTGGTGAAATACCTCCACCTAACAGAAGACCGCAGACAAATATCAATAAATTCTGTGTTGTTGTATTTCTGCGTGTGAGTAAGGTTTTCAAGGTAAGGAAGACACGTCCAGTAACAGATCTATTATGCTGTACTTATAACCCTTTAGCTAGGACTTCATTACCATTTAACATCAGGTGGGATGAGGTCAAGCTTGAAGTGAAATATAAAAAAACCTAGTCGTTTTGCAAAACCACTTATTTCTTTATTTCCGTGACACATAAATATTGTATACGACAGATATTGGTTCCACCTTGAGTGGTTTCTTTCTGCATACATTGCGATGATTGAGTGACAGGATGTTTATAAAAATGCCTTACTAGCTTAACCCGCGGCGTTGCTCGTATCTCCTATTCATCAAAGGGATGTTTTGGATTCGCTGGAGGGTTATGGAAAGAAAAACATTGCCGATATGATTAGGCGCGTTTTATTTATAATTTTGTGAGTTCTAGTGTATGAATTTGTGTTGATTTGTGACGAGTAAAGTAACGTTTACAAGCAAATGCTAAAAAATTATAAAGCGGACCCCATTCAAACGCACATCGAGACTCAAGCCATTTGTTTGCATGAACAACTTGCTTCAGACCCGATAGCGCCTTGAAACAAGCTTAAACTGGATATTGGCCGACGACCAGAAGAAGGAAAAAAAAATCATTTTCGTTAACAGAGTTGAACTTAATAAGGGGATGGAATCTCCATCTAAGCTGAAAAGCCTGTTGTGTTCGAAGACCCCGTTCTTCCTTATTCTATTTAGGTTTAAGTTTAATTTTACATAGCTATTTAACTATTTATTTATGAAGGAAAGTAAGATATTATATTATTATTATTATTATTTTTATATTACACTTCAAGATTGACCTCATCCCACCTGATGTTAAGTGGAAATGAGGTCCTAGCTTAAGAGCGACAAGTAGAGCATAATAAAGCTGTTACTGGACTTGTCGCCCTTACCTTGAAGGCTTGACCCCTGCTACTAATGTAGCACCCCCCAGGAGCTCTGGAAACCTTACTCACACGCAGGAACACAACAACACAGAAGTGATTGTTATTTGGCTGCGGTCTTCTGTAAGGTGGAGGTATTTCACCAGTCGGGCTGCTGCCGTCGATGAGAAGGTGGGGGGAGTTTTTAGTTCGGGTAGTCCCCGCCCCTAGTTCTATTTCTGGGCGGGGGAGTCCCACACACGTCGCTGCCGTCCCCACGGCAGTGGTATGGTGCGAAAAGATGGCATTCTCTCCCCCTTAAAAAAAAAAAAAAAAAAAGGACCTCATTACCACTTAACATCAGGTGGGATGAGGTCAATCTTGAAGAGCAATATAAAAAAAAAATAACTACCTATTTGAACTTCCAGTTTTACCTCGTCGTTGTTAAATTTATACGTCAGTAATTAGTTTGCAAAATTATTTGTACCACTCCTAGTGCTGCTTTAAATTGTTTGAAATGCTTTAAACTAAAAGGCTAATTAGTTACGTAATAGTTTGAATAAACCCAACGGGTAACCGAACCGGCTAACAAGCGAATAAAGCGAAAGAGTTTGTTCCTAATGAGCGGGAGTGCAGAAATTTCCACTGAATCTTATCCTATTAAGTTGATATACAGAATACAACTGAAAACAACCACACAGTAAGTAAAGTGACAGTGAGACACCGTTTTTTGCGATTGTTTAAACGATAATGTGCCAAGTTTTTAATCCCAGATGCAAAATATGATGACAATGCCACAAATAAAGTTATTGATTAGTTTATCCGACGAATATGTTGTTGTAAATTACTTAATCATTTGTTTATCTGTGAATAACTTACTGATGTTAAATTCAGAGAGGTGAATAACATAATTATATTGAATTTGTTATATTGAGATGTTGAGTTAAACAGATTATAGAGCTGTTTTAGTTAAAGAAATCTCGTGTCTGTCAAAATGGCGAGAACAAACCTGAAACCCAGATAATTTTGATTTTTACATTTACAACCAAATCTCTACTATGTTCTGCTTTCAGTGAAATAATTGCTACCTTGATATTTGTAAAGTTATAAACTAAATCCGGTCTCGTCAATTTTATTAAAATGACGATTGCTTGATATATTTTTTAAGGTTCACAAAACTACACTTGTCACTGGTCCATCATACATAGCTATAATCACTTCATACAACATAATAAGACTTTTATACAAAAAAAATCATTATTGGTTCAACCATTTTGGACATGCTACAGACAGACAGACAGAGACGTCACATCGTTCCTAAGTCAGGCATTAAAATACACTATACCACAGCAACTTACTGATGTTTATTTTACTAGTTAAGAGATTTGAGTTAAACGCCAGTAAGCACGTAAGAGGATTAAATTTCGCTCCGGATGACGCGACTGTGATGACATACAAGATATATATTTTGTGTTATAGCGACGGACAAGTTATTAAGATTAATGAAGATGAGGATCCCTTGGCATTAAACAAAAACAACAAACACATTTTGCCTTATACCTTCGACAGGCTCGGTGGAAAAATGATTAGTGTTCCGGCTGAACTAAGTTGAACCAGGGAACGTTGGTCTAGGTCGGAATACCACCTCGTGTGCCTGCATGTTATTGGTTCCTGAGGATTCTCGCGCATCTGAGGGAAGTGGTAACAAGGGGGCTGGGTGCACCCTGGGCAACGGAGGTTAGCGATGTCTCTTTAGGATCTCTCTAGTCGACGGCTAAGGTTCCGGTGCGGCGGGCCTCCCTACCGTCTTTTTGAAGAGGGGTAGTGGATGGCTAGGGTGGGAGGCGATTATAGCCCGAGACCAGAGAGGTCTACTGGGACAAGAGACGCCAGGCATAGACTTACAGGGTAGACTTGGCGTCCGGTACCTCGGTCTCGAGAGGGTGGGGCGTGTCATGTGGCCTGACACGGTCCAGCCTTAGCGGTAGGCGCTGTGAGGGAGCCTGTGTAGATTTCGCAAGGGATCCCGATTCCCCCACAACTGCGCAGCGTTGACCACCGAGGGGGTTTTAGTGGGTGCGAGCCCGACACAGCACTCTCTGTTTTACACTTAATCGGATCAACTGGTCTCTTACTACACTTTTCCCTTGTACTACGTGTTTCAGTCGACTTATACTGACTGAGAGTGACAACATCCAGACCCAAGATGATTAAAAATTTGTTTCGTATATTGACCGAGAACCGAACTCGGGAACTTTTGCGCTTCGGGCACCCAATTTAACCGCAGTCTGAAGCCGTAAAATGTTAAAACCAAAAATAAAGCTACGCAAAAAAAACCCAAGCACATTCCACTCAAACAAATAATACAAGATTAGATTCGTATTTGCGATTGCAGAAAATCATTATTTGCATTTCTCCCTTATCAACTCATCAGAAGCAAGTCTAAATTACTATTTAGAGCCTGGGGACTAGAAATCAAGATAAAAATGTACCCTAGACAGAAATCCCATTTCGCAATCTCTAGATTCTTCGCACCGATCATTAAGCAATAAATAAAAAGGAGTATACTTTGCAATTTTGCGGTTTCATGCCTCGGGCGGGTACAGTTGACTACATAATTTCAACCAAACAGGTATCGCAAATTTATTATAATAGTATCACTGATGGTCGTTTTTTGATATCTATCACTTCCTTTACTTAAAAATTGTCTGAAAAAGATTACTTTCTAGCAATAAGATGCTTAAATTGTACTAGAATATGTCTGTAAAACCTATTTCTGTAAATTATCTATCTATCTATCTAACACTTCTAACACAATGTTCAAAGTATCTACATATAGAGAAAGCTATATCTGGTAAATCTTACAAAATCATGGATATATGATTGTAATAGTATTTTATATTACTGACTATTCATATGTGCTTTTGTAAAGCTTACATGAATAAAGATATTTTCTTCTACACAGTATGGATGTACCTATTATTTCTACTATTTGAGAAAACATTCTTACGTTAATTCATCCAAATAGTTTTTTAAACTTAAGATAGTAACCATGTCATTAAAAAAATGTTTAAAATAAATAAATAACATACTCGTAATTTGCGACATTCCATAACATAACAGGAGTAGCAGATACTAAAATTAACAAGATTGTATCTGCAGCCGACTGTACTAAAAGAAAAGGCGAATCCATTTATCAGATTTTTGAGATAAACAAGTGTAATAGTAGGGGTGCACTCGGACTGTATTAAATTAAATTACTGCTTTATTTTGATTGTAGTTTTTGTTTTTCTGATAAATATATTTTAACTTGTTGTTTAGCAAAGGGTTAATTACTTTTGTAATATTACTACATACATGAATAATGTGTTTCATCTTGTCTCAAACAGAAATGAATTGAAAAGCATAAAAAAAAAAATAAGCGAGCTGAAGTAGAAGTAGATACAATTTGAAGACCCCGTAGCCGAGAGACTTTGTCAACCCATTTTTGAGGTCCCAGGTTCGATCCCCTTGAGTCTGGGTGTTGTGGTACCGTCGTTGTTTCTGATATGTGTAACAAGTGCTTAAGCTTCTTACCTCAGAATCAGAGCAATGTTTGTGATGGTGTCCAATATTTACTTATTTTATCGCTGCTGGGGTAGCCTTCTTTTCTTACAGGTGAGAGACTTGCACTCCCGCTAAAGTTCGGTGAAGATATTAGGGCTTTGCAGCGATCATTGATAAACAAAACAAAAGATAAGCTGTTCTGGAGATGCCTTGGCAATAGTAGCGTTGGACGCCTTCCAACAATATGAAGAGACAGTATACACAAACTGGCTGGCTACTGCTGAATACGCAGAGCTGATCCCTTTTTTTCCTCTAAGAGCCGCTTATGCAATAAGTAGCTCAATATATAAGTCACAGAACCACAATACTCAGAACCGAGAAAAAATAGAAAGGTATTTTTCCATATTGATCAGACCCGGACCTCAAAAGGCGATGCTACGCAAAAATCCGGTCCACTCGCCAGTCAGCTATTGAGTCTAATTAATAAAATTTTTCGCAAAAACATTTTTTTTATGTTGCACTTCAAGATTGACCTCATCCCACCTGATGTTAAGTGGTAATGAGGTCCTAGCTTAAGGGTGACAACTACAGCACAATAAATATGTCACTGGACTTGTCGCCCTTACCTTGAAGGCTTGACCCCTGCTACTAATGTAGCACCCCCCAGGAGCTCTGGAAACCTTACTCACACGCAGGAACACAACAACACAGAAGTGATTGTTATTTGGCTGCGGTCTTCTGTAAGGTGTAGGTATTTCACCAGTCGGGCTGCTCCAGTTCGAGCGATAAATCGCTATGCCCTACCTCTCTACTAAATCAATACTTAAAATAACACAATTGGCTACTTGACAGTGTTAACAATAAAATATGAAAAGTGTTAGATATGTTAGCTTATTAGTTAAGTAATCATTTTACATTTTCACTTTTTAATTAAAAGCATAGTTAGTATTTTATTTTTGCAAAATAAATTTTAGTTTTTTTATCTGTGGAACAAAAGAACCGAAACGGAAACCACCATTGCAATTCGGAAATGACAGCTGTCGGCGAAAATTATTTATTTTAATGTGGCGAAACAATGATTATTTTACCGATTAAATTGAATTATTGTGTCTCTAATCGTATAAAGAATTTATTAAAACATTTTCCGTTTATCTTAATTAAGTCGTTCCTATGCGTATCGGTTCGTTGTCTAGGACGCTGACGTCATAATTGGAACAGTGACGCGACTAGGCGTTTTTGCGCGCTTTTTAAATGTGTTACACAAAATCTTATTTTTCTCTGGTTATTTAGATTATTTCTAGATAAATCGAATTGCTTGGGATATAAAATGAACGGGCGCACATTTTACAATACTTTTTCAAAAACTGTCAAGTAGCCAATTAGTCTCGTGACTCCGAACAGTCAGAATAATTACATTACTAACGGAGTACTAAGGTTTACAAAATTCCAATTAAAAGCTTGTACTCATAAAAAAAATATTTTTAGTGTGCATCTCATTTCAGTAAATGAAAAATACGATGTCCTGATTTGAAAACGATCAAAAGTTCCTTAATAATTACTATACGACAAAATACAAAGTGGCTTCCTGCCAACTATGGGTTATTTGTTTAGTAGTCCAAGAATTACAAAACAAAAAATTAAAAACCCCCGAGATAAAAATAACCAATAACGGCGGCCATATTAGATTAGAAATTTGTCGTAGTTTGCAGTATTCTGCTACTCAAACTTCTGCTTATTGAGGAAGTTCTAGAATTGACAAAAATTTAGGAAATCTGTCATTTCCTGGCGGTGGACACACACACACACAGACACGTCAAACTTATAACACCTCGTCGTTTTTGCGTCGGGGTTTAAAAATATAAGACACGTCTTTCTTCTTTTGTCATGTTAACAAAAATTTACTAAGATTGTGTGTTAAAATTTAGCGCGATGTCCTTTCTTTGAACAGTTTTTAAGGGTTAAGCGAATGAGGGAGACGACTTGACGCAGTAAGTCCAGTAAGTGCCCCAGTATCGCTTTTGTCTATTAGCTGTAAAATGCAAACATACTTGTCCCATATTCTTGACTAGTCTAACATATCGCATTACACCAGTATCAACAACTAAATAAAACAAACTCTAATTCTAGTCTTATTCGCGTGAACTTGTATAAAACCAGTTAATTCAGTCCCTAGTGTTATATAGGTTTGTCCCAAACACGCCACTTCAGGATGAAGTCGTGTGGGAGGATTCTAGTAGAATAGAATTATTTTTGACGCACCAAACTCCGCAAAAGCTACCCGAAGGATAGTTAGGTTAGCCAAAGTAAATGTAAGGAAAATAAGATAACTGTTTACCACTACACAGCTTCGTTCCGTTCATCATCTTTCACCCTTTGGTCTTCTACACTGATCTTACTAATATTTTAAATTTAATAATTCGTGGTTATTGATGTTAGGATGTTTTGTTACTCTTGACGCAATAACTATTGAACGGATTTGGATTCAATTGGGTAGGAAGACAGATGACAGATTAGATTAACATATCGCACCTTCGGTAGAACAAGATCACAATTGTCAACTGTCTTTAAAACAAAACTAACAAAAATGCGGAAAGTTTTTAATTCTTGTAACGCACATGTCTAAGAAGAATATAGTGTAATGGTTTTTGTCTTGCAAAGGAGAACAACTATAGAGTAATGATAACAGAGCTAGACCACACTAAAGCAAAAAATATCTTAGAATGGCTCTCCTGTAAAATTGCAAAAACTGCAATTGTGCCCTTCTACCAAAGGTGTGATATATGATACTTATCATCTCGTAATAACGCGGGCAAAATCGAGCCCAACAGTTACTATTTCAATAAAAAACTATGGTTATAAAGAGCATAGCTTTAAACGAGACAATTGAAAGTATATTTCAGTGTTCGTAATGAATAAAATAAAAAATGACTGTGCCAATTTCAGAGAATCTTTCACCATTGAAGAACTATATTGATCTTAAGGACATTCATTGGTGCAAAATAATAAGGATCCCTATTAAAACACCTAATGTAAACCAAGGTTCAAAAAGTGCTTTAAACGTCAGAATCTACGTGTATGAAGCCGCAGGTGGCCGGTAGTTTTTATAAAAAAAATGTTAGCGCAAGAGCTCTGTGATTATTGTTTCGTAATAAAATTAAAATTTAAAAATTGATCATGAAAAGGATGATGAAGATTGTGTCTACTCGAAGGGACGAAATTAATCCTCTATCATAATCTTAATACCTTTGCAGGTGTATGGTGTTAATGCTGTGGTAGGTTATCGGTACCCACGGAATCACTATCAATGGGAAGGGATCCACAGGGAAATTTAGTGGTTAGTTCTACTCTTTTTATTTTTAAGTGTAAATTGCTTTAACGAAGGAAGGAGACGACTTGATGCACTAAGTTGTGCCCCAGTCCCGGCCCTTTACTTACTGATCCATTCTTAAGGCGGATCAGAAGATTGTTAAACCACCTCCTTCTGACAGTGATGCCAAAATAAAAATCACAGTTTATTCTATAGACCAACACGAATTATATAAAATTCTTAGCGTTTTTTTAAAGTAAGGTTCCTACGCTGGTATAATGAATGTCGTTTTTAAAAAAACGTAATTTACTTTCCAAATTTTACTTTGTCGCGGGCAAGTCCGCCCGTAGAGAGGGCGGTCGTAAACGCGCGTATATTTACGTGAATGTACGCGCCGCCTTTTATCCTAATTAGGAGGCAGCCTTATTACGTGAGGTGTTAGATTTGTGAAGAGGCCGAAGTACCTAGTTTGTTTTTATTTGGTTTCTTTTCTTAATGTTTTGTATAATGTCCCAAAAAATAAATGTGTAAGTAGGAGCCTATGTTTGTTACGGATTTTTAATTTGAGATAAGTTCAATGTATGCAATGCTAACTGTAGCCGTGGTGTAGTAGTTAGAGCGTTAGGTTCGAAATCCAAGGTCCTGGGTTCGTATATATTTCACTTAGTAAGATTTTCCCAGTTTGGTTATAGCATTGCAGGCTTAAATCACCTGATTATCCGATAATAATGCTAGTTCCGTGATTCTTAAGACACGCTAAGCCGTTGGTCCTGGCTATGATCCAAATAAGCCTGATTTATCTTGTAAGGGATAACGGCAATCGTCACATTGTAATAACCAGATTCGTCAAATACAGATCATAGTCGAAGTGGACCCCGGGCTCACTCGCTAATAGACAATAGTCAAACATTTTTAATTTATATAGATTCCATTAGTGATACTTTATGAATAGTCTAGTTAAATATCTAGTCAATCTAAATAGTCAAAATATATCTATATCTAGCCATAAATCAAATGATGCTACCTCCGGTTCGGAACCTATAACTACCAAGAAGATACCGGCAAGAAACTCAGTAGTTTTCATTTTCTAAAAAGCTAAACTTATTACAAACTTACAATTTGTTTGTCAATTGTAAACAAAAAGAGAAAGAAAGATCAATGAATGCTAAAAAAGACAATAAACATTATTCTACCAGTTCAAATAACAGAAGCAATCAAAAACTACTTAGTATTATACTAGCATCTGGATTTCCAATATCCAATACATATAAAATGAATATCATAATCCACACAATACATTTTGTTTTGTGCCGATTGTGTACAACAAATCCTTCTAGCTAATATCAGTTTTTCGGTTTCATTGAAGTCTGGGCGAGACGATGTTTTATGCGTTACGCAGTAAGATCAATGTGACCTGTTCGTATGATAGACAAAGGGAATCTGTATATAATAATCTAAAGATCTTTATTTTTGGATAAGTAATCTATTTATTTCTAGACAGGCTTCGTTCATGCCTCGATATTTGATTGAGCGCGCGGCCGTTGTAGTCAAAGGGAAATATTTATGTTTCCAGTTAGTTATATTTACCTTATTTGAATCGTCATTGAATGCAAAGTGATTCTACTGATGGTTTGGAAACTAAATACTGAGAAGACACCGGTAAAAAACTCAGCAGATTAGTTACAGTATCAGTACCTTTTTTTCGGGGGGAAATGCTTAATGCACCGTACCGCCACCCCGAGGGAGGGTGACGGCGTGTGTGGGACTCCCACCTTCCTACCATCCTCGGACTACCCACTAAAACCCCTCCGCTGGGACCCCCCACATTGGGGAGAAGCCACGCCAAGGACTCCGAGGTTTTGAGAAGGCGCGGAGACAATGCCGCGAAGTGCGGCCGAACCGCCACCCTGACGCCCCCAACGACAATATATGCACCGTTAAGCAAACGTTGCCGAGGCCCCGGAAAAAATATGGCGCTCATTGCCGGCGGGACGAAGCCAGGACTGCTGTCCGGGAACAAGGCCCGGACGACGCTGTCAAGCAGTCCCGGCTCGAGGGTCTCTGTGAGTGGGGGACCTATGGGGCGCAACTTGTTGCGTATGGCCCGGTACGGTCTCCCCCACGGATCTTGGTTGAGACCCTCTAACATTTCTGCACGAGCGGAATCCTTGGCGGCCCCTATGGCAGCCTTGAGGACCCTCTTTGCCTCTGTGTAGGCATCGTAGAGGGAAGCCTCATTCCCGAGGTCCCGACGAGCGCGGCGCCTACTTCTGGTGTAGGCCCGCCGTGTAGCCACGCAGACAGCCCGAAGATCAGCGAGCTCTTCCGACCACCAGAAGCAGGCGCGTCGGGGAGGTGGACGACGTGACCGAGGCATGCTAGAGTCGCATACCTCGGTCAAGGAATTCCGCAGGACAGCTGCGGAGGAGTCCACATCTGGACCAGATAAGGGAGGCGAAAACCAGTCTTGTAGAAAGGCCACCTCCCTTGCAACTGCCTTATCCAGGCGGGACAGAGCCCACCTGGGAAAAGGCGATGAGGCCGAAGTCGTTGGAGCTTGGCGAAGGGTACCGGAGACCACCTCGAACCTAATAAATGTATGGTCCGAGAGTGTTTCGGTCTGGTCCACCCTTCAGTTACGGACCCGTGCGGCAAGTGCAGGGGTGGCGAACGAGAGGTCCACCACAGACCCCCCCTGCTGCCGCACACAGGTCTGGACCGCGCGCCCCGATTTAGGAGGCAGAGGCTGGATGAAGCGGCCCAAAGCTCCACCAGCTGCCCCCGTCGGTTGCACGAAGCAACAACATTCCCCCAAGACGTCGCTTTGGCGTTGAGGTCTCCCAGGAGGAGTACTTGCCGCCCCGCAGAACCTGCCCGCTGGATAGCCCCCTGTAGGAGACCCAGAAACATCTCAAAGTCTGGAAGCGGACGACTTGGGGAAAAATAGACCCCGATGACTATTGTGTCACCCCACTGGTATACGACATAACACGAGCCCCTCTCCACAAGGGACAGAGGGGGAGAGGTCGACGAAGGCCGCCTAAAAACTGCAACAGTGCTGGTCTGGTCCCCGAACCAATTACTGGGGACCATGTAGGGCTCTGCCACTACCACAATGTCTACCAACCACTCCGCCACAGCCTGGGACAACAGGTCCTGGGCTGCGCGGCAGTGGTTGGCGTTTGTTTGGAGGAGGTTGAATTGGGCCATTATTTATTCTTGCATTTCAACCTCCTCCCCCATCGCTGGATTCTGCTCCGAAGCGTCTGGCCGTGCCTGAGCCTTCGCTTTTCCCTTCCTTGGGAGGGGCCTGCAGCTTTCCCTCCCCATGACGTGGTCTGCTGACCGACCACCGTCTGCACAGACCGTACTTTGTGGCCAGTTTGTCCGCAGCGGAAGTAGAGTGCCGTGCGCTCCACGGCCGAAGCGCAGAGAGGGCGAGTGTGCCCGACCCCAAAACACCTGAAGCAACGGAGGGGCTGCTCCTCCAGGGCGCGAACTGATGCGGAGCTGAACCCGATCAGAAAGCGCCCTCCATCTAGCACGGCTTTAGCTGCAGCCACGGGACACTGCAAGCGGATCGCCCCCATTCCCATGCGACCCGCTCGAATTTCTCCCGCCTATTAAATAATTTTGCAAACTAATTACTGACGTATAAATTTAACAACGACGAGGTAAAACTGGAAGTTCAAATAGGTAGTTATTTTTTTTTTATTGCTCTTCAAGATTGACCTCATCCCACCTGATGTTAAGTGGTAATGAGGTCCTAGCTTAAGGGTGACAAGTACAGCATAATAAATATGTTACTGGACTTGTCGCCCTTACCTTGAAGGCTTGACCCCTGCTACTAATGTAGCACCCCCCAGGAGCTCTGGAAACCTTAATCACACGCAGGAACACAACAACACAGAAGTGATTGTTATTTGGCTGCGGTCTTCTGTAAGGTGGAGGTATTTCGCCAGTCGGGCTGCTCCAGTTCGAGCGATAAATCGCTATGCCCTACCTCTCTTGAAACTATCTAACTTAATGTGATGTATAGCTCACTGTGGAGCATGTCATATAGTTTTGTTTTGATGAGTGATTAAAACATAAATGTTCGGTTCCAATATTTGAAAATCGGTCCGTCCTAGTTACGTTTAGTTATCAATTATACGAGGCGTATGATAAAAACGACTGACGAACGAGACAACCGATGACAGCTGATATGGGAAAAAAATATGGATACCGTCCAACGTAACGTTCGTAGTCGGTTGGAGAAAAACGGATTTACTATCCGTTTTTCGATACATTTTGATACATTAAGAATAATAAAATATTGGAAGCGGGCATAAGTAGTCAAGTAGCAGTCTCATTTTTGACGTGTCTCTCTTAAACACTTTGCATTGGCGGAATCACTGCGTTGTTTCTAAACGCGGGACATCCATATAAATAATAAAAAATAAGTAGTCAAGTAAGTATTCATTTTCAAGAAGTAAGCTAGAGCAGACCAGTCCCCAAAGGTGAAACCTGTTCGCAAGCATGACGTTTTTTTGAGGACAACAACGGCGTGTGTGGGACATCCCCGCTCTGTAAAACTAACTAAAATCCCCATCCACCTTCTTCTCGCCTAGTGACTGGGCCATGGGAAAACCGGAAACCCAAAGAAAAACCTCCAGCGAGAAGTAAGCCAGCTAGCAGACCTGGCTTTCTACTCGCTGGGGTTGTTATGTATCACCAGCTACTAAGCATAAATCACTGCATGTTTTCCCAAAAACTACCCTCTAACATAACCTAACTATTGAAATGTGTCTTACAAATCACTACGTTTTTACTGTTTTCTTTAACAATATAAACAAATCGTACTTTCAACTTGTTTAACAAGTAATTACGCTCCTTCCAAATTGTTTTTAAAGACTTAACCGCTATCTGTCACAAGAGGAAGTTTCAAAATGGCTGCCTTATTAAAAGTTTGTCGCTCCTTCAGATAAATGTACCCGTGAATTAAGGAAACAAACACAACCATTATATTAGGTACTTTCAGGTTTCATATGAAATGTAAAGTGGATATAAAAATATATATTAATAATCGAGAAAATGCGTTTTCTTTTTAATTAAATAAATTAATAAATGCGCCAGACAATCACACCAATCACCTGGTCTCAAACTAAGGTTTTCCCTTGTATTATGAGTACCAGACGACGGATACTAACTGGGGGCGTCCTCCCAGCATACCCAGACCCAAGTCAATTTAGAAAAGTTCCTTTTGAAATTGACCTGACCGGGAATCGAACCCGGGACCTTTCGCGCTTTGGCAGCCTACCTTAGCCACTGCGCCACCGAGGTCGTCTAATTGGATTGGGATTCTGATTGGATAGTCAACTGAGATGCTTTAAAATAACCGTCAAAAATAGTTCCTTCATAGATTTTCTATGAAGATAGCAAGATATGAAACCACAATTTTACTTATTAAACTTAGTCAACACACTTAAAAAATACAATCTCAATTTACGCGGTCCATCAATTTCCAATTTCGGTCGTACCATTACTTGTCATCTTTGCCTCTTTATCTTATCTTTAGGTTTTTTGGAAGAGATCGCTTTCTAGCGATAATACATAATTGAACTATGATTAGTCTGTAACACCAACTTTTATTAATGTTTTTTGCAATGAAATGTCTTTTTATCCTAGTCTAAAAATTATGCTTCGACAGCTATTTAGACATATCTCAACAGACTTGATTATAATTAAAGCCGAGCTGTTGAATGATTTCCCATTTGACATACCTTTTCTACCTATAATAAATAAATAAATAAATATATATATATATATATATATATATATATATATATATATATATATATTAATGAACTAACATGCCCTTGAAAACAACGTAGGTAGTGTGCGCGTATGCACGTCACAAAAGGAGACTGCGCGGTGATTTGGGCTAATCGATAATAACTCAGCGGCATAACCTAGTTACTTTGACATTACCATTACCGATTTAACATATGTCAAATCCGTAATTACTTAACAGTTTGACTTCAAAACCTGAGTGATCTTAAGGCCTGCATAACAAAATTCACGGGGTCCTAATGAGTAACAAAGTACCCTGTTTAACTGTGAACGAGTGTGTCCTTTAAGCGGTTTGGCAGAGATTACAGCGTTAATGCTCCATTAGTAACATTGGGTTTGATTTCTTTGAAACCTGTAGTCGTACTCCCACAAACAAAACCAACGAACGAAAGGTTTTGTTATTGAAGATAAATTTAAAGTTTGTGAAATAAAACGCGGATTTTGATTAGCATATTGTTTTTTTAAAACGCTTTATTCCAATATTTTACGATACGTAATTACTATCCGTTTTTCTCCAACCGACTACGAGTCGTTAATACAGTTTCATAATTTACTTTCCATATCAGCTGTCATCAGTCTTCGGTCAGTCGTTTTTAGCTTAGACCTCGTATAATTTATTAGGTATGTTCGTAACTAGAACGGATCGTTTTTCAAATATTGGAATCGACCATTAGTCGCATTCGTTGTTAATCGTTTTTTTTAAATTACATTTCAAGATTGACCTCATCCCACCTGATGTTAAGTGGTAATGAGGTCCTAGCTTATGGGCGACACGTACAGCATAATAAATCTGTTACTAGACTTGTCGGCTTGACCCGTGCTACTAGTGTAGCACTAGCACCCCCCAAAAGTTCTGGAAACCTTACTCACACGCAGGAACATAACAACACAGAAGTGATTGTTATTTAGCTGCGGTCTTATTAGAATAAAAAAATTGCTATCAGTCGTCAGATCCGACATATTTCGTTTTTGGACTTTTATTCTGTTCGCAGAATTTGGGTTCAACAAAAACGGTTATTAGGCCAGTTTACATTATTGAAAAGATGATTTATTTGCAGTGGTGGAGCTAAAGAGACATTTATGTATCTGTGCCGACCTACGACATTACCTACAAGTCGACACAAATACAGCGTCAGCAGAATTGGCGTAATAAGCAACGCTCTTTACGAAAACTCTGACATCGCGATGTAGGATCGATGTCATGCATTACGTATGGAGCGTTGCTTATTACGCTGTATTTGTGTCGACTTGTAGGTAATGTCGTAGGCCGGCACAGACACAAATGTCTCTTAAGGAAAGGCAGAAATTGTTATCCATTTCTTAGAAAATCATATTCATAGATGGAAGCAAAATTTACCTTTCTGTTGTTTTTGAAGTTGCAAGAACCTCCATAAACAATGCAAACTTAACTTTCAACAAGTTGGTTCAGAATTTTATTTAAATTTGATTTATGCTCACGCTGCGAAACTTGTAGTTTCCCCTATAAATCCTTTCAGGGACGTTTTACAAACTTTACAAAGTATCTTTATAAGCTAGAAACATAGTTGCGATTTTTATTAGTTAAGAACGATGTCGCTAAGCGGAAAGAGCGTAGTCACAATCGAGATATAAGAACAGTCAGCAAGTTAGAATGTACAAGCGAAAACGAGGCTTCAAACAAGCATGTGTTGCTTTACTATTGCACAACACGGTAAATTTATCACCTAGTTATTTGTTATCAGGCAACTACACAATTGACAGCTAGCTTAAGAGTAAGCGTAAACTTTTTGAAGGAGAGCCCATGATGCTTATTTGGGACTCACTGTATTGTTATCGTGACCAGTTGAATTTTTATCTTATTTTATTTTTTTTACATTATACAGACAAGTATAAAGAGCTTGTTGTTGGTTTGAACGCGCTAATCTTAGAGACTAAAGGACTAATCTTAAAGACTAAATGGGAAAAATATATTTTAAGGTTGGATAGTCCTTTTATCGAGGAAGGCTTTAAGCTAACATGACGCTACGACTAGAAGCGAAGAAAATGTGGAAATAACTAGATAGCCGCTAATATTTAAAAAATATACAAAAAAACATAATCCGCCGGACAAATAATTCCAAAGAACTTTGTTAGAAACACGGAAAATGTGAGTTATTACCGTTTAGTATGGCTGGTGTGTCTAGAATGTTTGTTCACGTGCTTACTTTATTTATTTAAAACTTTATTGTACAGATAATAAAACAGGTGGACTTAATGCATTCTCTACCAGGGTAAACCTTAGGTCATACTGAGAGTTTGTATATAGGTGGGGTATATGAAAAACTCAATGGTACGCGCGTCAAAACGAGACTTATTATTATAGGCGAAGCCACATCTCTATGTAGACTTTATACTCGTACTAAAGTGAGCTCAAGTGTAAGGCGTGAAGCTACATCTATCACCATGAAGTATTTTGAGTGTGCTTTGGCCATCTGTACGTAGCTCCTGGACTGTAGTTGCATTTAGACTGTGGTTGTACGATCACGATTATTTTGCGGAACACCTCGTAAATTTCTTTGAATACGGAAGGTAAACAAAATTGTGGGATCAACTCTGTTTGGTTTGTGGCTGGAATGTAAGAGGAGAAAATATGTCATACTAATATTATAAATGCGAAAGTAAGAATGTATGGATGTCTGGATGTATGTCCGTTACTGTTTAACGCAAACACTACTGAACGAATTTTGATAGAATTTGGTAGGAAGAGTGAGAACATACTAGATTTTAGTTAGAGACTCTTGAGAAAACTCTCTAAAGAAAAGTAAATACTTAATGTTTTATTCGATTTTTATGATTTTTTTAGTTGAATATTAAAAAAAAACAAAAAAAATCATTTTCCCTTGCGGTGCGGGAATTAAACCCACGACCTTCACGTATCGCGCGTGCTGCTCTTCCAACTGAGCTTACCGCAAGTTATTGTAGGCGATGAAATGGTCGGTTCTTTTACTTGATTTGACAAATAATTAATTTTATCACATGACCCTACCCTAATAAGCTCACATGTTTCTTTGTTGTTATAGATATCATTATTTAAAAATATCGTATTTGTTGAGTTTCTTGCGGCGTTTCTTTTAGGCCGCTTTTTTTTCAATAGGGCCGGCGTAAAGGTTTAGTAATCAAAAAAATTTACGTCCAAAAAAATTAAAATCTTCTTGCAGAAATAGAAAAACCATTTTTTTTTATTCTAAAATTTTGTTAAACCTATTACATACTCTAAAAACAATCATAGGTGCCACTTTCTTGTCGGACTAGCTCTTCATTCATTCGAGCATAACTAAAAACTTAACACGCCATTCTGTTTCGAAAAAATACTTTAAACAAAATGGAAGCCAATCACGTCCGCGGAAGTTCGTGCGAAAACCTTTTACTATTTAATTGAAAGATAAAAGGCGCCGATAGGAGCCTGACGCCTTGGTGCCTACTCGGCTGCTTTTTTCTTTACGTATTTTTAGATGTAATCTCCTTTTAAATTTAAATTAGATTGTGCTTGATAAGCTAAACACGTGGAGGACCTCATTTTAATAAGGCAATCTTTACTTAAACTGAAGCGTCTCGGTTTTGGTTGAGGGAAAAGCATGGTCGATTCGGCTTATTGGTTGTTATTAATAATTTCGTGAGTTTTCGTATATAAACCTGATGTCGATTTGTATAGTAATGCTCAATAGTAAGTGACTAATAGTAAATGACTGAAACAAAACCATGGAACGGACCGCCTTCAATCGAGCATCGAGTTTCAAGCCACTTGTCCACGTATATTTTTTTTTTCGCACCTCATCCCACCTGTTGTTAAGTGGTAATGAGGTCCTACATAGCTTAAGGGCGACAAGTACAGCATAATAAAGCTGTTACTAGACTTATCGCCCTTATCTTGAAGGCTTGACTTGGCTTGATTAAGTAAATATGATGAAATTCAAAAATAAATACAATCAAATTTTAAGGAGGTTGCAAAAAGTGATAAGCGCGTTTATTCGAAATTAACTTTAAACAAATCTTGACTATTATAATACTATCTAAGCTTTATCACTTAATAACGTACTTTATTTCATTTAAACGTTTGTTAATTTTAACTTCATTTGTAATCTTTTGATATTTTTTCCAGCATTTTTTGTAACCTTTCTCTAAACGCATAGTATTAAATATCAAACAGGGCTAAAAATATGTGATTCATGTTTGAGATCTCGGATTGGCTTTTCCAAAGTTTTCTAGCAAGTAAAAGTTTAATCTCCAATCTTCATACATAGCTGCACATACTGATACCCATATTTACAACAGTCTTGTCTCCCAACAAACGGCTGTTTCCCACAAAAAATATACCGACACCGTGGAGTAAAGTTTGTACAACTTGTATCGGTTTTTCTTTCAAAGAAAACTAAGTCGAACGGGGCTCCTGACACACTGTTCTTTCGTTTAACGAAGGGGAGATGGGGCAGTTTAATACGGTTTTTTGCTTTACGGGTAATTTAGTTAGCTTTTGGTTATTACGAAGCCATTATTAGGCGCATCTCTATTAAATATATGCGCAGAGGAATTACATACAAAATATTTTTCTAGGTCAAGTATGTATTTTGGGTATAAACGTAGGCATGACATTTTTATGCAAAAAAAAACGAAATGTTTAATATTTTATACTAGCGGTCCCGGCGAACTTCGTTTCGCCTTAGAGAATTTTTCCCGCTTTTCTGTTGAAATTTTTCAAATTTTACCAAAGATCCCTAGTTTTGTAGCCTATGTCAAATTGGAAGAATGTAGCATTCTATTTTTGAAAGAATTTTTTAAATCGGCCCAGTACTTTTTGAGCCTATTCATTACAAACATACAAAAATAGGTACAAATATTTCCTCTTTATAATATTAGTGTAGATGAGCAGCTCGACTGGTGAAACACCTCCGCCTTACAGAAGACCGCAGCCTAATAACAATCACTTCTGTGTTGTTGTGTTCCTGCGTGCGAGTAAGGTTTCCAGAACTCTTGGGGGGTGCTACATTAGTAGCAGGGGTCAAGCCTTCAAGGTAAGGGCGACCAGTCTAGTAACAGATTTCTTATCCTGTACTTGTCGTCCTTAAGCTAGGACCTCATTACCTTAGAAGGCGCAGAAGAGGCAGGGCGCGGCGGCTCTACGACCGCGCTGTTCTTCCGCATGGAGACCGGCTGACTGGGAGTGTGAGGGCACCCCAGTCAGCATTGCACCCACGGTCTCCAGTGCGAGGCGGGGATGGTTCAGTGGATCGGCCATTCCCGCTTTCCCCACCGGCCACCCAGGGGGGAAATGTCGGGGCCGCGTAAGCAGCCATTCCGCCGGCGGTGTTGTGGATGGAAAGGCTTAGTCAATTTCCCACAACACCGCCACTAAGGCGATGAGGTCCGCCGGGGAGTTTTAGTGGGTAGTCCTGCCAAAAGATTTTTTATTGGCTGTGGTGGTTCCTGAATACTGGGGAGACTAACTTTTCCAGAAGCACAGCACATGCCATTAGTTTCATCGACCCATTTTTTGGCTGAACACTTAGGGCAGATCTTATTCATGTCGCCGATTTGGACGGAAGACGTTGAGCATAATCAATCTGTGGATCGTATCTAAAAGCCGATCTTTTACTGTGGGCTAAAACTTGATTGCGACTTCTCGCTCTTGACGTCTGTTGTCGTTCTCTCTGATCTTGAAGGCGTTGGAAACGCTCAGAGCTTGATTCCCTAGTGCGAGATTGAATATTTCTGATATTTTGCTCTTCAAGCCGCTGCAAACGCTGAGTACTTGACTCTCGCGCATGCACATGAGAGGTTCTTAGATTTTGTTCAGTAAGGCGCTGCGAACGCTCAAGACTGGACTCTCACGCGCGTACTTGAGAGGTTCTTAAATTTTGTTGAGCTAGACGCTGTAAACGCTCAAGACTCGATTCTCGCGCGCGTGCTTGAGAGGTTCTCAAATTTTGATCAGCTAGTTTCGTGATCATAACCCCCCTCCCGTACCCCTGCCCGAGTGACGCATACAACGCATAGCTAGCCGAATACAGTTTATTTTTTAATTTTTTTTTAACTCGTGATATCTTTTGAATGGATTATCAGAATCGAATAATTCAAAAAGTAATATAAAGATATTGAAGCAGTCTTAAATAAAACATCATTTATTTTGATAAGGGTTAATACCAAGGTACAAATAAAGAGCTTTTTGTAGCGGTGGTATTTTAATTTCTTTTTTTTCAATAAAAAAACGCTTATTGTGACATGACTGTAATAGTAAGAGATATGCTGCCGCTGATTTTTTGTAGATAATGGTGTGTTCTAAAAAAATGTAGTATATCATTTTGTTCTATCATCAATAGTTTTCGCAGCGCACGCGATGTAAGGTAGTTTTTTGATATTTTTTTCACACCTTGGATTACGTTATCGTAATTTTAGTAAGGATGCCTATTTTTTTTGAAAATAAAATATAGCCTATGTCACTCAAGAATGATGTAGCTTTCCAACAGTGAAAAAATTTTTCAAATCTGCCAAGTAGTTTCGGAGCCTATTCAATTCATACAAACAAACAAACAAACAAAAAATCAAACCTTTCCTCTTTATAATATTTGTATAGATATCCATACTAATATTATAAATGCGAAAGTAACTCTGTCTGTCTGTCTGTCCGTCTGTTACTCTTTCACGCCTAAACGGCTGAACGGATTTTGATGAAATTTGGTATAGGTATACGTTGAATCTCAAGAACGGACATAGGCTACTTTTTATTAGAAAATAAGGGGGGGATGGGGGTAATACCACCTTTGAAAGTTAATATAGAAAAATGTTTATTTTTGAAGTATGAAATTTGGCACAAATATAGCTCGAAACTTGGATTAAAATATAGACTACTTTTTGTTTCGAATATTAGGGGAGAAAGGGGTAAAACCGACCATGAAAAGATGTAGTCCACGCGAACGAAGTCGCGGGCACAGCTTGTATAATATAATTTTTGCTTTACATATACAGAAATTTAAATTGTTTTTGGTCTTTACGTAGGTCTGACCTACGTGAAATCTTTTGAGCTAGTTTGTTAATTGACCACCTCAAATAAGAACAATTACTTTATTTTTAATAAAACGCATTAGTCTAAATTTAGAGCCTTTATAGAGTAGTTTTACGAAGAATGGGGTAGACGACTTTTTTTTTGTTTGGTCCAGCAGTATTACCAAAAAATAAACGAGTCGTTTTTTTCTAGGCAAACAATATTTTAACTAAGATACCGTGCATTGCGTTGAAATTTAGCGTGACGTAACCAATTCGCTGTTTTTACGAATTAGTGACGTAAACACACCCCTTCACTGAACTTCTATTTAATCGAGCATCAAAAATATACTAACCTAATCTAAATAATAGGTTGGCTACAAGTTTAATAAATGAGACACATAGGCTTGGACGACTTGCGTCTCAGTCAGTATTTCTGTCGCCCAAATTAATATAAAGGTGCCTATGAAATTATTTCTCATATTTAAATCATTTTTGATGCAAACACAACAGATGCTTCAATGGTATACTATATTTATGTTGCACAAGCTTACTAACAGTGGGTCCATCACAGACATGTCTAAAGAAACTATGAAAAAAACCGGGAGGTAGTGATACCTTACTCCTGACTCCGTTACATCAATCCACACTTTGCACCCTGAGGACAGAGTTCAAACTCGCTTGGCGGGTCTGGGAAAAAAGTTGCAAATGGAAATAGCAGGTCTGCTCAAAGGGAAACTTGAAGGTTCCACGACGTCTGAATTCTCTAGGAGTTGCCGAGGTGATATGAAACAATAGTATTGGATATGGATGAGGTAACGCTGGTAGGATAGAATAGAAATAGAAAAAAACTTTATTCATGTAATCTTTACAAAAGTACTTATCAAGCGTCAGAAATAATATATTTTACCATCAAATTCCAAGAGTTGTTGAAATTGAAAAAATATCCTACTAATTTTAAAAACGAAAGAGTTTGTAAAAATATATCGATTTATAAAAATTGTACAATATAATTTCCCTGATTCTGTGGTAATATCTTAATCAATGTGCTACAGAAATCAGAAATATTGACTGTACCACAACATCCAGACCTGAGACAATTAGAAAAATCGCTTTCATATTGTCCCAACCTGGGACCTCAGAGATGGCGCGACGCTAAGCCGACCCGGTCCCTCTCGGCTACGGAGGTCGTCTATTTGGTTCTACATAGATATCTATCTACGTACCCAAGCGGTGCGTCATAACTCGACAGCTAATCAGTATTCCACCGCAGTTTCAATTAGCGCGAGGCATTATTAGCTGTGCAGGACTGCGGTTTTCTTTCATTTCGGTTTAGGGTTGGCGACTTGTGACCGAATATATAGATCTCCTGTAGAAAGCACTGATTATCACATTTTAACATTTCCACGACATAACGTTTACCAAATGCTGTTGTAAGGAACGTATGTTCTTTACTAAAAGTGGAAGTACTTCCGCCGAGCTAGGTGTTATCTGCTCGGGGACCAAGGCCCAACTACCAATCTTGGTTCGTTGTATATATACTTAGTGGCGACGAAAACTCTGATATCGCGATGTAGGATATCGATGTCACGCATTACGTATGGAGCGTTGTTTACTACGCCATTTCTGCTGACGCTGTATTTGTGTCGACTTGTAGGTCATGTCGTAGGTCGGCACAGTACTCCCCCCCTTTGGAGTCCAAGCACGTGCCCGATGCGTGTAGTTGCAGGGAGGTGTGGACCAATGACTCGGTCGTAGGGCTGCGATGGCCTGCTTCATTACACGGGCCCGGAACCAGGTGGCTTTGTCAGCTGAGGTGGTCCGGTGCTCTTGTCGTGGCTAAGCTGGCTGTTGAGGGTAAATAACAATCACTTCTGTGTTGTTGTGTTCCTGCGTGTGAGTAAGGTTTCCAGAGCTCCTTGGGGGTGCTACATCAGTAGCAGGGGTCAAGCCTTCAAGGTAAGGGCGACAAGTCCAGTGACATATTTATTATGCTGTACTTGTCACCCTTAAGCTAGGACCTCATTACCACTTAACATCAGGTGGAATGAGGTCAATCTTGAAGAGAAATATAAAAAATAAAAAAAAATACATTCCTAACCTTGTAAATTACTAGCGCCCCGAATTTGCACGGATTTATTACTATATAGATACTAGTAAATTGTTCAACTTTACTGTACTATAATATATAACATACTTAAATGTATTATATCTATAAACCTTCCGCTTAAATTACTTTTGAATCTATAAAAAAAAGTATCAAAAACGTTGCTTCGTTTTAAGGATTCGCATACATACATACAGACAAAGGGAATCGCCTTTGTTCTAAAATACGTGGTGAAGTGGGCAACCCTATTCTATTGCGACCAATGCGGACTCCAATACCAAAGAGTCAATTATTTCACTGTTATCGACAAATTTCAATCACGAAATCGTAGAACAAAAATAAACTGTTTCTCTCTTTCTTTGTTTCAAATAAGGACACGTGCAGAACACAGAAAGTCAACTTGTGCACGTATTACACGTAATAAGCACTCTTCCTCCTCTTCCTCTTAAAATCTTCTATTTTATTCATATGAAGATTATGGTTACTTTAACTTTGAAGATTGGAGTTCCAATGAATTGTGGTTACTGCAACTTTTTAGACCAATTGTGACTCGTCTCCATTTAAAGTTACTTCTTTAGCCGATTAATTCTAGAAAATCTAGTATCTTATACATTTTAATAGATTTTTACAATTATAATAGTGCTTCACACCGCACTAGCGATTTTTAAATGCTTTAAGGAACAGAAAAGAGAAAAAGAGAGGTAGGGCATAGCGATTTATCGCTCGAACTGGAGCAGCCCGACTGGTGAAATACCTCCACCTTACAGAAGACCGCAGCCAAATAACAATCACTTATGTGTTGTTATGGTCCAGTAAGGTTTCCAGAGCTCCTGGGGGGTGCTACGTTAGCAGCAGGGGTCAAGCCTTCAAGGTAAGGGCGACAAGTCCAGTAACAGCTTTATTATTCTGTACTTGTCACCCTTAAGCTAGGACCTCATTACCACTTAACACCAGGTGGGATGAGGTCAATCTTGAAGTGCAATACAAAAAAAAAAGAATAATAACATCTGCGATGTGACATTCTAATCCACGACCTTCACGTACCATCTATGCTAACTTGGGGTTAGTTCAGTTGAAAGAGAAGCAATACGAACATATATAATGACGACCTCGGTGGCGCAGTGGCTAAGGCGGCCATAGTGCGTAAGGTTCCGGGTTCGATCCCCGGTCAGGTCAAATTGGAAAACGAACTTTTCTTAATTGACTTGGGTCTGGGTGTGCTGGGATGACGCCCCCAGTTAGTATCCGTCGTCTGGTACTCATAGTACAAGGGAAAACCTTAGTTTGAGACCAGGTGAATGGTGTTATTGTCTGGTGCATTTATTTATTTTTATTTTTTATATGCATTGTATATATATTCATTTATAATATAACGGTAATTGTGTAAAATGGTAATGAAAACAAATAGTATTAATGAGATACGAAAACTATAATCCACGGAACCATATAATTAAACAGCCAAGCGCTATAACAAATTTCACTTCACTAAAGTAGGTATGAAGTTCTTTAAACATTGAAAAAAGTTCTTTAACTAAATCCGAAGTAAAACTCGTGAACGATCAGAATTCTAAAGGGGTTAACTTTCGATACCCACTTAAATGTTCCCACCAACATTTTGCTCTTTAAAAGACCAGCGATTCGTTCTTTTAAAATAACTCACGGGAAACGAAGTAAGTCTTCCTGAGTACACATTTGGTTATCGCAAATGTTATTTTTTAGATGATGGGCTGATGATGTTGAGGCACACTTAGCATTTAGAAAGAATGATATATTTACTCGTACTTCTTAAAGATATAACAACACAACCAGATAAGCACACATAACCTCAAGTGTTGAAGACAGATAAAGTGACAGAAGAGTAAAAAAAAGCGTGAAAAAATATTGACTAGATAGACCTTTACATTATTGATTACCATGGTACCATATTATTGATATCTCACAAAAGTTACAAAGGCATACTTAATTTAAACTCAATTGGCTACTTGACAGTTTTGGAAAAAGCATTGTAAAATGTGCGCCCGTTCATTTTATATCGCAAGCAATTCGATATATCTGGAAAAAATGTAAATAACCAGAGAAAAATAAGATTTTGTGTAACACATTTAAAAAACGCGCGAAAACGTCACTGTTGCAATTATGACGCCAACGTTCTAGACATCGAACCGATACGCAAAGGAACGACTTAATTTAGATAAACGGAAAATGTTTCAATAAATTCTTAATACGGTTAGACACACAATAATTCAATTTAATCGGTAAAATAATCATTTGTTCGCCACATTAAAATAAATAATTTTTGCCGACAGCTGTCATTTCCGAATTGCAATGGTGGTTTCTGTTTCGGTTCTTTTGTTCCACAGATAAAAAATGTAAAACTTATTTTGCAAAAATAAAATATTAAAAATGCTTTTAATTAAAAAATAAAAATATTAAATTATTACTAATCTAATAAGCTAACATATCTAACACTTTTCATATTTTATTGTAAATACTGTCAAGTAGCCAATTGCTCCACGAGAACAGATGTTCTTATGGCTATCTTCCAACTCATGACCAGCTAAGTGTTACCATATTAATGTATTGTCATCGAAGATACGTACTGGTACGGAATTCTTCCTCGCAAGATTTATATATAAATGCATATATGTATACAAAAGTGAACTTTCATAAAAGCTTGTTAAGAAAAGATTTTGATCGCCGGACAATATACATAAGAAGTTATTCGAATGGTACCTTTTTTTTACTCAGTGGAATCCTAAAGCCTTAAGCTAGTTTTTACTGAGCCTAAGAGAAAAACATCCCGCTTCCTTTAGTAATATTTCTACCGAGTTTCTGTGCACTCCAATTTCACCAGGTCTTGTTCAATTATTGACATTCGATGTTACCCGGTCGTCCATTTTGTTTTGGCGCGAAGCCATGCCGACGCCATGCTGTTTTTTTACTTTTTTTAAAGTTGAATGCGCCTCGTAATTGACAAGGGCGGCCAGTTCGATTTACACGCTCGAACTTTTTGCTCATATTTCTTGTAATTTATACCCTCTTCAATTCAAAGTGGCAACCGGGAGTAACTTTGTTTATTTATGACGCTGTATCTTTGGACATGACGTTATATGTTCCATAGAAACCCATTTATCACCTTGATGTTAAAATATGTATAGATGTTCGTTACTCTTTCGCGCAAAGCTATTTTTCGCGCCAAGATTGACCTTATCCCACCTGATATTAAGTGGTAATGAGATCCTAGCTTAAGGGCGACAGGTACAGCATAATAAATCTATTACTAGACTTGTCGCCCTTACCTTGAAGGCTTGACCCCTGATACTAATTTAACACCCACCCAAGAGCTTTGGAAACCTTACTCACACGCAGGAACACAACAACACTGAAGTAATTGTTATAAGGCTGCGGTCTTCTGTAAGGTCTACTTGGTACATCGACAGAAAGAAATAAAATCTGGCCAAGTGCGAGTCGGTTTCACGCATACAAGGTGCAGAACCATTTCTAGATAAAAAAAAATATTGAATATTTCAACTTACCATTTATTGAAACCGAGCAAATAAGGGCAAAATAAAAACGAAAGTTTGGGAACTAAAACGTGGTATTTGATTCGTATAGACAATATTTTATTTTTTGAAAACTCTTTATCGCCTGGTTACGATTATCTGAATAGAAAATTGGTATTCTTCTATTTTTCGTATACTGGCAGCCTCCAGTTAATTGTGTCAAAATTTTATTTTTAATTACTTTTACTTGTATTCAAATGTGAAACTAGCAATAAATTGAACTTTAAATCTTTAATTACTTTGAAACGCCAATTTTATGAAGCTTACATAATTTAACTTTTAATGATGCGTTATTAAGCCGTAACACCGATTCAAATAGTCGGAAAATATTAAAAATGGATGGCTGCGTCCAGGAATAACGAACCTTTCGTTCGTTATAAAGCACTTCTGAAAAATAATATGTATCTTTTCAAACGGATGAACAGATAATATAAGGATTCCATTATATCACGGATAGATTTATTATTTTTTATCCTTATTTTTTGGAGAACATCACATACCTTGCTCCAGTTATGTAGTAAGCAGCAAAAGATATCCGTAGATTGAGATATCCGAGAACTATGCTATGCTACCATGAAAATTTTGGTGTTTAATTATATTAAAAGATTAAAGTTGGTGAAAAATACCTTAAAATATACCATGTCAATAATTTCATAAGTTCTATATTTCTAAAATTCCGAGAGTACTGGGAAGATGAAATGTCTGGCTCAGACTAACAATGAAGAAACAAACATGTATTTAACCTAGAATCCTTAAGCTAGGACCTCATTACCAATTAACTTCAGGTGGGATGAGGTCAATCTTGAAGTGCAATATAAAAAAAAATTGTTACACTAAACTTTTACTTTTAAGATTTATATAAATATATTGTTTTATAATAAAATAAGGCAGAACCTTATCTAATTCTAAAAACAAGTTAACAACTCTACCAACAGTCGACCATCTCTGGTTTGTGGTGTTGTGTATATTTAAAAGGCAGGAAGTTTAACTTTTATTTCTGAAAATTATGTGAAGTTTACTTTAATGTTTGACATAAAACGTCAGTAAGGGTCCTGAAGACTTGGTAGTAACTGGTGGTTATGCAAAGTGCGGACTTAAGGCTTGTAGAGTTATGGGCACGCGAAACTGGATCTAGTTCAAAAGCAATTAATGTATAGGTTGTGAAAATTACGTTGGATTTACGAGGGACTTGTTTTTTGATCGCAAAAAAATGTCAACGAAATGCGCCAAAAGGATCCAAATAAGTGGATATCTTCTAGGCAATGAAAGATGAACTCCAATTTCCATTTAAAGTGGAAAATTACATCAAGTTTGTTTTTATTATGATGCTCAATCTTTATCTGCACAATGTTATCACATAAACCAAATTCTATACTCTCATTTCTCAATGCTTTAGTAAAATATTATTACTCTTTCTGTGTAGTAAAAATCTATTTATTTTGTAATGATGTTTTATTGGGAAAAATAAATGGTTTGATTAATTTGTTTACGAATTAGCAATGAAAAAGCAGTCGTGCAGCAATTTGATATCTGTCAAAAAACAGATTCCATCTGCGAAATTCCAATATTGGGTTCGCGCTAGATTCATTTAAATGAACTTTATCATGCACGTTGGCAGTGTTCGCTACGAATGCGACATTTTGTTCTAACGTGATTTCCCATTATTTGTGATTTTGACACTGTTCACAAATAATTATAAGGTATATTTTATTATATTATTTTCGTAAAAGAGGACTTTATGTTACATTGGCTATATTTTTGTAAAATATCTTTAAAATGCCCCGAAACTATTAAATAGTCAGTGTGTTGATAAGTTAAATTGTGACGTCACTAATTGCATCTTTTTTGAAAATCTACGAGGGAATCGTGTTTTGACATGTTTTCAAAGTTCCGCGAAGTTAAATGAAGTTCAATAATAAGTTATAAATAAAATAAAAACCTATAAATTGACCGCATTCAAATGCGCTTCGAGTGTCAAGCCACTTGCTCACGCGAACTACTTGCTTCGGACCCGAGTATGCCTTGAAACGAGTTCAAACTGTATATTGGCCACCAATACTAGGAAAAATATAGTTTTTTTTCCATGCAGCCTTGTTGTATTGTAAAATTATATGATTTCCATGTGAAATGGATATGATAGGATAATGTACACTTTGCAAAATATGCTTTGTTGACATTCCATACCAAACAGAAAAAGAAAAACCCTTCAATTCCCAAGGATTCATTGGTACAGACAAAAGAACGTATGACCACACGCTCTTGACATTGTACGGACTTACAGGCCTACAGGCCTAGCATACGCATTATGTCACATTTACCGCATGAGACGACAAATGTTTCGATACTGTTTGTGCTAGCAGGCCTAGCATACGCAATGCGACTAAATTTTATCGCGCTCTTAACAAACGTCAAAATCGATTGGAGTCAGTACGTCAGCTGCTGATTGGCTGAAAATATGAGTGCGGTGTGCTATTAGCCAATCAACAGTATCGAAACATTTGTCGTCTCATGCGATAAATTTGACGTATTGCGCATGCTAGGCCTGCATATGTAGTGTGCATAAGAACTTATATAGACCTGCAAGTATTTACCTTGACGTGTGGTCAACTGTACGTCAAAAAAAAAGGAATTTCTATCGAAATTATGTTGTAAAAAAAAAGGCCCAGGTACTTTTACTTTAACCAGGCTATAAATATTTTGTACAAAGGTTCTGCACATGTATATTCAAGTGTGCAGAAACGTTAGAACGTTGGAAGAAAGAGTAGGCGATCTCGACGTTTTGTATGAGCCCTCAACCCTTATAATGGCAAGGAAACAAGAGCCCTTTCCGTAGGGCTGGCAACAATTTCTTTGTGAGTAGATTTGAGTACTTGCCCAAAGAAAAATGAGCAAGGGCAGATTAAACCTAGCATTTTGAAACCGTTAGCTTAGGATGCAGGCAATTTTTTATCGATGTCTTTTCAAATGTTAAAGATTATAAGTCAATTTCTTAACTGCTGATAGTAACGACTGCCAAACGAAAATAAAACAGCGAGTTTCAGAGTTCTGTTGGTAGTAAAGACTTAAAAATAGTCAGAAATAAGTTAGTATAAACGTTTTTAGTTTGTAGTAGTTAGTAATCTAGTTTGAGCTTGTTTCGAGAAACCAGTTTAAACTGGATTTATAGCCTCCACGGACTTCTTGGAAATTAGAACACCGAACACCTTTCGTAAAATTAAAAAAAAATCTGTCGCTGTCTGGTCAGCCATTTTGTATTTTTAAGGGGGTAAATGCATTGGCGCGTCGTACCGCTGGTGTGAGGAAGCAGCGGGTGTGGGTAGTATCCGCTCTGAGAAGAGCGTTCCAATATTTGAAAAACGATCCACTTTAATAACGGATAGTAATAAATTATATGAGGCGTAAGCTAATAACGACAGATAGACGACTGATAACCGCTCGTATGGAAAGTATATTAAGGAACGATATTTACGATTGGTAGTAGGTTGCAACAAAACTGTCGGTTGTTGTGGGAGAGGTAGGGCATAGCGATTTATCGCTCGAACTGAAGCATCCCGACTGTCAAAATACCTCCACCTTACCGAAGACCACAGCCAAATAACAATCACTTCTGTGTTGTTGTGTTTCTGCGTGTGAGTTAGGTTTCGCGAGCTCTTGGGGAGTGCTTCACTGATGAAGACCCCTGCTACTGATAGCAGAGGTCAAGCCTTCAAGGTAAGGGAGGACCTAGGACCTCATTACCACATAACATCAGTTGGAATGAGGTCAATCTTGAAGTATAATATAAAAAAAAGGATACCAATTATTTACACATTACGAATCGTAAAATATTGGTCCCGGGCTTAAAGCCATACCTCCATCGCCTATTGACGGCGCCACGATAATTTGTCTAGGCAGCCCTACACAGACCCTTACAGATATTGATAGCCGGAATTTCCTATGACATGTTGTTTGACGATTTTCGCTTTGGAGTGCCCTTGTCCTCCCTGCTTAGGGAGACTTCAACACTTGTACTATTGTTCCCTTCGCGCATATTTTATCGAGTGTGAATCTCACGTCAAATGGGTGAAATCGTCGATTTTTTTGGTACTTTGATCTTTTTTAGGTCAGGCTGGTGTCATGCGTAGGTAAAAGAAGTCGATAAATTAAGGGCTTTTAAAAATTTCATACAAAAGTGGCCAGTAAAAATAATTAAAAAGCCTATTGAAGACCGGTTTGAAAGATTATTCTATTAAATGTATACTTTTGAAACGATAATCAAGCACTTATAATACCTATTGTTTTTGTTTCTAAAAGTGTTTTATGTTATTTTAGATATAAGACAATTATAGCGTATTTTGATGCAGCGCTGGTCTCCGTATCTACTCTGCCTCAGGTTTCCGTAGAATACTAGCGTCGTGGTGCCCACAGCGTCACCACGACATATGCTGAACGGAGACCTTTTAGGTACGTAAAATGTTAGTTGATACCAACTACATTGTTTAATTTACCTAATTATGTACGAATAGTACCTAACAAATATTCTTCTTGCTTTCTTTCTTTCTTTCTTTTAAAGGTAAAGTTGTAAAAAGAAAGCGAAAAAAATTATACTGAACAGATATCAAATTTACCTCTATCCTCGTTTAAAAACCCTAAAATGTAACCTAGGCGTTCTGCAGATTATTCAAAAATATACAAAAGGCGCTGAATTAAAGCGCGGTTAATTTTTCTAAAGAAAACAGTAACTCCGCGAAAAAACAGCGGAGCAAATATTCATTAGCCCAGATACCCCGGGGCTCTGAGCGTTATGGTTAAAGCAGGAATATTTGACATTTAGAAAAAAGGCCACACTTATGAGAAATTTTAGTACCTACCACTTGACAATAACTATTGACTTTTCTTCTTCTATAAGTACCTCTAGAACAAGTTTGTAAATGAAATCATAGATCAGAATTATTAATTAATCTTGGCAAAATAATTTCTAATTAATGTATTTCGTAACGTTTGTTATTGACCGTTGGAGAATGTATTTCTTTTGAAGCTATTTCAATGCTATTGTGGAAACAGTAAAGTAAAATAAAATAACAAAATCTGAAAACCAAATGCTTCCGTGACCGAAAAAAAGCAGACAATTAACTTGTGTCAAAAATGACATCTGCATAAAAAAGTATTAACTAATGCAAAGAGGATTGTACACCTACAAAACCTGTCGTTGAAAGATAATGATTAATAGACATTTTTAAGAAAGTTTTTGCTTCTTCACGCTGCACTAAATATTTTAAGTGCGAATTATAAGATACCAAGGTGTCTTCAGTTCTGTGGTTTTCAAACATTCCTGCAACGAACGTACCACGGGCTCTTACCGGAAGCTAATACCCGGTTCCATTATTTAAAAAACGATCCGTTCTAGTTACGAATAGTTATACAACCGACTGACGACTGGTAGCTGTATGGAACGGTATTATTGAACGACTCGTAGTCGGTTGGAGAAAAATAGATAATCATTTTTGACACAGTACGAATCGTAAAATATTACAAAGGGGCTTTAGAGGCAAATACAACAGAAAAATTAATCGCCTATGATAACTTGCGGTTAGCTCAGTTGGAAGAGCAGCATGCGCAATACGTGAAGGTCTTGGGTTTGTCCCCCACGGGAGATGTTTTTTTTTATTTTAAACATAAATCCGTACGTTTATTAAACTTCCCAACTTTGCAACCTAACTGCAACATCACATTATGCCCTGATGAGCATCTCAGAGATAATAAGACGCTGCTCATATCTGCAGATGCGATCTCTATCGGCACGGAGGCTGAATAAGAAACCCCTCTTTATGCTAAACGGACCCCTTCGATGCCTTGACGTCTTCATATTTAAATTAACATACATGTAAAGGGAGGGATCTCTTAATAGGCCCCCTATGCTGTACTGGGTGTGGCATATAGGGTATACACCGTGACTTTTTAGTGGTTGTTTTCCCGCAGAGAAATGATTATATCTCAGTAGTACAATAGATTTGTGCAGGTTTTTTTTATGCAGATCAAAAAATAGCAATTTTAGGATAGTGATAAACTAAACTCGAAAGCAACCTCGAACCAATAGTAGGAGCCGCGCCGCAGCTGATCGCCGGCCGGCCGGGTCATTGCCTTTCGCGCTTATCAATTCGCTAAAAACTTACTATTCACTAACAAGTGATTTCCATTTTCCCTTCATACTTTAACGGGCTTAGGACCGTCGTAAATACTTCTATCCATACTTAACTAAACACGACATAATTTTTAATTCATAACAACGTGACATGTAATCAAGATTATTGTCTGAAAATAATAATTTATTACTGAATTAGGCAATAAAGTATTTAAGGCGTATTTAAAAAATAGAAATCAACCTATTTACAATGATTTTAATTACCTAACCTAATATCCCTATTTACAAATGTACAAACAAATACTTACACTTCCCGGTAACGGAGTAATTGTTCAAAGTGTAAACCACTGCGTTCTACAAACAATCGTGCACGTTTTAATTGATTTACTTTCAATTTCAATAATGTGTCTCTATTACGTCTAACCACTCCAAAAGCGTCCACTATCGCACTTTTTAAGGCGTCCGGAGTGTGGTACTCTTCCCGATACACAATCCGCACAATTAACCTCAGACCACAAATAAAAGTCCAACGGAGTAAGATCCGGGCTTCGTGGTGGCCACGGCACTGGCCCGCCGCGACGGTTATGATGTATTCGTCAAGCTCCAAAGAATGAATGGCCGGGTGAACTCTGCCTTGGGCATGAGCTGGCGTCTGGAACTGCCCGTGATCGAGTAATCGCTGGGTTGCGGCTACGATCGTCCGAGCCTGTGGTACTTGCGGGTTCAGAACACCGCGAAGACAAAGGGACTCCATGTGCTGCGGCTCTGCGTAAAGCCGACGAGCGGCATGCGAATCATAATTCGCTCTCGCGTACAATTGCACCATAGCGACGTAGGTACTCCACGACGTAGCGCACTGGGCGCGTTGAGTAGTTGCGCGGGCGGCGTTCGCGGTGCACTGGAGTAGAAATGAGTGAGTGAGACAGTCGCACGAGCGCTGCGAGCGGTGCCTTTGTTCTGTGTCGTTTGTCACGAGGCGGTTCGTTTCGCGGAGCGCGTGTGTTGCAGTTTATGCTGTATTGCTTAGGACTTAAGAGTTATTTTGGTTTAAAGAAGGTTTTCGTGCAAAAAGAAGTACCTTCATACGTCAGAATCTCGGAATATAACTATTCGTTTCTCACGCTTTCGAGTTGATGATTATTTTTTTGATTAAGTGAAAACTAAAATATTATTATTTAAAAAAAAAACTCGCACTATTCGATAGTGCTACTAAAGGTTAATCGTTCTGCTGCGGGAAAACAACCACTAAAATTTCACGGTGTATATTATATGTACTAGCTGCGACTCTGTTCGCGTGGGTTATATGTTTTTTCATATAAATATACTTTCATGGTCGGTTTTACCCCTATCTCCCCTAAAATTCGGAACAAAGAGTAGTCCATATTTAAGAAAAAAGTATCGAGCTTTATTTTTGCTTATTTTCATATTTATTTCTAACTTAAAAAATTAACCTTTTCCCATACAAACTTCCAAGGGCGGTACTACCCCCATCCCCCTTTATTTTTAAAACATAAATAAGCCTATGTCCGTTCTAAAGGTTCTTTACTTAAACCAAATTTTTCTCATTAAAAACGGTCAAATGGTTTAGGCGTGAAGTACAGGCAGACAGTTACCTTCTTTAGAATTTATTATAGGTATTAATATGGATATATTTTATATTAATAAGAATGTCTTATTCTTTGTGCAAAAAGGTTCTAAAATTCTAAGGTTCTAAGGTTCTAAAATGAAATAGAATTGAATATGTGGTATGATGCCCGGTCCCAATATGTATTTATTTATTTATTTAAAAACTTTATTGCACAAATAGGTACAACAGGTGGACTTAATGCTAGGGGCATTCTCTACCAGTCAACCCTTGGGTCATGCAGATAGTTTGTATATGGGTGCGGTAACATGGGAGAAAAAAAAAGAAATCATTTTAAACGACAATAAATTAAGCATTAAAAATAACATTACGGTGTCTTTTAAATATATTTTTAAATGTATTTGAAAAACGTTAGATATTAGTAACTGATAGTAATAAATTATTGAGGCGTAGGTAAGCGAAAACCTTGCCAAACTCATAGTCAGTTGAAAAAAAACATTGTATGTCGTAAGACCAATCAAATAATAAAAATAATATTAATAACTGTTAGTAAAAAAGTATATGCTAAAAATAAATAAAGAAAATAAATGTTAAGTTTAGGATCTATAGATCTAAGTCATGTTAGTTCCTTAAATCGCTAACAGATGGCGTTGTCCCTAATTACATCGCGGTGACAAGATTTTTCTCCGTAGACATATAAGCTGAGACGAGTACTTTGTAAGTTTAGCTATCCAATAAACCTGTCGTGTACTAGTGTTGGACTTTTTTATTTCATCAACCTGTGCACACTCGTTGCGACCTTAACCAGGGTTAAACAAACATATTGTCATTTTTGACACATAATGAATCGTAAAATATTGCAACCGGGCGTAAATAAACATTATTGCTCCACAAGTTATTTAAAAAGTTAAGTAGGTTAACATAAGTGACTACGATAACAATGTTTTTAATACCACCAAGTTTGTTCTGTAATGAATCGCTTTTATGTTGAAATAAAATCAAATTCCTGATATCATAAAAATAATTCATTAATTCGAATCTCTAAGTAAAAATACAACATTTAATGTTTGTAGAAAAGATAAGTAGTCTGCGAACCAAATCACTTGCGAAAATTAACAGTGGTGGTAGTGTATTGACGCCCTTATTTACATTTCAAACAAGTGGACATTGCAAAATCCAACCGACTCTCGTAACTGTATCTTGCCAAACGAATTTGAATCTTACCGACTTGGTAACAAGAGCGAGTGGGTGTAGATTAATGGTGTCCATTACAAATTAACGAGTAATAAAAACATTGTTCCAATGTATTTGTTTGCCAATTTAAAATGCAAATATGATATTGAAATGTGGGCACAGTACAAAAATAATGTAGTAAGTTGAAAATAATTTTACTGTTCTTAAAAGTTTCAAAACATGGTAGATAGGTATTAGTAGTAATTTTAGCAGGTTGTGCACTTTAATATGTATAAAAATCTTATTTTTGCTATGCACCGCCACCTTATTTCATAGATACAATAACTAAAATTCAATAACAAGACATGTGTTAAGCTTTTGATCAAACAATTTATATATATAAAAAAGGAAATAATATGTGTATTTTTTGGTTAAACCTTACTAAAGGAAAAAAAAATGTTTCCCAGTCATTTGGAAACATAATTTCGTTTTCCTAACTTAGTACCTATTGCCATAGAAAGTAATTAACTTAATTAAGTATAAGTCGGCATATTGATCAAGAATTACTAAACCATCGTCAAATGTCATCAATGTGATGCCTTGATAAAGGTATTAATCAAATATTCAGTTACGACTTACGGCTTCCGGCACAGCCACGGATGTACAACTACTGGAAGTAGTTACAAAGATTAAGTCCACTTAATCTTGAAGCTTGTTGAACCTGGAGGGTAGTGAAACAAAAAACATGTTTGATCAGATTTGTTTCCAGCTGTGATAGAACTTTTGCAGTTTTTATTTTATTACAATAAATAAATACTATTTATTGTAATAAAATAAAAACTGCAAAAGTTCTATCACAGCTGGAAACGACACTTAACAAACAATGATACAACCGTAGGAATCAAACCCATGAACTCAAAATTACAAGCCTAAACTCGTTATGTACTTACTTAATAAATTTAAGTATTTATAATTGGCATTGTTCCATGTGGAGATCTTCATTAGTCAATGATAAATAAACTCTATATAAATAAAAATGAAGTGTTACTCACTGACAGACTGACTGACTGATCACGAAATAAACATCAGAAATAAACCGCCGCTAGAAATGTATTGAGTGCAGTGCATTTAAACGCTCATCAAGTGTCAAGCGGTTTGTCCACGTAGACAACTTAAGACTCGATTGTTCCTTGAAAAAAGCATAAATTAGATCATTGGCATGCACGGAATCCTTAAGAAGCTATGAGCACCCATGTTCTATCGTAAAAGTAAAGTATGTCAATACTCACGCGGCTTCAGCAAAAATACTTTACATTGGACTAGTTTCCATTCAATAATTTAAAAAACGAAATAAAGATATATTATCAATTATTATGGCACTGAAAATAAGGGCTAGGTTCATTTCATATCAATTTGTTGTTTTATAAAGTATCAACTAGTTTGACGATGAGCTATGATGAATACCATGTTCTATTTAATAATGTTCAAGAATTAGTGACAAATAAAATAGCCTATAAAATAGACCGAAAGTAGAGTAAGTGATTTAAATCGACCATAAACTGATGGTGGAAAATAGACCATCGAAAACCCATGTTCCATGATGAAACGAAAATATATATATGACCATGCAAAACAGGTAGAATACATTCACTAAAGAAACTCAGCTGCTGTATAAAATAATTATTAATGTATTATTTATTGATATTTTATCGGTGGTTGTATGATGTAAATATACAATTAGTTGGTACCTTTGATAGAGGCCTGTAATACAGCATGGCAGGTGTAATTATGGGGCGCGATGTGCGTTAATGTTACATGACGCGGCAATTGGCTACTTGACAGTTTTTGAAAATGTATTGTAAAATGTGCGCCCGTTCATTTTATATCCCAAGCAATTCGATTTATCTGGAAAAAATTTAAATAACCAGAGAAAAATAAGATTTTGTGCAACACATTTAAAAAGCGCGCGAAAACGCCAAGTCTCGTCACTGTTGCAATTATGACGTCAACGTCCTAACCAACGAACCGATACGCATAAGAACGACTTAATTTAGATAAACGGAAAATGTTTCAATAAATTCTTAATACGATTAGAGACACATTAATTCAATTTAATCGGTAAAATAATCATTGTTTCGCCACATTAAAATAAATAATTTTCGCCGACAGCTGTCATTTCCGAATTGCAATGGTGGTTTCCGTTTCGGTTCTTTTGTTCCACAGATAAAAAAAGTAAAATTTATTTTGCAAAAGTAAAATACTTAATATGCTTTTAATTAAAAAATAAAAAAGTAAAATTATTACTACACTAATAAGCTAACGTATCTAACACTTTTCATATTTTATTGTTAACACTGTCAAGTAGCCAATTGTGGTATTTGAACTGAGCTTCTCTTTACTCTATTCCTTATCTATACTAATATTATTATTAGGATAAGAAATAAAATAGTTACTTTAACGACTTTGATGAAATTGGGTATAGGTATACATTTAAACTCTAAAAATAAGAGGGGATGAAGGTAATACCGCCCTTAAAAGTTTATATAGGCAAATGTTAATCTTTTATGTTGGAGATATGAAATTTGGCAAAAATATAGCTCAAAACGTGGATTAAAATATGGACTACTTTTTGTTTTAAATATTAAGGGATATAGTGGTAAACTGTCCTACGCCCGTAGCCTCTGACAACCACGGCCTCCATAGTCAAGAAGCGAGTGGGTTAGAATTTGCGGTTCCGGTCAGGTCAAAAAAACTTTTTTTTAATGTCTCGGGTCTGGGTATTGAGGTACCATTTGCTTCTGATTTCTGTAACACAACTGTATAAGCTACTTTCAACAGAATTACAGCAATGTATGTGATGGTGTTCTGTATTTACATTTACTTATTTATCAAACTCAAAAACTAATTAAATGATAACTTATATAACTGAAAAACTTCTTCTCGACAATGCCTGATGACTTTAATACTCATAGAGGAATTCAGTTCAGTACATAAAAATTAAAAATGTCTATTCATAAACAGATTAAAAAAAACACGTGTTACTGGTTTATGTTTTATTTGGTGCATTTATTTGCAGTGCATAAAGTATTTGCATGTTATTTATTTAAGTTGCGAAATATACTGTTCTTTTATTTATCCATCGAATACTTAAAATACTTCGTCTTTCTCTTAGTTTGTATCCCGGTTCTGTATTCATTAGCCCGGGGTCGCTTAGAATATAATCCGGATTTGACGAGACTGGTTACAACATTGGATCGAATTCCGTCTAACCTATTCTTAACGACAGGTATAGCCTTCTCACACCTTACCGCAGCAGAAGGTGACTGCGGCGTAAATGGGACTCCTAGGGGGCAGAGGGCAGACCTTACTCCCGGCTCCGCAATATAAAAGGCGGGAACTACCCACTCAAACCTGTCGGTGGACCTTATCACCTGAGTGCCGGAGCTGATCTAAGTCAACGTTTAAGACTACCGCAGCCAATTAAAAATCACTTCGGTATTGTGGTGATCCTGCATGTGAAAAAAGTGTCCAGAGCACCTTCGGGGTGCTACTAACTACTAATAGGGTAAACCTTCTAGGTAAGGGCGAAAAGTCCAGTAACAGCTATTATTAAGCTGCACTTGTCACGATAAGGCTAGGCCCCATTATCATTTAACATCACGTAGGATGAGTTCAATCTATTTACCACAGAATCAGAGCCATGTATGTGATTTTTATATTTTTTTATAGTGTTTTACGCCGCTTACTTTATATATTTTAAAATATTAAATAGTAAATCTTAGTGTTAAAATTATTTATTTAACTTTTTTTGTTATCGTAATAGTGAATAAATAAAACATATAAATGTAATATGTAGGCGATATAACACTAACTGACTGATTAATCACGAATTCTTAGAAACTATAACACCTACAGACTTGGAATTTTATTGAAAGGTTCATTAAAGGGTAGGGTTTTACGCCCGTAGACATCTACTTAGAATGGATATGATGAAAGTCTACACGTAAGATGGTAAATTGGGAAGTGTAAATTTGTCTGAAAGCCCCATGCTTTTTGGTTGCAATCACGTATCTTCAGAAATCAACCCCCTTTTGGGGTTAAAACAAACTCACGCGGATCGTACACCAGTACTATCCTAGTAATTCATCAAGTAAACAGAATTCAAACGCGCATCGAATGTCAAGTGACTTGTCCACGAGGACAACTTACTTTAGACCCGGTTGTGACCTTCACGTCATCCTAAAACTCTTTACACCCCTGTCCTATCGTGAAATTACGTTAATTATCAAGCGACATTGAAAAAAACTGACTTCGGTAAAAAGTGGAGTCGGCATTTACCTTTAAAAAGCTTATCATAAAAGCATTCAAAATCCTCGTTGGTTTTATCGTTTGTTACCAAGTAAGATACTAATCAAGTGCTTCCATAAATTAAATAAAACCCAACCTAAATAAGTTATTACTACACCTAACCAGAAAAAAGTGTCGTTTGAGTCCTGAGGGCACTTTTTAGCGTCGCACCCGGTAGGGATGTGATACTGTCGAAACTTTTAAATTTCGACATATCGATAATATACCAGAGAAATTAAACGGATTGTTTAAAATAAACTTACGATTTCCGTTTTTGCAAACAGAAGACCTAAATCAAATTAATTTATAAAAAGAGGCATTTCACGTATGTTATACTTTTGTTGCTTGGCATTGCTCAAATATTTGTTTTAATGATTATTTATCAATAGGATTTGGTTCCAAACTGCTCGGTTACTTTTAGAAATTGGGGCTAACGTACACTAAAGCCTTAGTTTTGCGCATTTTTCACTGACTCTTCACTACTATTGGTCGCAACCTGATACTATTATAGCCAAAAACCTTTCTCGATAAATTGACTATCTACCTACTTTATACTTTTCAGTAGTGTAGCTTTTCAGCTAGATAGTAAATTGGCGAATAGCAAACCAGTGTTGTCGACATAAACCTCCATACTATCGACTTACAAAACAAGTCTTAGACTTACATCACTAGCACCCAGTCGCTGATAAAGTTAATTCGACAGGTGGTCATTTTCTTATTAGCTGGACGGCTTCATGCATTATGGAGTAAAGTTTTTATTGCACACGACGCGATACAACAGAGACGCAATTACTGTTGTGTTGCGTGGGTTCTGGTTTTAAAGATGGCTTAAATTGATTACTAGAAGGTTTTTTGTAATTAGTGTAAATAGATAGAATTCTTCTTTTGGGTAAATAATTTGCAAAACAGAATGACAAAGCACAATTAAAATATGAGTACAATTAAAATTAAATATTACCAATCTTATTACTTAAAGCAAAGTCAAAGTCAAAAAGTTTCTAAATTCAAGTAAATAAGTAAATTCAACTAAATTGAATTCTAAAAACTTTTTTTATATTTTATCACATTTCTTTAAAAACGCCGTAAATTTTAAGTGAGAGAGGCATTTAAAAAGAATTTAGTTACTTAAATATCACAATAAAAGAATGAATCGACTTCAAAAAAAGTAGGTTCTGGATTAATCTGTGGGTACCTTTTTTGATTGCAAAGAGATGCCACGCACTTGGTTGATAAAGTTGATTCGACAGGTGGTTATCTTCTTATTAGTTGGACGGCTTTATACATTATGGAGTTAAGTTTTTGTTTTTGCGATTACTTGCATGGTTAGTTTATTTTGCATTTTGTTTAATTTACTTATTCAGTGGTTAATAAAAAGTAATAGTATCAGAAATGATGACACAGGTACATTGCTCTGATTCATTCATTATATAGGTTTGTGTTACAGAACTCAGAAACAACAAAGTTATAACAACTCCAAGACCCGAGTCAATATAGACCAGTTCATTTTCCAAAATGACCCGACCGGGAATCGAACCCGGAACTGGAACTTCAAAGAACGCGGCGCCTAAGTCTGGCCTGCTCATGTCTCAACTACGAAAGTCGTCAAGCAATGATATGCAAATAATATAAACAAAAGGTCCCCGGCTTGATACTAGGTTAAGTCAATTTGGGAAACATTATGTTCTAGAGTTAGATGTGCTGGATTGACGCCCACAAATATTATCAGTCGTGTTCCCAATGTACAAAGGAAAACCTTGCTTGATATCAGTTGCCAGGTACATTTATTTTCGATTTTTATATACATATATAAACATACTAGCTGTTGCCCGCGACTTCGCCCGCGTTATTTCAGGATAAAAAGTATCCTATATGTTAATCTAGTATGTCATCTGTCTTCCTACCAAATTGTATCCAAATCCGTTTTGTAGTTTTTGCGTGAAAGAGTAACAAACATCCATACATCCATACTTACAAACTTTCGCCTTTATAATAGTAGTAGGATTAAATTTAAGAAATAAAAAAATATGATACACATTTAATGCTCGATTAAAAAATCTATAAAATGTATTTTTCTCGTTTTTTTTCTTGTTAACTTGGAAATTGAGTAGCTAAGTCGAAGAGATAATGTATTAAGTAAATAAAAAAATTGAAAAAAAGCGCTATGGACTTTCTAGATTTTCTCGTACATATCCAATTAATTTCGAATTATGCAAATGACCTCTATAATGAAGGTACTTTATGTTAATAATAAAGTTCCCTTTGAATTTACTAGTTTCACTGTAGACGGCTGGCATTGATAAATATTAATGAACATAAATTGAATTTTACCTTGTAAAACAAGATGCATCCAGCAACATAATAATCGATATTAAAAATTCACGCGTTTTGCATAAAGCCGTCCGAGGAACCAAAAAAATGGCGGTATGCAAAAGCGCCCGTAACTTAACTACCGGTCGTAAATCCGGGCTTATTACTTAAACGTATGTAATTTTTTATTTATACCTACCCACATTTTTCACCAGCGATCTGTCTCCAATTTATTTTTTTTATAACTCAATTTGTTATTTGCATAAGAGCATGTAAAGGTTCGGGCGAAAGGATTCTTTTTTTGTTACTTTCAGTTTATGGAAATTTTACGAGAGCCTTTATTTGGAAGAAACATTTTTAAGACGCGAAAAAAGTAAAAAATGTTAATTCGGATCCTTTTTTTTTAAATCAACGTTTTTAAGGCCAGTATTAATTCACTTTAGCAACATTCAGGTAACTTATTAATGAAGAACAGCTTGGAAAGTATTGTCCTCAAAGCATAAAAACTTTTTTGAACATTAATCTAACTTTCCTTGGGACTAATAGCTAATTAAACTTTAATAATTAAACATTTTTAAACAAGTTCGTTTTTAGAAACAGATTGACACGAACTTTGACACTTCGACATTTAAAATTGGACAACAATAGCAAGTTTCGAAAGTGGCTTAGCATTATTGCAATACTTTTTACTCATAAAAGTATACCTTTTCTTGTACAAGTTTAAGAACCTATCAATATTTTAATTTAACTATCAAATGGATACATTTGATTCACTACTAGCTGTGCCCGCGACTTCGTTCGCGTGAACTACACACTTTCATGGTCGTTCTTACCCTTTTTGAACCTAAGTACTTTACAATGACACCTGTATGTAATTTATAACATGTTTGCAATAAATATTTGATTGGTTGATTTCTCCACTAATATTTGAAACAAAAAGTATAGTCCATTTAATAATCCAAGTTTCGAGCTATATTTTTCCCAAATTTAATATCTCTAACTTCAAAAATAAACATATTCCCATGTAAACTTGCAAGTGCGGTATTAGCACCATCCCCCCTTATTTTCAAAACAAAAAGTAGCCTAAATATTAGAAACAGAAAAATTTTTCTGTTTCTAATATTTAAAGTTCGCTAGTACGGCGTATAGTACTATAAAAATAATAAAATCGAAAAAGTAGTCTATGTCCGTTCTAGAGGTTCAAAGTGTGCATATATCAAATTCCATCAAAATTGGTCTAGTGGTTTAGGCGTGAAAGTCGGATAGACAGAGTTATTTTCATTGCATTTATAAATTATTAGAAGAGAGATAGCATAGCGATTTATCGTTCGAACTGGAGCAGCCCGACTGGTGAAATACCTCCACCTTACAGAAGACCACAGCCAAATAACAATCACTTCTGCGTTGTTGTGTTCTTGCGTGTGAGTTAGATTTCCAGACCTCCTGGGGAGTGCTTACGTTAGTAGCAGGGGTCAAGCCTTCAAGGTAAGGGCGACATGTCCAGTAACAGATTTATTATGCTATACTTGTCACCCTTAAGCTAGGACCTCATTACCACTTAACATCAGGTGGGATGAGGTCAATCTTAAAGTGCAATATAAAAAAAAAATAGTATGGATATGGATTAGCTGTATAAAAACTGTTCCTACTAATATTATACACGAAAGTTTATTTGACTGTTTATATGTCTAGCTGTTTGATATCTTGTCTAGATGTAATCTGTTACTTTTTCACATACAACTTTTGATGAAATATGGTACATATATATGTATCATATTTACTATACTACACGCCCTTAACTGATCTAGGTCGACTAAACCTGTAACCCTGTATATAAATGAGATGCTTAATACAAATTCTCAAGCTTTAAACTTCTAGTGTTATAAGTTTTAGCTTACGGTCCGCTCCTGAGTTCGATTCTTGGTTTAGGCAAAAACGTTTCGGATTTTTTGAATATGATGGTTTGTTTCAATCAACCCGCATTTAACTAGCATGATGTTTAAACCAGCATCTATTGTTATAACTAAATAAATAAATGCGCCATACAACCACACCAATCACCTGGTCTCAAACTAAGGTTTTCCCTTGTACTATCAGCACCAGACGACGGATACTAACTGGGGGCGTCATCCCAGCACACCCAGATCCAAGTAAATTTAGCAAAGTTCGTTTTCCAAATTGACCGGGAATCGAACCCGGAACCTATCGCGCTTTGGCCGCCTGCCTTAGTCACTGCGCCACCGAGGTCTTCCATGACTTTACTTTGAAAATTGATGCCTAAACCCTGCAAAGGAACAAGAAAGAGGTAGACTTACTTGTAGGTACTTATTGAACTAGATTTTTACTCACCATACTCCCACTCCGGAATAGGAAGCCGCTTAATAAAGATAATATCTAATTAAAACTTACTCTGGGGTCTAATAAAATGTAATACTGGCAATAAACAACAAAACAGCTGTAAAAGAATACCACGCCCGCTATTTTGTTATGAAACGTCAAGTTTCCCGCGTGCTTGAGGTTAATTTACTTTTAATTGTCTATGGTAGCGGGAAGCCATTTAACCGCATTGGATTGTATTTTTAGTGTAATATTTTCCTAATAGGTAGTTTTATTAGGCTTACGAGTAGAAATAACCGAGTTTAGACTGTAATTATGTAAATTTTGGATCACTTAAGCGGATTGAAATAAACATTTGAGTTGTTTTAGGCTTATTAACGTTCTAGCCGAATTTTGTCAGTGACAATGTTTACATTTTGTCTGATTTTTTTTTATAAAAGATGAGTGGTAGGTCTAGTGTTTTGTTTTATTTAAAATTTGTGTTTAACCTTGCAATGTTGAAAAAGCGGGTTTTAAAATAATAGTAGGAACTTACTTAAGGATATAGGTAAGATAATTAACAAAGACTTTTAATGCTTATTGCGTAGGTAGATAGGTACCCATACTAGGATTCATTATGTTTTTGGAGTTACTCATTGTGAAACTTCTTGGAGGATTCTGCGGAGGTCATTAGACGAAAAAGCATGGTCAATCAAATTTATCCGATTTTATTTATGATTTCTTGAGTTTGAGTATATGAATATACTTAGTGTTGATTAGCTCAGTCCATAATGGGTGAAAAATAAAATAATTCTGTAAACTGGATGCGCATTGAGTTTTAAGCCAGTTGTGCACGTGGACAACTTGCTACAGACCCGATAGTGCCTTGACACTAGCTTTGAAGAAACCAGATTGGTCTCCTTGGAATGCTATAGAGCACTTAACACCCATGTTCTATCGTGAAACGATATCAATTCACACGTTATGTGACACTAGCAGAGGCAGACATACCAAAAAAAAATTTTTGCCATTCTAAACAAAAAGAAGAAGAAGAAACCGCTACTTTAAGACTAAAAGGGCGGACGACAGATTTACGTTTTTAAAAACTTTAAAATGTAGTACAAAACGCTTGCTTTTCTGTTAAGGTTACATTTTTTTTTTATTTATAAAAAGGTGTGTTTCAAATGAAAGGCAATAAAAAAAGAATCGCAGCACGTGGCGCGTCGTTCGTAGGTAGTTGCATTTTATGGGTGCATTGAGTTAGTACAAGGAGTGTTGTACTGCAAGCGAGATGTGGTAGAGAGGTTTATTTGCCTTGAATGGCGCGTTTAAACCTTAATGGTCAACGCGGGAACAATTTATCACCTCAACCTTTTTTGTGCTCGGTAAAACGTGGATTTGAGAATGACCGGGATTTGTAAATGCACTTTAAGGTTTTATTGAATTTGTGTTAACAGATTTAAGGCCGATTTTTCGATCCTTATACAGAATTTAGAAACTTTTCCATAAATTTAGTTATTGAATTTACTTAACAAGCGAGTCGTCAATGTTTCAATCTTTTTTGAAGCGAGCGGGCCAGAGTTTGGCGTCGCGCTATCTCTGAGGTCCCGGGTTCGAACGGGGAGCCAATGTGGGAAACGAACTTTTATATATTGTCTCGGGTCGGGGTGTTGTAGTACCGTCGTTGTTTTTGATTTCTGTAACACAAGTGCTTAAGCTGTTTACCACATAATCAGAGCAATGTATGAGATGTTGTCCAATATTTATTATTTATTTATTTATTATTTCATGACTAGTTGACTATTTTGCTCCAAGATTAACAAGCTCAAAACTGTTAAACATGATTTAAATCAAACTCAAAATGGTTTGGTCCAGAAAATAACTATAGTTGTCATGTAGCCGTCTTCAATATGTTCAAAAATAACCACACATAATAATAGTTTTAGAAATAACTATAAATTATCAATTATTAATTATTTGGGCGATTTTTTGATGCAAAATGAGCACTTAGCTAAGCTATATTTGTAAAAATAACTATTTAGCTTCTTGCCGTTATCTTCTCGGTAGCTATAGGTTCCGAACTGTAGGTATCATTTGGTTTATATAGAAACTACCCACCCACAAATGACGTCATATGACAATTCAACTAAATGTATCACCGTTATATTTTGGGAGGATATAATCCAAAATACATACGTGTCCCCTTTTTTTGGATAATTTCAAATTTCAGACCGACTGAAAAACAATTTTCGATCCACTTCCCTATTTAGGACCACCGTAGCCATAGGGCGAGTATGCTGAACTATAGCGTCGCACCATCCCTGAGGGCTCGGGTTCGATTCCCGGTCAGGTCAACATAGAAACTAACTTTTATTCGTTTTTTCGGGGCATGAATATGTCTGTGTATTTTAGTATCGTTTTAATTTTCGTCTGTAACGCAAGTGCTTTAGCTACTTACCATAAATAATCAGAGCATGTTATCTAATATTAATTTATTTATCGAGAGACTCTGAAACTACAATCGCAACTATTGTAAGCACAATTTATATAGACTAGGCAATTATACCTACCCACTATTAGGAAAGTTATCCCAACATTTTAGAGATCAGTAAAAAATCGCCAATACTCCGGAAATATCAAAGTTTCTAGTTATTATGGTCATACATTTTAAAATAATAAACCAAAGCAGTAACGTAAGTATTACCCATTTAATAAAATCTTGCTTCTAGGAGTCATTTTTTTTTATAAAACCCCCTTATATTGGCCATATGGTAAGCGGGAGAGGAGCCCATATCGCGATGACAACGGATTTGATCCCGTAATATTCTATCCGTTAGCATCGCCATACTAGCCCACAAGATGTTTTTTGACGCTCCAAAAGATTAAAAATTAAATGTAACTTTAAAAGTGGTAGGGCATAGCGATTTATCGCTCAAACTGGAGCAGCCCGACTGGTGAAATACCTCCGCCGTACAGAAGACCGCAGCCCAATAACAATCACTTCTGTGTTGTTGCGTTCCTGCATGTGAGTAAGGTTTCCAGAGCTCCTGGGGGGTGCTACATTTGTAGCAGGGGTTAGGCCTTCAAGGTTTTGTCGCCCTTAAGCTAGGACCTCATTACCACTTAACGTTAGGTGGGATGAGGTCTAACTTGAAGTGTAATATAAAAAAAAAAGTGGAACAACTAAGTATACTGGTTTTATCCTAGGCAGTTCTTACTTGATTCACTGCAACATGTAAAGCACTCTCACTAAAGACAGGCGTGTAACAGCCGAATTTCCGTGCACCAAAATGAAAATGAACCAAATTGCATGACCATTTAGTGGGTTATTACGAAAATATTCGGCTGATCGAGTGATAGATCGTATCGGGTATCACGCTATTCGCAGTGAACATTTCCTGACGAAATATTGACCTACTAACAAAGAAAGTGAATTCAGTTTTTCAATAACCTGCAAAGTTATACGATTTCTCGTTTTCGGGATGATGTCACTGTTGACAAATAATTTTGAAGTATGAATGTAACGGAACGTAATACTTTACAAAACGTCAGCCATTTTGTTTTTTTTTTTCAAAACAAATTTTTTATTTTAAAATCCGTCTATACATCATATACATTGCTCTGCTTCTATGGTAAATAACTATAGCACTCGTATTGCCCGGTTCCAATATTTTACGATTAGTATTGTGTCAAAAATGATTAGATTATCACTTTTTGGACGAGTCGTCAATTCTAATTTTAAATTTACTTTCCTTAACAGTTATGACTCATACTGACTCAGTTTCATCATCACTTAGGCTGTGTCCCCAGTAGGCAAACTGTTAGCGGCCGACTGAGTTTGCGGCGTTCCGATTTAGTACGCCCTTCCATATTTGAAATGGAGTGTCCACAGTCCGCTAGTTTTGCGCTCACTATACGCAGTTTGCAGCGTTACGCGCGCTGACTATAGCAGTGAGCGGCCGACTCCCACCAAAACCGGTTCTAGTCGGCGGCGACGCACGAAAATTTATTAGAGTTTGCAGCTAACTCGAATTTCAGTTTGCCATAAATTTGCGGATAACTCAGTCGGCCGCTAACAGTTTGCCTACTGGGGCCTTATAACCATATCTACTAACTCTGCCCGCAAATTCTTTCGCGTGGACTACATACTTTAATGGTTGGTTTTACTCTTGTGTCTCCTTATTATTAAAATAAAAAGCAGCCTATGTCCGTTCTAGAGGTTCAACGTATACCTATACCAAATTTCGTCGAAATCCGTTCAGTGGTTTAGGCGTGAAAGCCGGACAAACAGACAGACAGAGTTACTTTCGCATTTATAATATTAGTATGGAATATGGAATTAGTAGGTATGGATTAGAGTACAATGACTGGTCAGTCTTTGTTAAAAACACGACGTAACAATTTCCCACCAGTATGGCATTTTATTATCATTAAATCTGAATTTGAACACATTACGCAGTGTTATTCATAATTTGCGCGTCAAACAATAGTCCCGTACATTCCGGTTAACCTGGGCTTAGTACTGCATCCAATGTTTATATTCACGTTTAGGGTGCCGTAAATAGCAACACAATTGTATTTATTTGAGTCGGTAAGAAAAAAAAACTGAAGAAAAATCAAGTTGTTGTTTTGACTATCGTAATTTAGACGAGTTAATGTAAAGAAAGCTTTGTAAACTTTGTCTTTATTTAAATACATATCATCCGTTTTTTTTAATTTCAGAGAGACACGTCACAAATGACTGCTTAACTTTATTGGAAACTAGCTATGCCCGCGACTTCGTTTGCGTGGACTACATACTTTCAGGGTTGGTTTTACCCCTATTTCCCCAAATATACAAAACAAAAGTAGTCCTTTTTTAATCCAAGTTTCAAGCTATATTTGTGCCAAATTTTGATATCATTAAATTGAAAAATAAAAATATTATTTAAGTTAAAGTTTGAAAATAAGGGTTTTGGGGGTAACCCCAATTTTCAAAACAAAATGTAATGTAGTCCGTCTAAGACGTATCTATACCTTTACCAAAATTCATCAAAATAGGTTCAGTGGTTTAAGCGTAAGAGCTGGACAGACAAACAGACTAAATTTTATCGCGCTCTTAACAAACGTCAAAATCGATTGAAGTCAGTGCGTCAGCTGCTGATTGGGAGTGCGGAGTGCTATTAGCCAATCAACAGTTTCGAAACTTTTGTCGTTTCATGCGACGTGTTTCGTGAATTTGACGTATTGCGCATGCTAGGCCTTAGAGTTACTTTCGCATTATGGATGAATTATTTGACAGCTGTCAAAACTGTCACATCCCATATTGCTTTGCCAAGCTTTGCCAACATTGTCATTGAGATCCGACACCCTAGAAACCGTTCGTTACAGATAAAGTTAAGTTGGTGACCCCATGTAGATATAGAACCTAAAAAAACTCCCACTCACGCTTGACCCTTTTTTAAACTGGGACTAATTTACATATTATTATTGGATCAGGAAACAAAACGAGCTGCCTTCTGGATCCGTGCCAGTATAAACAGTTGCAATTGCCATGCTATTTTGAACCTTATTTGTTAGAGCTTTGATAGTAGAGATGAGCTTACGTTGACCTAGTATTAAGTATTAGTGCTTTAATGCAAACGTTGGGAGAACACACGTCTTTTGGAAGTATACCAAATTGGAATTTAAGACTTTCACGTTCCATTTTAAACATTTGAAATAAGTTTAGCGGGTCAAAACGCGACACCATTTTTAGTAGTTCATACGAAGGACTTACTGCCCAACGTTACAGTTAGGTTGCACGAAAACGAGCTAACTGATCTCGCTCGTCTTCGTCTGCTCCGGGAGAATCTACCCTCACATTCTCCCTTAACAAAGTTCTTGACGTCACTTCCACACTAACCTGTAAACTTATTTTTAAATGTTTACACTTTATTTAATCAGCAATTTGCTTCCCTCGAAGTATGGATGAAGGCAGGTATTCGAATTGGTGCGCAAAAATACAGTCGTAAACAAAAGGATTGCAAAGGAAAATGTGTAGCCGGGGCGAGTAGCTAGTTCTCTACAAATAATAGATGTATAAGTACTTTTAATGTATCTCTTAAAATCAAACCCTCTTTTGGGGTTAATTCGATTGTTTTTACACAGACGAAGTCGCGAGTATCTGCTTGTAATCTAATAAATTATCACTTATCAATAACGGCCACGTCAAACGAAATCGATTAGAAACAATAATCAATCAATCAAATATTTATTGCAAACATGTTGTAAATTACATAAATAAATTATCATTACTCTCTAAAAGTTACCCAATGTTTCTACCATCTGCTTCCTACTGAGCTAATTACAAAACCCACAGACATTTTAACCCAACAATACGAAATAAAACTTCAAACTGCAGACGTTTGACCCCAAAGATTTACGGCTAGACTGTGTGGGGAGCCGTAAAACCGTAACTATTGCTTATAATGAGCGATCATTAACGTTTACGGCGTAAAAAACCATTAATTGCAGTTTCGTAACTATTTTAGAGGTAATATTTATTATTGATTCATTATTTTACTATTTGAGTGGGCGGACTGCGCTACTATCGTAAATAATAAATGTGTCACGGAATATTTTGTCTGGGGGAAGACTTACTAATTAGGCTTTAAGACCTCGTAATAAGGTTGCTAATTTGTTTTCAAGAAAACACTTTATTCCAGAAAGAATATTAAACAGTACGTATTTACTTAATATAATTTGTTTTTTTTTTATTGGCTTGAAGATATAATTTTTTCAAATAGTTTTACATAACATATAATTTTAAAATGTATGTAATCTGTCGCTTCCTTTAATCAGGGTGCCCACAATTCAGGACTTCTCCTAGTGTGGAACCCACTGTAATGCAATTATTTGTTACTATGTTTTTTGGTACATAAACTATTTGCATTTGTAGGTAATATAGGTAAATGAATAATAACTCATCATTAATATATTTGACGACCTCCGTAGCCGAGAGGCCACCGGGCCAGACTTTGGCGTAGAGCTATCTCTGAGGTCCCAGGATCGATTCCCGGTCGGGTTAATATAGGAAACGAACTTTTCTATATTGTCTCGGGTCTGGGTGTTATGGTACCGTCGTTGTTTCTGATTTCTGTAACATAAGTGCTTAAGCTACTTACCACAGGGTCAAAGCAATTTATGTGATGTTGTCCAATATTTATTTTTTATTTTTTATTCGTTTGCTTCTCCAAAATGGAGTCCTTACAGGCGGCATTCATATATATAACAAAAATGGCGTTAAATACAATGGCGATTCCCCGAAATTAAAAACAAAAAGGGTTGCCAATATGAGAGATTTCCAATATCTTTTAAAAAAGAACAACGTTACGTTACGTATTATCTGAATTCCCAAGTTATACGAAACCTCCCCCCCCCCCCCCCCCCAATCGCGTTATATGGGTTTTTCTCCAGCTTCAAACAGAAATATTTGCAACACGTCATACGATTCACAGGTGTTTAAAAGTAGATTTTAATTAAACCCAGTCCCGTATTGCGCTGCGAAAATTATTTTTAAATAACGCTGCAAATAAATCACTTGATGCCGGAACTGTGACACGGAAAATAATTTACAAGTGTTAATAAACGCGCTTGCTTTTAAAATATGTCCACTTCAAAAGTTTATTTTTGAGCGAATGCAGGCTGTTTGTGCCATCTGATGCTTATTTTATTAAAAAAATATAATTAAATATCAAACGACATAGAAGAACTTACTTAGATCAAATAATTAAGTACCTCAGTAAGTTAAGATTATTGTTTATTTGTTTAACTCATAAATACAGTATTGAATTGAATTAAAAAATAAACAAGAAATACAGAACTATAAACATGAAGAAAACCATACATATAAATATATAAAACAATAAAATACTTATATACAAAATATTTAAAATATACAGTTATTTTTTTATACATTTTAAGACTTTCGCGTTCCATTTTAAACATTTAAAATAATTTAACGGGTCAAAACGACGATAGTTTGTATTAACTACTAAATAAAAATGGTGTCGCGTTTTGACCCGTAAATTATTTTAAAAGTTATTTTTTTATTTAAGTATGATGTTTATGCACTTCTGTTGTATGGTAATCAAAACCACCGTTGGTACGGTCAACCAGTCGTCAAGGCAAACACTTGCAGGTCGAAATTAGATCTTATGCACACGCAATAAGGGCGGTAAAGTCCACGGTGTAGTCTGTCATGCTTTTGCTTGTACCACAAAACATACTTGACTAGCAGCTGATGAGCACCATTTTGTTTAAGTAATGAAGAAACAAAGAACTACGAAGTTTATTGATATTTTCTGTTTCAATAAATATAAAATAACTTTTGTTACGGAGAGAAGAGAAAGGATAAGGGACTCAGAATAGGGTGATAAAAATATATTTAAAATAAAAGTAATGCGAAAAATACAGATCGAATAAAAGGTAAAAGAAGAAGAAGAATAAAATCAAATTAACAGAATATAAAAACATAACGTATGACTCATAAGGAGTCCGTAACAACTATCACACAAAATGCATCTGTCGTATATTTTTTCTCTCTCTTCGCTCCTCAGACAACCTAAGCTTAAACATTCCTCGACATCAAAGTGACTTCTTCTCTAAGTCTCTCACTGTGCAAGCCGCTCGGCTTTGGAACGCTCTGCCCGCTGATATCCGACAATCCCTGACTAAGGGAATTTTTAAAAATAAAGTTCGTGAATACTTCTTCTCTCTCGCTAACAAGTAATGATAGTCATGAATTTGTCAATTGCTGAACCAATTTATTTATCTTCTGAATTTATAGTTATGTAGATATTTGTTTTTTTTTAAATAAATTATTAATATTATGTAAATCTAAGTATACCTTCATATTTTATATATTATATTGTCATTAATTTATATAGTATGTGTATTATTATCGTATATTTAAAAGATACCTTAATGTTATTTTTAATGCTTAATTTATTGTTGTTTAAAATGATTTCTTTTTTTTTCTCCCATGTTACCGCACCCATATACAAACTATCTGCATGACCCAAGGGTTGACTGGTAGAGAATGCCCCTAGCATTAAGTCCACCTGTTGTACCTATTTGTGCAATAAAGTTTTTAAATAAAATAAATATTTTTTTGCGTGACATAACTAATTCTATCTTTCTCTTAACTTTCATGTACAAAAATCCTTGATCTCATTATCACCTTAACACTTGATGAGGTCCAATCGGGACGTTTTAGTGGGTAGTTTTTCCCTTCTCAGGGCGGGGAGTCCCACACACGCCGTCACCTCCCTCGAGTGACGGTAAAGTACATCAATGTATTTCCCCGCTTTAAGAAAAAAAGGTCTTATTATATACTTGTGAGAGACCCTTAGACCCCTTAATCCGGCACTGTCGCTTAATACGTTCGATTGGCCTAGATTATAAAATGAAGATGTGATAATAAATATAAAAAAAGGCCGATATTTAACACAATACTTTTCAGCGTGCAGCCACTTTAAATAGGCTTAACATTAAAACTCAAACTTAGCGAACACAAGATACGGATGTTTTACCCATGACACGCATTTTTAACATTCATTCAATCTAAAATTAAACCTTAATTGATAAAAACAGGAAACCAAAACCCTATTTTAGAGTTTTTTAACAAGCAATCCAAAAATATGGTGCATTTTTATCATAATCTTAAATTGGTTCGATATAAAAATACCTCGTTATGGCCGTGAGAAGTTTCTGCGACTTTAATAAACACCTTTTTTTAAACTAAAAAACAAGAAGCCAATCAAATTGTACTGGCCAGTAGGAAACGGTAGACACCCATATTTCTTTATGATTAAAAATAAATTCAAACTTTTGACGCATTGTTCGAATTTAAACCTTATGTTTCTTTCGGTTCTCATTTAAAATTGTTTTGTGAGTTTAGTATCTAAGTAAGACGCATTTAGTATAATTTTTCAACAAATAATAATAATCAGTTTATTTATTCGTCAAAATATATGTAACGTTGTTATTTTTAATTAACGTAATACCATTTTGTAGGTACTTATAAGTACACGTGAAAGTTTGCAAGTGGTGTAAAAAGGACGAAAATCGCTTGACAATGTTTTCTTGAACGGGAATTCTTAACGCCATGGCTGAAAAGTAACCCATTTAGAATTGGTTGCAAGTCCTTTTGCTTAAGTATGACAAAGTTGAGCTCTTTCTCCTGTAGTTATGGTGTATTTTCCGTTTTTATGACGAACTAAAGATTTTTGAATGAACAGGCGCCGCCAACCTGTTTGCACGGTGGCGTTTTCTTTTTTTTTTGTTTTTAGGGATGCGTGAAAAGTCAAAATATCCTTATTCCAAGGCTATGTAACACTTAAAAAAGACAAATAATTTTGATGAATTAAACATAGTTAGTATTTAGCTAATAAATCATAATTTATAAGAAGTCCATTACTTATTTGACGACCTAGTTGGCGCAGTGGCTAAGGCAGGCACTAAGCCGGGTTTGATTCCCGGTCAGGTCTTTTCTAAATATTATTAAGATAAAAAAATTCTGTTTCTGTTATTTAAAGTTCGCTGGTACGGCGTAAAGTACTATAAAAATAAAAAATCTTCTTATGCATATAGGCCGTCCAAACATAAACATAGTAGGCGTTTAAAAGTGATTGATGATGATGATGATGAAGAAATTGATTGATGAGCTACGGGGAAATGGCTCAATAGATATACACTACCTATCAATATCTGTAGTGTTTAGTTTAAATAAATGATAAATAAATAAATATTGGACAACATCACATACATTGTTGTGATTCTGTGGTAAGTAGCACTTAAAGCACTAGTATTACAAAAATCAGAAACAACGACGGTACCTACCACAGCACCCAGACCCGAGACAATATAGAAAAGTTCGTTTTCCATATCGACCCGACCGGGGATCGAACCCGGAACCTCAGAGATGGCGCTATGCAAAAGTCCGGCACGCCTCTCAGCTACGGAGGTCAACCTATAAATGTCTATAGTGCTTAGCTTAAATAAAAAAATATTGGACAACATCACATACATTGGTCTAATTCTGTGGTAAGTTATAAGTCAGAAATAACGACGGTACCACAACACCCAGACCCGAGACAATATATTTTGTTTGCCGAGCGGATAGATGGTGAAATAAAGTCATTCATTCATCCATTCATCTAGAAAAGTTCGTTTTACATATTAACCGAACCGGGGATCGAACCCGGGACCTCAGTGATGGCGCGGCGCCAATGTCCGGCCCGTCGCCTCTCGGCGGAGGTCGTTGAAGTATATTGTTATTTATTATTATTTTATTTGTTGTTAGACATATACACCTTCTTACTGGCATTGCACTCATAAACTGTCTGCATGACCCAATGGTGGCCTGGTAGAGAATACTCCTAACGTTAAGTCTATCTTTTGTACTTTTTGTTTCTATGACACTTGTGCTCAGTTACTTACGTTGAGATCCCGTTAAAGTGATTCAGAATACCTTATTTTCATTATTGATTAAGTGATTTTTGTGTAATTTTGCGTTGTTCTACTATTGAAGACTGTATAAGTTACCTTATGTATTTAGTTGGTAAGTCTAATTACATAAATAAAAAAAACCATCATTATCATAATACCTACCTACGGAACCCGAACACACTTTCCAGCTTAAACTTGCTTCAATTCTTTTTTTTTCTTTAAGAGTGATGTTTTGTTTCGTCTGGGGCGGTTCATTTCATGTTTTAACGATGCCGGAATGTCAGTTAATCGTTAATCGCGTCGCTTAATCAAGATACGACTGTGGGTATATTAATTTACCACTAATGACACGATCTAAATAATCATGTAGCCTGTAAGATAGAATAATAGAAGAACTGGCTGTTTGATAACGCTGCTTTTATTTTTTTTTATTAATAGAATTGCAAGTTTAAAATTTAAGCCTTTATTTGTTTTTTTTATAATGTGATTATCTCTCTCTAAATAAATGAACGAATGAATGAATAAGTAAATGTACTTCTACATAAAATAGTCGCCCAACCCGGCTTCGCGCTGGTGGACTTACAATGTTTACGTTACTCAAGTTTTAAGGATCCTATCTTTTCTAGAAATAAATATAGCCTAAATTACTCAAGTCAATGTACCTTTTAAATGGTGAAATAATTTTTGATCTGTAGTGTTTGAGTTTATTTATTGAAAACATACACAATAAAATACAAATCTTTAGATAAATAGACATATTGGTACATTTGAGTGCACAGAAAAAATTACAGAAATAGTTTTTCACAGACATACTCATGTACAATTAAGGCGGTCTTATTGCTAGAAAGCTATCTCTTTTGGACAACCTTTAGGTAGGGGAAATAGTAGATATAGATCTTTCCTCTTTATAATAGTGTAGATTAAGCTTATTTTTATTTTTTTTACGGCCTCCGTAGCCGAGAGGCGAGCAGGCCGGACTTCGGCGTCACAGTATCTCTGAGGTTCCGGGTTCGATCCCCGGCCGGGTCAATATAGGAAACGAACTTTTCTATATTGTCTCGGGTCTGCGTGTTGAGTCGTTGTTTTTGATTTCTGTAACACAAGTGCTTAAGCTACTTACCACAGGATAATTTATTTATTATTTATTAACTTCGTGACAAGCCTATAAATACGGTTGTCAGCCCATTTTCGGTTGGCTCATGCCAGCTTCCGGACTGCAGTGATATATATGTACTGCGTTAATGATGTTAGTAATAAATTTACGCTGTTGTGACTGGGCGTATTTAGACATCTGGAGAGATGGACCACACTGGAAACGAGGCTAATGCTAAGAATGGGTGTTGTACAAACGATACATAAAAAAAAAATCTCATTATAGTAACGAATTCACTTCGAATGCGACTAAAATTTGAAAAAAAAATGCAAAATAATATTAATGCAAATCAAGAACATTTTAACTCCCAAACTTAGTCCGCTCCAGTGTTTAGGGTTACCAGAATGCTAGCTACGTTGTCTCTTTGAATGGCCAGGCTTATTCGTTGGCCGAGGTATTTGCCAGCATTCTGGTCACCAGAAACCTCTACGAGGCGAGCGGACAATTCTTTGTATAAAGTTCAGGCCTTTAGACCCCACGGCCCCAAAGTCTCTACTCCAAATGGGGCGAAACGATAGAAATATAGAAATATATTTATTTGCATAAAATATGGTACAAAAGATGTTAAAAATAAAATAAAAGCACAAACATATTACCAACATTGGCATGCAAATCCCTTGGTGATATTTAAATCACCTACCTACTAACTGTATACAAAATAAAATAATAAAATAAAATAAAATAGCAGCCGTCGAGGGCAGAGTATTTTTAACACGTTAACGCGTCTCCGCCGCGGCAGCGGCTGCCCCCGCGCTCCGAGAGGTGGAGTGGATATGGCTAGGAGCAAAAGTGTCAGCACAAGTCGCATCCCAAACCAAAGCTTTGCCTTTACTCCATGGAATGAGCGTCATGGCGTCAGGCCTCTTCCATAATTCCGACAGATACCCAAAGGCTCTAGGATTGCCGGAACTCTGGAAGAGGCAAAGGCTCGACGAACGATTTCATTAAAGCAAGCGTGACGAGGAATGCGATCAGCACTTATAAATTAACAATCGTATATTCATTGTTGCGATTGTGGTGGGTTCTGGTTTCCATAATACAAATGTCAAAGGTACTTAATGTGGGCCTTTTTTTCCTAACTGACTATACCACCGCAGATGACCTTTTCATCTTTACCGAGCTTGAAATCTGTGCCATATTTGTGATGTTGCATGATATTCATCTATTGATAATAGATACGGCTCCCAAATCGTCAATGGAACTGTAGTCTGTGCAAAATATTATTAAACTTTTGTCCAATAACATAATTTTAAGTCTTATGGCACTGATATAGAAATTATCTATGCAGATAAACATTTCAAACATAGTGCCATATGCCTAGCTACGAAGCAAATGGGAATGAAAGAAGGCTGAATATTGTTTAATGCCTTGTTTTGTCGGTGCCATTTTTAATAAACAACTCTGAATGTACAAAATGTTTGATCGAAGGTGCCAACAAAATAAATTTAGTTTTCCCCCCACAATGCCCAATAAGTTTGAAATACAATTACTGACAGTACAATGGCAATTAACGAGAAATTAACAAAGCCGTTTCAATGACTCCGATGTCATTCAACCTGAGATCGGTCTACGAAGTTGTTGTTTGTGAATGAAAAGTATATTAACAACTGTTCTAAACTATTTATCTAGTCGAATCCTAACGATTGAATTACAGAGTTCGATGTAACTCAATTTTAAGTAATGTTTCAATATTACGAGATAATTAATTCTCATTACCACTATTTGACGCCTCGATGCTCTTGAAGTTTAAGAAACGGATTAGATGATCTAACAATCTTTTTTTTAGGAAGGGAAATGCATCGGCGCACCTTTGCGCTGCCTGTAGAAGCGGCGTGTGTGGGACTTCCCCGCTCTGAAAAGAGCGGAGACTACCCTCTAAAATCCTCCCACACCCCTCAGTGTTTATAGATGGCGCCATGGGAATATAATTTAATAACTATTAATCCACTGTTGGTGTTGAGGTCCTGTGTTCGATTTCCGGGTCAAGCAAAGCATATTTCGGGTATTCCAACAAAGCTTAGGTTTCTAATTTCTAACCTGTATTTGGCTTGCGTCTTGATTTTAAGCCAGTGATAACCTATTGTTATAGGACTTACTCTTGCAGTAGGACTTTAAAACGGCCTGATAATTTAAATGTCATAACGGTTTATGGATCTTAATTTCTCAAAAGATTTGGATACTTAATCTAAAATTAAACTTGTCACTTAACACACGTAATATAAAGTTAAAATTAACCGTAAAATTGTATGAATTCTCACTTCACGTGATACTGGCATAGGAAGACTTCGCAAAAAAAGCTTAGTAAATAAATAAATATTATAAATATTGGACAACATCACATACATTGCTCTGATTCTGTGGTAAGTAGCTAAAGCACTTGTGTTACAAAAATCAGAAACAACGACGGTACCACAACACCCAGACCCGAGACAATACAGAAAAGTTCGTTTCCCATATTGACCCGATCGGGGATCGAACCCTGAACCTCTGAGATGGCGCGACGCCAAAGTCCGGCACGCTCGCCTCTCGGCCACGGAGGTCGTCAAACTCGTCGTTAGTATGTCATTTAAAGGAAAAAGAAGAATGCTCTATTATATATCGCCATTAGCCATAATGTTTGCGTTTTCAACCACCTAATCCGATGTGGGTAAACCTAATAATGTAAACTTTCACCCTATGTGACATGCAATGAAGATAACAATGGAATTACTATACTTAGGCCTAAATAGCTAGTTATAACTCTTAACACGAAACACCCAAAAGAAATATTTGCAAAAATCGCCAACAAAATAAACACGTTCCTTTTCAAGTTATTGTGAATTGACTTGACAGTCAATTAACAAAGCAATTTTTACGTCGAAAGTTTTAATTGCAATGCTCCGCTTGATTTAAAAATTTCACCTTACTGTTTGGCTGGTAGGTTAAAATTTCAAATAGCAATCGGGTTTATAGACGTAAAAAGGACACTGAATTTAAGGATTGATTTCGTTCACAACGTGATTTACATTGGCATAACAAATACTTGAAGTCATTGAAAATTCACGTAAAGAAGGAATCTGCATACCTATTTTTCTTTAAGTGGACTTAATATCGAGTTTTATCACAGAGCAATGATTCCGCCAGTGTTAAGAGAGACACGTTATTTTATGTTAAATGCACGGTGGTGAGAGCTAATTAATTTATGAGATAAGATCTTCATTATCTCACAACGCCTAAAATAGACGAATACATCACATGTTTGCTAAAGATCAAGTGGATGGTTTTGCTGCTATTTTGCGAAAAAAGACCTCGTTGCTTACTTTTAGAATACGGAGCAGTCCTAATATCATTCTCAAGTCGCTGGCGGACAGGCTCTCTTCGCCGTTGTGGGCTTGTTTTGTGAAGAGGGTGATCAGGGAAACAAATAAATCAATAAATCAATATTGGACAACATCACATACATTGCTCTGATTCTCTGGTAAGTAGCTTAAGCACTCGTGTTACAGAAATCAGAAGCAACGACGGTACCACAACACCCAGACCCGAGACAATATGGAAAAGTTCGTTTCCCATATTGACCCGACCGGGGATCGAACCCGGAACCTCAGAGATGGCGCTCGCCAAAGTCAGGCCCGCTCGCCTCTCGGCTACGGAGGTCGTCAATGATCCGATCTGATCACTCCCGTTTACTACTTTTATTTTATTGTTTTATTTTTGTTTGTGTATTATTATGATGCAATACAAACACTTTTAGGCTAAGTTGTACTAACATAACATTCTATGGATCCTGTAATCAGAAATAAAAGATTTTTTTTTATTTTTTTTATTTTATTTTACATTATAGACAGCACCACATTAGTAAAGGAATAGAGACAGAGTTAATCATCATAATTAAATGTCATAGAAATCTCATAAAAAACAATACTTGTCAAAAATCCCAAGTCGCGCAACTCCGTCATTGATCCTACCGTAAAAAGTTATGAGATCCATATAATACCAAGTCGGTTACTTATATACTCAGTCCCTAGTTAGGTGTCTTAAGTTGTTACGTAATTGTCTAATTTAACAATATCCTATTGTGACCATTTCAATATTAAAAATCTTTAACGTTTTAAATAATTAAATTGACTTGGCAATCGGCAAGATAAATATATTTAGGTACATAATAATTTTACAACAGAAGGCGAAGATAAAGTTAAAAGATTAGTTAAGTTAAAGGGATTTTACTTTCTTATATTTTCTTTGTTCTTTCAAGCGTCACTCAAATAGGACTGACATTAATATCAGCATTACAAATTAGGTGTGGCCTAATTGATCAACTCGGTAATAAAGTAGTATTCAAATAAAGAAACATTTTTTTAAATCGGCAGTTTTCGAATTTATTATTTACAAACATTCATTAATACTTTTCTCACTGAACACGAAAATACTTTTTCAAGATAATAATTAAGGTGACAGTACTTGATTAGGACTAAAGTATCAGTTTTAAACAATTAGGAGTTAGTTCTAACGACCAACACTAATTAAACACAAGTTTGCTTCGTAGAATATTGTCTCTGAGTTTAATCAAAATCTTATTTCAACTAAAAGCTACTTGGGATTCTAGTTTACTGAAATTCTATCTTAGTGCAACTAATAAAGGTTTACTTTTAGCTTATCCGTTAATTTAAAATTATATTTTGTGAAATGGCTTGTTTATACGAAAATTCGTGACAGTTGTGTAAAAGATCACCCTAATCCAGCGTTTAAAGGTCAAATTTAACAACTTTATAACTTTATCATTTAAGTGAATAGATTATTCCAATAAACTGAACTAAAATAATATTTAGAATTAAGCATTATAAGTCTGTATTTTCATTGGAGCTATACAAAATGATTAGCACTCCCGGTGAGCCAAGGATCACGATCCTTGAAACCCACAGGCAGCCACGGGCAGGTCGAACCCACGGGTTCGACCTGCCCAGGGGACACATTCGATTGATTGACATTTTTTTACACGTCGAGAGGATACATCTATGACTCACTTTGTTTGTTTAAATATTTACCACCGCCACCATCCACCACCTTTGTTGTACCACCGCTAATTATTTTTTTTCCGGCTTCCGGTTATTTTGCTCACTTTGTTTTATCGACTTGCAATGGGGGGAGGAGTACGTGTCCATCTGATATGCCCAAAATCCTCGGAACCGTGGTAACGGACGCCAGGCTTACCCTACCTCCTTCGTTCCTGGATCTGGTGTACGGCTCCACTGCTTGCCGCCACTGGAGACACTCAAGACTCGCATTTCAGCTTTCCGTCCGAGAGATGGGTGGAGTCCCGAGACCCACGCGCTGCGGAAGATAGGGACATATCCTCTTCTTCTTCCGGCTACTCCACAACGACGCGATTTACAGGCCACGATCTACCTCAGCAGCTTACAGGCTTGCCGCAGAGAGCCATCTGGTCTCCGCGGCCTACCTCAAAATCCGTCTTTGCTTCATCCTGTGCAGTATCCAAGCCGGGGTGGCAAGGCCAGCCTCAATACACCGGACCACAGGAGTACCATAATTTTTTTTGGCGGGGGAAAATGCGTTGATGCACCGTACCGTCACCCGAGGGAGGGTGACGGCGTATGTGAGACTCCCTACCCTAAAATGGACAGGACTACCCACTAAAACCCCCCGGTTGAACCTCCATCGCCTTAATGGCGGTATTGTGGGAAATCGACCCAGCCTTATTAACCACGACACCGCCGGCGGAATAGCTACTTACGCAGCTTCGTCTACTCCCCCACGATGGTCGGGGGGAGACTGGGGATGGTCGGTCCAATAGAAACATCCCCACCTCGCAGTGGCGGCCGAAGCAATGCCGGCTGAGGCGCCCTCACCCCATCAGCCGGCCGATCCCCACGCGGTAGCTAGGCGCGGTCGTAACGTCGCCGCGCCTTAAGCCGCTTTCGTCTACGGCAAGCGGGAGCGGAAAGGTCACCTACTGAGCTCCCCCTACTAACCTGACGTCACCAATAAAATCCTCTGAGCAATGACCCTCTGGTTTGATTAGGTTATTTTTTTTGTTGGAAGGCAGATGGATGCAACTTATATATGAAAACGAACATTTATTAATCGAATATTTCCACACAGTTCTGGTATTGGCAGGTGCAAACAGCCAGACAGCGGTCTGCGGGATATCTACACGAAGATTGAAAGTAAATCGTTAACGAAACCGCCGTTTCGGCCATTGTTGGCTTTTTGTTTGTGTCTGCGAGAGGCAAGGCACCATTAGGTGAGACATCGATTTTTTGTTTAGAATGAATCGAAAAATAAAAATAAAATTCTGCCAACGTCATATACATCTACCTGATTTCTAAATAAATCTCATGAACCCGAAAGTGAAGAATAAACTTGTTCGTACTTATGTTATAAATAAGAAAGTATGTAAGCATTAATGGATGTCTAGATTTTTTTATGATATACTTCAAGATTGACTTCATCCCACCTGATGTAAACTGGTAATGAGGTCCTAGCTTAAGGGCGACAAGTACAGCATATTTTAAAGAAACAGAAAATTTTTATCTCCCCTTGCGGTGGATAAGTATGTTAACGGGTTGCTACAGCAGAAAAAAATCATCGCCTACTAAATATTTTAAAGAAATTTAATATTTAAAAATTAGAAACAGAAAATATTATCTCCCCTTGCGGAGCGGAAATCGCACTCACGACCTTCACGTATCACGCGTTCTGCTCTTCCAACTGAGCTAACCGCAAGTTATGGTAGGCGATGTAATTTTTCTGCTGTATCAACCTGTTAGCCTACAGCACGGTGTTTCCTTGAAATATTTAAAGTTCACTAGTGCGGCGTACAGCACTATAAAAATCATAAAAGTAAAATATAAGTTATGATAACGGTTATCTCGTTTTACAAACTACAACTCTGGATAAAAATACCGATAGCTGTCATCATTAGTACCGGAAGCAGTGATAAGTGATGTGACGTCACACACAGCCTACAAAGAAACCACTCAATGCAGTCTTTAGGTCGGTATCGGAATTCGATTCAAGGCTGCGGCATAATTCTAGCCGCCCACCCATTGGTACAGTTTTCACAATTGTGGAAAACTTGTGGCGCTTAGGTAAAAACTTTGAATGGTATTGCCAAAGTTTATGAAATGAAATATCATTTACATTGATCTTTTGAAGGCAATAGGCACCAGAAAACTAGTTTCAAACAGGTCTTTTTTATATCGTACTTACCTGACGATGGAAAAATCCAGCGTATCAAGACCTTGTTTAGTTTGTTTGTCATTTAGTTTGTTTAGATAAATATATGTTTACTATTATTACTTTAATTATATTTTCACATACGTTTACCTAATCCATAACAAAAGAGCATGCGCCTTTTTCCAAGCATTGCCAACAATTAAATTGGACTAAAGCTAACCGAAGGGAGTAACCTCGCACATTTAGACGTGTGTTAATTTACAAAAGGTCAAAAAAGGTCTCCTAAATTATTTTCCTAAAACCGGGACTTTTATGCTTTACATTTGTAATTTACCTACTGTGCTATCGAAGTGATCATATTTCGTTCTTTAACTATGTACTAGGGACTGATTCATAAATAAACGTTAGAAACGATACAGATTCCGAAATTCAAAGTCTTGTCTATTTAATTGTTTATATAAGAAAAAGATAAACATAGGTACCGGATTCGAACCCGATTCCATCATTTTGTGATTAAGTATTCTACAATCTAGAATCAATGGTGATATCATAAATTATAGTATTACTAATATATTAATAGCGAAAAACGTACAAACATACAATACATTATTAACTTTATTTCCACCTCAATATCTTAATTATTTTGTATTGCTTTTTCACTGCAAAAATAAATATGTAAAGAAAAAATAAATGATTCAAGTGGGTGGTAGCTTATCCCAATTCACGTGTGTAGAGCCACGCGCCACACTTTTTGCTTGTTAAAATACTCGCCGAGACGCGGAGCGAATGAACGAGTGAACGGCTGAACGAATGAATGGGCGAGCAATTACGTTTTTGCCGGACGTCTGAATGGCCGTTTTTGTCGGATCAATCGGTCGGCGGTGACTGGTTAATTTAATCCAATAAGTTACAGGGTAAACGGGTTGCTATGTGAGTATGCCGCCATTTTGAACATCGTTGCAGATTATTCTATTTCTTCTTTCTATAAGCGTGTAGCCAGGTTGTACATCCATTATATAAATATAAATAATATAAATATTGGACAACATCACATACATTGCTCTGATTCTGTGGCTTACCACAGAGTCAGACTAACAACAGATCTCAGACAAACTACTTATAGTTTAAGCACTTGGGTTACAGAAATCAAAAACAACGACGGTACCACAACACCCAGAACCGATACAATATAGAAAAGTTCGCTTCCCATATTGACCCGACCGGGGATCGAACCCAGGACCTCAGAGATGGCGCGACGCCAAAGACCGGCCCGCTCGCCCACGGAGGTCGTCAATGAATATAAATATAGGTACCTATATATAAATATAACTGGTGACCAGATTAAGTACTGGCACAATATCGCATTAATGCATAATAAAATAGCTAACTGCTGTTTTGGGCGCGAGCTATAAGTGAAAAGTGATTTGATCTGAATACATTACATCTTTTACAGCGTGGTCGGGTAAAATGAGACCATTTGTAGGCAGGCACTCTTGCGCTCTTCTGTGGATAGGGTTGCTACCCTCGAAAGCGCGGTATTTTAAGGTACTTTTTAGGTTAGTTATTGAAAAAAAACTTGGACCGCCCGGCGCTTGAACCAAGAGATGTGGGTTCGATTCCTACAGAGCATCTGCGTTTGAGTTTTGTAAATGAAGGTTATTAATTTATGTATATGATAAAGAAAATTTTCTCTAACTTTGGTCGTGTGGGGTTCGAACCCACGACCTTCACGAATCCCTCATGTTGGGCTTCCACTTGAGCTACCCGCAAGTTATCGTAGGGGATGAATTATTCTGTTTCTTGAAATATTATTATTTCACTAGTGCGGCGTGAAACTCTACTACGAAATTGTAAATATATTTTATCTTTTACTTTAAAGAATGAACTTTCTATCGCTCAATCGGCTAGATAGATTATTCTCATTTGACTTTTTAAAATTACTTTTAAATATTCTGTAATCTGTTTTGAAATATTGATGACAGCTAGTTGACAACCATTGACATCTCCTTAACAGAAGCAGTTTTTAAGTAATTTCTTTTCAAACATAATTTCACTGGATTAAATTGATTCACTTCTCTAAAGTAGGTAAACGTCTGCTATTTATAGAACATATTAGGATTGAAAAAAATTGACCATACAAATATAATATAAACTAAAATATTTTTAAGTTCTTTAGCCCAAAATATTGTAAAGATTAGGATAACTACTGGGTTTCTTGCCGGGTTCTTCTCGGTAGGATTAGGTTCCGAACCGGCTGTAGCTTCAATTTTGGTTTATATTCATTTTGACGATGCATAAGTGTTACTTGTAACCAACATGAATAAATGAATTGATTATGATTATTAAAAATGACTTACTTTTTCGATAAAAAGTTCGATTTATTTATTTGTCGAATAGGTATCATGCATTTTCTCTTATGATTTTATAAACAGCAATTTAATCGAAAAAAAATGGTATTTATGGTTCGAATATAATCCAATTATGATATTTTTTAATCATCGTTGAAAAAAATAAAACCAATTCCTTCCCCCCCCCCCCCCCCCTCTTCTTAATCCAATCACCGATTGATTCTTTTTTACCAAAATCATACATGATTTTAAATAAATTAACCGTATTTCAAACAGAATAAAACGTCATGCCTATTTGAAAATTGGAAAATTTAATTTTTTAAGGATTAAAAACTGACCATAGTAAAATAAAATCTGACTGAATTATTGAAGTGTATTAACGAAAATCAACCCTTAAATATACATTAGCGCACGTCTGCTGTCATAATATATCAAAAGGTCGACGCGCCCGCGAGAAGGTTAAAAGCTATTTTACACATCACAAAATTGTGTCAGCTTATTTCATTCTAATACCTGTACTGTTACATTTATTTGATAACCCTGTGTGTGACAGCCCTATTCGCAGTCACTTTCTAATGTATGGACTTAAATTGAATTGAATTGAATTGAATTGAATTGTAGATTTCTATTTACAAACTTTCGTTTAAAGCCTTTAAAAGGACTGAGTTCAACGACCTTTTTTAAGGGTTACACAATAAATAAAAATAAATAAATAAAAATAGCCTTTATTTCCTCTGACCTTAAATACACTATTTAGAATATTAGCTTCACTATTTTGTAACATTTAATTAAATTCTAAACTATCACTTTTATTTTTCAACTATAAAACTATATCTATACTTATTTCTTCTAGATACGTATTGTATATGTTTTTTTTTTTCTCTCTCTTTATATCAGCTACCAGGTCAGGTTATCTTGCGACATAGGCCTCCTCAAGTTCCCTCCATTTTTGCCGATCCAGCGTCCCTGCCCTGTCCATTTCCATTTCAGGATACGCGTTTTTACTTTTACATCTGCTACTTTAGTAATTTTTCTTATTATTGTTGCTTTCCTTTTGTCTATCAGTCTTAGACCCATCATACTCCTTTCCATTCCTCTTTGACATACGCTTAGTTTGTGTTCGATCTTCTGAGTTAGCGGCCAGGTCTGGCAGCCATATGTAAGGCATGGCAGTATGCAAGTGTTAAAAACTTTTCTCTTTTCTGAAATGGGTATTGTTTTGTTTTTCATTACTTCCTTTAGGGACCAGTATCTTTGCCATGTATTGTTCACGCGTCTTTCTACTTCTTTGGTTGATAAGTTTTTAACAGATATAATTTGGCCCAGGTATACGTATTTTGTTACGTATTCGATTTCGTCGTCGGCCACATAAATTTTAACTTCGGGCCTATTTGTCATCAACTTTGTTTTTGCCGTATTCATCGATAGTCCTGCCTTTATACTTTCTAATGCCAGCTGTTGCAGCATTATTTGTAAGGTGTTAGGGTCTTCTGCAAATAAAATGAGATCGTCTGTGAATCTTAGATGGTGTAATTTTTCACCGTTTATATTTATGCCGAAGGTATTCCAGTCTAGTTGCCTAAAGATGTTTTCCAAAACTGCATTGAATATCTTTGGTGACAGTGGGTCTCCCTGTCTTACTCCTTTCTGTATTTTGAATTGATCACCGATCTTTTCTAGTTGCACCTTCGCTGTGCTGTTGACATATATTTGTTTGATAATCCTTATATATTTACTTGCTACTCCTTGGTCTTTTAGAGAATCCCAAATGTAATTGTGCTTCAAAGAGTCGAATGCTTTATTGTAATCTACGAAGGATAAGTAGTATGGACGGGTTACACAATAAGCGAAGTCAAATCAAATACTTCTTAGTAGGTGACATATCGTCGACGCGCGTGCAATACCGCGTATCTACCGTTTGCTATAAAGATTAATTTTATCTGCTATTTCATATTATTTCAATCCAAATTAGACCTTACGGAAAAATGTACTTACGCGGTATTGCACGCGTGTCGACGATATAATACTTTTGAATCGTCATTGAATGCAACGCAAAGTGATTCTACTGCCGGTTCGGAAACTATATCTACCGAGAAGACACCGGTAAGAAACTCAGTAGATTAGTTACAGTAGCAGTATCTAGCTTATTAGAATGTGTAGCTCACTAAAGACCGAATCATATACTTTTGTTAATGAGTGATGAAACAATTAAGTACTCAAGTAAGTATTTACTTTCTTGAGTATGTACTTAATTATAGGTGTAGTGTGGCTGGAGCAGACCAGCCCCCAAAGGTGGCACCTGTTCACAAGTATGACGTATGTGCCAGCCATCGCTTCACTCAACTATATTGAAGGGAATGTAACGACCCGCCACATAGCGCCACCACCCCAGTGACGTAAGAAGATTGACGATATAATACTTTTGAATCGTCATTGAATGCAACGCAAAGTGATTCTACTGCCGGTTCGGAACCTATATCTACCGAGAAGACAACGGTAAGAAACTCAGTAGATTAGTCACAGTATCCGTAAGTCAGAACTTATTGTTACTGTAAATAAGTGATGAAACAATGAAGTATTTTTTTCAAATTAAATTTTTCTTGTTTCTAGTAGGTGACATATAACACTTTTAAATCGTCATTGAATACAATGTAATGGTTCTACTGTTTTTTCAGAAACTCTATCTACCAAGAAGACATCGGTAAGAAACTCAGTAGACACAGTATCTAACTTATTGCTATGTGTAGCTCACTTTGGACCAAGTCATATAGTTTTGTTTTAATGAGCGATGAAACAATTAAGTACTTAAGTAAGTATTTACTTTCTTGAGTACTTAATTGTAGGTGTAGTTTGGGTTGGCTGGAGCAGACCAGCCCCCAAAGGTGGCACCTGTTCACAAGCATGACGTATTCTCCAGCCATCGGTTTACTCAACTATATTGAAGGAAATGTCACAACCCGCCACATAGCGCCACCACCCCAGTGACGTATAAGCAAGCACTTACAGAGTATGGTGTTGTGTTTTTTTTTCGACTTAAGTAAAGAAAAAAGGAGGGTTCTAATTTGACTCTATATTTATTATGTTCCCTTACAACTTTTTACATAAGTAACGTTTTTTGAGATATGATGAACTTCATAGCCAACAGGGGATCGGATCAGACGTTGGTCTCAGGTTTGATTCTAACTGGGTCAATATGGAAAACGAACATTTGCTTACTGTCTCGGATCTAGATGTCGTGGTACCGTCTTTGTTTCTGACTTTTGTAACACAGCTGTTTATTTAATTTACCACCAAATCAGAGCTATGTATGTGATGTTGAGTAATTTTTATAAATTTATTAACATGGTATCGTTAAAAGTTAACGATCTGCTAATTACAACTAAAGATAAAATCTTGGCTTAATATTTACAAAAAAAAAGTGGCCAAAAACGAAATTGCATTAGTCCAATTCATATTTGACCACTTATTTTTCAAAATATCATCCCATAATCCAACCATCAATTAGAGCCCCTCGTTAAGTAATGATGAATAGATAGTAGTCTAAAATCCCAAAGGTCATCGTAACAATATTTATTACAAAACAACTTACCCTACTAACTTTCTTAGTGATGACCATTGCCAAATGTAACCGAAACCGATATGACCGAAAGAGAAAACTGTTAATTTTTGAGTCTCCACTGGAACAAGACGAATATATTGAGAATTAAATCACAATAATTTTGATTTCCAAAGATTTCATTTTTCTCATGATAATAACAAAGGTTTTTGGTTTTTATAAATATATAAAAATGAATATGAAAAACCTATGTTAGTCTGAAAACATAGTAAAGCTAGCATTATAAAGCTTTCGAATATTTACTTCTAATGTCTGGTTTTATTTTTTCAGCAAAAAAAAATCGATATATTACTATAACTCAAAATAATATTGTGCCAAACCAACATTGTAGCCAAAATTGTTTTTTCAGAAAATTTCTGTTTTGAACTGAAACCGAAACTATAAGAAACCTACACAAAACAGCCTCCGCCCAAATGAAGAGCAAGTTTAGTTCGAACAGTTGGGCGAATCAGATTCCCTTCCTGTTTACCTTGCCTAGTCAACAATCTTGTCTAACTTTGTGTATTTAAAGGGAGAAACCTTTGTGGACCAAGGGCTAGGGGCTCCGACGCTTCGATATTATATAAGTACCGAAGTTTGTGGGGGCAAATTGTCATTAAATACAATGTAATGGTTCTACTGTTTTTTCGGAAACTCTATCTACCAAGAAGACAATGGTAAGAAACTCAGTAGACACAGTATCTAACTTATTGCTATGTGTAGCTCACTTTGGACCAAATCACATAGTTTTGTTTTGATGAGTGATGAAACAATTAATCTTTGTTATCATTCAGATACTTAGTTAGATAAGTAACTGTTTGCCCTTATGCCCGGTTCCAATATTTGAAAAACGATCTGATCTAGTTACGGATAGTAATAATTTAATACGAGGCGTAAGCTAAAAACGACCGACAAACGACTGATGACAACTGGTATGGAAATAAAATTATGGAACGGTATTAACTATTCGTATTCAGCTGTAGAAAAACGGATAGTAATTTTAGACGCATTACGAATCGTAAAATATTGGAACCTGTTGGTTTTTAGTACCTACCTATAATAAAAGACAAAATTTCATCACAAATCAAGAAGCTTAAATGTTATTACAGAAATCGAAATTTTGAGTTAATTCTTTTTACATTTTAAAAATTAACAAATAACGTAATTAATACATTTTATCGAGTAAAACTTGATTGAATTTTTAAATTACCAAATACAACAAACAACTTTAATTAAATAGTTCTACAAATTACGTTTATTGCACAAAATCATTACTGCAAGAGCTTTTAATGAAGCGAAATTATCATGATACCGTGCGATAGTTTTTAATGATTTACGTCTGAATAAATTAATTATAATAGGTCGCTGAATGTGAGAGATAAACTCTTGTTGATTTATAAGGATACATTTATCAATGTACAGCTCAAACCATTTAATGGGCTGTGTAAAATTTGGCACACAAGTAATCATTTTCAATTGGCACAAAATAATTAAGGATGCCTTAAAAAAGATTTTTCAAAATATACCCCTTAAGAATGGGACGTAGATCTGATTGTCACGCTGATGAGGTTGGTTACAGGAGAGTGGAATGGGTCACTTTAGCCGGCAAAGCACCGGCTTCCACTGCGAGGTGGGGATGGTCGAGTTGGATCGCCAATCCCCACTAACCCCCCAACCACCGTGGGGAGAGGAGACGGTGACCGGGTGACGGTACGGAGCGTCAAAGCATTTTCTTTCGTCAGAAAAAAAGGGGAGCGGAATGGGTCAAAAATTCCACATTATTTTAGGTCCATAAATAGTTGTTGTAGTTAAAAACAGGAAATGTCAATTACTTCCAATTGAACATCTTGAACTTGATACCCACACATTACCGCATCAAAATCATTTAAAACTCAGAAAAAATTCCATCCATTTTATAAGAAAAAAATAAAGTCAAAAGAAAGAAAAAAAGATCGTACAAAATCACATTACAAGCTGTGGGAACGTATGTTCTTTACTAAAAGTTTTTTTTTATCTATTTGAACATTACATTCTGTCACACACTGGGACATTTACTAAAAGTGGAAGTACTTTCGCCAAGCTAGGTGTTATCTGCTCGGGGACAAAGGCCCAACTACCAATCTTGGTTTGTTTTACTTGTAAGTATATAATATACTCAGTGGCGACGATAACTCTGACATTGGCTAATCGTGCATTACGACATATCGACATAAATACGGCGTCAGCAGAATTGGCATAGTAGACAATCTGTAGGTCATGTCGTAGTACAAATGTAAAATGGAATAAAAAATGTTAATTATGATCACAAACGATTAAACAAGAAAGAATACTCATACCCGAACAAAATACTGCGCTTAACATCAATCAAGTACCTGCCCCAGCATGAGACAGTAACCTCAGGTATTCCAGTATCTGGAAACGTACGGACCCGGTCCCCTGACCTGTAACTTCCGGGAGGCCCCGCAACGATCCTCCCAATATCCTGTCGCGTTCAGGTCCCTGATTATGATAAATGGCCGCGTTCCCTCCACCGCAAATAAAATGTGTGCGAGTTTAACAAACAACATGAGCGCTGCTAAAACACAACATGTTCTTATGTTGGAAAAATAATCTCATATTTACTTTCTCTGTGGAGGATAGATAGATATATGTGGGGTAGCGGATGTATCCGAACGTAGTGTATGTGCGATGCCTATACGTATGAATATCCGAATGAAGAGAGTTAGATTTGAACGACGAACGACGACGATGATGTGGAAGACGTGTGTATGGTGTATTTAATATTTAAGTATTAGAAACAGAAAAAAATATCTCCCCTTGCAGTGCGGGAATAGAACCCACGACCTTCACGTATCGCGCGTGCTGCTCTTCCAACTGAGCTTACTGCAAGTTATCGTCGGCGATGAATTTTTTCTGCTGTATCAACCGTTAGCCTCCAGTAAGTGCCCTCTGCCGAATATGTTTAGAACTACATACTTATCGTCTTACTACATATTATTATATTATACTTTATTTTTCTGTTTCTAATATTTAAAGTAAGCTAGTACGGCGTAAAGTACTATAAAAATCGTATTTAATATTTATTTGCTTTTAATATATTTTGATTATTTACAATTTGCTTCTTTCATTTCCCATCCATTACATTTAAATGGGATCGCTGAAATAAAAGGCACTTGAAATTAAAAAAAAAATATATATTCTCCTCTTAGCGTCTTATGCGTCTTTTCTTCTAATGTCACCCGACCATAAACTACAATGTTGCCACTGCCTTAATTAAAACTGACTCTAAAATAATACACAAAAACCACTTTCTCCCACATATAAAGGTACACTTTATTGCACAGAAAAATTTACAGAAATTGGCCTTACAGACATATTCAAGTACAATGTAGGCGATCTTATTGCTAGAAAGCAATCCTTCCAGACAACCTTTAGGTAGAGGAAATAGTAGATATCGAGAAACGGATACGGCCGTGCAAAATATTTATTGAAAAAGTATTAACAGAAAACATTAATACCAAAACGTGATTAACAAAAAACAAATACATAAAAAGAATAACATAAATAAATAAATACATACAAACATATAAATAAATAAATATATATTAGGATAGGGTTCTTGCCGGTATCTTCTCTGTAGTTATAGGTTCCGAACTGGAGGTAGCTTTATCTAGTTTATGTAGACAATTCATAAATATAACAGATGTTATTTATACGAATAAAATGATTTCTGATTCAGATCGTGAATTTTGAGAATTGCACCACCCTATGTCCTGGGCATTAGAGCTTATATCAAGCTGCAAGTGATAACCTTGATGTACATAATGTCGCAGGCCGGTTATGTAATATAAACAATATGAAAGAAAGAAAAAAATTATGTCACAAAAAAGGCAAATACTCAGTACTTGTTAAAGTATCGTAGTGACCCCAACGCTGGTCTTCTGCTTTTTTTTCTTTTTTATTACACCCACCTGATGTTAAGTGGTAATGAGATAGATAGATAGATAGATATACTTTATTGCACAAAACTTTACAGAAATAGGTTTTACAGATTGATTATAGTACAATTCAGGCGGTCTTATCGCTAGAAAGCGATCTCTTCCAGACAACCTTAAGGTAGAGGAAATAGTAGATGGCGAGAAATGGGTACGGCCGTCCTAGTTTAAAGGCGACAAGTACAGCATAATAAATCTGTTACTGGACTTGTCGCCCTTACCTTGAAGGCTTGACCCCTGCTACTAATGTAGCACCCACCAGGAGCTCTGCGAACCTTACTCACACGCAGGAACACAACAACACAGAAGTGATTGTTATTTGGCTGCGGTCTTCAGCAAGATGGAGATATTTCACCAGTCGGGCTGCTCTAGTTCGAGCAATAAATCGCTATGCGCTACCTCTCTTACCTTGTGTATAATAAATACAGTGGCATAGTTGTAGGTCACGCCACTTTTTTATCCATTAAAGGTTATTGACCTTACATATGACGTTTTTGATTGAAAGGTAACATTCAGTTTATTAAAGATACCATGTTCTTACATCAAAACATTGAACTTCCTTAAATGGCCAAGTTTAGATTAGATCATGCCTACCTGAGATAAAGCAAACAATTAAAATTTCAAAGTAAAGTAAATTTCAAAGTTCGGATGATAAGCCAATTTCCATGGCAATTTCCAAATACCTAACCGAAGAACGAATTCTAGCCCTTCATAAATTTTAATTTTTCAAGGAACCGTTTTTTTGGCTTCGATTTTAAACTTATGCCAGCCTTCACCTACCACTGGTGAAAAGAAACACAGCATAAGGCATCCCCCAAAATGGTCTATTTTCAAATAATTACTTGACTATACATTTATAAAATAAATTTCTTTTTTGATAACCTGTTTTTATAAAATTAGTTTCTTGCAATTATTTAACAATTTGTGTCACTTGCAAAAGTTTCAAAAAATAATACATCACCATTATTCTTGTCGTTAGGTAGAATGGTGGTCACCCATTTCAAAGCGAACCACAGGCAGGCAGGCATTGGCTGACTAACTTTCGCCATTGTTTTCAAACCACGTAAGTAGGTATACAAATCCGTATGCCAAGGCTATATTAAAAAATGGCAGTTGATAAAATTATGTTCTTGATTTAAATAATAAAAAACCAAATGCTATGGAATTACGCGCAGAAGTAAAATCTCATAAACCGAGGGTTCCCTGGTCAAACCCGATAAGTGCCAAAAACATACTTCTGAGATAATCGATGTTAAAGGTTTGTAAACAGTAAAAGTGCATTTTAATAAGTAAATGTCCACAATTTTGGGTTTTATTAGTAATGATATTTCATAAAGATTTAGTTTTCATATTTGTTTTACTTCTAATGCTTTCAGTTTTGCTGTAAACATTTTTTTTTTGGTAAAGGGTGCCGACTTATTGGGTTTTACCTGAGAGAAAAAAACGATTTAATCACTTAAGTTTTTATTAATTCCAAGCAAAAAACAATTTTAATTATGTTTGCATTAGATTATTACTTACTTACTTTTATACTATGTTTATATACTTATTTATTGTTCAAATTTTGAGGATAATTTTCATTTAATATTCTATCCAGCTATGATTTTCTTCGGGAATGATTTGTTTCGTGTACATAGTTTTCGACCAATTAGACCCATCAAACTACCGCTTTATTGATCTTCTAGCGTATATGACGCATCTCAGGGGGGAGACAATTGCCGAGGCATTTGATCGGGTCTGGCACAAAGCTCTTTTTTCCAAGCTTACGGCATATGGACTACCCACACGGCTTTGTGACTGGATTTCCGGCTTTCTGCGTCACGTAGAAGTCACATCGTGTCTGACTGATGCCTATCGCAGTTTATGCGTATTTATCGCCCGCCCTCTTCCTTCTTCATATAAATGATATGCCACTGCTTGGAAACATACATTGCTATGCTGATCACAGTACGGTTAATGGAAGAAACCTTGGTTGGCCTTCAGCTGGCAACGCAGTAATGGAGGAGGTACGGGAGAATTTTGTCGTTGAACTGGATTGGGTGTTGAGCCTCATGAGCCAATGGGTTTCAAATAACCAGGTCCAATTCAACGCTGAGAAAACCCAAGAGTGCGCATTTTTGACAAAAACATCCCATTTCCTTCTGCTTTCCATTCATCAGGACGCTCCCCTCTGCCTGCAAACAGTCTAATAAGTAAGTAAGCCTGCTTGGCATGGATATCCGCTGTAACCTTAATCAAGATCAGTACATCGAGAGTTTCATCTCATTAGCATCCAAAAAACAGAATAGAGTGCTTTGTTTTCTCACGCCGGACCGGCTTTGTGTTTAATACAAGGCTCAAGTCAAGTCCTGTCTGGACTACTGCTTGTATCTCTGGGACGGTTCCGCCAAATACCTTATGGATGGTCTTAATTGGTTACAGCAAAGGGCTGTGCGCATTATCAATGTTCAAGAGGTTACTGAGAACCTTGATCCTCTTCAATTTCGTAGAGACATTGGTTTATTGACTGTCTTTTATCGTTTTTATCTCGGTGAGTGTTCCGAGGAACTGTTTTCTCATATCCCACCTTCCCTTTTCCTTTACAAAACAAGAGCCGGCCAACGATGTTATCGCTTCACCGTGGAAAATATTCTATCACGAGCTCATGTGTTTCCTCCGTCTAATGAACTCCTTCAAAAGGTGCGGGAAGAAGCATCATGCAGGCTAGTATGGCGATGCTAACGGATAGGATATTATGAAATCAAATCCATTGTTATCGTGATGTGGGTTCCTCTCTTGCTTACCATTAGGTCGGAAGGAGACAATATACCACGTTTTTATATAAAAAAATATTGACATCTGAATCTTGGAAACAAAGGTAAAGTTACCAATAAACATCATATTATATGTTTATATATAACATGATTTAAAAAATTACATGTGTCTTGTCGCCAAAAAAAATATGCTTGACGATACTATTCATCTGCGTGGCAATCTTTTTGTGACTTTTCAAGTTCTCACGAGTAATTTGTATTTGCTCCAAAGATAATCTTGCGAGGAGAAAGCAGAACAATATCCAACGAATATAGGTACAGTAAAATTTACCAAATTCCAATTAAAAACGTATTTAGAGCTTTGTAATAGATCACGCCCCAAAAAAGCACAAGGTCATGGCACGTGAGAAAAATAACCCTCTGATCTTGCTGAATAAATAAAAAAATTGTAAAATGGTGTCAATAAATACTTTCAAAAAATATTAGATTTAAATTTTAACCATGCAAACAATAGTGCCATTGATATGAATCTGCACATAAATGCTGCTATTTTTATTTTCTAAGCATAGGGTAGGAAAACCGGAAATAGCATCCTCTTATTCATACGTAAAAAGTGTAAAATTATTTCAAAACCTTGTAATCATAAGTACGTAAAAGAAAAATAAAAAGTAAGACGTGAAACCCAATAACTATCCTTCCATTAAAAATATTTCTATGTACGTAAATATTGTAACCTAAATTGGTTAGAGGTAAAACCCAATAAGTTCCCTATTCCGGAGTCTAGATGATGCTATTACGTTTAAATAAACTGAAAGTATAATTATTTTGTCAAAATTATGTGCAATGTATTTAAACGAAGGTCGACGCTGGCGATCTTGTCGCCATCTGTCTAATGTTATGTCTACTGTCATATCTACTTATTGGGTTCTTCCCCAAATAAAATTACAGTCCAATGTTGATATCTTCTCGTGCGAGTATCCGATAAGTATGCTTTTCATATGTCATTTCTAATATTTGCTTGAAGTAAAACACTATAAGTAGTAGTTAATGGGTTTTAGCTTAATTATAAAACTTGTTTGCATACTTAATATTATAATAGTAAAACCCAACAAAATGTGTTGATTGATTTTAATCTTAAGTAAAACCTCGTTAATTCAAAATTTCCCTGGTATGAAAACCCAATAAGTGCAAATAACTTGTCTTACCTTAAGTCACTTAGTTTAATTTCCTGAAATATATTTGTCCTAAAACCCAATAAATATACATTATTGGGTTCTTCATCTAATTAAATTTAAAAAAGTTTCCTTTAAATATACTTATATTGTTTATGTATTGGTCAAAAAGAAAAAAGTAGCACTTATTGGGTTCTTAGTGAAGCGTATCTTTGTGATAAATTGTAACTCGATTTATTGGAATATACCATTAGAAAGAGCAAAAAAAGTGCATCTTAACTGCATTTATAACTTAAATTCTCAATTTTTGTCACTTATCGGGTTTGACCAGGGAACCCTCGAAACCTCAAACATAAAACCTAAAAAAAAACATACCGACCGAAAGCTCCAAATGAAACTTGCATTATAAATTGTCCTAACATTGCAAAACAAGGTACAGCAATAATAATGTACAGAACTACACTCAAAAATGAGCCTTACGGCAAAGTCATAAGAGCTCCAGTGCTTATATTTTATTCCTCGTTACTACAGACACCTTGTATATTCGCTAGTGCCGGGACGAATAAGGGTTTTACGCCGAAAACGGGAGACGAAATTCAAATTGAGTTTAAATTTGGGCCGAACATTAAAAGTTCGCTCGGAAACGCATTCAGGTGATGGTTTTTCTGTTTGTTTCGCTTTTGGGTCGACGTAAGTAATTAAAGGAGCAATATTTGTGACGTTCATTTAATTAAATATCAAAATAAACTAAGGTGTAAAGGGCAATCTATTATACAAATTAGTTAATAATAAATTTCAAGAGTTAAATGTCCACGACCTCCGTAGCCAAGAGGCAAGCGTGCCGGACTTTGGCGTCGCGCCATCTTTGAGGTTCCGGGTTCGATCCCCGGTCGGGTCAATATGGGAAACGAACTTTTCCATATTGTCTCGGGTCTGGGTGTTGTGGTACCTTCGTTGTTTCTGATTTCTGTAACACAAGTGCTTTAGCTACTTACCACAGAATCAGAGCAATGTATGTGATGTTGTCCAATATTTATAATAGGTTCTGGAACTGAAATATGATATTAGATTTAACATCAAAAATTTCCGTCTTTAGGAAATTTTATAGGAGTACCTACGTGTAAGCCGATTGAACACCACTGTAAACACAAAAAACGGTTTTTCACGTAACAATAAACTTAATTTTAAATAATTGTTCTAAATAATTGTCCTATTCGAACACACACTTTGTAAGATTATAAATATTCTACGTTTGGTTTTTGAAATAGATAAAAATAACTTTATGCTTACCTAAACTTCTGCTGAATTGCTGGAAACGGTAATTTGGCCGAATCAGAACTTTTAGCCGAAAACCTTCCGTCTATCACTAGTCTGGACCTCCTTTCTTTCTGCGAGAATATGGTAGTTTTATGCAAGTTTAAACTGAACGACAGTATTACAGACGATGAAAGAGATGGGTAGGTACACCACTGTCTTTCTGTTGAACACGAAACGGGACAAATAAAGGTTGAAATAACGTGATAATATATGTATATTTATAAGGCTTTCTAAATAATTTTTGAGTATTTTTTTATTTAAAAGGACCATTAGTTTGACGACCTCCGTAGCCGAGAGGCGAGCGTGCCGGACTTTGGCGTCGCGCCATCTTTGAGGTTCCGGGTTCGATCCCCGGTCGGGTCAATATGGGAAACGAACTTTTCCATATTGTCTCGGGTCTGGGTGTTGTGGTACCTTCGTTGTTTCTGATTTCTGTAACACAAGTGCTTTAGCTACTTACCACAGAATCAGAGCAATGTATGTGATGTTGTCCAATATTTATAATAGGTTCTGGAACTGAAATATGATATTAGATTTAACATCAAAAATTTCCGTCTTTAGGAAATTTTATAGGAGTACCTACGTGTAAGCCGATTGAACACCACTGTAAACACAAAAAACGGTTTTTCACGTAACAATAAACTTAATTTTAAATAATTGTTCTAAATAATTGTCCTATTCGAACACACACTTTGTAAGATTATAAATATTCTACGTTTGGTTTTTGAAATAGATAAAAATAACTTTATGCTTACCTAAACTTCTGCTGAATTGCTGGAAACGGTAATTTGGCCGAATCAGAACTTTTAGCCGAAAACCTTCCGTCTATCACTAGTCTGGACCTCCTTTCTTTCTGCGAGAATATGGTAGTTTTATGCAAGTTTAAACTGAACGACAGTATTACAGACGATGAAAGAGATGGGTAGGTACACCACTGTCTTTCTGTTGAACACGAAACGGGACAAATAAAGGTTGAAATAACGTGATAATATATGTATATTTATAAGGCTTTCTAAATAATTTTTGAGTATTTTTTTATTTAAAAGGACCATTAGTTTGACGACCTCCGTAGCCGAGAGGCGAGCGTGCCGGACTTTGGCATCGCGCCATCTCTGAGGTTCCGGGTTCGATCCCCGGTCAGGTCAAATATGGGAAACGAACTTTATATATTGTCTCGGGTCTGGGTGTTGTGGTACCGTCGTTGTTTCTGATTTCTGTAACACGAGTGCTTTAGCTAATTACCACAGAATCAGAGCAATGTATGTGATGTTGTCCATTATTTATTGATTTATTATTTATTTATTTATTAGTTCAGGCCTTTCTTTAGCAATTTTCAATTTCAATTGTCTAATAATTTCGTCAGCATTTATAAATCATACCGATTTCGTAAATTAAAATTTGAATAATTAAAAAAAATAACGAAATAAAAGTTATTGTTTGACAAATAGTTTCAGTAGTTTTTTTTACAAATTAAAGCTAAACGATAATGTGTAAGCGCTCTTACGATAGTATGTACCGTTTCAAGTGACTCTGAAAATGGAATACACGCACAAAGTTGCCCCGCAGGAATCGAGAGCTTTGAGATTAAGCTCGGTATAAACTACTAGACCAGGCAAAACCATATATTCGTAGAACAAAAATGTATCTGAACGCGAAATGCAGGAAATGAAAGTCGGTACAAATCTGCGCCGCGCTGCACAATTATTTATTCGGCGCGTTTCCACTGCGCTGTGGCTGTGTTATTTATTTCAGACATATTTATGCACGTGTCGCACGGATTCATGGATGTTTTTAATGGTTTTGTTACACGTTGCGTCGATACTAATGTTACTAGAGCACTATCGTTACATAAATAAATGAAAATAAATATTGGGAAGCGTCACATAGATTGCTTTGATTCTGTGGTGAGAAGCTAAAGCATTTGTGTTACTGAAATTATTTAATAAATTATTAAAGATTTACGTAGATTCGTGTGAAAACGAAATGACAACATGCATATACTGCTGTGGCGACTCTCCACCAAATTTCATTTGCATAGACTAATATATTATAATATTTTTCCGTATGTTCTAATTTGGATTGAAATAATCCCTACTAATATTATAAATGCGAAAGTAACTCTGTCTGTCTGTCTGTCTGTTACGCTTTCCTGCTTAAACCTCTCAACCAATTTTGATGAAATTTGGTATAGGTATACGATGTATCTCAAGAACGGACATAAGCTACTTTTTATTAGAAAATAAGGGGGGCATGGCGGTAATACTACCTTTGAAAGTTTATGTGGATTTTTTTTTATTTTTTAAGTTAGAGATATGAAATTTAGGACAAATATAGCTCGAAACTTGGATTAAAATATAGACTACTTTTTGTTTCGAATATTAGGGGAGAAAGGGGTAAAAACGACCACGAAAGGATGTAGTCCACGCGAACGAAGTCGCGGGCACAGCTACTATAAAATAATAGTAGCAAATCAAAACTAACATTTATGACAAAGACTAGATACGCGGTATTGCACTATAACCGATTAGATTGTTAATTTTATCTTTTAATTTCTTCTAAGAAAAACTATATCGGTTGTGTCAGTTGTGTAAATGACAGAGTGTAAAAATTTCTTTATCCGTTTCAATCGCGTTATTATATCTCTTCCATACACTCTCCGTACAGTATTATTTAAGCAATTCCTCCATCTTTCACTCCTTTTAAATGTAAATAGTGAACTGTGTGTTTGTGTATATGAAAACTTTCCGTGTACAGTCGCCGTCAGATATATCGGAGCAGACAAAGTGACCAAATACTTCTGAACAGTTTAAAATGTCAATAAGTTCCATACACTACAAGTTACCATTAATATCTGAACATTCACTACTTCAATAATATCTGAGCAGATGCCAATAATAACTGAACACTCATAACGTCAATATGTGTCACGCACGTCATGTGTCTCATTGAGCTACCTGTGTAGATGAGTGTTCAGATATTATTGGTTAGTTGTGTGTATAGAAGTTATTGACTAGCATCTGCTCAGATATTACTGAAGAAGTGAATGTTTAGATATTAATGGTGACTTGTAGTGTATGGAACTTATTGACATTTTAACTGTTTGGTCACTTTGTCTGCTCTGATATATATGACGGCGACTGTACATATTTGAGTCTTTAAACACCACACCCATCACTATACTACCATTTACGAATGCATCATGAGTATCAACGCTTTGAATTACTACCATCAACTCCATAACAAGCGAAACACGAAAACGCCCAAAATTTACTTTCGCGTTCAGAAATTTGCGATATTGAAACGGCTTTCACGTTATAATTGCTTTAAAGATTTAGTTAAAGTGGTTCTACTTCAAACGGTGCCGTAACATCTATCCGTCGTATGAAAGGATTTGATGCCGCTTTAATGAAATTAACTCTGAAATAGGGAAGGCAATTTTCGGGGCAGGAATAATTCGGTAAATATTAAGTGGTGTACAGTCGGCGAGAGGAACAGGTGGTAATTTTTTATTTAGGTCAAAATTTTGATTTTTTCCATGGTGTAGAGGCTAGAACGTTAGGTTAAGAACTCGGAAGTCGTGGGTTCAATCCCGCGGGTAACACATTTGCTTTGTTTTTTTATATTCCACTACAAGATTGACATCATCCCACCTGACTAGGTGGTAATGAGGTCCTAGCTAAAGGGCGACAAATTCAGCATAATAAAGGTGTTACTGGACTTGTCGCCCTTACCTTATAGGCTAGACCCCTGCTACTAATGTTGCACCCCCCAGTAGCTGCACGCAGGAACATAACAATGCCGAAGTATGTAATTATTATTTCGCTGCGGTCTTCTGTAAGATTATTCCAGTATCGTTAAGGAATAGCAGGCTTGCATCACCTATAGTTAATCTTTTTTCCTAGAGGTCTTTTAGAGGTATTTTTAGTGAGTTGTCTCCGCCACTCCATATCATAATTAAGGATTAAATAAAGCCTGTGGTCGTGAATTAAATTGTTCTTATTAAATTATGAACTGAAAGTCAATCGTACTAATTTTGCCATTACGAATGCAGTAACATATTCACTTCTAGGCAAGGTATTGGAGAATAATGATTACCTATAGAAATTCGGCATGAGATTTTTTAAAGGGACAAATCACATTCACTGCTCTTACTTTGTATTAAGTTATAACACCATTTGTGTTACGGAAACCGGAAACAACTAAAGTACCTACCACAACACACAAACCTGAGACAATATAGAAAAGTTTGCTTTTCATATTGATTCGACCAGAATCGAACCCAGGACCCTAAAATGGTGTGATGCCAAAGTTCAGCCCGTTCCCCCCCTACCTATACGGATGTCGTTACTACGAAAGTGGTCAATAAAAATATCCCAAATTTACCTTTAAAGCGGTATACCAATATCTTATCTGACTGTACTTACTTCGAAGTATGGTGGCAACGGTTCGTTAGTCTCACCGAAGTAAAAGATAAGTGACACTCATCTTTTGATGAAGCCTTGGAACCAATTTTGACTAAAACGAGTGGTTACGGTAAAAGTAAAAGTCATATCAATTTCTTTGAACCTTTAACTTGTTAACAGGCCTAGCATACGCAATATGTCAAATTTATCGCATGAGACTACAAAAGTTTCGATACTGTTGATTGGCTAATAACACACTGCACTCGTATTTTCAGCCAATCAGAAGCTGACGCACTGACTTCAATCGATTTGGACGTTTGTTAAGAGCGCGATAAAATTTAGTCGCGTTCCGTATGCTAGGCTAGTAAGACTCAAAAAACGAATATTTTATTCGAAAATATAAATGGATTTTTTGTTCCCGTTTATGTATTAGCATAATTAACAAAACATATTTTTACGTCTAGTTATTGGTAGGGTCGGTGAAATAAAACGTGTGGTAACTCATTAATGATCATCTGTATAAAAGTGAGATTGTTCATCGGAATGGAACGAATGGTTGATTGAGTGAATAAAATTACGTTGAGTGTATGAATAAGTGGACTTGGCTTTTTTTTAACATTCCGTATTATTATTCAGTTAAAGTTTAGTCAAAATAAAGAAATAACGAAGAAACGATTAGGATATTAACACCTTTCACAAATAATTTTGAGGTCAATTTTAAAATAAAAATAGAGAACTTTATTTTACACGGGCCATTTAGTTTTTTTTTCCAAATAATAATAAATAATAAATAAATATTGGACAGCATCACATACATTGCTCTGATTCTGTGGTCAGTAGCTTAAGCACTTGTGTTACAGAAATCAGAAACAACGACGGTACCACAACACCCAGACCCGAGACAATACGGAAAAGTTCGTTTCCCATATTGACCCGACCGGGGATCGAACCCGGAACCTCAGAGATGGCGCTCGCCAAAGCCAGGCCCGCTCGCCTCTCGGCTACGGAGGTCGTCATATTAGAGGGACCCCACACTAGCGTCTTTCGAGCGTCAGCGTCTTGCCGCGACGACGTTGTTTGGGCGTTGCGTCGACGCGGCGCCCGCTCAGCGTCGACGCGGCGCCTTCTCAGCGTCGACGCGGCGCCCGCCCAGCGTCGGCGCGGCGTTTGAGCGGCGCTTGCGCTGGGCGTCCTCTGCACATCGCGTTCGAGCGTCGCGCCGCGCTGACGTCATGTACAGTTATTTCGAAAATGGAAATGTAAGATTTGAATAACGCACAATATAATGTTTTATATTGCAGTGATAAATTAATGCTTTCAACTTGTAAAGGAAAAAATATATTTTACCTATTTGACACATAGCACGAAAAGGCAACTTTAGCATTTATTTTCTCGAAAACTAAAAGTACTTAATTGAAAATGGGTTTCTTCGGCAATATGAGCTAGTATTTTAAGCTACATCCATATTTGCTATCAGCTAAAAAGTCTTCTACCTACTGATTCTAAAACACGGGCGGGCCGAAACAATTGAGTTGATCATTGTACTGTTGTCAAAATAAACGCTGCGGCAGGCGTCGGGCCGGCGCGGCGCCTGTGGAGCGCAGTCCTGGCGTTCGTCATTTCGACCGCGCCGCTGCGCAAGCGTTGCGTCGGCGCCGCGTCGACGTTGCGTCGACGCCGCGTCGGCGTTGCGTCGACGTTGCGTCGGCGTTGCGTCGACGTCGACGCTCAAAGAACGCTAGTGTGGGGTTACGCTTAATCTTTTAAATGCAATTTTAAACTACTCCGTCAATAGAAGGTGCGTTAATAAGTTAAATCATGACGTCACAGTGTGCTATCTTCAAATTTTAAGATGGAATCGTATTTTGACAGTTATCAAGAGTATTCCAGTTGACTGCCAAGTCAACATCCCTATAATCATAGCGTTTCCTTTTTGTTTAGCCTTAGTTAGGTAAAAATTAAGCGAAACAAAATTGTCTAACTAAACTCCATTTAATTAAAGTTTATTTGTTTTGGAAACGCACTCAGCAACTTGTTTCCCACTAATTAATAAAGGCACGCGTGGGCTGTTTGCCCATTGTTTTTGCAATTGCCCGCCTTATTGGGCATTTGCCCGGCCTGTTTTGTAGTAACACTTCGCGCACTATCTAAGTTAAGACAGTCCGGGAAGATAGAAAATAGTCCGGAACGGTACGCTTGAGATAGCCACGCGTCGTAATTACACGTTGCAACAGTAATACGCTATTTATAATATTATATATGTTCATAATCGTGTTTACTTAACGCCTAAAAATACTGCAAAAATAGTCGAAAACTCCACACATAAAAACATACTTCATCGTTATACTAGTTTGAGAATTATGTGTAATGGAAGAGCGATATCGCTTGGTACTGAAAATATTTGTTTCAAGGCAACTTCGGCTACTAAAAGTGTGTTTAAATTATGTGAAAAAAAGTAATAAACGTATTTTTAAATTAATTTTTTTTCTTGTTTCACATTCTCTCAGTGTAGTACTTATTATTACTACTCTTAGTTTTTATTTTCCCGTTTAGGTGATATCTTCATCTTTGTGGACTTTTGACTAAACAAAGATGAGGTAAACGTTGCTAAATGAGTTGTAAAAGTGTCTAAATGTATGTACATAATTTTAACTGTAAAAATGTTCATACAATTATGTTTAAAGAACTTTATTTCTCATGAGAATTACAAGGTTTTCATACAATTCTAAAGGTGTTAAAGTTGGCTGTTTTCGTTACCATTATTATTATTACATTTATTACTACAACCTGCTTTATAAACTACTAAGAAATCTATACTAATCTATACTAATATTATAAAGCTGAAGAGTTTGTTTGTTTGTTTAAACGCGCTAATCTCAGGAACGACTGGTTCGAATTGAAAAAATATTTTTGTGTTAAATAGACCATTTATCGAGGAAGGCTTTAGGCTATATAACATCACGCTACAACTATTAGGAGCGAAGAAATAATGGAAAATGTGAAAAAAAAAACGGGGAAAATTATTCATCCTTGAGGGCTTTTAGGGCTGGTAACACATAACATTCGCACACTCAGGACCGACGAGAGGATTGCCGAACTGGAAGAGGAATTGAGCAAGATCCGGTGGGACATTGTAGGGTTATCAGAAGTCCGAAGACAGGGGGAGGACACGATAACCCTCCGGTCTGGAAACTTGCTCTACCACCGGGAAGGCGACGATTTGTCGCAGGGCGGTGTCGGGTTTATCGTTCACAAGTCTCTCGTAGCCAACGTGGAGAGGATTGAGAGTGTGTCGAGTCGAGTAGCGTACCTGATACTCAGAATAAACAAACGGTATTCGCTGAAGGTCATCCAGGTCTACGCTCCAACCTCGACACACCCGGATGATGAGGTGGAGGCTCTGTACGAGGATATCTCGAAAGCCATCCACTCATCCAAAACTCACTTCACTGTGGTTATGGGAGATTTTAACGCGAAACTAGGCAAAAGGAAAGGCGATGAGCTGAAAGTGGGGCAATTTGGATTCGGGCAGAGAAACCAGAGGGGGCAGAAGTTGGTTGATTTTTTGGAGAAGGAAAATCTCTACGTGATGAATTCCTTCTTCAAAAAATCACAACAAAGGAAATGGACCTGGATAAGCCCTAATGGTTCGACACGGAACGAGATAGACTTCATCTTGTCGGACAAGCGGCAAATATTCAATGATGTCTCAGTGATCAACATGGTGAAAACCGGGAGCGATCACCGAATGGTACGAGGCACATTGAATATTCGTGTCAAAGCCGAGCGGTGCCGACTGATGAAGTCTACCCTACGACCTACGTCTGCCGAGTGCGAAAACCCCGAAAGTTTTCAGCTCGAACTCGAAAATCGCTTCCAATGCCTAGACGAGTGCGAAAATGTGAACGATATGAACAACAGGTTTGTGGAAACTGTCCACACGGTGGGGTCGAAATTCTTCAGGACCCGCCGTTCCCATAGAACCAAAAAACTCTCGGACCACACCCTCGAGCTCATGGATCGGAGGAGAGAGATGACGGTGCAGTCTCCAGCCGCCTGGACTGAGCTAAGGCAGCTAAATAGACAGATCTCGAAATCGGTGCGACGCGATATTCGCCTCTACAATACAAACCGTATTAAGGAGGCGATCGAGCGGAACCAAGGCTCCAAAGTGTTAGCAAAAGATCTGTCTATTGGGCAGAGCCAGCTAACCAGGCTGAAGACCGACAACGGCACTGTCGTTTCCTCCAAAGGTGAGATCTTGAGTGAGGTCGAGCTGTTCTATGGACAGTTGTACAAGACATCCCATATTCCTGTTGTCGACTTGGTCCAAGATCCACGATCTAAGTTAACCCGACACTATACCGAAGACATCCCGGACGTCAGCCTGAACGAGATCAGAATGGCTCTCAAGCAGCTTAAAAACGGTAAAGCACCGGGTGATGACGGAATCACAACGGAGCTTCTGAAGGCGGGCGGCAAGCCGGTCCTAGTGGCCCTTCAGAAGCTATTCGATTCTGTCATCCTCGGGGGCATCGTTCCAGAGGCGTGGACCAGGAGCGTGGTGGTGTTGTTTTTTAAGAAGGGTGACAAAACCCGCTTGAAAAATTATCGACCTATCTCGCTCCTGAGCCACGTCTATAAGTTGTTTTCGAGAGTCATTACAAATCGACTCTCGCGCAGGTTCGACGACTTCCAGCCTCCCGAACAAGCCGGTTTCCGAAAAGGCTTTAGCACCATAGACCACATACATACGCTGCGTCAGATTATACAGAAGGCCGAGGAGTATAATCGGCCTCTGTGTCTAGCGTATGTGGACTATGAGAAGGCCTTCGATTCAGTCGAGACTTGGGCGGTGCTGCAGTCCCTCCAGCGGTGCCAAATTGACTATCGGTACATCGAAGCGTTGAAGTGTTTGTATAGAAACGCCACCATGTCAGTTCGAATCCAAGATAGAGGCACGAGACCGATCCCACTGCAGAAAGGTGTCAGACAGGGGGACGTAATTTCCCCGAAACTGTTCACCGCTGCATTGGAGGACGTCTTCAAGCTTCTCGATTGGACCGGACTCGGCATCAACATCAATGGCGAATACATCACTCACCTTCGATTCGCAGACGATATCGTGGTCATGGCAGAATCCCTGGAGGACCTTGGCACAATGCTCAATGACCTCAGCAGTGTTTCCCAACGGGTTGGTTTACGGATGAACATGGATAAAACCAAGGTAATGTTCAATGTCCATGTGACTCCGGCACCAGTATCTGTTGGGAATGCGATTCTCGAAGTTGTCGATCATTACGTCTATCTGGGACAAACTATCCAGTTAGGCAAATCCAACTTCGAGAAAGAGGTCAACCGACGAATCCAACTCGGCTGGGCAGCGTTCGGGAAGCTTAGGCATATCCTCACGTCCAAAATTCCCCAGTGCCTGAAGAGAAAGGTCTATGACCAATGTGTGTTACCAGTGATGACTTACGGAACTGAGACGTGGTCTCTGAATGTTGGCCTCATAACGAAGCTCGAAGTTGCGCAGCGTGCTATGGAGAGGGCTATGCTCGGCGTTTCCCTACGTGATCGGATCCGTAATACGGAGATCCGTAGAAGGACCGGTGTATCCGACATAGCCCGAAGAGTTAGCACGCTGAAGTGGCAGTGGGCAGGCCACATCGCTCGTAGGACCGACGACCGTTGGGTGAAGAGGGTCCTCGAGTGGCGACCACGTACCGGACGACGCAGCGTAGGGCGGCCCCCAACACGATGGACTGACGACATCGTCAGATGTGCGGGGAGCCGCTGGATGCAGATAGCGCAGGACCGCGCGTTGTGGCGTTCTGTAGGGGAGGCCTATGTCCAGCAGTGGACAAAAAGAGGCTGATGGATGGATGATGGATGGAGGGCTTACGTTGCGTGCGGGGTTAAAAAGGGGGGTGAAAGTTTGTATGGAAACCGACATCCACGCGGACGAAGTCGCGGGCGGCCGCTAGTACATCATAAAAAAACGTTTAACATTATGACTCCGGGACTGCAATAGTTTTTATTGTTTCCCGTGTAATCTTGAACGGTCGTATATATAATATATCTGTCGTTAGCTATAGAAATGGGGACATTATTTTTCTAAGAACTGTTGAGTTTGCCTTATATGGAACATGTACTATGTTACCTATTATTCTAATGGGAAATTAATAAAGTTCTTTATTATTTTGTTTGATTTGAGTTTATTTGTGCACAATTTTATTGACCATCTATCTTTTATAGGGATTTGTGGAAGTATCAAATTGTGATAGGTAACTAACTATTATCTTCAATGTACGTCCTACTAATATAGACACTAATAAAATAAATAGAAAAATGTATGTGTGTCTGTTACTTTGTCCGTCTTTTGTGGCAAAACAGAGCGACAAATTGACGTGATTTTTAACCGACTTCAAAAAAAAGGATTTCAATTCGACCCAATATATATATATATTTTTTATGTGTGTTCGGGCATAACTCCGTGACTTCAAGATACGAATTACTTCGTGTTACCTAAATGATTTTCTATTCTTCTATTCTATTCTGTTTTTTTTAACTTTTTAGTTCCCGTTTGAAGTCGGTTTTTTTTGTTAAAAATTTTTTTCAAGTGAATAGATGAAGGGATGGAGATTCACACAGGTTAGTTTTTGCTTCTTTCTAACCCATTCAACTTCCTAAAATGAGGAGTGGAAGTGGCTAAAACTTTATGTTATAGAAATCAAAAACAACAACGATACCACAACACCCAGACCCTAGACAATATAAAAAGTGCGTTTTCTATATTGACCCGACCGGGAATCGAGCCCGAGACCTCAGAGTTAATGCGATGCCCGCTCACCTCTCTGCTGCAGAGGTTGTCAACCTTTACTGAAAGAAATGTAAACTTGTGATATTAATTCAAATTTCATTTTAACAAAAGTTACTAGTTTTCTAAAGTTAACTAAACATTCATATTAACTAAGCACTATTTTAAGGGCTACTCCATGAAAACTTTCAACCCGGAAACATGAAACCGTTTATACTTACGTAACATTGTTATTTAAAGGGCAAATTATGGGGTTTGCCCTTTTAAGTAACTTAAGTACACGCTTGTACATATATAATTAAACTTCCAAATAACAGATTTGGTAATAAGCCCTCTGTTAAAGAAACTTTGCCGTGTACTTATAGTTGAAATAACTTTATTTCCACAGGTACGAGACGATATTTACTTTTAAAATGTTTGTTTGTCTACCTGTAGGTAAGTAAGATGATATAAGAAATTTAAAGAAGATATCAATAAAATTGAGTCTGATTTTCTGCAACAAACAACATCGTTTACCTACATTGCTTTGTGTTAAGTTGTTAAAGCACTAACGACAGCACCACAACACCCAGACTCGCTCGGGAATCGAACCTCAAGAGATGGTTTGACACCAATATTCTCAAATAACCTCTCAGCTACGGGAGTCATAAAATATTTAATATTTAAATAGGAAAGTAGGTGTATAGAGTAAATTAAATTTTACTTGTATCTGGTGTGATTTTATAAATTTAACAAAAAAAAATCAATGTATTTCTTATGAAAAATTTATAAAATCATCATTTATAAAATCAAATGGGTGTTCTGCAGCTTTCTGAAGATTGAAGATCAAGAAACAAACATCAAAACCGTTCACTTATTTTAAACTAGCTGTGCCCGCGACTTCGTCCGCGTGGACTACATCTTTTTATGACCATAAAATTAGGGGACAAAGGGGTAAAACCGACCGGTTTTATTTTTTTTTTTCCCCTAATATTCGAAACAAAAAGTAGTCTATAATTCAAGTTTTGAGCTATATTTGTGCCAAATTTCATATCTCTAACTTCAAAAATAAACATTTTTCCATATAAACTTTCAAAGGTGGTATTACCCCCCTCCCCCCCTTATTCTCTAATAAAAAGTACCTATGTCCGTTCTTGAGATTCAACGTATACTTATACCAAATTTCATCAAAATCGGTTGAGAGGTTTAAGCAGGAAAGCGTACCAGACACACAGACAGACAGACAGACAGAGTTACTTTCACATTTATAATATTAGTAGGGATGTTTGAAACATGGTATACAGTCGGCATCATCAGTATATACACCTCAGTACCTTGTCATATTAAACTTTCGCATAATTAAGTACATCAGTTGGACATTTAACTTAATGTAACAAGGCTGTTTACAAAAAGCCAGCCTCACTATATTTAGGATACAGCTTATGACTAACTTAGAGTTATGCCATTTTCGCTTACCACAAAATACTATTCTAAATTGACCAATCCAAGTCATTCTAAGCTATTAATTTACCATAACTATGACTATTAGTCACTTGTCTAGTTCTATTTGACCTTATAAGCGAAAAATAATTGACTCCACGGGAAAGTGTACCAATTAATTTTGTACACGTGCGGTGTTTAGAGTCGGGCCGGCGCGTTATTGCAACGTGGGTACGTTTCAGAGCAGAGGTGTGATTACGTCAATTAAAAATATACGATTGCTAACATAAAAAGTGTAACGTTTATTTATAAGAAATATTTTTTTTTTATCTGCCTTTGCGGTGCGGGAATAGAACCCACGACCTTCATGTATCTCGCGTGCTGCTCTTCCAACTGATATTATTCTGTTTTTAATATTTCAAGTTCGCAAGTAGGGCGTAAAGTACTATAAAAATAAAAAAATCCTTTGTAAAGTTTATACTCAAAATTTCCCAATTTCAAGAAAAAAATACACTGATAAATATTTCAAAATCAAATGAAATGAGATAGTTATGTCAAGTAGGTACTTGTACACTGAAAGTTTGTAGTTTAAGCAAGTGTTTTAAAAAAAGGCCAGACCTCAATAAACATCCTTCAATACATTTATATACATTCAGACACAGAACAAACACAATGACCCTTGGGTCAAGAGCTATTATACTACAAAGAGTTCCATCGAGCCAAGAGATGTTTTTTAAAAAACCGATACATTTTTTATGCCATTACTTAGTTTTAACTATAATATTATAATATAAGTAGTTTTAAACAATGTTTAAATGTCAATATTTTTTTTTATAACGCACTTTAAGATTGACCTCATTGTAACTGATGTTAAGTGGTAATGAATTTCTAGCTTAAGGGCAAAAAGTATAGCAAAGTAAAACTGTTACTAGGCTTGTCGCTCTTACCTTGAAGCCTTGACCCCTGCTACTAATAGAGCAACCCCCCCCCCATGAGCTCTGGAAAACTTACTTACATGCAGAAACACAACAACACCAGAGTGATTGTTATTTTGCTGCGGTCTTCTGTTAGGTGGAATATCTTTGTATTCAAAATATTTTTAAGCCAGTATTTTCTATTAGTCATTGTACTTAGAAAATATACAAACTATTGTTTCATAAAAATATATTTTTATAGCAGATTTTTATTATAAGGAAGATTTAAAGGCCAAATCACTATAATTATTTATTTTAGTTTATTCAATAAACCAGGTAAGTACGCACTAGAGGCGTAATAAGCAACTACTTCACTCGCTTGACTTCAAAGTTAAGTTTCAAACTAAACATTCTAGTTATTTAAAAAAAAATGAAGAAGGGCCAACATTTTCGGTGTACCCCTGACAGTGAAACGATAAGCAATAGGTAATTTCTGAAATAATTATTTATACTATATCTAAACTTACTACAATCACGCCCCGGTCAGTCTGCGTCGACGAATAAAGGGAATGCTATTCATTGTCTTGCATGCATTTTGTACAAAGCAAGGGTTTTGTTATGGACTTTGTACAAGGAAGTAAGGTAAATTACAAGTGGAATGAATGCTCTTTGTTATAGAGAAAGCTTTCAATTTCCCCTTTTATTATTCTTTTAAGGACACGGCGGAATATAGAAGTCAAAATGCTCTAGACGATATCGCTAATGTTTGAAGTAAAATTTATTTTCAGTATTGTAGAGTTAAAACGCGTCAAGTTACTTTGAACTCTGGTTAGGGCTTATGTGGTGGACATAAGTTTCAATATCGAACAGCATATATTTACCGTGATATTTTGTTACTGTATCTTGATAGATACAATGTGGGATCCGAACCCACGACCTTCACGTATCGCGCGTACTGCTCTTCCAACTGAGGTAACCGCTTCGAAAAGTTTGAGATGCAGTTCGTATTTTAAAAAAGTTTCAGAAATCTTGCTTCACCAAATTAACAATCAATTTCATTGCATTCACTATAAATAAACCGCCCAATATTACCGCCCTTTTGACGCTTAAAAATCATCGTCACCTAATTTTTTTTGCGTCTATTAAAAGTTTTTTTTTATGGACTTTATCTCGCGTCTCTAGATAACGCGATGATTTCGCTAAGGTCAAGTGTTTAGAAAGACACGTTATAATTATGTAGAATGCTCGGTGATGAGAGCTAATTCATTATATTCCCTATCCCTGTAACACGTCGTTACATGTTTGTTTTACATGCTTTTGGCAAGCCCTCCTTGGGTTGGGATACCCATGACATTTAACCTTCTGCAGACTGGAGCATTGCGGATATATTCTGTCTCGCGGTTCACGTTGGCAGTTCACCGGCAATGAGGTGTTGAAGGACTGGTTGAGGTCGGAATGCCTGTAGTCTTAGGGAGGTTTGCCGATTAACAGGTATGCTCATACCTTAGCATTTATTGTTAGTCTAAGTAACACTAATTTTATTGTACCCTAGCATCCTATGTGCTTGGATATTTGAGACCACAATGGTCTCCATTGTTAATTAAGTTAACTAGTTTAATTGTAGTTAATATGTGAAAGAAACAAAGCTTGAATGTCAATTTTAACAAATAAATTATGATCATAGTCTTAAACAAAACATTTGTTTTCTTTACTCTTTCTTACTTTTAGTTAAAGTAAGTGGCGCCCTGCCTCAGTGCTCAGTTAGGTTTCTGTGAGCGTCCCAGAGAACCCACGGAGCTAGCAATACTTAGGCTAAAATCACACCACCTTAAGCCACTAGGTTACATCCCGCCTTCAAAAACAACGCAGTGATTCCCATGTCAAGTGTTTGGAGAGACATGTCGCAAAAGGAGATTGCGCGGTGATTTAAGCTATTTGTTCCTGAGGTCTTCATTAAAAACCTAAAACAAACACGAACAACACATTAAAGACGACACAATATTTACGGAAGGAGGGTAGAGGAAATCATAGTCATATCATACATAAGACAATTTTTATTACTGGACATTTTGTTCACAAAGTTATTTCACAGATAACTATCACTTGTTGGTAAGATCCACACCTGTTTGCCCTTAAACTAGTTTGCAGAGAAATAATTATGGAAATTGAATCATAACAATTTACTCCTCCATAAAGATTAACTAGATCGTGAAGTACACAATTTTTGTGTTTACCGTCATAAATGGTAAATTATCACCGCGGTAGACCAGGTTTTGATAACTTAACGGGTTTGAGAGCAATTAATGATGGCTTAGGATTGTGGTGTGAGCCCTTATCTTTTTTTATTTTTTTAAAAGCTGATGAATATACGTTTGTGTATTCTACCGCTGGCAGTGACGTATGTGTGACTCCCCCACTCATTGGCTGAAGGAGCGAGGTCGACTTTAGCTGATCCCCCCCCCCCCCCACACACATCTTCTCATGGCTTTATCTAGTTTGTATATCAATGTTTAGTAAAAACATGTAAATACCAATTTGGTTTATATCACAACGATTGCAGTAGCATTATTAATAACTTCTCCAAAAAGTCTCCAAAAAGATTACATTAAGTGTGATAGAAACGTGTATTTATTGAATATATTCTGCTAAAACTACATGGAGGATAAAAAATACGTGTCAACAAATTTTAGTTTAAGTTCATTTAACATATGTTTGAAGTTGTGCTCAATCAAAACTAAAATTTGTTCTTTACATTAAAAGACATAGTCTTTATAAAAAAAGTCTAGCGCCACTCACCCCACAGTTTGGGAAACCTAGGCATTTAGAAACATAATCACCAACATATAATGAACTGACAACTCCCCCTACTCATCGATGGATTCCGGTAAATCTTGATAACATTCTAATTAACGTCTTGTTAGGCAGGCATTGATCCAGTCTTTGAGTGATCAATTAATTTTTGAGCTAAGGATGTTCTACACGTTTATCGATATTATTATTTGTATAGAAATAGTCAGAAATATTGTTCGATTACTGTTGTTTTTTGTGTGTGTGTACTGTTGCTTATTTTTTTATAGCGCACTTCAAGATTGACCTCATCCAATCTGTGTTAAGTGGTAATGAGGTCCTAGCTTAAGGGCGATCAATACAGCATACTAAAACTGTTACTGGACGTTTCATCCTTACCTTGAAGGCTTGACCCCTGCTGTTAATGTAGCATCCCCCCCCAGGAGCTCGTAAATGTTTTAGGTTAACCAGGATCACTTAGGGTATGGCCAGAAAACCAACACTGCAATTTTTAGTTAGATTATAATATTTGGTACAGTTATAGCTCGAAACTTGGATTAAAACGGATTACTTTTAAATTCAAAGATTAAGGGGAGATAGGGGTGAAACCGACCAACTTTATTTATTGCTAGAAAACTCCACGCGTACGAAGTCGCGCGCAACCGCTAGTTTTTAAATTTTTAAATAATTTGATATCGATATTCTATCACAACACTAGTACAAAAATAACATTGTCGACATGTGTGGCCGGTTGGGTGATTAAATTAACTATCGACTTCAAAACACAACGTCTTTGTAAATGAGATGACCAAATTATATCGATAAGATGGATCGATCATTAATGCCTCATGAAGATAATGAGAATTAAAATAACGAATAGTTAAATTCCATTTGGGATTAAATTAATTTTTATCTGTACCTGTTCCGGCGAATGTCGCCAAAATTAGCTCATCTTTTAAATCCTTTTGTTCTTTAGTTTGGGCGAGACTAACAAGAATGATTGATTTTATGTATAAGATGTTGATTTTTTAATGTCATGATTATTTCATTACCATAGCAATTTTTTAGCCATTGAAAATACAGCAATGACAAGCAAGGCACAAAATTTAAATAAAAAATTTTTTTTTTTTTATATTGCACTTCAAGATTGACCTCATCCCACCTGATGTTAAGTGGTAATGAGGTCCTAGCTTAAGGGTGACAAGTACAGCATAATAAATTTGTTACTGGACTTGTCGCCCTTACCTTGAAGGCTTGACCCCTGCTACTAATGCAGCACCCCTCAGGAGCTCTGGAAACCTTACTTACACGCAGGAACACAACAACACAGAAGTGATTGTCATTTGGCTGCGGTCTTCTGTAAGGTGGAGGTATTTCACCAGTCGGGTTGCTCCAGTTCGAGCGATAAATTGCTATGCCCTACCTCTCTTAAAGATTAATGCTACACGTGTTAATTTAAAATAATAATATGTTTTTTCTTTTCTTTCCATGTAGTTAAGCAAAAAAATTGTAGTCTCTATATATTTCAGGAGATAATATTCAGATACCTTACTCTTAAAACGTTGGTTGAATTTAAATAAGTCATCGAGTGATTTTCATCAATATTTAGTATTCTATCAATAAAAATTCAAATCACACAAAATATCTTCAAACCTCAACTTTATTATTCTAAAATCACAAAGTTTTCAATTCAGTTCGGTTGTTTACTAAAAATGCAAATTGTTTCAAACTACTTATCTGGTATAATTTATGAACTGAAATTTGAACTTCAATGTTTTATTTCGAGATAACCAAAAGAACTGCTAGAGATAGTAATGTGAAATGACAGTTGAAGAGTGAAAATGTACGAGTTAATACTAAAAGCGTAAAACGAATGAATTCTTCACACTAACAGGTGTATACACATGGTTTTAAAAGAAAAAAAGCTTGAAAACAAAGTGTCAGTGTATCGTTATAGCCAACAGGGGCGCCGAGATTTTAAAATTCCCGTGAGTGCTCCACCATTTTTAATACCTAGATACTTATATACATTTTTGTTATTTAATAGACACAAGAAAATACATGATATTTAGAAAAGATAATTTAGATATTATATTACAGAGCAGTTTACACATTATTTTTTATTCTATGTCAATGTATTTTGACGAACTACTGCTCTTAGAGAGAATTATTTTAGATACTCATAATCGTGGTTGTTCAGCACCCACTATTTACCTCTCGTGGGCGCTGAGTACCCGAGCACCCACGGATACGGCGCCCCTGATAGTCAAGGACCTAGCACGGACTTTGGCGTCGCACTATCTCTAATTCTCCGGGTTCAATTCCTAGTCAAATAAATATGGAAAAGTTTTGTATACTGTTTTTTGGGTTTGATAATTGTGGTACCATCATTGTTCCTAATTTTTATAACACACTTCTTACTGATTGCAATAGGCTATTTTTATCTCTCAAAAACGCACAATCTTGAAAACAGTACATTTGTTACTTTTTCAGACAAAAACTATTACCATATTTGGTTTAGATTCGGTAGGAAGAAAGCTGACTTACTAGATTAACTCCGTATAGGATACTTTTTACGTTGAAATAACGCGGACAAAATCTCGGCAATTAATATAATATAATATTTGACAACATCATATTGGTCTGACTCTATGGTAAGTACCTTTAGCACTTCTATCACAGGAATAGGAAACAACGAGGGTACCACAACATCCAGACCCGAGACAATACAGAAAGTTAGTTTTCCACATTGACCCGACCGGGGATCAAACGCGGGACCTCAGAGATGGCGCTTCGTCAAAGTCCGTCTCGCTTCTCGGCTATGCAAGTCGTCAAGACTATCGGGTATAATGATATTTGGACCATGTTTTTATTAGTCGACCACATCAATGTGTACTTAGCTTACATTATGAATGGGCAAAAGAGCCAAATTACTTTGTTTTACGTCAACCTTTTTCCAGATTTTATCGACACTCAGGAGGTTTACGGCCATTACGATATTACGACGCCACGGGTCGTATGAAAATAACATAATGTCCCGTATGAAAATATGTGAACGTGTTCCATTTGCGATATCTGGTTTGGGCACCTGTTTGCTTTACAGAACTCCCCTGATTTTTAGCTACAGCCGCTAAAAGATATTTAGATAGATATATCCATGTAATCTTTACTCTTTGGACAAAACGTTACATGCTTTCCTTAAAAATCAAAGTAAGAATTATTTCATAATTTTTAGTACGTGGCGACTGCGTGCTAATAAGCGTTTTTTTAAACGTTTACTTTTTCGTTGTAATTTTATAACTCAAGAACAAGCTTACCTATCCAAATCAGATATTTAGGCTTTGTTTGGACTATTTAGAAGATGGTTTATGTAAACTTTGCATTAAATCGATTTATCAGTTAGATATTCAAGCAGTTATTCAATTATCACATTTTTTGTAACAAATGAAAAGGGCCGCTAGTTCAATATATACTCGTATTTGAATTATTTTATTGTCATATTTTATTCCACAAATATTTGTTAAGGGTGAAAGATCGCCATTTAAAAACCACTCATTTTTAATTGACTAATCAAAGTAAAATCAAGAACTCAGATCGTCCTTTACCGTTGAGGTTAAGATGGTGTGACTAATCCTAATTGTGACAACGTACTGAGTTATGTACAAAATAAAGGTACTGAATGTATCTAATGTACTTGACCAAACATTGACTTTAATTTATAATTTTAACAGAAAAAGGGTCCTGTTTTATATTCGATTGAACTTTGACAAAGGTCAATGAAAATGTTAACACTAGTTGTAACAAATGGGATCTTCTAAATTAGACATTGTTGGCCCCCTTAGTGAAAGGTGCCTCGATACGGAACGCATTTTATGGCCCTTATGAAAAGATGGCGCTAAAAGCACTCCTCAGCTTGTTGATAAATACGTGTTCAGAGTACGGTTATTTGAACATCTACTTATAGTCATGACATGATGCGATAAAAATGGACTAAATGGTCATAATGTTTTGCGTCCATTTTATGATGGGCAAAATATTTTATAATTCCATGAATATTTTTGTAGCGATGTCCATTTCTGCTAATGTCACTCAAAGAAGCCTAGCATACGCAACGTGACTAAATTTTACCGCGCTCTTAACAAACGTCTAAATCGATTGAAGTCAGTGCCTCGCTGGTGATTGGCTGAAAATACGCGTACGGTGTGCTATCAGCCAATCAACAGTGTCAAAACTTTTGTCGTCTCATGCGATAAATTTGACATATTGCGTATGCTAGGCCTAAAAGTTGGGGACTTTCTCTATATATTCGGTGTGCTACAGCTTTTTAAAAAACAACGCTAATTTTTTCTGGACCAATAGTACCACAGCATTTAAAGTGTTACGTTCCCTTTAATACATTTATAAGTGCTTTTTCTGATTAGGAAAGTATTTTGATAAATCGGTAGTAATAGTAAATCATTTTCATATACTGTATTAGTATTTTTTAACATGTTTTTTTCTTTTCTTCCTCCTTGATTCCAACTGTCCTTGCACTCTCTCTCTTTTACCAATAGCACAAAAGAGGTTGGTTAAAAGTTATGATGTTATAGCATTTCAAAGTACTCCAAATAATACAAATATATATTAAAAAACATCACATAATATCGCTTTGATTACAGAATCAGGAATCAGAAATCAATATCTTTCCACAGGGTAAGCAGCTAAAGCACTTGTGTTACAAAAATGAAGGTAAGGGGTGAGAGCCATCTGCGCTCCCCCGAAAGCTCGGTAAAGATGATAAGGCTTCGCAGCCATCATCGAAAGTCAGGTAGGAAAAAAAAAACAAAAATGAAAGACAACGACGGTACCACAACACCCACTCCCGAAAAAACAGAAAAGTTCGTTCTCCATATTGTCCCGACCGCGAATCGAATACGGGATTTGAAAAATAGCTGTTATATTTATCGTGTTAATTTCAACCGTTAACTTATGACCTTAAATCCTAAGATAACTAAAATCGGCGTCAGATATTTATCTAGTAGCAAACTTCACTTTCCGAAGGATACCTGGTTTATTGGTATTGCACGAAACTCGACACAAACTTTGGAATTACCTTAGTATACAGGATGGTCCCAATAATACCCCTGGGTTGGGTAAAGTTAGGGTAATAACCTCTTCTTGTAAAGTATGCCTTATTGCAACCAAGCTGTAAGAAAATAAATTCAAAAGAAAATATTTCTTTGTTGAAGCAGGTTACAGTATAACACTTGTAAACAATGTAATAAATATTTTAATGAGACAGAACAAAATCATCTCCCCTTGCGGTGCGGGACTCGAACCCGCGACCTTCACGTATCGTGCATGCTGCTCTTCCAACTGAGCTAACCGCAAGTTATCGTAGGCGATGAATTTTTCTGCTGTATCAACATGTTAGCCTATGGTTCGAATCCCGCACCGCAAGGGGAGATAAAAAAAATCTGTTTTCTTTTTAATATTTAAAGTTCGCTTGTGTAGCGTAAAGCATGATATAAATTTAAAAAATCGAATGTAATAAATAATACTCTGTTAAGTCTGCCTTATTATAATAATGTTAACTGATTAGAGAAAACTGTTGCTTGTTTATAATTATTGAAACGCCGTCTTTACAAGGCGTCACATGTACTTAGCTATACCTCATGTGACATACGATATGACTGAATTAAATTGAATTATCATTGAGTACAATGAGTCACTTTGACTCTTCTGGCGGTGCGGAACCTATATCTACCGAGAAGACACCGCTAAAAACTCAGTAGATTAGTTACAGTAGCAGTTTCTAGCTTATTGCTATGTGTAGGCCACGTCTTAGGATCAAGACATAAAGTTTGTTTTGATAATTGAATAAAGATAAAGTTTAAAGTTTTTGAGAGGTTAGCTGGAGCAGTACCCAAAGGTGGCACCTGTGCACAAGCATGTCGCATACGCCAGCTATCGCTTCACTTAATCATATAAAAGGAATGTATCAACCTGCCACAGAGTGCCAGGATAAATACCTACCTATAATAATAATAATAAATGCGCCAGACAATCACACCAATCACCTGGTCTCAAACTAAGGTTTTCCCTTATACTATGAGTACCAGACGACGGATACTAACTGGGGGCGTCATCCCAGCACACCCAGACCCAAGTCAATTGAGAAAAGTTCGTTTTCCAAATTGACCTGACCGGGAATCGAAACCGGGACCTTACGCGCTTTGGGCGCCTACCTTAGCCACTGCGCCACGGAGGTCGTCAAAATATATAGGCATCGAAAAAATATAGAAGTTAGACTAACTCCCTCAGTAAGTTAAAGCATTTGTGTTATAGAAACCAGAACCAATGGGGACCCCACAATTGTTTACGGACTTTTTGCCAGCAAAGATGAGTTGAAAGTTAATAAATGGACTTCAAGGAGATATCTATCATTATCACTTTCAGGTATTAATTTAACTACTGATTTCAATAACACAAAAAAGGTGTGTATTTTGTATGAATATATTTCTTCATCACATTAATAATATTAAAACAAGGGTTGACTGGTTGATAATGCCCCTAGCATTAAGTCCACCTGTTGTACTTATTTGTGCAATAAAGTTTATAAAAGATTAGTTGGAAATTGGAATGAAAAACCAAGTGGAAACTTCAGGTAAAAGAATATAATAAAGGTAGCAGAGACAGATTTATAGGTAACAGAATGACAGAGTGTTGTAAAGACATTAGACAATATAAAAGTTTAAACTTAAACCTAGAAAGAACAATCATCTTGCCAGTGTTGTGATTATAAAACAGGTTTTATTAACAAGATTAAATCAATAAAATAATGTAGAGCTAAGTTTTGAGCACCCTGTTTAATAAGGAGTGGGCGAAAAGGCTGAAAACTTATAAATGCCACCTGGCGATCGTTGGTTATAGAATTTTAAGCTTTCAATATTAATTTATAAGGTAAATAATATCTTCAGTTTTGGTAAAAGTTAGGTGGATTGATAGGTATGATGGTGATGAATAAATAATTAAATACCTACATAAAAAATAAGTACTCTCATTGACAACGAACTAGAATAGAAAATGTCTTTATTCATGAACCAAAAAGTTCGGTAACTCTTATCTTTGCCGGACCATAAAGAAGTGGAACTCGTTGCCGGCTCATGTTTTTCCTCCTTCCTTTGACATGGATTCCTTCAAAAGGAGCGTGAAGAAACATCTGGCGGGCCAGTATGGCGATGCTAACGGATAGGATATTTTGATATCAAATCCGTTGTCATCGCAATGTGGGTTCCTATCTTGCTTACCATCAGGCTGGGAGGAGCCAATATACTGCGCTACTATAAAAAAAAAACTTTTACGAAAGCATTATGAATCGTCAGATTATGTTGAACTGCCGCCGTGTTCAGAATGTTGATGCTATCGAGAAAAGCGGCAAGCAATTCTATATACTCATTTCAAAACTTACAAATAATGGTAACATGAAAAAAAAACAAATAAAATACATAGCTTATGTCTAGTAAACATAATTAATGCTAATAAGTCAAAACCTTTTTGTCATTAATGTGGTCAATAGACTTTGGGTGGTTAATAGGCCTTTTTTCGTCACACAATTTTTTTTATCGGAGACTCAAATCTATGCATGCATAGGTAATGCAGTGATATTTTCTAACAGTTTATTAAATATCTTCAGACTTAAGCCCATAAAAGAATTACTCATTTTATGAAGTCTTAAATGTGGAATAGTTGAAAGTGGTGAAACAATGGCGTAGAAAAAGTATATAAAACATAAAATATATCTGGATAAGAACGTTGCTAAGGAATATTTATTATTGTTATTATGACAGAAATATCATAGATGGTTACTCTTTAATAAATAAATAATAATAAAATATTGGACAACATTACATACATTGCTCTGATTCTGTGGTAAGTCGCTGAAGCACTTGTGTTACAGAAATCAGAAACAAAGACGGTACCACAACACCAAAACCAGAGGCAATACAGAAAAGTTAGTTTCCCATATTGACCCGACCGGGGATCGAACCCGGAACCTCAGAGATGGTGCGGCACGCTCGCCTCTCGGCTACGGAGGTTGTCGTTAAATATTAATATAAAAAACTAGCTGTCCCGGCGAACTTCGTAACGCCTATTTTTTTAGTTTCTAACCTTTTAAACCTTCCCTGGACCTCCACAATTATTTCAGAACCAAGATTAGCCAAATCGGTCTAGCTGTTCTCGAGTTTTAGCGAGACTAACGAACAGCGATTCATTTTTATATATAAGATGTAATTACCTATATGGTGTTTACATTGATATAAAACAATATAGTTTAAAGAGGAACAGCTAGTGATGCAAATGCAATTAACACGACTATCTCCGTGCTTCAAAAAGCACATGGACTCTGACAAAGGATTCTGCACGTACTTCGAGACACGTCTGACATAAATTGAACGCTTATAGACGTCTTGTAGGGATAGACGCGCTAGATTACTGGCGAGTTGCACTTTGGAAGCTTTCCGCTGACGTATTCGAAATGTTGCAGTTGGGGCACACTGGGTACGCGTTTTATTTACGATCCTAATAAAAATGTAATAAATAAAGAAATATTTCTAAAATTATCTTTATAAGACTAAAAGCGTTCCATCTTAAGTAGTATTTTAATAGTTCTTAATATTTTAAATGTAAGACCTTTTGTAAATACCATATTTTATGCAAATAAATTTATTATTATTATTATAAAATTATAGTCACGTTTTGTCCCGTTCACTTATTTTAAATAATCACAAATAAAATGAGCAGAAGCCTCTTTTTTTAGCTAAGCAGGTATAGTTTAGCTAAATAGAGGGGCATTGGCTTTACAAGCAGGCAAAGATAATTAAAACGTTAGGCTACATTACTTTATTTACTAACAGTTGATTGTAAGACTTAGCACATAAAATATGATCAGAAAATACGGTTGAAATTTTCCAGAAAACAATAGTTAGCACATACGAGTATATCAAGCGTCTTACGTAAATTTAACACCTTTAGACGTCTTGTACGGAGGCAAGCTAGGTAACAGGAAAGTGTCATTTTGAAAGCTGTTGTCCTATTCAAAGTTGGTACATATGTATGTATTTTTACGACTCCATTGAACAAACACTGAATAAATAATTATCCAACATCACATACAATATTACATATTCTCATCGGCTGTTGTAATTTTCCTGATCAAATGAGGACTGATTGCTCTTGGTATAGTGTTACTTTTTATTTTACCATTGTGAACGAACGAATTCAGTTACCAATTTTAGTCACAGCTCCCAAATGGTACAAATAAAATCATGTTAAAATTTTGTAAACGCCTCACATGGTTACAAAAGATCCTTATATGCCCAGTTCCAATTATAAGATTCGTAATGTGTCACAAATTAACGTCTATTTTTCTCCAACCGTTAATACCGTTCCATAAATTACTTTCCATAACAGCTGTCATCAGTCATCCGTCAGTCGTTTTTAGCTTACGCCTCGTATAATTCATTACTATCAGTAACTAGAAAGAACCTTTTCTCAAATATTGGAACCTCGAAGGTTAGGATCGTAGGTATTTCAATTCATCTAATAAATTTTATATTCTCGGCCTAGTGTATCCCCGGCCTAACCGTGGCCGCAAAGCAGAGGCGAGTGCGGCGAATGTCCATCTTGTACTGAGTAGTTCTTCCATCTTGCTCATTCTCATACATCACCTGCAGTGTGAGCGAGACGGAAAACACCGAAGCATGGGTGTCGGAAGTGGATTTAGATGTAGCGCTGAAGAAACCAAACCGGATCCTGAAATGTATGTACTTGTACTGTTTCTGGGAATATGGAATACTAACTGATGCTTGCAACTTCGTTCACATTATTTACAATTTAAAACTTACCCGTTTCATTTTCAGCATTTAATATAAGTTGACGGGTCAAACATTTTTAAAACGAGAGGTCGTGAATTTTTCTATTCTATAAATATTTAAAAGAAACAGATTTTTTTTTATCTCTCCTTGCGGTGCGGGAATCGACCCCACGACCTTCACGTATCGCGCGTGCTGCTCTTCCAACTAACCGCAAGTTATCGTAGGCGAGGAAATTTTTCTGCTGTAACAACCCGTTGGCCTACCTAGCATGCGCCACTTGAGTGAATTTTATCGCGCTCTTAATAAAGGTCAAATTTAGTGCAACAACTGCTGATTGGCTTAAAATACCAGTGCAGTGTGCTATCAGCCAATCAACGGCATAGAAATTTCTGCTTTTTGAATATTTCACGATTTTATAAATTCTCATCAACGAATAGGTTATTCCAAATAAAAAAGATTAGGATAACTACTGAATTTCTTGCCAGATTGTTCTCGGTAGGATTTTGAACTGGGCTGTAACTGTGATTTTGGTTTATATTCAATTTAATATTATTATATTTATTATTAAGTACCTTGATACTACTTTCTAGGGCTTAGTCTTAAGTTAGTTTGTTCAGAGAGTAATAAAGCATTTTTATTTATTTATTTTATTTATTTATTTGACAATGCATTAGTGTTACTTGTAACCAACATGAATGAATCAATTGATTATGATTATGACTAATATTAATTTACAGTTTATGGTAAATGGCAACAATATTTCTATAGTTAAACTAGCTGACCCTACAGACTTCGTCCTGTCAAAAAAATTTATAATGTGGCAGTGTTCTGTTCCTACCTATTTTATATTCTTTGCAAAAAATTATCAAAAAACAACAGCGGCAAAGGCGGCAAATCGACATTGACAGTTGTTTTTTTAATTTGTTTTTTTTTTTTTAATCTGATATGACTTGAAGTCAAATCCTTTAAAGCCATAAGAGACCCAATAGAACTTTAGCAGTAAGAAAGTGCAAATTTACTTACTGACGTTAGGAACACACCTAAATTTCTTAGATAACAGTGAGTGCTTTTAATTTAATATGAACTTATGAAAGCAATAAAGCTCAAATTGATTCTACGTTTTAGTTAGAAAACGTTTGTATGTAAAAAAGAAAGGGGCTGTTTTTTGGACTTTCCCAGCAATTATTCGATTTTTTCTCGCCGTAAGAACCATCCTTGGACTTCAACGAACATTTTAAAATAAGAATTGGCCAAATTGGTCCAGGATTTGTTGAGTTATGCGCTTACCAACACATTTTGCGATTCATTTTTATATTATAGAAGATGACGAAAACCAAGTAATCGAACCGACTTATTTTATTTTTTATCTTTCGGTCCACTACCAACCACTAATGAATAACTACAAAATCTAGCTAAAACTAATTCTCCAGAACGTCAGTCTCGCTAAAACACTAGTACAGTTAGCTGCATAATTGTATTAACAGAGGGGCCCTTATTACAGGGTTCCGTGCGACGCCTAATGAATTATGAAACGGCACCAGTTTTATTCCAACGCTTAGTTTAGGGGTGCGAGACTTTTTAGTTACATACATCCAAAAACATTGATCAAAATAGGGGGCCTACTCCCATAAACGAAATATGTCGGATCCGACCACGGATGGCAATTTTTAATCCTCATAATCATAAAGAAATCACTTCGAATGCAAATTAAGCGTTTTCTAAAAACAAAATATTATTTATGCTAATCAAAAACCACATCTTCATTCCTAAACTTTTGAATAATCTTCAAAAGCGAAACCTTTCGTTTGTTCGTTTCGTTTTTGAGAGTACCCCCTAGGTATCTTCATCACTTGTAGGTTTGATGGGAAACACTCTTGAAATGAAAATAGTTGTAATTGTAAAAAATAAAAAATAATTTTTCACGAAAAATTATCAAGATATATTCCAATTGGTTGTTAAATAGAAAAGAATCCAAAAATAAACATTTAATAATTATTAACTAGGAATTAATCTTCCACGTGTTATGTGCTAATTGAAAGAGAGTTAGATTATTTTAGAAAGCAAAAATTAATTCACTAAAACTTTAAGTTATATCATGCAATAATAGAAAGGATACAAAATCTTTACACCTCAATAAATATACATGTTTTATATTATTTTGAAAATCATGTTTTTAAATTTATATTTTTTTGAGCAGAAAAAGTCTTCCTTCTTGCATTACTGGCAATAATGTCTAATACGTCAATGGGAAAAACTGTATAGGCTACTGAATTCCCATATGGTTTTGGTTACAAATCACCTAGCCCTTAAATCTCTCTCTGAAATGTTTAAATTATGGATCAAATAGCTTTAGATTGTGCGCACTTAAAATATATTTTCAGCAAGTTCCAATCCCTGCTTTTAAAGAGACAGAAAACATCTTATAAATCGGTTTATTGTTTTGAAGTATGAAGCGTTAAAATTAACAAATGGTATAACTAATCATAATATGTAATAAAAATCATTTTTTCCTCGCCATAAACATGTTTACATCTCATATAGTTTCAAATTAACATAATTTCTGCGGATAGTTCATGGTGGGTTGACATTTGAACTAGGACAAGTCCTATATCTCAAGCAATCAACCCTCCACCCCTCTGACATTTAGACAAAGGTATTTTTATAAAATCTTAAACCCTGTCCCCTGGCCCACACATTGTGAGCGAGTCAATGAGCGTTTTTGTATGAATGTATTCGGGAATAAATTCAAGAAATGAATTATTCAAAGACGTCTCGGTCATAATGAAAAAATTGCGTAAAAACGTACGAATCTTGGCTCTTAATTCAACTGAGAAAATTTTTAAAAATCATCACGGATATTTTGATTTTTTCGAGATTAAGTAAATTAATGGGCGCGATTTTCCTCGTTTTCATGTTCAATGGTAACGATTTTATTTCCTTGATTTTTTATTTATTTTTATTTCGTATATGCTTAGAGAACCGAATACGATAAGAAAAAAAATATTAATCATTTACAATATATTCGAAATAAAGGTATTGACACCATTTTTGACGGCCTCCGCAGCCGAAAGGCGAACGAGCCCGCTTCGCGTGTGCTTTTTCTAAAATCCCGGGTTCGATTCTATGTCAGGTCAATATGGACTAACTTTTTTATGTAAGGCAATTGATCTAAAAATATGTGTGTAAAGTAAAGTAGAAAACATATTGCATTAACCAGCGAGAAGGCAAGGCAGGTCGCTAGTAACTTATATTTTTAATTTATATTTTTATGTTTATTTCGAAAACAAAACATATTACAATATACACAAATGTATAAATAGGTACGAAATCAAATACTATTAGGTACACCTAGGTGATAATTCTAATATTGTTATATTCTTAATTTTTTGAAAGTATTTTAGAAAACAAATGTAAAGGGTACTTTAATATAAAATACACTTGAGAGTAATGATTTATTATGCCTCTGTATGTAGGTACCTTTCTGCAAATAAATTATTATTATTATTAAATACTTCAATATAAATATTTATATTAACCGAAGTCAATTAGACAGATTTTAATCAATTTTAACTTTTAATCTGATTGGCGAAATCATAGCGTTGTCTTAAAACGCGAAATTAAATCCATTCAAAAATATTGTTTTTTTTTATAACACATTTTTATTCATAAAGCCCTTCAAACAAGTGCGAACCTGAATTGTCGTCCAAACTTTATGTACACCAATTTATTACTGTAATCCTTTCAACAAGATAAACCCACAAAATGGCCACTAGAGCCTTGAGCACCGTCTCACGATACACTCAAAGGCATCATAAACGAGCAAGTACCACTTCAATACATTAAATTCAAGATACAAAACCCCTAAATCGCCCAGTAAACATTTGCACCCATTTATAGCGTACTAGGCATTAGCTCAAGACCGCGACTTCGTTCGTTATTTCAAGAAAAATAGTATAAAAAATACATTAAATACATTTTTTTGCAAGTATACACGTTAAGTTATTAATGTGTAATCGGTAAGAATTGTTAATATTCTTCACAAGTCCAGATTATCAGCATCTTAGTCAATGAGGTTTTAATTTCAGAAATAATGTCTTGTCTTTTAAGTTTGTCTAGCATGACATCCTCCGTAGCCAAGAGGCGAGCGGGCCGGACTTTGGCGCCGCGCCATCACAGAGGTCCCGGGTTCGATCCCCGGTCGGGTCAATATGGGAAACGAACTTTTCTATCTAAGGTTCGGCGTCTCGCTTCTAAGGTTTGGCTTTTTTTTTTTATATTACACTTCAAGATTGACCTCATCCCACCTGATGTTAAGTGGAATTGAGGTCCTAGCTTAAGGGCGACAAGTAGAGCATAATAAAGCTGTTACTGGACTTGTCGCCCTTACCTTGAAGGCTTAACCCCTACTACTAATGTAGCACCCCCCAGGAGCTCTGGAAACCTAACTCACACGCAGGAACACAACAACACAAAAGTGATTGTTATTTGGCTGCGGTCTTCTGTAAGGTGGAGGTATTTCACCAGCCGGGCTGCTCCAGTTCGAGCGATGAATCGCTTTGCCCCACCTCTCTTAAATTTCTCTCAAAATCTCTTTCTTGGCTGTTGTGATACCGTCGTTGTTTCTGATTTCTGTAACACAAGAGCTTAAGCTACTTACCACAGAATCAGAGCAATGTATGTGATGTACAATATTTATTTTTCTTTATTTATATAATCTATCTAGCTACAAAATTGCATCCAATTTTATTCAATCATTTTTGCATGAGTGACTAACAAATATCCATTTACATAAACTTTTACGTCGAAGTAAGTATTGACTGCGACGTTCTTCACATTATGTTGTAACAAAAAGTACATTGAAGTTATTTTAGTATCTCATTTATCTACGAGTAGGTTCCATTCAGTAGTTTTTGCGTAAGAACAAGCTGGAGAGAGTAGTAGAACAGTAAGTGTTTCAGAGAGGTAGGGTATAGCGATTTATCGCTCGAGCTGGTGAAATACCTCCACCTTACAGAACACCGCAGCTAAACAATCACTTCTGTGTTGTTGTGTTCCTGCGTGTGAGTAAGGTTGCCAGAGCTCCTGGGGGGTGCTACGTTAGTAGCAGGGGTCAAGCCTTCAAAGTAAGGGCGACATGTCCAGTAACATATTTATTATCCTGTACTTGTCACCCTTAAGCGAGGACCACATTACCACTTAACATCAGGTGGGATGAGGTCAATCTTGAAGTGTACTATAAAAAAAAAGCTGCAATATGTATTTAATATGAATATAGTACAAAACATACATTGCTCTGTTTCTGTGGTAAGTAGCTAAATCACTTGTGTTACAGAAATCAGAAAATCGACGACACCACAACACCCAGAACCGAGACCAAATACAAAAGTTAGTTGCCCATATAAGCTCGAACGGAAATCAACCCGGAACCTCAAAGATGATGCGACGCCAATCCGGTCCGGCCCATAAGCCTCTCCGTTACGTTAATTAAGATGCAAAACCATTTATACATCCGAACATACAGTTTTAATACTCAAAGTAGAATTTAAAGCGTAGTCTGCCGCAGAATTTGGTCATGTCAGTCATTAGGTAATACAATCATAACCAGTCTAAACAGACCTCCGTCTTCAAGCGAACAGACCAAATCCGTTAACAATTGAACGCGAAACGAGCAAGTGCAGAGGTCTGATTACATTTGTTGAACTTAACCAGTATCTGAGATCGAATGTTTAATTTATGACTGTTGTAAAACACAAAATGTAACTTGGATATTGACATAGGATATGTACAGACAACCCTAATTTCATGTCGAGCCACAGAGCAGCGATACCCTTATAAATTACCACCAGTAGTCAAATTAGTTGGAGGTTCAAGTTAGGAATGTAATTTGGACTGTGGCTCGGAACAGGGTTGAAAAATACTGCATAATTCGGCAGTAAGCCTCTGATAACTTCAGAGGGTCACGATCGATTTGTGGTACGTTGAATGTCTTGAACGATTTAAGCCTTATGCCTGAGTCTTTGAGTCGGTTATTGGATGACAAAAGGGGACGATATAGGCCCGCCATGTTTCATGTAAGATAACTTGAGCCGAGTACATAATCGGATTTATTTTGATCGACGATTGTTTAAGGCTGTAACGTTTTTAGGGTTCTGGGGGAGGACAAGAGAGTGTTTACGATGATTTATCTTAAATCGATGGGATCACGATTCCATAAGGTATAACATATTTTGTTTCTCTGGAATAAATGGAAGAGAGAACGAAATAAAGAAACGTTTATATGATATGATTTTTAGCTACTAGATTATGTAATGGAGGTTTAGCAAAGAAAAACTATCATGAACACTTTTTCCATAATTGTATTTTTGTTAACATGTCTCCAAATCACTGTTCTTACACGAAACATGTTTAGAAATATCTGTAAGTAACCATAGTTTACATTAAAATTCAATCTCCAACTAGTATTTCCCTTCTAACAATAAAATTAAATTATAAAAAGATCTCCTCAATCCTCCGCGCCATGTCAATCCAAAAAGAATGAATCCTCGAATGAATGACCGAATGAATGAAAATAATCATTCAATTATTACTCTTAAAAATAATGACATGTCACGTGACCAAAGAGTTTAAATATGAGAGGACTCCTTGGTAAAAGCTAACATGATATTAAAAGAACATAAACTTACAATTAAAATTGTCAATAAAATGGCAAGTACTCGGATTGTATTCTTTAAGAGGAAATAAAATTCTCAATATAAATTTTAAGGCTTTCGCGTTCCATTTTAAAAATTAAAAATAATTTAACGGGTCAAAACGCGACACCGACATGGAGTCAGCTCGTGAGCACGGTTGGTGCAACCTAACCAAAACGTCGGGCAGTAAGTAGTTTGTATGAACTACTAAATAAAAATGGTGTCGCGTTTTGACCCGTTAAATTATTTTAAATGTTTAAAGTTCTCAAACCAAAGGTTTAATCTATTTAACGTTGTCCACCCGCGAGAGGTTACAAGTCTTGAGTTTGGCGCTACTAATATTATAAATGCGAAAGTAACTCTGTCTGTCTGTTACGCTTTCCCGCTTAAACCTCTCAACCGATTTTGATGAAATTTGGCATAGGTATACGTTGAACCTCAAGAACGGACATAGACTTTTTGTTATAAAGTAAGGGGGGGGGGGGTGTACTGCCACCTTTGAAAGTTTATATGGGAAAATATATATTTTTTAAGTTAGAGATATGAAAGTTGGCACAAATATAGCTCTATTAAAATATAGACTACTTTTTGATTCGAATATTAGGGGAGATAGGGGTAAAACCGACCATGAAAGGATGTAGTCCACGCGAACGAAGTCGCGGGCACAGCTAGTAGTGATATAATTTGTATGCTTTTTGGTTTAAAATATATTTATTATTTGTTTGAAACTCGTATTTTTATTATAACGAGGACGGGACACAACATAGACTTTTCCAGTACACCAAACATACAGAACCGTATTTAGAGTATAATAATGCGCTCCTAACCAGATTTATTTTCGTAGATATTTCCCTTCAGGGATATTGGAGTGCGACCAGCATCTGTCGCCTTGTGCTTTTGTCTGAATAAAGAAATTCCGTGGAAATTCTTATCAACAGAGCTTTAAGCGTAGTGGGAAACTGAAGGTCGGCAAGTTCGCTTTCCGCATCACACACGTACAAAATCGTACGACATCACATTAATTGATCTGATTCTATTAAAAAGTTACAATTTAAGATCATAAAAATGACGGTACCACAACACCCAGATCCGGGATAATATTGAAAAGATCGTTTCCATATCGACCCGATTGGGAATCGAACGTGGAACCTCAGATGGTACAACGCCGCAGTCTGAATATCTTGCCTCTCAGCTATGGAGGTCGTCATCAGTTTTTCTTAAGCAGTATTCCCTTAAGAAACTAATTAATTGAGTGTATGTATATTGAAATCAAAATACAATGTATGAATACGTGTATATTTTTTAAGTTTTTGATGCTTGTTTTATTTTATTGAATTTTGTATATTTGTACATATAAAATAGTTTTTATTTAGTTTTAATTATTTCTTTTTTTTTGTAAATTATGAACTAATTCTCGGTAATAAATAACAAACTAATTTACATTTTCGGAATCGCGGGCTTGTAACCAATATACATGTACGAGCATATAATAAATAATAAAATAAAATGAAAAGCCTTATATTTCTTGCTTTTCATATTACAATAACAATAACAGTGTGCATGCAAATGAATTGATTAAATTAAAATATTTTTTAAATTATAAGAATAATTAAATTAACTTAATTAGATTGTAGAACATCCCTACTATATAATATTATAAATGCGAAAGTAACTCTGTCTGTCTGTCTGTTACGCTTTCCCGCTTAAACCTCCTATACCTATACCTATTTTTTAAGTTAAAGATATGAAAGTTGGCACAAATATAGCTCTATTAAAATAAAGACTACTTTTTGTTTCGAATATTAGGCGAGATAGGGATAAAACCGACCATGAAAAGATGTAGTCCACGCGAACGAAGTCACGGGCACAGCTAGTTAACAATAATGTGTTGTGATTTGCAAATTAGTTAGAATGTTTTATTAAATTTGTAATTTATTAAAATCTACTACATTTTGAAACGTAATTTTAATATTTAAGAAACTTTGAAATAAGATTAATTAATTATTGATATATTAGAATTAATGTTGTAATTGACGTAATAATAGTATTCAATATTTTTCAATTTATTTATTTTTTTAGCAAGAACCCTCTCCATGAGTGGTGAAGGCATCCTCCAGAGAACTACGAGCATATAACATATCATAAAGCACGTCCGACTTTGGAGTAAACGTTAACTTATTTCATCGCCATAAGAACTAATATCGAACTGAAACTTTAAAATTTTGTTTTATCCAAAACTGATATAATTATTCTGTATCTTTTCTTTTGCAGCAGTCATAAATCCAAGAACGCATACATCTTATCGGATAAGGATATCCGATAAGAACAGGAGTTCTTTGACAGAACATTAGCAGCGCACACGCACAACCACAGACAAGGCAGAGAGATTACTAAAAGCCCACCGGATGTCGGCCAGGGTTCCGTAGGAACACTTAACATGGCGGCAGGAAGTAATTCTCATATGACGTAGAGCCGGAAGTGGCGGAATGTCCCCTCGCTAAGGGATGTTAGTCTTACCTACTTGTTTCGCAAAAGAAATGTTGTCTCTGGAAAAATCCTTTGTGGAAACTAACTTCCGGTGGCCTTGCTCATTATGACTCGTATTAGACAAGGATTTTTATTTTTTCTTACTTACGCAGTTTTGCATCTTTAGCGTTTTAGGACACAAAGTCCTGGAAGGGCAACGGTTGATGAGATTGCCAAATATGGAACTTTATAGAGTGGATAGTCTCCACTAAAACCACTGTGGGAAAAGGGACAACCTATGATATCAATAACTATACGTCATGCTTGTGAACAGGTGCCACCTTTGGGGACTGGTCTGCTCCAGTTTACCTCTTAAAATAACATAATACTTCATGCTTTTTTCACTCATCAAAATAAAACTATATGACTTGGTCCAAAGTGTTCTACACATAGCTATAAGTTAGATACTGCCACTGTAACTAATCTGCTGAGTTTCTTACCGGTGTCTTCTCGGTAGATATAGGTTCCGAACCGGAAGTAGAATCACTTTGCATTTTATACAATGACGATTCGAAAGTGTTATTATATGTAACCTACTTGAATAAACAAATATTAAAGAAACTAGGTAGCTTTCCCGGTTAACGTTCTGCCGTCTATTTTTTCTATTCCAAAATCAACATTAGCCAAATCACTTTAGCAGTTGTCAAATTTTAGTGATTCTAACGAACAGCGATTGATTTCTATATATTGAAAGATGTATGTATCTGAAAAATTATTAATACAAAGAATATTTTTCATTTACAATCAGAAAGGCTATACATTTTTTTTTTGACAAGTTGACATAAAAAATCCCCCCTCTCTTATCTGTGCCGTGCCCACTGGGGTCCATTACCTGTACTTTTCGTTTTACAGAAACTACGTGTAACATTATAACTTAAATCCATTTTATTGCTTAATTAATATTTGTGATCAATTTCTCGGTAAAAAAACAAAATGATTCTATTAATTCAGTCAAATGGACATTAAAAATACAAGAAAACGAATTATTTGCTTCAACAAATAAATAAAAATGTTTGATGATACCGCCCATTTCAGTGTAGGGATTTGGTTACGTCACTTATTCGTAAAAACTGTACGAAGAAGTGACGTCGTGTTGTATTGATGCAGTGTATCTTGGAAAATTTGTGTTTACATGATAAAAGGAATAATATTTAACCCGATATGTAAAAAGTACCCACACTTACGTATCCGGGGCGGACCACTAAGTAATTAATAACACTGGTCAACAAAATTGTAACTTTGTCTAGCCACACGGACTTTTTTTTTTTGGTAATTAACACAGTTAAAAAAAAATTCTAGACAAGGATTTTGTTCTATTGTATAATTAAAAATATTAAGAAAAGTGTTCAAATTCAACGACAAATATTCTTAAAACTATTTACTTGTAAGCGTTTCTGCTACTTTACTGCCGTAGTACTAGTTATGAGTATTAACGTATCACAACAAATATGAGGCTAATAGACGTATGAAAACTGTGATTTAATAAATAATAATAACAATAAATAAATATTAATATTGGACAACATCACATACATTGCTCTGATTCTGTGGTAAGTAGCTAAAGCACTTGTGTTACAAAAATCAGACACAACGACGGTATCACAACACCCAGACCCGAGACAATACAAAAAAGTTCGTTTCCCATATTGACCCGACCGGGGATCGAACCCGGAACGCCAAAGTCCAGCAAGCTCGCCACTCGGCTACTGAGGTCGTCGAAGTATAATATATAATTAATGAGTGTAGATTGATAAAACACAATTAACTATCAAAGTTTGTGTGGCAAGTGTTGACCAGTGTTATTGTATCCATTTAATTGTAACTTCCAACAAACAAATGAACAAAATGGAAGCCAAAACAATGAGTTGTAGGCTAAAATTTAATAATACCATCATTATTCCGCGTTGGTTAGTACTCGGTATCGTAAATTACGTAGAATCGCCCAAAAGCAATTTATGAAGTTTGCAAATAAACTCATTTCTTCTTTTGGTAAAGGTGTGTTCTCATTATGTTGGCAAGCAGAGTTTTGTTTCAAATGTTAACCACATACTGCCAGTTGACAGATGATAAAATATCTTGAAAATAAAGAATGAATGCGACGTTTCGGTTAGGTTGCACCAACCGTCAGCTCAGTCAGCTCGTGACCACGGTTGGTGCAACCTAACCGAAACGTCGGGCAGTAAGTAGTTCGTATTAACTACTAAATAAAAATGGTGTCGCGTTTTGACCCGTTAAATTATTTTAAATTTTATTATTATTACAAATCCTCAATGTTTCCGATGTAAACAAAGCTTTACGTAAATGCGCATTGGACTCGGAATTTACTTTCGGCGATAAACAGTAATTTCAAAAAAGCGGCCCTGGAAACATTACGCGAAACTTGCCTTTATTGTTTAGGGTTTAAGGTCTTGACCTTCTGCTGACGACCCATCCTGCGGGTTATCAGGTGGTGGTCCAAGCGCCTTTAGGCTCTTCCGATGATTGCCTGGTGTCCAGCACTGTGCCAGGCGCAGTTCCACCGCAACCCGCGGTGGTTAAGCGCCGGGTTTGGCATTACTCGTGAGCAGGTTGGGATGGTATGCGCGACTATTTTGCGTTGATCCTATGGGGACAGCGTTTCAGAGAGAAGGATCCTACGGCGAGTGCCACGGCTATTATTGATGAGATTGATGACATTTAGATTCTAGGTTTCTAGGTCTCATGCAAAGTCATGAGTTTTGAGCTGATGAAGTTTAAAAGTTAATTTGGTGCCTTTTTTACTAATTTTACAAACATCAAAGTTTGTATGGGTGTATGGATGTCTGTTACTCTTACATGTCAAAACTTACTATTTTTTAAAATTGGATGATTTAAAATTAATTTATAATGCTGCCAGCATTCTAAAGGTGCTCCCTCACTGGGAGAGTTCACGTGTTATGCAACATTACAGATGCGACTTAAATTATTTTCGAATAAGCTGTATATCCTTACATATATATAAAATTGGAGGTCTGTTTGTAATATAAAAATAACCGCTTTTTACTATATGCATATGAATATACCGAAAAATTTTTTTTTTAATTTTGTCTGTCTGTCTGTTTGTTCCGGCTAATCACTGAAACGGCTGGACCGATTTTGACGCGACTTTCACTGGTAGGTAGCTGATGTAATAAAGGGCGACCTAGGCTACTTTTATTTTAGAAAAAATATTTAATTTAAACATTTTTTACGAACGAAGTTGCGGGCACAGTGAAAACTAAAAATTTAAATCCGTCATCGTCTTCGACATATTTCGTTTTTAGGAGAGGCCACCTTGTGATCTGCGACGGACTGATCTTTATGATGGAACCGATTTGGTGAAGTTCTTATCAAGGTATTATGTATTCCTCAGACCCATAAGCACCATCCGTCATGCTCACCTCAGGACAAAGGCGACACACGACCCTGCTCGAGTGCCCTCCAAGAGTTTGGGTACAGACTGGCCCCTACCATTTGTTGCAAGAACTTTGTACGTTCGTGCGTAAACTAGGCATTATCGTATCTTCTCGGTAGTTATAGGTTCCGAACCGGAGGTAGCTTCATTTGCATTGTATAGAGACGATTCATAAGTATTACAAATGTAATCTACATGAATAAAAAAATATTGACTTTGACTTGACTTTGACTCGTTTATACCGTTTTATTGGCGATCTCCGTAGCCGAGAGGCGAACGAGCCGAACTTAGGCGTCGCGCCATCTATGAGGTCCCGGGTTCAATTGCCGGTCAGGTCAATAAATAAAAATAACCTTTCAATATTGTCTCTGGTGTTAGAGTGGGCGGCCTCGGAAGTTGAAGCTTTTTTTCAGCTAACATTTAAGTCATCGTGGGGGTCTTAGAAGCAAGTGTCTAGACAGACGCTTCCTTTGGAAAGCTATTTTACGACCTCGGTGGCGCAGTGGCTAAGGTAGGCGACCAAAGCGCAAAAGGTTCCGGGTTCGTTTCCGGTCGGGTCAATTTGGAAAACGAACTTTTCTAAATTGACTTGGGTCTGGGTGTGCTGGGATGACGCCCCCAGTTAGTATCAGTCGTCTGATGCTCATAATACAAGGAAAAACCTTAGTTTGAGACCAGGTGATTGGTGTGATTGTCTGGCGCATTTATTTATTATTTATTTATTATTATTAAAAAGGTGTGATTTGGTGTGTGTTTTTAAATGTATTTCCGTATAAATTGTGGTATTAACTGTGGTATTATATTTTTGGATTCCATACGCAAGTGCTTAAGCTACTACTGATATCTGTAGACAGAAATTATTTTTATAAATAAATTTATATTTTGGTATCAACCATAATTTTATATTAAGTACTGTTCATACTGTGAAATTGCATACCCGATATGAATAACTGTTGAAACTATTGCTGTAACACCAATAATGTAAACACAGCTTTAACAGTAAATGATTTTGAGCGTGTTCAGACGTACATGTTACCTAAACGCTGACTTTCCTTAAACACTCCAAGTGACTTCTGCACTCCTAGTACCAGCAACGCTTCTAACAATGAAATCCTTCTTCCAATACATGTTTGAAGTACTGGGTAGTTTATTACAAGGCCGGGACGTATGAGGGGCTGTTCCTTACTTCATGAGCCCTTAAGATCTATTATCTATGTAGAAATACAACAACTAGATCTAGGGATTTGTAGTTGGTATCTAAATTGATGCTTTGGAAACCTTATATAGACCGTATATAGATTATAGATACATATAAATAAAATTGGAGTGTATGTTTGTAATATTAAAATAACCGCTTTTAACAACACATATACCAAAATAACATTTTGTACATTTTTAACGGTCTCTGTGTCTGTCTATTTGTTCCGGCTAATCTCTGAAATCACTGGACCGATTTATACGGGACTTTTACTGGTAGGTAGCAGATGTAATAAGGAGTAACATAGGGCACTTTTATTTTAGAAAATTAATTTAATTTTGTAAAAAAAACGAAATCGTTTAATCCACGCGAACGAAGTCGCGGGCACAGCTAGTCTATATTAAAATAAAAAAACAGTACTTTTGACAACTAATGGACTGATTTCAAGTATTAGTATCTTAGAGAGATATTATTTTTGATGACATAACATGCTTTTGTGGTAAATAGGTGTGGAGTAAGCGACAGGCTAAAATGAGATTACGGTCCTTTCTTTTTATTTTACACTTATGAAACTAATTATCGTTTTATACCACAAAAAGGTGATTTAAAAAAAATCTTTAGTACTTAGAGAATTTAGTCGAAAATTTACCAAATTATTTACTTTTATCCAACTGTAGTGATTCTATTAGGCCATTGCTAACTGTTTTAACCTCCCATTTAACCAGAGTACTTAACCTCATCCTATATTAAGTAAAAAGATAATCAATCACCCTTATCCACGGAAGGCCACCGCAAAAACTGAAGACGCAACGAGATAACATCTCGGACGGTGACCAAGGACTATCGGATCAGTAAGGGAGGGGGTGGTTCTTACCCCCTCTGAAGTCAGCAACTACCCCATAAACCGGGTTAACAGGACTGGGTAATGCCGCGGATCCTCGGCGTGTTGAATATGGGTCGCGAGTGAGCTAAACCTATGCTTGAAAACTCAAAAAATCGATTAGGAGGGGAGTTGAAAAATTTAATTGGTTAATTAATACATACATATATAGTCGCAAACATGTTTTAAAATATGTGACTTTTATGTATATGTTTGTTTTTAAAATTTTCATTTATTATTTTTAGTATTTTATAAGTTTTTTTAAGTTTTTCAGTAACATGTCTACGAAGTTTCTTGGCGGTAAAATCTTGGTATAAATAGATTTGGACACTTTCCATATTGATTATATTCTATAATTTAACTCACAAGAAAATCAATCAATTTTATTATGTTACAGGTGTCAAATAAGTTATAAGTGAACACAGCACCAATGTAGCGGATGACGTAAAATATATTAACATACATTTTAAAAAATAATTAAAATTATACTAAAGTCGTAAAAATTGCTAAAAAGAAATAAAACATTTTCCGTGTTCTATTACCTTTTTTACAAACATAGAACAACTAAGCTTGGCAAGCAGTATCACCATCATACTGTAGACATTCCTCCATTACTGGTCACCCCAAAACTACTACCAACTGTTGTCATTTTGCCTGATTTCACATTCGGCATATTACATAACAGCGAGCGTTTTTGAACAGACGACGCCATTTTTAAACGGCGGATTCATTGAAAGTGCCTGCGACATATGTACCGTGTGTTTCCGATGAGGTTAATCTGACTCCATTAAGAACAACTGAATATGTGTAACCTAATTTTCTATGGACGCGCTTACCGCGCAACAGGGCGTTCTCTTGCTAACTCGTTCTCGTAAATTCCGCGGGCCGCTCCCGCGCCGGCGTGCGTCCCCCCGCGCACCCCCGACATCGTCGGTCTCGTTTCCACGCGTTAACATCCTCCCGCCCGTTGAAAGGACGAAGGATTTTCAACAGTATCCTGGTCAGAAGACAAAGGACACAACTTGGATAGGGCTCTTCTTAGAATTCCCTTTTTTGTAGTGACATCTACTACTCTGGTAATGCCATCTTCTCCGGGGTACAGATTGGCAATTCTCCCCAGCAGCCAATGCAATGGTGGTAGTTGCTCGTCCTTGATTAAAACCACGTCACCAACACGAACGTTGGGACTCCGGACACGCCACTTGACTCGCTGCTGCATGTCTGTCAGGACCTCCTGCGTCCACCTCTTCCAAAACTGCTGCCTCAGCCGCTCCAACAGCCGGTATCTGTTCATGGAGACAGGTTCGGGGAACAAGGTGTGGTCGGGTAGTGCCGTCAAAGGTCGCCCAATCAGAAAGTGTCCAGGTGTGAGTGGCGACAGGTCAGAAATATTCGCGGAATTTGTAGATAAATACGATAATGGCCGGGAATTTAAAATTGCCTCGATTTGAGCAAACAGTGTGGATAACTCTTCAAAAGTTAAGCTAGTATTACCCGCAATACGACGAAGATGAAATTTAGCCGCTTTCACGCCCGCTTCCCAAACTCCACCAAAATTAGGCGCGTAAGGCGGATTAAATTTAAACTCTATCTGCTCATTGACAACATACGCACCGACTTGGTCAGATTTCTTTATCAATCTGGCCAATTCATTGCTCGCTCCCACAAAGTTTTTTCCATTGTCGCAAAAAATGGTACGTGGTTTGCCACGACGGGCAATGAACCTTCGCAAACACAAAATGAACGCGGAAGTACTAAGTTCACTAACTATTTCTAAATGTACTGATTTAGTACTCATACACAAAAATATGCACAAGTAGCATTTGCTACTGCGTGCTCCTCGGCCCTTCCGACTTGAAATGAGGAATGGACCTGAGAAATCCGTGCCGCACATGTAGAAGGGTGGAGCTGGGTTGACCCTTGCGCTGGGCAAAGAACCCATTAACTGTTGAATACTTTGACCTTTAAATCTTTTGCATGTCAAACATTTAAACACAATTTTGGAACTCAACGCTCTGCCATTTATAGGCCAAAATCGTTGGTGTATTGAACTCAGTAACTGCTGTGGACCACAATGAAAGAGTCGTAAGTGTTCACTTTCAAATATAAGTCTAGTTAGAGTATGTTTTGAGTCTAGTAACATTGGATGAATTTTATTGTATAAACAATGCGACGCCTTTTGAATTCGACCTCCAACACGAATCAGGCCATCGTCGTCTATGAATGGATTTAATGACAAAATGTGTGATTTAGAATGCACTGTTTTTCTTGTGGATAAATAATGTATATCACTTGGAAAGGACTGATGTTGAGCCTGTTTAACTAATGTAATTAATGATTGCTGCAATTCATCAACGATAAGTAGACCTTTAGATTTATTATTTTTATTATCCTTACAGTTTTTAATAAAACGCAAAACGTATGCCATGACTCTCTGTAACTTATGTAACTTTGAAAACTTCTGAAATGGTACAACATTTTCCAAAATTTGTAATTTAAGGCTTACTTTTATTTCAGGTAAATCTCTACACAATGGAACTGAATGAGGCCAATGCTTCTCAGACTTCTCGAGGAAGGGAGGCCCGTGCCACCAGAGAGAATTGCTCTGGAGCTGCTGCGGCGAAATACCTCGAGTGGCCAAATCAGCTGGGTTTACCTCTGTAGGTACGTGATTCCACGCCATCGGATCGGTCAACTGGCGTATTTCCTGAACTCTATTGCACACAAATGCCTTAAACGTATTGGGTGCTGCTTTCAACCATGCTAAAACAATCGTGGAATCACACCAAAAGAAAGATTTGGGAAATGACATTTTAAATGATTCTAGTAACTTGGAGTACAATCTTGCACCCAGAAGTGCTCCCAGCAATTCGAGTCTTGGTATTGTCATTTCAGGTTTCAATGGCGCAACTCTGGACTTGGCACATAACAACTTGACTCCCTTGTTAGTCTTTACATAAATACACGCAGCATATGCCTTTTGCGAAGCATCAGTAAAACAATGAATTTCAACATTAGATGAGTTTTCTGATAAAACACATCTTGGAATATTGATGTAAGAAAAATATTTAATATTATTAAAAAATTGTTCCCATAAATGCCTAATTTCGTTAGGTACGGGATCATCCCACTGCGACTTCAAACGCCACAAATCCTGCAGGATGAGTTTGGGTGTTATTGTACATGCTGACAACAAACCGAGTGGATCAAATAATTTACTGGAAGCGGATAAAATGTTTCGTTTCGTAACTTTCGACAACGTTTCCGGTTGGGTTGAATATTGTAGGACGTCATTTGTGGGAGACCATTTTAAGCCCAGAACAGTTGAATCTTTAGAAAAATCCTGAGTCTTATTGTCGATAGGAAGACCAACAAAAATTTCTGGGACATTAGTACGGAATTTTCGCAACGGGAAACAACCAGACTTCAATGTTTCTATAACACCGTGAACAATTGATTTTAATTCTTCCTTTGAGCTACAGCCCGTATTTAGGTCATCGACGTAGAAATCGTGACGTATGACGTCAGCGACTTTGTCACTGGCGTATTCATTGGCTAACTGAAGCAAACAACGAGTGCTAAGAAAGGGAGCCGCTGCTGTTCCGTATGTTACTGTATTTAACTGTAGAATCTTTATTGGCTGTGACTCGTCGTCACGCCACAGAATCAATTGCAGATGACGCTGGCTATCATCTATATTTACTTGACGATACATTTTTTCGCAATCTCCTGTTACGACGTAGACATTTCGACGAAACCTTAATAAAATTGAAAACAAGTTATCCTGGATAGTTGGCCCCACTAGCATAATATCATTCAATGATTTACCTGATGAGGTCTTAAAAGACGCATTGAAGACGACTCTCAACTTAGTAGTTTCGCTGTGCTCACGCAACACTGCATGATGAGGAATGTAGTAACCAAAACTAGGACGCGGAACTTCTGACAGATGCCCTAGCTGTTCGTATTCGTGCAAAAATTCGGAATAATCCTTTTTAAGATTTAATTTAGTAAGACGCTTTTCCAAAGCATATAATCGCTTACAAGCAACTGAGTACGACTCACCTAATGCTTGTTCTGGAGCTTCTCGTAACGGAAGTTTGACGCAAAACCTTCCATTCAAAAGACGTTTATAATTTTCGACGAAGTGAGTTTCACACTCTTCTTCTTCTTTGGACAATAATTTGGAGGACTGTGGAAGTTCCTCAACTTCCCAAAATTTGGCAAGAGACTCTCTTATATCTTGCGAGAAGTTACATAAAACGTCGGACTTTGAGTTAGGTTTAATGCCTATAGGACCAGCGACCAGCCAGCCAAACCTAGACTCTTGCAATGTAGGTTGATTAGAATTCAACTTTATTTGATTCGACATGACAATATCCCAGAACACATCGGCTCCTAATAACACATGAATTTCCGACGGTTGAAAGAAACTGGTGTCTGCTAGTTCAATATTTGATGGAATATTTAACTTGGAAACGTCGACTGGAAGATTAGGCAAATTACTAGTAATTTGCGGGATAATTAGACAACGAACATCAATAGAAAAATTATTTGTACGCGATCGTACCTGAATATCACAGGTTTTGACTGTACTTGTTACAGTATTGTTGACACCGCAAATAGAAACTCGATTATTTCGGGAAAATGAAACATTAATTTGCTTTTGCATTTTTTCAGATAAAAATGATGACTGGCTTCCACTATCGAGCAAAGCCCTGGCTGGAATCCTTTTATTATTTTTGACATTTACTAATTCGACTTCCGCAGTGCACAAGAGAACTTGCCTTGGCACCATGGCTGATAAAGTCACACTGGACGACGGCGTTGAAGACTCATTTATAGATTCGTGTGGTAAGTAAGGCTCATTGTTATTATTATTAGTATTTTCAGAGTCTTTGTGCAATAATGAATTGTGTCTTTTTTTGCAGGACTTACAAGGACCAAAACGACATTGGGAAACATTATGACCAACCCGAAGACAATTCGGACACACTTTATTTTTGTTTACAACAGAAAACCTTTCACTCAACGACATAGCTTTAAATTTGTCACACATAAAAAGGAAATGATCCTGTTTGCACGCAGTACATTTTTTTGAATTTGACAGATTTTTAGTAATGAATGATTTGGTACTTTTGTTCGAGTCCTTATTTTCAAATCTACCAGAATCAATACGACCGAATTGCATAGTTTCTAATACATTAGCTCTGCCTTGGAGAAATTCTAAGAAATCTGTAAACTTAGGTGAAGTTTGTAATATGTTTCGATGTTCTTCCCATCTACGACAGGTAGCGCCATCTAGTTTGGATGTCATGACAAATATGATAATGGTATCCCAATACGAAACGCTCTCACCCAGTTCCTCCAAAGAACGCAGATTTTTTGAATAATAATCGATCATGTATCGAATAGACTTGAACGATTCTTTATTTATTGTTTCAAAAGTAAATAACGATTTTATATAATTGTTTACCAAAATTCTTTTATTATTATAACGCTCGCATAGTGCTGTCCATGCTAAGTTGTAGTTGGCAGCAGTGAACCCTATTGATTTGATAACTACCGCAGCTCCACCCTCCAAAGAACTTCGAAGGTAGTGAAACTTAGTGATAGGCGGCAAAGAATCGTTGTCATGGATCATCGACTCAAAGGTGTCACGAAACTCTAACCACTTCAAGTGATTCCCATCAAAAGTGGGAAGATTAATGGTGGGTAACCTAATATTTATTTGTTTGTTATTTATGCTACACGAAGCTGAACCATGGCACGATTCCTCCCTTTGAATACCGCTGGCCTTTTCAGGTTTACAAAACTTTTCGAACAAGTTTTGGGCAATGGCTATGTTTTTACAAAAACTTGATTCAATACTATCGCGTTCACATATTTGTAAGTCAATATCAGATGTTAGACAATCTATTTTGTTTTGAACGTCATCAAAAATGGGCAATAAGTCTTGAAATCGAGTTAACTTTAATTGGAGTTCAGCGATGGCAATGTCATTAATTTCACTTGCGTCAAGTTTCAATAAATTTTCCACATATTTTTGAAAAAGAGTAATCCTAGCCTTAATCGTGCCTCGTTGATGATTAAGTTCCTTTAAACCTTCTTTACAATCACTATCTTTAGACTGCGACATGATTAACGTACGTCAAGAAGCGAACAATGAATTAACCCGACTGTAAAATTAAAATAAAAGAGAGTAAAACAAATAAATTAAAAATGTTTATCTGACCTTATCGGGCCGCCAGCACTGTACTGCGAAGCGGCAGGTAGGTATGCGCAAACGTTGAAATCGTTCTCAATGACTTGCCAGTATGACTTACTCGCAACCGATAACCCGGTGGAATCGAGAAGTCGACCGTTACCGCAGCGAACCTGGAATTGTTTGGGTGCGAGTTTGAACAACTGTATTTTCAATTTGGGCGGGTTATACGGCAGGTTCTAGAACGATTAGCAAAATGGCACACGAAAAAGGTCAAATTATGGTTAAACTAACAAATTAATTGGGCAAAGACGGATGATATAATTGTTGTAAATAGGTAGCACACGTGAAAGGTTGAAGAATTAGGTATCCTTGGAATTAATTCTTTGTCTTAGTGCTTTATTTTAGCTAAAATGTATGAAATGAAATTGTAAATGAGCTAGGTACTTAAGAACTTTATGTATTAAATGGAATGGACTGGAAACGCAAAGATAGAAGTGTAACAAGCTACAACTGATTAAATCCAGTTAACAAAATAGGTAGCTTAGAGCTTAATTTAAATAAATTAAATCTCTGCACTTTGTAGCACGGTAGTTAGCCATAGAAAAATAAAATAGGTTTTAGTTGCAAATTTTAAGAAATTAATTGGAAGAAACGATGGGGAAAAAATGGGTAGGTGTGAAGCATTCACCGTGGTAGTTATGAAGACAGCGCCGAAGTCAAAAGTCGGGTGCACATAAAGCGAAAGCAAGCACGTGCTTGGTAAACAAGTACTTCACAGCTTAATAGAACTGTTCACTCAAACAAGGCAACCTTAAACTTAAAAACACGCGATTAATCAAATTACTAAAACTGGGCCTACTTCCCTTTTGTATCACCGACGACGACACACAACCACTTTCCTTCCTTTCTTTCTCCGTTGCAGTTACTTCCAGTGCCTCGTATCACTTTTGGGTCACCATGGAGGCCCCGACGAGATTGTGTGTGCTAATAAAATCATTTCTGATTCTGATTCTGATTCTGATTACGCAATAATTAGATAGCCTCGAAGCCGAGGTTAGTTATATATTATAGCTGTGCCCGCGACTTCGTTCGCGTGGACTATATCCTTTTATGGTCGGTTTTACCCCTTTCTCCCCTAATATTCGAAACAAAAAGTAGTCTATATTTTAATCCAAGTTTCGAGCTATATTCGTGCCAAATTTCATATCTCTAACTTCAAAAATAAACATTTTTCCATATAAACTTCCAAAGGTGGTATTACCCCCCTCCCCCCTTATTTTCTAATAAAAAGTAGCCTATGTCCGTTCTTAAAATTCAACGTATATCTTTACCAAATTTCATCAAAATCGGTTGAGAGGTTTAAGCAGGAAAGCGTAACAGACACACAGACAGACAGACAGACAGACAGGGTTACTCTCGCATTAATAATATTAGTAGGATGATAAAAAAAAATCCCATACCTCACAAAGCTGTATATCCATTATGTGTGGACCACCCTACGCTTCCAATAAAAAAAAGTAAAAAATGTAATCACTTAATAAACTAGTTTTCGCAAAACTGCGACTTCTCGCGTATGTAGCAGCTAAACTACGGAAAGGCCATACGTCTTGCCTAATTGACGTTATCTGCCGCGCGCCCGAATTTTCTTTTATTTCCTGCCTTTGTGCCTATGTCGCGGTGGAAGCACTAAAGCGGTTTTTTTATAAAAAGTATTGTTTGATAAATAAAACGTGAGGTTTCATTTTATTGTTGGCGTGTTGTGGAATGTTTTGTTGCTTTATTTATTGTTTCGATGACGTTTTCGTACTTCAATTTAGCAAAAGAAGTATGGTTTTGCACGCAATTGGCAATTAATGAGTGGACATTTCATTTCATTTATTGATATAATTGTAGTATAATATTAATAAATATAAATACTGGTCAAAATTACAAATGTTGCTCAGATTCTGTGGTAAAAAGTCAAATCATTTGTATTACAGACATCACAAACAACGACCACAAGACCCAGACCCGACACAATATAGAAAAGTTCGTTTTTTTATTGTGTCGGGAGTCGATCCCGGGACCTCAGAGATAGTGCGACGCCGAAGTCCGGGCCGCTCACCTCAAGGAAGTCGTCTATTTACAGTTATGGCCCAGTGGTTAGCGCTCCCTGATTTTAACAAAATGTCGTGGGTTTTGATCCCTACCCAGGACAAACAATCACGTGACAAACATTTGTGCTTGCCTTGTATCTGAATGTTTGTTGTATCTATCTATGAATTTATTTATTTAAATCTTAGTCCACGTATAATTTAAAAACTACGAATGGCGGGCCTGCCACTTAATATAAAGTGACATTTTCTACCGGTCAGATTTGAACGAAAAATAATAGTTTAAAAAACTAAAAAACACGCTTTTAGCTCGCACTAAAAATTACAAAATAATTCAGACATTTAAGAAAGAAAGCGTGGAGCGTTTATGTTATCTTTACTCTTTTTGGACAAAACGCTTCACGCTTTCTTTCTTAAATGTCTGAATTATTTTGTAATTTTTAGTGCGAGCTAAAAGCGTGTTTTTTAGTTTTTTAAACTATTATTTTTATTGTCTACTTTTTAGTTTTCTCATGTATCAATAATTATATAATTCTTTTTCGTATCCCATTCAGCAAACCCTTTCATTTAATACCCATATCATAGGGGTGCATTTCAAATAGCCTGTCCGTTATCTTGGACGCCCGCCATATTGGATTTGAATAACGTGACTATTTTTTTCGTATTCCTGATAGCAAACCCTTTCTTTTGATACCCATATCATGGAAGTGCATTTCAAACAGTCAGTTCGCCATCTTGGGGAGGCCGCCATATTGGATTTGTAATGACGTTTCTTAGCGTGTATTGTCATCAGAACTCAGAGCGTGTGCAAAATTTCATCTTAATCAAAGACCGGGAAGTGGGTCAAATTAAGATTCAAAGATTCCGTTACATACATACAACCCAAGCTAATAAAAGCGTGTTAATATCTTGGCTTCTTCGAGCGGAAAGTATATTTATCGCCTATTTATAATTTTTTTATGTAAATTGAACAATTTATTGTTATTTTGTTTATATATTGTTATAATGTTACTCTGTTAATTTTGAACGTTTAGGTAAGCCAGTAGCAATAGATTCCATGATTTTACTTTGCCATCGTAATCTCTGAACCATCATTAACACAGTCCTATCTATACTAATATTGTAAATTTAAAGAGTTTGTTTGTTTGAATTGAAAACATATATTTGCGTTGGATGGTCCATTTATAGGAAAGGCTATCGGCTATATAACATCACGCTGCAACTAATTAGAGGAAATTAGAGGAAAATATGCAAAAAGCGGGAATAGTAAGCATGAGAAGCTTCAGCGGGTCACTAGACAGGTACAAAGAAGAAGGTATACTTTTCAAACAATGTAGACAGTTTTAGATAAAAACGTTAAAAATCAAAGTACAAACTAAAGCTCCAAAGAGTACAGAAATGGCTATTCTCTAAAGCTTTCAAGTTTCCACTTCTATGGCACTTAGCTATCAAAGTTTATCATTTCTCACTTAGTTGCATAAGTAGGTAGTCGTATAACAGTACAAAGCTCCACAAAAGAATATCGCATAGAAAATGTAAAACTTTCGAACAATCAATTAGATGACAGTGAGGCTACTCCAATTAAAATTATGACTACAGAACTTTAAGAAACTTATTTTTGCATTACTTATTTAATAGCGATAATCGGAGCTCTCCACGAAACTAGATTTATGGTGTTAGTGTTTAAAATCCGAAAGTGGTAGATTCGAATCCCGTGGAAGACAATCAATATGGAAATTTTGTGCATTTTTTGGAAGGCACGTTATTCAAACATCGTAATTATGAATCAAAAAGTTATATTTCCCCTTGTAGCAAATGCAGTCAAAGATTGGCAACGATTCCAAAGTTAAGCTATAAGCGTTTTTGGGATTGGTAACCTTTCCAGCCACATTTAGTGACAAATGTGTGCACAGGAATGTGCCTCATTTGGATGCTCTAATTCGCATGCTGGTGCGATGGAGTGAACTATGCTAGGAATTCCACTAGAAAAGAACCCAACAGGATCACGACTAATTTACTCAAATCAAGCTGTCGAGTGAGGTTTACATCAGTAGCAGGGTAAACTGAAGTCTCAAGTTTCATTCGCGTTTAAATCAAATTGGAAAACTACGCGACTTCGTTCGCGTGGACTACATCTTTTTATGGTCGGTTTTACCCCTTTCCCCCCTAATATTCGAAACACAAAAAGTAGTCTATATTTTAATCCAAGTTTCGAGCTATATTTGTGCCAAATTTCATATCTCTAACTTCAAAATAAACATTTTTCTATATAAACTTATAAAGGTGGTATTACCCCCCTCCTCCCCCTTATTTTCTAATAAAAAGTAGCCTATGTCCGTTCATGAGATTCAACAAATACCTATACCAAATTTCATCAAAATCGGTTGAGAGGTTTAAGCAGGAAAGCGTAACAGACACACAGACAGAGTTACTTTTGCATTTATAATATTAGTAGGGATTTTTGAATTAATTTATTAAAGTTCTCAATTAAAATAAACTTAAGTAGCAACTAAATTTCTACTTCACTTTCATTCCCTACACTGTACCTACCCTAGAACTCAGTACAAAGTTACAGTACTGAAGTAGTATCAATGTAATGGCTTGTGGACCATAACCGTGGCCGCAATGGCTTGTAGGAAGAGTGCTTGCAGTTCGTGGCTTCACACAATGGCTTAGCCATTTTATGGCTCAGCCATTGGTGAGTTGGTGGGTGGTGTTGCTTTTAATACCATATCAGGTGTTTCATTGGATGATGTAGTCGAATAATTTATTTGTGAAAAATATTTTTAAATTGACAGTTTTTATGGGGTTCGAGTTGCCAGTTTGTTACATAATAATAAAGTGTCCTTTAAATTAACATTTAAGTGGGCATAATTTATTAATGACACAAACATCGTTATATCAATACTTATTATTAAAATTCAAGTGTCGATTTGTAGTTATGAAAAAAAAAACGTTTTTTATTAAATTCCTAAGTTTGTTTCCACGGAAGGTACATATTTTTCTAAGTTTTTGAATGTGGTATTTCTGATACATTTGACTGATTTTGAGGGAATTTTTATCAATAGGAAGTAAATGTATTTGCACACAAAAATAAACATAAAAGCAGAAATAATACAAAAATGCTAGTTGCTAAAAGGGAGTAACTTAAGATTCTTTTATTACAGAAATTTAATTTATATTAATATAAAAAATAACTGTATTACGCAGACAGAGTAGTAGACAGCAAGTAGAGTGTTTTATCTAGTATTTAGTGTTTCTGAGTTTTTTATCACAAGTTATTTATTTTCTCAAAGCGTCTATAATAGATAACACATTTAGGTGTAGTTACTAACGAAAGTTAGACGAGTTTAACGAGTTAAGCAAAATATGAGAAAATTACCTTTTTTTTGTACATAAAACCGGATTTTCTTCAAAATTAGCCGTCTAGAAGAATATTTTGGACAAAAAAATACACACTAGAAATTAAAATGTTATAAAATTAAGTAATATTCTTTTATTATTTTGCAATTCCTATTTTACCTTAAATATTTATTATTTGACGACCTCCGTAGCCGAGAGGCAAGCGAGCCGGACTTTGACCTCGCGCCATCTCTGAGGTTCTGGGTTCGATCCCCGGTCGGGTCAATATGGGAAACGAACTTTTCTATATTGTCTCGGGTCTGGGTGTTGTGGTACCGTCGTTGTTTCTGATTTCTGTAACACAAGTGCTTAAGCTACTTACCACAGAATCAGAGCAATGTATGTGATGTTGTCCAATATTTATTTATTTATTTATTTAATATCTACCTGTTCAGTATTTTAGGTAAAATTACATTTTCTTATTTCGAAACGGTAGTTACCAGACCTAGTTGAGTAAATTCAGTCGAATATAGGTGTTCTCAGTTTAGAATACCTAGGGTTGGCTGTTTTTAAAACCGCATGTTAATAATATAAATATACATTATTTTTTATAAACGTTTATGAAAATTCCAGGAACTCAATATTTTCAAAATGACAACAAACTTTTACAAAAATATATATAGCTTGGTATTAAAAATTGAATTTAACATTATCAAAGTTACCTTCAGCTCGTTAGATTAGCATATTTCTGTATTAATCTTAGTGTATATTAGAGTAGATTAAAATAAAACTCTAGATACATTTTTGACTTCTTGAAATTTTTATCTCAATTTTAACCAAAAAAATTACTACACTGTATGTCTTAGTGCAAAACTAGTTATAAGGTTAGCTATATTTGTAATATGAACGACAGAGTTTCTTGCCGGGATCTTCTCTGTAAGTTATAGGTTCCGAACCGGATGTAGCGTCATTTGCATTATATAGACGTTTCATAAATATTACTGGTGTAGTTTACATGAATAAAAGAATATTGAATTTGAATTTGAATTTGTGAAATTCTCAAGAGAATTTGCAACTTCTAAAATTAATAAAATTTTCAAAGACAGCGTCCTGTTACGAATGTGACACATTTTATTTAGTAACTCTTTTCTTAAAGATATTACTAAACTTCACATAGTAACAGAGTTTCCACGAGATTCACCCATATTTGATACATGAACTCAATGAAGTTGTCAAAAAACGTGGGCTTATTTCGAGTAAGGCCCGTTTTACCACCCCTCTTCAAGTATTATCATGTTAAGAAACAGAGTGGTCTGTTTTTTGTTATTTTACTCAGTTTAAAACCGATGTGACAACCCTTGCTGTATCGTATTTGTTCACCCGTGTAACGTCGATAATTCAGCCTTCAGCTTCTGCCTTAGTGACGAGCTTAAGCCATTGTAAAATTAAACGAGAAATTGAATTGAGAACTCATATTTGCAATGTTCAGTGAGTACGTAATGTGGTAGTGTATATGTACATATGTTTGTGGGTCACAAATTATATTTAATAATAATGCATTTAACATAAATAATGCATTTTTTGAGACACATCGTCTCCATTCTAATTCGTTCTTAATTTACCAATGGGGGGAAATAATTGTCTGTACTAGAAGAAGGCTAAAGGCTACTTTTGCCGCTGTCACTGGTCACAGGGTGTTTAATATGACGTAATGCACTATTTGAACCTAACGAGTATAGTAGTTCCTATTTATGTAACTAGATGGCGCTGTACGTCTTTACATCGGGGTGGTGGGTAACATTTTTCTTCGAAACTACTTAACCCAAATGGTACTTAGAATAAATTGAGTTCAACAGCTGTGGTGGTTTTATTTTATTTGGGTGGAGTTACGCAGCAACACAGGGCATTGTGACACGCTTACTGCTAAGCTCTCTCCTAGTCATGCATCTATCTTCACAGCAGATTTTGATTGGAAGAAGAAGGGACAGGGAAAGCAATATGGAGGGAAACAGATGAAAGTGGAAGGAGAACTAAGGATTCTACTGTCTTCGAAGACTTGGATTAAGTCGGTAGTAGTTCGAGTCGGGTCCCATCCCATATACCCGTTTACTAAGTCGGTGGTAGCTTTAGGAGGCGGAGCCGTGTACCTACTATTCGCAAACTACAGGACAAGGGAATTGCTATTAGTAATATCTGTTTTCAATATTAGTTTATAGCATACTTATTAACCACAATAATAAAAAGGAAAACAAATATAATAAAACTACCTATATTTTGTACTTCCACTGCGACAATTTTAATAGACATTAATATTTTTCAAAATCAAAAAAAGTATCAAAAACAATTAAAAAGAAATAATGACAAAATGTACAAAAAGGTTTTGCGTCGGCAACAATTCTATACTGACCATAGTCAGCGCTAACCGTAGAACGTAAAAAGTTGATTTTTAATTCTTTCATTTGATGTCTTCTTTATATCTGGGCATGTAACAACCCTAGGTGTTCTGTATTTGTTCGCCCATTTGTGGTCCTGTGTAACATTGGCCATTGTGCATGTAGCGTCTGCCCCAGAGTTGTGGCTGGGCCATTGTAAGATTTAACGAGGGACAGAGAGAACCATGACTCTCACTTTAACCGACAAAAAAATTTAGAAGGTTCTTAATCTATTCTCCACGTCTATTTTTTTTTATGATTGCACACGCATTTTTTTACGAAAAAGGATTTTGACATTCAACGGAGTTTTTACTTAGACATCGGTTGTACAAATTCTTTTTTAAAAACTAAGTTATTAAAGCTGAATTAAAGAAGGGTTTATTATATATATCGAGGGTTCCCTGGTCAAACCCGATAAGTGCCAAAAACATACTTCTGAGATAATTGATGTTAAAGGTTTGTAAGCAGTAAAAGTGCATTTTCATAAGTAAATGTCCACAATTTTGAGTTTCATTAGTAATGATATTTCATAAAGATTTGGTTTTCATATTTATTTTACTTCTAATGGTTACATTTTTTCTGTAAAAATTTTTTTTTTGGTAAAGGGTACCAACTTATTGGGTTTCACCTGAGAGAAAAAAACGATTTAATCACTTAAGTTTTTATCAATTCCAAGCAAAACTCAATTGTAATTATGTTTGCATTAGGTTATTAATTACTTTTATACTCTTTTTATATACTTATTTATTGTTTAAATTTTAAGAATAATTTTCATTTAATGTTCTATCCAGTTATTATTTTCTTCGGGAATGATTTGTTTCGTGTACATAGTTTTCGACCGATTAGACCCATCAAACTACCGCCTTATTACCATGACCTCAGTACTGTTCAAAGTCATGGAACGGATCATCTATAACCGGTTGGTCTACTGCCTAGAAGATCACTCCTTAATTAACGATCTCCAACACGGCTTTAGGCCGAAACAATCGACGGTTGATCTTTTAGCGTATGTGATGCATCTCAGGGGGGAGACAATTGCCGAGGCATTTGATCGGGTCTGGCACAAAGCTCTTTTTTCCAAGCTTACGGCATATGGACTACCTACTCGGCTTTGTGACTGGATTTTCGGCTTTCTGCGTGACGTAGAATTCACATAGTGTCTGACGGATACGAGCAGTTTATACTTATTTATCGCCCACCCTCTTCCTTCTTCATATAAATGATATACCACTGCTTGGAAACATACATTTCTATGCTGATCACAGTACGGTCAATGGAAGAAACCTTGGTTGACCTTCGGGGCTGGCAGCGCAGTAATGGAGGAGGTACGGGAAAATTTTGTCGTTGAACAGGATTGGGTGTTGAGCCTCACGAGCCAATGGGGTTCAAATAACCAGGTCCAGTTTAATGCCAAGAAAACCCAAGAGTGCGCATTTTCGACAAAAACATCCCAATTCATTCCGCTTCCCATTCATCAGGGCACTCTCCTCTGCCTGCGTAACAGCCTAAGCATGCTTGGCATGGATATCCGCTGCAACCTTAATCAAGATCAGCATATGGAGAGTTTCATCTCATTAGCATCCAAAAAACAGGGGATTCTGAATAGAGTGCGTTGTTTTCTCACGCCGGACCAGCTTTGTCTTTTATACAAGACTCAAGTCAAGTCCTGTCTGGACTGACTACTGCTTGTATCTCTGGGATGGTTCCGCCAAATACCTTATGGATAGTCTTGATTGGTTACAGCAAAGGGCTGTGCGCATTATTAATGTTGAAGACGTTACTGAGAACCTCGATCCTCTTCAACTTCGTAGAGACATTGGTTTATTTACTGTCTTTTATTTTTTTTATCTCGGTGAGTGTTCAGAGGAAGTGTTTTCTCTTATCCCGCCTTCTCTTTTTCTTTACAAAATTAAAAGAGCTGGCCAACGATGTTATCACTTCACCGTGGAAAATATTCCATCGCGAACCAAAAAGTTTGATAACTCTAATCTTTGACGTACCATTAAAAAAATGTGCCTCGTTGCCGGCTTATGTGTTTCCTCCGTCCAATGAATTCCTTCAAAAGGATCGTGAAGAAACATCATGCAGGCCAGTATGGCAATGCTAACGGATAGGATATTACGAAATCAAATCCGTTGTCATCGTGATGTGGGTTCCTCTCTTGCTTACCATTCGGTTAGAAGGAGACAATGCGGTGTATCATTTTATATAAAAAAAATTACATCTGAATCTTGGAAACAAAGGTAAAATTAAAGTTACCAATAAACATCATATTGGCACAATCACATTATATGTATATAACATGATTTAAAAAAATTACATGTGTCTGTCACCAAAAAAATATGCTTGACGATACTATTCATCTGCGTGGCAATATCTTTTTGTGACTTATCAAGTTCTGACAAGTAATTTGTATTTGCGCCAAAGATAATCTTGCGAGGAGAAAGCAGAACAATATGCCACGAACATAGGTACAGTAAAATTGACCAAATTCCGATTAAAAACGTATTTAGAGCTTTGTAATAGAGCACAGGATGAGAAAAATAAATAATCCTCTGATCTTGCTGAATAAATGAAAAAGTTGCATAATGGTGTCAATAAATACTTTCAAAAAATATATTTAAATTTAGGCCATGCAAACAATAGTACCATTGATATGAATCTGCACATCAATGCTGATATTTTTATTTTCTAAGGGAACACTATGCTGAGGTTCGTGAAAGTTCATACGTAAAAAGTGTAAAATTATTTCAAAACCTTGTAATTATAAGTAACAAGTAAGACGTGAAACCCAAAAACTATCCTTCCATTAAAAATATTTCTAAGTACGTAAATATTGTAACCTAAATTGGTTAGAGGTAAAACCCAATAAGTTCCCTATTCCGGAGTCTAGGTGATGCTATTTCGTTTCAATAATCGAAAAGTATAATTATTTTGTCAAAATTACGCGCAATGCAATCAAACGAAGGTCAACGCTCGCGATCCTGTCGCCACCTGTCTAATGTTATGTCTACTGTCATATCTACTTATTGGGTTCTTTCCCAAATAAAATTACAGTCCGATGTTGATATCTGCTCGTGCGAGTATCCGATAAGTATGGTTTTCATATGTCATTTCTAATATTTGCTTGAAGTAAAACACTATAAGTAGTACTTATTGGGTTTTAGCTTAATGATTAAATTTGTTTGCATACTTAATATTATAATAGTAAAACCCAACAAAATGTGTTGATGGATTTTAGTTTTAAGTAAAACTTCATGCTTTCTGAATTTCCCTGGTATAAAAACCCAATAAGTGCAAATAACTTGTCTTACCTTAAGTCACTTAGTTTAATTTCCTAAAATATATTTTTCTTAAAACCCAATAAATATTCATTATTGGGTTCTTCATCTAATTAAATTTTAAAAAGTTTCCTTTTAGTAGACTTATATTGTTTATGTATTGGTCAAAACGAAAAAAGTAGCACTTATTGGGTTCTTAGTGAAGCGTATCTTTGTGATAAATTGAAACTCGGCTTATTGGAATAAACCATTAGAAAGAGCAAAAAAAGTGCATCTTAACTGCATTTATAACTAAAATTCTCAATTTTTGTCACTTATCGGGTTTGACCAGGGAACCCTCGATATATCGAATTGAGAACCTCCTCCTTTTTTTTGGAGTCGGTTAAAAATTACCATCCCCTATTCCCTAGCGTCTGGAAGAGCGATAATACCGCCTGAATCGTACTATAATAAAATTCAATCAATTTCTGTAAAGATTTTATTCAATAAAATATATCTATCTTTCTATTCGAAGCATTGGTGCTTACTTGTTGGTCCGCACATTTAATGAAAAGTTGACAAGGAGACAGAGGTATCAGGTACAGAGCTATAATTTGTCATTCCGTATTCCTAGCAATGATGCTAAATGGTCAGTCTGTAGATTTAATAGAAAGTTTTCATTAAATTTACTCTAAAGAGGAAAATTTACAGGTGCCTATAAATTTGGTTCTTAGCTTAGAATATACGGGCACTAGTTGGGACCACAACGGGTTGTCAAGCGTTTGTTGGGCCATTTGCGGCCAGGTGTGCCGTCAAGTCCAGCCATTATGTGGCCGAGCCATTGGCGAGACGCGTTGATGTAAAACATACGCTACAAAGCAGGTATTTTATTGAGGTTCGCTTTATTTTAAACTGATTTTCGAAAAAAGATTCGATCGATAGTTCTTATTTCATCCAAACATATTTTTAATTTTCTATACATGCTTATAACCTGATTTGTTTTAGAAGCTCAGTACGTTGGCTCCTCCCAACCTGATGGTAAATAAAAGAGGAAACCACATTGCGATGACAAGGATTTGAAACCGTAGTATCCTATCTGTTATATCGCCATACTGCAAGATGTTTTTTCACGCTCCTTTTGAATCCATATCAAAGGAAGGATTACTTGAAGTAATTTGAATTTATATACGAGTAATATACTAGCTATCTAGCCCAGCGGAAATCATCCCGCCTATTTTTATAATATTTTACCTACTTACCACAGAATCATAGCAATGTACCTATGTGGTGTTATCCAATATTTATTTTTGTTTACTCTTTCTTTTTCTGTTTTACAAAGTATTTAAGGCTTTACGTGTATTACTTATTATTTTATATTTACCAACTAAACGAATCATTCAAGGTATAATATTAACTAATGGGGTTTAGTTAATGATTCTTTCAAATATTCTACGCTAGTTTTTATCGCTTATCATAATATTTAGGAATGTTAGGTAAGGTGATGAGAGATATATGATGATCAGAGATATATGGTGATGAAGAATACTTCTTGCCAGTTAAGAATCAGGAGATCCGTTTTAAAGTATCGCATATACCTACCTTTTATATTCCTGTAATAAAGTGAAATAAGGGGAATCCTTAAGGAACACAGAAAAACGCGTGCTAATCTTCAGCTGTTTAATATCAGACAATCCCTACGTTGACAAGCAATGACTTGACTGGGCTTGAAGCATAAAGTGGAATCATAAAAGGAGTACGTATGGACATCACAATTCCTTCAAATTATTTCTTGGAGTGCGTTAAAACCTAAAAAGATATTATCTATCTATAATATATACCTCATGTTTCTTGCATTAAACTCAATATCTTAGACTAATGTTACACCAGTTTTTCTAATTCATCTAAAACATCACCTTTCCAATATGTCTGACGGGACCATTTCTCACGGTTAGGTACGTCCGGAAAATTTACCATTCCCCGCTTTTACGGTGACATTTTTACGTGTCAATATTTATCACGAGTCCCAGACGTTTCCCGATATGAAATAGTGAAGAACGATCACCTTTATTTGTTGTGTGCGCAAAATTAGCCCTTATCTTCATAGAAAGTAGGGGGCAGGTGTGATTTACTTTACTTTCGGACCTTAGGAGCGATAAGGGTGGACAATTTTCCACGCGAGCGGAAATCGAGGAAACAATTTTTTGTCGTTAGGTGACCTTAGAGTTTTCTAGTTGGAAAATAATAATATTGTAGTGACAGATTTCGACCAAGGCTTATAGAGCACAAACCGAATGTTTGTGCAATTTAAAAAAAGGCTACTACAAAGTAGAAGAGTATTTGAATGACAAGAACGTGTGGATCACTACCTAGTCTGCTCGCCTGTACTTGCGTGTTTTATATTATTTAAAAAATATAATATGATTCATTTTCTCAATCAATGTCAGTATTGGGCCACGCTGACGCATGTAAGTCCTACACAGTTAATTTAATTTAATTCATAAATACTTTTGTTTTATTTTATTTTTTTCAGTAATTGTTTTTTAATTTTTATTTTACAATTGACAAACTAACTGAGTGTCTTAGTGCTAAATTAGTAATAAGTGTAGCTTTCATTTGTAAAAAAAAACTACTGAGTTTCTTGCCGGTATCTTCTCATTAGTTATAGGTTCCGAACCGGAGGTAGCTTCATTTGCTTAATATAGAGACTATTCATAAGTATTACTAATGTAATCTATGTGAATTAAAAAAGATTGACTTTGACTTTAAATTCATAATATGCACTTTATAATAATTCTACATCGTAAATTCTACAGGTCCTAGGCGTCTCTCTTCGCACACTTCACCGCTTTTTTCCACTCGAAAGGCGTAAAAGCATACGACTGTGTTTTATATATCTTCGTATATTACTTCCGTCCTCGGCCGAGCGCCGTTTAATATGATTCATTCATTTGAACCTGCGGAGAAAATCCATTTCCGTTGCGATGAAAACAAAGAAAAAGGCAGAATTTGAGTGTGATATATAGGTTCCGTACGCGAAATGAAACTTTTGCACTGTTTTTTTGCGAATTAATGCTGAATTATTACGAATGTACAGGTTTAAGGTGCTCGTTGGATTTGTTTTTGCCTTAAGCCTGCAATGTGAAACAAAATGTTAAGTTTTAAGTGGATCTTGTTCAAGGTTATAATCACACATCTTGACTCTTATGTTTAACGAGATCTTATTGATTGAAAATATAGCCCGACAGTTTAATTTGCGTATCGCCTGGGCGGTGAGAAGAGAAAATTTGTTGTAGATGGGAAATGAAAGGAAGCAATTTATTAAAAAATCAAATAATATTAAAACCAAACCACTTTAGATAATGAAATACATTTTTCGTCATTTAAATCGAACTAAATACCGCGTGATACGCGAGTTGAACGGTCGGGCTGTTACAGAACATCGTTGAATGTGTTTGGCTGCATGTAGGTACTCGTAGATTCAGCTAGAACTAGATTATATATTGAAAACTAGTTAAACCCGGCGAACTTCGTTTCGCCTTAGAGGCAATAAATGAGCAAAACAAAAAAAAGAAAAATAAATAATAAAAAAGTATCCTAAGTCCTTATCCTGGTTCTAAACTACCTCGCCACTAATTTTCAGTCAAATCAGTTAAAACAGGCCTATCTCACTTTTGCCTGTCATGGCAAAGTTATTTGAAAAACTACTCTTGAGACGTTCAAATCCTATTATTGAAGAGAAACATGTGATTCCTGACTACCAATTTGCTTTTAGGGAAAAACATTCTACTATAGATCAAGTGCATAGGATCACCAACATCATTGAAAAAGCCTTAGAAGAAAAAAAAGTTTGTAGTACCGTCTTCCTGGATGTAGCGCAGGCTTTTGACAATGTGTGGCATGTAGGGCTCATACAAAACAATATGCGGATATCTTAGAGTCATACCTAACTGACCGCATGTTTAGAGTTAGACAAGAAGATGCATATTCAGATCTTATGTCAATAAAGGCTGGAATGCCACAAGGAAGTGTCTTAGGTCCGGTCCAGTACCTTTTTACGCATTAAACTTAATGAATCGAAATCTATCCATGTAGATTTCACAAATAAGAAATTAAATTATCTACCAGTCTACATTAATAATAATATTGTACTATAAGCTATATGAAACACTGCCAAATATCTCGGCATGACACTAGACGCAAAGCTTCACTGGAAGGCTCATGTCAAGAAAAAACGAGATGAATTAGAAGTTCGATATAAAAAGATGTATTGGCTTCTTGGTAAACATTCTTCGGTGTCAGTACACAACAAAATCCTGCTTTATAAACAAGTCCTCATCCCAGTATGGACTTATGGTATTCAGCTATGGGGCTGTGCCAAATACACAAACCTTCAAACCATCCAACGTTTCCAAAATAAAGTACTTAGAGGTGTTGTAGATGCACCCTGGTACATCAGAAATGACGACCTACATCGGGACCTAAAAGTAGACTTCGTCAAAGACATTATTAGGAAATACGCCGAAGCTCATGAACGACGACTTCATCACCACGTAAATGTTGAGGCCATCCAGCTCTTTGACAACACGAACATAGTGAGGAGGCTGAAAAGGACAAAACCTTTTGAGCTAGTGTAGCAAATTAGTAACAGAAAGTGAAGTGTGTGCCACTCTTTAAGAACACAAGAACAAAGTGTCTTCCCCTTAATAGAGACAATAAGAAAAGTGTTAACGGACACATTCTTAGTAAACTATCTTTAGCAGTCTAAGTTAAATATAAATTACTTATTAGTCTTTTCAGACTAGATTGTAATAATTTTGTCGTATTGATGCTCAGTATCATAATCCATTTAAAAAAAAATAGTTCAACCATTCTTGATTTATAAATGGTGTAACTAACACGACTTTCTTTTATATATATAAATACTTAATACTTCAACTAGTAGCTACTATTACTAGTATTAAGTATTTTTTTGCATAGACTAATTACTTCTCACAGTTTCACTCAGAACAGGAAATATACAGGATAAGTGCGAGGCGCGACTTTCAAAACAATTTAAAAAGTAAAATACTATTTGTTGTTATAGGGGCAACAGAAATCCATAATCTGTGGATATTCAAATATTTTTAATTAAGATACGTCTTGAAGGTTGCTTTTACATACAATAATCGTAAATGTTTCATCGGTGAAGTAAAATGATTTGCAAAGGGTAAAAATGTATGGAACAAAAACCAATGATTTTATTAAACAATCATATTTGCCTACTTCTGTAGCCCAGAGGTCCGTAGTCCCAGATATTGACGTCTCACCATTGGTTTTAGTTCCGGGTTTGATCCCCGGTCAGGGCAATATGGAAAACGAACTTTTCTATATAATCTCTGGTGAGAGAGTAGTGGTACTTTAATTTTTTTCGTTCCTGTGATACAAGTGCTTCAGCTATTTAGAACAGAGTTAATGATTTTGTTCAATATTTAATTATTATTATTATTTAATTAAGTTATTGTATTTTTTCGACTGTTTTATGTGATTTAAATCTGATTTTTTTTATGTATACGCAAATTCACATGCAACATTCCGATTTCATCCCAAAATATGCACGGAACTCCATGCTTTAACCCGAAACCAATATAAACACTGCAAATCTTGATTAAACATGTTATCTTGTTATAAACGGGCCCTCAAACCGTTTTATGAGGCCGTACATTTATTTTTATACAGGGTGTTTCCGGCGGGCAGATTTCTTCATACACGTTTTTATATCCGAAGTTAACGCGAGTTTAAATCTTCAAATTAAATTATTGTACCTTTTTGAGAACGGTAAAAGTGTATTATAATAACTCATTTAATTTCGTATTCGTTTTAATAAAAACAACAATGTAACAATGGTTTTTCGTTCATGCAATGGCCATTTTTTGCTTAAACACGGCACAGGAATGATTTTTTTATATAAAACTGTTCTTTATATTTTTTATTTAACTCCCATAGATTTGATATCAGACCACGTTAAAAATCGTAACATTACAAAATTTATTAGTTTCCCATATTGACCCGACCGGGGATCCAACCCGGGACCTCAGAGATGCGCGACGCCAAAGTCCGGCATGCTCGCCTCTCGGCTACGGAGGTCATCTAATTACTTAGGTATTTCCAATTGACCCTTTCAACTTAACCATATACCATCTTAGATCCATCCATCCATACCATCTTATTCGAAATCCTGACTCGAATAATGGCATCCTTTAATTACAATAACATCTATTAGCACTTAAATGACCATCACACGCTATTTAGATTAGCAAGTCCTCATTTCCATAACACAGACGACACTTGTGAACATTCTGAAATAATTAAACATGGTAATTAAACGCTGGGCAATAATTCTCGTGTTTACGGCTGCATCGCTTGACATACACATAATTACTTCTCACAGTTGAACTCAGAACAGGAAATATAACGGACAAGTGCGAGGTGTCATTATCAAAACAATAAAAAAGTAAAATAGCATTTGTTATTATAGCGGCAACAGAAATACATCATTTGTGAAAATTTCAACTCTCTACCTATCACGGTTCTTGAAATACCAGCTTGGTGACAGACAGACGAACGGACAGACAGCGAAGTATTAGTAATAGGGTCCCGTTTTTACCCTTTTGGGTACGGAATCCTAAAAATCATGCCTGTTTTATGGGATCACTTCTTTCTATTTATTTTTTAAATATAATACCAGACACACACCGCTGTTCTGCTCACGCAGTGATTCAATTAACTTCCCCCCTCAAAAAGTAACCTCAAAAATACTTATAGTGGTACTAATACCTATAGTATAATAATAGTGGTATTTCGTACTTTTTCATTGCAATTCACTGACTTACCTACTGACTGATTAACTACGTAATCTAAGAAACTATAACACCTATAACTTTCAATTCAGTAGGTAGGTGGCTTATACGATGTTGACATTCACAAAGAACGGATTTTCCAAAATTACCTCTAAGGGGGTAAAAGAGGGTTGAAAGTTTGTATGAAATTTCAATATGATTAAGTTTTAAGTAAAATGCTTGAAAATTTAAATGTATGTTCTTTAGATGGCATGGAGGTGTGCCAATCATGTATATTTAAAGATACATTTTTATGAATCAAGACCTTTATGGGGGTATTCTTATATCTTATTAAAATTATTTGCAAATAACTATTGCATCGGACTAACAAGCGTGCGTGCGAAGTCGCTGGCAGTTGCTAGTATTTCTTAATATGTATCTTCATATTTAATGTTAAAATTTTAAAATTAAAATAAATGTATCATATAAAACACTTGTTAAATTCAAGAGTTGCCTAATAATTTTAGAACATTCCAGTTTACATCCTAACTAAGTGATTCTCCTCTGTTTGCTCAAAGAGTTTCCTGAGTTAATACCTTAATTTAGACATGCTAAGTAGAACAAATGGACCTTTATATCTAGACCGAGTCCAGTAACAACATAGTAAGAGGTTCTGAAGATTACTGCTTCTGACGAAAATGTACGGTTGTTGTTTTTGCTGAAAATAAAGGGGTTGTAAACTTTGCAACTACAAAATGGAAATACAAATTAACTTCGTTATGCTGTCTGTCTATTCAAACATTATTTTTTAAGAAATCGTAGAAGTATGATGATGGAATAGAGATGAGATAAATTTTGGACAACATCATAATATTTATGTAGGTACTGTACTTTGCTACCTACAGTACATGTAGGTAGCTAAAGCATTATCGTTAATGAAATCAGGAACAACGATGGTACCACAACACCCAGACTTGAGACTCCGAGGTTTCAGAGATGTCATGACGTCAAAGCCCGGGCCACTCCTCTCTCTTGTACGGAGGTCGTTAAATAATCAATATATATGTAGTGGTATGATGTGATGTGTGGCGGTGTGGTAAATGGTTTCAATACCTTGACGTAGGTTGGTGTGCGGAGAGAATCTCAAACGCCGATTTCACAGATAGTCATTTATTTGCGAAAGCAAAGCACAGAAAAGTTACACACAATACACGCACAAGAATAGTCACAAGAATAAGCTAAACGAAAGTCACAAGAAGGAGTAAAAGAGTAAGCACCGAAGGTTATCAGCTAAGCGCGTCTAAAGCATACAGTCGCAAGCGAAATGTAAGTTCGGACTGGTTACTCCGACCGTCGCGGGCGCATCGCTAGTAGGCTCGACCAGAGGGGGCAAGCGCGCGGGAGGCGCGCGGTCGCCGAACAATAGAACCGGTCCGCCGAGGAGTTTTTTGTGCGCCTACGACCCGTCCGAAATATCTACTATTAAAAACGTCGCACCGTTTGTTTGGTAGTTGACATTTCGGAGTGACCAAATAATAATTTATTAATATTATATGCGTGTATATAATTAAGCTATAAGCATATATAGCTATAAGCAGTTGTAACTATTATGTTAACTTATCGAATATATAGTTAAGGTTTAATATTATGTTAACTAGTGGTTAAGTTAGGTTAAGATATAATTATAAGTAGTAGAAAATAATTTATATTATAGTAATAATAATTAGCCTGATGCCAACAGCACGCCACATCACCCCCTTCCAGAGACCTGGTTAAGGGCGATAATAATTTGGAAAATGGACTTTCCGTCCTGAACGTGTTGTTTTGACTGTGGGGCTGTCAGTAAGATCGGGTGAATTATTACTATTATTAGACAGCAACTTAGGAGGAATAGGCTCGTTATCATGGTCACGTAGCATATATGCGGGTTTGATGCGATCTATGGATACAAGAACTTGTTTCCCATGAACTTGAAGTTTAAAGGTTTTTTCGCCTCTCGAAATTACTTCATGGGGTCCTGTGTATGCAGGTTTGAATGATCCATGGACCGCATCATCGCGTAGAAAGACGTGTTTACAGGTAGCGAGATCTTTAAAAATAAAAATGTTTTGGCTACCTGAATGCCGTGAAGCAGGTGATGGAAGTAGGTTTTGAGAAAACTGGCGGATTCTGCAGGTAAAATCAGTTAGGTCTGGTACTGATTCACCCTGGTGCTCAAAAAATTCTCCCGGCAACCTTAGTGTTTCACCGTAGACTAGCTCTGCCGGCGACGCATGAAGGTCATCTTTAGTGGCGCTCCTAATTCCTAATAAAACAAGTGCGAGAGATTCCACCCAGTTACAATTAGCGTGGCAAGTTATTGCAGCTTTCAACTGCCTGTGAAACCTCTCGACAAGTCCGTTGCAAGCAGGATGGTACGCGGTAGTCCGCTTGTGTTTAAAACCAACCAATCCGGCTAGTTGGTTAAATAGGGCCGACTCGAATTGTCTCCCTCTGTCTGTGACGACCTCTGTAGGGCATCCGAAGCGGGAGATCCAGCCATAGAGGAGAGCTTTTGCCACAGTTTCGGCTGTGATATCCTGGATTGGTACTGCCTCAGGCCACCGGGTGAACCGGTCCACAATTGTGAGACAGTACTTGAATCCTTGGCTGGGTGGAAGTGGTCCTATGAGATCTATATGGATCTTCATAAATCTCGCTCGTGGTAGCTTAAAGGAGCCAAGTGGTGAATGGACATGGCGTGTTACCTTCGAGCGTTGGCAGGCTAGGCAGTTACGTGTCCACTCGCGGCAATCCTTACGGACGCCTGGCCAGACGAAGCGCTCTGCGACTGCTTTTGCCGTAGTATTCGCCCCGGGGTGGCTCAGTGAGTGAATGCTCTCGAAAACCTGCCTACGCATTTCGCGGGTGACAAAGGGCCTCAGCGTGTCGCCATTTTCATCGCAGAACAATTTAGACGATGATCCCGGCAATGTTACCTTTTTCAGACGCAGTGACGTGGAGCTGTTGAGGAGTTGCTGTAGTTCCGAGTCGGAGAGTTGTGATCTGGCCAACTTGTCCAAATCTATAGGCTGTGTGATCTCTTCGACTCGCGATAATGCATCAGCAACAACGTTGTCTCTGCCTGAGATGTGTCTGATGTCTGTGGTAAATTGCGAGATGTAGTCTAAATGTCTAAATTGTCAGGGTGAGCATTTGTCTTTCCGGTTATGGAATGCGTAGGCAAGAGGTTTGTGGTCCGAGTACACCGTGAAGTCTCGCGCTTCCACCATGTGTCGAAAATGTTTGATGGATTCGTAAATGGCGAGTAACTCACGGTCGTATGGAGAATATTTCTGTTGGGCCGAACTCAGCTTGTGCGAGAAAAACGCGAGCGGCTGCCATGCTCCGTCCTTCATTTGCTGCAAGGTTGCACCTATTGCAATGTCCGATGCATCTGTGACTAAAGCAAGGTTGCTAGTGCTATTAGGATGTGCAAGTAAGGTGGCGTCACACAAACCTTTTTTGCACCTGTTAAAGGCCTCGAGTTCGATTTCTGAAAAATAAACGGGGTGGGAACCTTTTACCGAGCCAGTGAGAAGTGAGTTCAAGGGTGCTTGGTGCTGAGCGGCGAATGGAATGAAGCGCCGGTAAAAATTTATCATTCCCAAGAAACGTCGAAGTTCTCTCACCGTTTTTGGGACTGGATAGTTTTGAATAGCCTCTACCTTTTCAGGCAAAGGCTCGGTACCATCTGCAGAAATTCGGTAACCTAAAAATTTTACCTGTGTAGCCCCATAAACACACTTGGCTGTGTTAATGACCATCCCATAGTCACGAAACCTGGTAAATAGCTGGCGCAGGTGGTCCTCATGTTGCCTGTGATCTCGCGAAAAGACTAGAAAGTCATCGAGATACGCATAGCAAAAGTCGAGTCCCCTTACCATCTCATCAACGAAGCGCTGAAACGACTGACCGGCATTTCGAAGCCCGAACGTCATGAACGGGAATTCGAATAGCCCGAACGGCGTCGTGATGGCTGTCTTCGGAATGTCCTCGGGGTTGACTGGTATCTGATTGTATGCTTTCACGAGATCAATGGTGGAGAAAACCTTGCATCCAGCTAGACTGTGGGAAAAGTCGTGAATGTGACGTATGGGGTACACATCGGGTATGGTTCTGGCGTTCAGCATCCTATAATCCCCACAGGGACGCCAACCGTTGTCTTTTTTAGGAGCAAGGTGTAAGGGGGACGACCAAGACGATTCAGAGGGTCTGGCTATGCCACTTTTAAGCATAGACTCAAACTCCTCTTTCGCTATCCTAAGTTTATCCGGAGCAAGGCGTCGCGGTGTACAGGATACGGGGGGACCTGGGGTAGTGCGGATATGATGTACGGTATTGTGAGTTGGTGTTCTCGGTATACCAGACGGACGAGTGACCTCGGGAAATTCTCGTAATATGTCATGGTATACTGAGGTACCAGTTACAATTTTTACCGATGAGATGACATCAGACGGTCGGGCAGGCGAAGCCGGGGTCGCGAGCGTGGTGTTGTTGTCAATCAGTCTTTGGTGCCGGCAGTCTACAATTAAATTATAAAAAGAAAGAAAATCAACACCTATGATAGGCTTGGTTACATCTGCGACGATAAATCGCCAAGCGAAGTCGCGGCGCAACCCTAGGTTCAAAACAAGGTGTGCGTAACCGTAGGTGTTGATTGTCGTTCCGTTTGCCGCGCACAATTGATAATTTGACGACTGCCGACGTTGCTTAACGGCGGACCTGGGGAAAACACATAAATCGCTACCTGTATCCACGAGAAATTGTATTTTTGTTTTTCGGTCCGTTACGAACAAGCGACCGGTGTTGGGGCAGCCATTGGTCGCCATTACTGACCGCCCGTTGCTTTTCCCGCTTGGTAGTCGCACGGCTTCACACACTTCTGTGCCTGGCTGCCGAATTTGGAGTGGTACCAGCAGGTTGGGTACTTCCTGTAGCTGGACTGCGATCGTGAACGGTCTTGCCTGGAATTCCGCGTTGACTTGCTTCTGGAACGGGGACGTCTGTGGTCACGGGTAGCTAGAGCTTCTACCTGCTTCGTTAGTGCGGCGACCTGACGTACTAGTGCGTCCATAGTACTTCCTGCTGTGGATGCCACTGATGTTGATGCCACTTGGGGAGTAGGGGGCACCACGTCGTGTATTCGGTCGGCAAGGTCAGCAAGAACTTCCAACTCTGAAGTCGTCTGAGAAGCGATGATTGTCTGAGTCGTGCTGGGGAGACGGCTGGTCCAGATTGTGCGAACGAAGTCGTCTGGAACGTTGGGTCCTGCCAGGTGTTGAAGATGCCGCAGGAACTGTGACGGTTTCCGGTCCCCTAGCTCTTCGTTGGTCAGGAGCTGTTTCAGTTTCTTTTCCCTGGAGAGGGACAGCCGCTTGATGAGCTCAGATTTGAGCTTCTCGTACTTGCCCGAGACTGGAGGATTGGTAATAATATCCTCTATTTCTGCTGCGTATTGCTGGTCGAGCTGGCCGATGACGTAAAAAAACTTTGTTGTGTCCGTCGTGATGTTCGAGATCGCGAACTGGCCTTCGATCTGCGCAAACCAAATTGCCGGCTTCTCCGGCCAAAATGGGGGTATGCGAACACCGACGCGGAAAGTTTCTCCGCCCGTCGCGCACTGCTGTTTCTCTGCATTCATTGTGTTCTTCGAGGGTCACCAATGTAGTGGTATGATGTGATGTGTGGCGGTGTGGTAAATGGTTTCAATACCTTGACGTAGGTTGGTGTGCGGAGAGAATCTCAAACGCCGATTTCACAGATAGTCATTTATTTGCGAAAGCAAAGCACAGAAAAGTTACACACAATACACGCACAAGAATAGTCACAAGAATAAGCTAAACGAAAGTCACAAGAAGGAGTAAAAGAGTAAGCACCGAAGGTTATCAGCTAAGCGCGTCTAAAGCATACAGTCGCAAGCGAAATGTAAGTTCGGACTGGTTACTCCGACCGTCGCGGGCGCATCGCTAGTAGGCTCGACCAGAGGGGGCAAGCGCGCGGGAGGCGCGCGGTCGCCGAACAATAGAACCGGTCCGCCGAGGAGTTTTTTGTGCGCCTACGACCCGTCCGAAATATCTACTATTAAAAACGTCGCACCGTTTGTTTGGTAGTTGACATTTCGGAGTGACCAAATAATAATTTATTAATATTATATGCGTGTATATAATTAAGCTATAAGCATATATAGCTATAAGCAGTTGTAACTATTATGTTAACTTATCGAATATATAGTTAAGGTTTAATATTATGTTAACTAGTGGTTAAGTTAGGTTAAGATATAATTATAAGTAGTAGAAAATAATTTATATTATAGTAATAATAATTAGCCTGATGCCAACAGCACGCCACATATATAAATCAATTCCAGTTATCGTTGATTTATTTATTTAAAAACTCTATTGCAAAAAAAAAGTACAAAAAGTGTACTTTATTCTCAAAGCATTATCTACCAGTCAAGCCTTGGGTCATGCAGATAGTTAATTGCAGTAACAGTAAGCATGTGTGTATGGATAACAACAAAATAATTAAAGTTCGTTGTAGTTTTATAACTTAAGAAATCACTTACCCAAACTAAATGTTCAGGCTTAAGAGTTTTGGAGTTTTGAAGTTTAGCCGATATGCCAGCTGTCATGTAAATGAATATTCTGTCTGATCCGTCCTAATACTAATATGATAAATGCGAAAGTAACTCTGTCTGTCTGTTTGTCTGTCCAGCTGTCACGCCTAAGCTACAGAACTGATTTTGATGAAATTTCATAAAGGAATACATACAACAACAAACATATCCTAATTTTAGTTTTTTAATTTACCACCTTAAGGGGTTAACGCCGCCCGTGAAAATGTATATGGGAAAATGTTTTTTTTTTAAGTTAGTTTTCGTACAAATATAGCTCGAAACTCTGAATAAAATATGAATTACTTTTTGTTTCGAATATAAGGGGAGATAAGGATAAAACCGACCATGAAAGTATGTAGTCCACGCGAACGAGGTCGCGGGTATAGCTAGTCTTTGAATAATTAATAAATAATAATAATAAATGCGCCAGACAATCACACCAATCACCTGGTCTCAAACTAAGGTTCCCTTCCTTTTCCCTTGTACTATGAGTACCAGACGACGGATACTAACTGGGGGCGTCATCCCAGCACACCCAGACCCAAGTCAATTCAAATAGAAAAGTTCGTTTTCCAAATAGACCCGACTGGAAATCGAAACCGGGACCATTCGCGCTTTGGCCGTCTACCTTAGCCACTGCGCCACCAAGGTCGACAATTAATAGTTATATTTACCAAAGATCGTTCCCTTAAACCTGACCTTATTCTCCGGTATTAATAAGAAATGAAACAGGTTAAATCATTAACTTGACGTGGGCCCGGGGCTTGCGATAAATAGCTTTTTAATTCACCGCCATCGAGACATTCAATTATGCCGACCACTTCAAGGCGTCTGTAAATTAGCTTTTGTATGGCGCCAAATGTTGTGTTATGATTCGCATTTTAGGGTTCCGTAGTTTTAATACGAAATATCTAAACGTGATGCTAGCTCACCCCTTACTTTGATGCATTGTATTATCATTCATTATTTTTTATTATTACCAATTCAAGCAACAAAAAACAATGATTTATTTAAAAATCCAACTAACTTGTTTTTTACAAGTAATGATCCCTATTAAGATTGAAAAGGAATTAGGTTCCTATAATTAAGATAGAGTATATTTTCATTCTTGTAATATATATTTTATTTGCAGATACATGTATATTTGTATATAGTAATCATTACGTTTTCGTAGCGTTTAGTTTATTGTCGTTATTTACGAATATGGATCTATTTTTTATTTCTTACACACTTTTTCATGATTAACGTGACCATATACAAACTTACTGCATAGCCCAAGGGTTAACTGATAGAGAATGCTTCAAGCATTAAGTCCACCTGTTGTACTTTTTGTGCAATAAAGTTTTAAAATAAATTTGTTAATTATATTCTAATGTAACGTTATTTGGTAGCATCACCAAAGGATTAATAAAATATGATATATTCTTAAACCAATAATAAGTTTATTCAGCAATTAACGTCCACGGCCGGACACTGATCTCATCTCATCTAAGACAAGGAAAAGGTCATTCTTCACCACGCGGTCCTATGCTCCCATTGGGGATTGGGAATGGCTGTCATCTACTATATAAAAATAAGTCGGGTTTTCCTTCCTGTCTCTATAACTCCAGAACACACGAACCGATTTCCACGGTTTTGCATTCGTTGGAAAGGTCTCGGGCTCCGTGAGGTTTATAGCAAAGAAAATTCAGGAAAAATTTCAACAGAAGCGGGAAAATTCTCTAAGGCGAAACGATGTTCGCCGGGACCGCTAGTCTACTTTATAAAAATAAGTCGGCTTTTCCTTCCTGACTCTTTAACTACAGACCGCACGAACCGATTTCCACGGTTTTGCATTCGTTGGAAAGGTCTCAGGCTCCTTGAGGTTTATAGTAAAAATTCAGGAAAAAATTTCAACAGAAAAGCGGGAAAATCCTCTAAGGCGAAACGAAGTTCGCCGGGACCGCTAGTACAATTATATAAATCGACTATTTATATGACAGCCATTCCCAATTTGTACTGTGTTTGTAATGATTAAACTTAAAAACGACTAAACCGATTTCAAAAATACTTTACCAACAGACGGTTACATTTTTACAATAATGTAAAAAAAAACAGAATAATTTCACCTCCCCTTTCGATATGGGATTCGAACCTACAATTTTTAATTCAGACTTCAGTTGGATACGTGAAGGTCGTGGGTTCGATTCCCGCACCGCAAGGGGAGATAATTTTTTTCTGTTTTTTTTTAATATTTAAAGTTCGCTAGTGCGGCGTAAAGCACTATAAAAATAAATAAAAAACGACATTTTATGCTTTGCGAAATATAATCCACGTCTGAACACGGGTAAAGCCAGGGGCAGGCCTCTAGTATCAAATAGTTTAAGCCGCCAAACGGCTCTTTTCAGGATGTCTTACCTAACCGTGCGCGTAAATATTTATTGACGACCTCCGTAGCCGAGAGGCGAGCCGGCCGGACTTTGGCGTCGCGCCATCTCTGAGGTCCCAGGTTCGAACACCGGTCAATATGGGAAACGAACTTTTCTATATTGTCTCGGGTCTGGGTGTAGTGGTACCGTAGTTGTTTCTGATTTCTGTAACACAAGTGCTTACGCTACTTACCTCAGAATCAGAGCAATGTATGTGATGTAGTCCAATTGTTGCAGAGGTGAGGGATCAGCGAAGAAAAAGATGATGAAAAGATGTAAAATGTTGTATTAACCAAGTGATAGCAAGTATGTACAGAAGGAATGAATGTGACAGCGAAAAGTAAACAAAAAATAATATCAAAATAAGACGTCAAATTTAAAAGCAAAAGTAAATCTAAAAAGTATGTAGGTTCGGTTGGCCACACCAATATTTATTGTTTAATTTAATTTAATTAAATATACGAATTGGTGTGGATGGATTTAAGTAAGTAGATATACTGATATATATATAGGAAAAAGATATAGGATACTTTTTATCCCAGGATATTTTTTGTACCAAAATGATGTGAACAAAGTTCAATGCATAAACGGAACACTGATTGGCACGAAGCGGTAAAAACTTGACAGGTTTTTTAATTACGACATCCAACCGTCGCTTGTACTAAGAAAGTAAATCAAATCGCTGGTTCAATATAATAAATAAAGCTACATACATACACACACATGCTGATTCAAAAATAAACAAAAGTAGCCAAACAATTATTTGAAAATGAAATGATGTCTGTGAATCTTTCCGCATTATTTTGGCATAAAAAGTATCTTTTATGTTAATATTTAAAGTTCGCTAGTACGGCGTATAGTACTATAAAAATAATAAAATCGATTAAGATGCCAGGTGTCTTCGATTCTGTGGTTTTCAAACATTTCTGCAACGAATGTACCACGGGCCGATAAGTATGTAGATATAAACATATTCGGCAGAGGGCACTTACCGAAAGGCTAACGGTTGATACAGCAGAAAAATTTCATCGCCTACAATAACTTGCGGTTAGCTCAGTTGGTAAGAGCAGCACGCGCGATACGTGAAGGTCGTGGGTTCAATTCCCGCACCGCAAGGGGAGATAAAATTTTTCTGTTTCTAATATTTAAAGTTCGCTAGTACGGCGTATAGTACTATAAAAATAATAAAATCGATTAAGATGCCAGGTGTCTTCGATTCTGTGGTTTTCAAACATTTCTGCAACGAATGTACCACGGGCCGATAAGTATGTAGATATAAACATATTCGGCAGAGGGCACTTACCGAAAGGCTAACGGTTGATACAGCAGAAAAATTTCATCGCCTACAATAACTTGCGGTTAGCTCAGTTGGTAAGAGCAGCACGCGCGATACGTGAAGGTCGTGGGTTCAATTCCCGCACCGCAAGGGGAGATAAAATTTTTCTGTTTCTAATATTTAAAGTTCGCTAGTACGGCGTATAGTACTATAAAAATAATAAAATCGATCTTTTATGTTGATTATCTCAACTATCTTTTTACAGTAAATTTAAATAATTCAGTATTTTTTATGTGAAATAGAAACAAACATAGATGCAGTTATTCTTAAAATCTTTTACTACTGTGATCCGACCTCCACAACCCTTTTGGCTATACCTTTTTCTATGACAATATATTTTACTTTTCTACTTTTATAAATAAATAAATAAATATTGGACAACATAAAATACATTGCTCTGATTCTATGGTAAGTAGCTAAAGCACTTGTGTTATAGAAATCAGAAACAACGACGGTACCACAACACCCAGACCCGAGACAACTTTTAGTTTACCTTTTGTTTATTAAGTTATAGATTGTTAGTAAGTGTGTGTGTACTTAGCTTCTGGTTGCTGACCAATATATTCTAAGAGCATAGAACGAGTTTAATTGTAGTTACAGTTTCATTTTTCCATTCAAAGTAAGATACTATTGGCACAACCAGATCACTTAAAAATACAGATTCCATCTCACAAAGCCAACTTTAGTAAAGGCTTAGTTTATTTAAGTACGAGTATAGATTTAATGTTTAAAAAAGTTAAGTCAAAAATGTTTAAAGCTTTAGGTAACACAATTTTATTTCATGGCCCTTAAAAGAAAGAAAAAACTTTTCCTTTAAACTCTATCCATAAATACTACCATACTAGGATAGTACGTGAAGCTATTGAAATCAAAAAGTACAAAAATTTCAATAGAGAAGACGGATTTAAGTTGTCATCAGCATGGAATCCAGTGATTAATAAATGTTTACCGCGATTAGAACGATCAAAAACAATTCCGGATACTGTCAGTGCAGTGTGTCGAAGTGACTTCAATAACATTTTGTTATGTGACAATGTGCGGGTGGATGAAGATTTGCAAGCTCCCCCCAACAGACGAAGGCGAGCAAGACCACTCAGCTCGTGACCACGGTTGGTGCAACCTAACCGAAACGTCGGGCAGTAAGTAGTTCGTATTAACTACTAAATAAAAATGGTGTCGCGTTTTGACCCGTTAAATTATTTTAAATGTCTATCCATAAACATACAATGTCATTACAACATTTGATTAAAAACTTGTCACGAGATTTAAGTACTTGTATTCGTTTATTCTGTACATTTTAATGATGTAAATCGATTCAATCATGTTATTTCTACCTTAAGGTTGTCTGGAAGAGATCGCTTTCTAGCGATAAGCCGCCTAAAGACCGCCTAAATTGTACTATAATTTTTCTGTAAAACCAATTTCTGTAAAGATTTTGTGCAATAAAGTATATCTATATATCTATCTATCTATCTATTTATTTATTTACTCGTTTACCTACGTAGGTAAAATATGAGTACATAGGATTTAACCTAGGAAGACTTAATAACCTTTTTAAATCTAGACACAATTACTGTCTGTATTTATTATATAGATCAATTATTAGATGGAACTGTGAAATAAAAGGTCTAGAATTAACGAGAAATATCGAGATATCAGTTGGGACTAACAGCGTGCCTTAAGAATACTTTTCAAAATATACTTTTACACTGAAATCGGTTCAGCAGTTTCTGAGTTAATGAAGAACTTAATTTATTATAACATACTTACAAACAAGAACAAACCTATACATGAAAATATTTAAAAAAAAAACCGGCCAAGTGCGAGTCGGACTCGCGCACCGAGGGTTCCGTACAAACCTGCAAGGTTTACAAAGTTCGTTCATTACGACAATCGAGTCATAACTATGGTATTTTTATTGCAAAATGAAATTCATAACATTACAATGGGGAAAGATGGAGGAGCATAAATATTTTGTAATGTAACTAAAAATTTAAGGTTTTCGGAATTTTTCCTTTATGTGTGCTATAAAACGTTGCTTCATGCCAAATTTCAAGATTCTAGGTCGACTGGAAGTACCCTTTAGGTTTTGATTCCCTTGCGAGTACTTGCGAGTTTCAAAATATGCAGCTTAAATTGCTGTTTCTTTTGATTGCGTTGACATAGAAGGTTGATTTTGTTACAGCTTAAAGGTATTATAGACCTGAGTATTTAGTATGAATTTCAATTTAATACCTCTACGCGTTTATGAGGAAATGGGTAGTAAGTTTAAAATTATTAAAAAAAAAAATATTATGTGATGTAACTAAAAATGTATGGTTTTCGTAATTTTTCCTTTATCTATGCTATAAGACGTTGCTTCGTACCAAATTTCAAGATTCTGAGTTTACGGGAAGCACCCTGTAGGTTTTGATTCCCTTGCAAGTGTCGAAAATTTGCGGCATAAACGGCTGTATCTTTTGATTGCGGTGGCTTAGAAGTTTGATTTTTTCACAGCTTCAAGGGACAGTAGACTTGAGTAATTGATATAAATTTCAGCTTCATACCTTCACGCGTTCCTGAGAAAAAGGGTCTTGACAGACGGACGGACGGACGGACAGACGGACAACAAAGTGATCCTATAAGGGTTCCGTTTTTTCTTTTTGAGGTACGGAACCCTGAAAAGACAAAATATTTACAAAAGATAGTCCGCTCCAGTGTTTAGGGTGCCCAGAATGCTAGCAACATTTCCTCTTTGAATGGCCAGACTTAAACGTTGGCCGAGGTATTTACCAGCATTCTGGTCACCAGAAACCTCTGAGGCGAGCGGACAATTCAAAAGAATAATAACCCTTTTCAAAATAATATTTACGAGGCCTAATAACACAAACAAACGATTTAATACCTAACCGAAACAACCCAATTTCGAAAATATCCGGAAAATGAAAAACTATATTTACATTTCACCGTCCACCCAAAATATTTTATTCATCGTCGTTTTAATATTGATTAATTGAAAAATGGTAATGTAGCAAATTACGATGTTAATATCGATAAAATGTAGGTGATGAAAACAATGTGGACGGTGAAGAAAAAGGAATATTTTTCTTATGTTGAAAAGAAAAATCGCCGTCTTCTATTTCCTCTACCTTAAGATTGTCTGGAAGAGATCGCTTTCTAGCGATAAGACCGCCTAAATTGTACTTAAATCAATATATAAAACCTATTTCTGTAAAGATTTTGTGCAATAAAGTATATTTATTTATCTAAAAATATTATTTATATATATATTTATTAAACATGACCCCCAAATGAACGATTTGTGTTTTATTAAAACTTTTTTCCAAACAATAATATGTCGATACCCTAATTTGCAAACCTAATAATTCCATTTTATCACGAAAAAGACATTATGATACCAGAAACTACATTATGTAGATTATTCCAACCATAGATCAGAGGAACCCAATCTCATATCAAGCAAATAATTTAATACCTAACCGAAACTCTCCAACTTCGAAAAAATCCGAAAAATGGAAAACAATTATAACTTGGAGCACGTAAATTCAGTCTGCCCGGCCGTGTTAAAACGTTATTAATCAGGAAGTGTCGTTGACTCCACCATTTTGTCGAATAATTGAATTTTCGTATCGCAAAATTAGCCTTTCGCGGCATAATTTATTCCCGCTTCATAAAAACAGCAGGTATTTTCGTATTTCGCCCAAGTTTGTTCGAGTTGATTAGCGAAAGGAAGCAGAGATTAGCTGTATTATGGTACAGTTTTTGCGTTTAAATTTATTTTTCAAACCAACGCAAAAACGGTGTTAAGAGTTCGGCTGTCTTTCTTTCTGTCTGTGGTACCGAAGCTACCGAACGGATAAACTGAATTTGAGTATTTTCTTTGAATTAATCGAAAGTGTTTTCAGCTACATCTGTTTGTTGGAAATCGATTCAAAGGAATAATATGGTTACCTTAGCACCTTTTACACGGCTACATTACGGCATATAACAATATTACAAAACTGTTTGTGAGTTTCGTTAAGTATTAACCCTTCTCTGCGATTAGTCTTAAACAATCGCCAGAAAATCTGCTTTTGTTGTAAAAACCCATCTTAAAGGGATGTCTCATTTAAAAGCAAGCAGAATTATGACTACCAGCGAAATATCAACATTGCAAGCTCGCTCGATTTTCGTTGAACACGCATAGCGTGATTAAGCCTTCATTGCCTCAAGAACAATCGTTGAAAATTAGTTTCTTTTATAAAAAAAAAACACAACCAAATTAGTTCATGCATCTGTTTGGGATCTACAGTGACACGCAGAGATAAATGCATACGCCGTAGTATACATATACATAAGGGTCAAAGTGGCAATGCCTATTTCTGCAGCAGAAGTTAAAAATAAAAACTAAGCAACCTTTCCGGTCTAGGTAATAAAAATCATATCTTTATCTCCCTCATGCCATTTCGCTGTTTCGCCAATAAAGGCATTTTGGCGGAATTGGGAGAAAGGTTTGTGCAAATAGTTTGGAGCCAGTTAAAGTTACGTACCAAGGGTTCCGTAATCTTCTTTTTTTTATTTCTTTTTTAAGGACCCGGCACTAAAGGAACTCGTTCAAAAACAGTTTTCCTTAAACATATTTCGGTTGAAAAATATTTATTTAAATTGTGGTCGCCTTATAATCTCGATCCACTTCTAAATATATGTTTGATTTGCTGGATTACCAAACACAACTATCTCTTTGTCAATATGTGTTGCGTGTGAGTAAGGTTTCCAGAACTCCTGGGGGGTGCTACATTAGTAGGAGGGGTCAAGCCTTCAAGGTAAGGGCGACAAGTCTGATGAAATAAGTAAAGGCGATTCAAAATAAAATAAAACTATATTTAAAATATTAAATTATTGGACAACAAAATGACATGTCGCACGAATAAAGGACGAGAGCCCATAGGTTGTAGACGTCAGGCATAGACATCAACACCATGGAGTGTAGACGTTCATACATCATCATCCTCTCCTGGACGTGTACGCTCTAAAATTAAGCCCATTGACGAAGTGAAGAATTCATGCTTCGGCCGATGGAGCCCCTTTGTTAAAACATCAGCGACCATGTCTCCAGTGAATTTATATTGGACCACAACTTGTTTGGCAGCAATCTTCTCTCGTATGAAGTGGTAGCGGACATCTATATGTTTGCTGCGCGCATGATAGACTGCATTTCCTGAAAGACTAATCGCACTCTGATTATCGCAATAAAGGATAATGGATATACCTTTAAATTCTGGTTGAAATTCATCTGCTAGTTGTTTTAACCAGAGAGCTTCCTGAATAGCTGATGCCAGAGCCATATATTCAGCTTCTGTTGTAGAGAGGGCTATGGTCTGCTGTTTCTTAGAATTCCAGCTTATTGCAGCACCTTGGAATATAAACAGGTAACCTGTACAAGATTTTCTGTCTTCAACATCACTTGCCCAGTCAGAATCGCAATAGCCAGATATTTTCCCATCAACATTCCTTTTATAAATCAATTTCATGTTCATTGTAGCTTTCAGATACCTCATGACTCGTTTCAGAGCTGTCCAGTGTTCATTAGTAGGTTGACTATTGTATCTACTCAGAGAATTCACCATAATAATATAGGTAATGTCTGGACGAGTCCCTTGTGATAAGTACAACAAGCAGCCAATTAATTCTTGATATGAAATTTTCTTTAAAACTTCGTGTTCCCCTTCAGCCTTTTTCAGTTTAACATTAGCGTCAGCAGGTGTCCACATCGGCTTACAATTATACATTTCAAATCTTGTATCATTTTTATATACAAAGACTGATCAACAAAAATCTCATCTCCATTTTGTGAGATTTTTAAACCAATGCAGTGTTTGGCAGTTCCTAAATCCTTCATATAATTTTTTTTTCTGTAACTTTTCTTTTATCATCTGTGAGGTTTGCTCATTATTAAAAAAATAAAGTATATCGTCTACATATACTGCGATAAAAAGCATATCATTTTCATTCAGAATACGGTAGTAAACGCATGGATCTACATTTGAACGAGTCATTCCAATTTCCAACAAAGCATTATTCAATTTTTTGTTCCATTGCCTGCTGGCCTGTTTAAGTCCGTATAATGACTTATTCAGTCTACATACCTTATTTTCTTCTTCATAGCCAGGTGGCAGGGACATATAAATCTCTTCGTCGATATCGCCTTGTAAGAATGCCGAGACTGCGTCCATTTGGTGTATTATTAGTCGATATTTAGCAGCAAGACCAATCAGATATCTCAAAGATGTATAACGGACAACTGGAGCATATACTTCATTGTAATCGATTCCTTTGACTTGCTTATATCCTTTAATCACCAGTCTAGCTTTATAGCGTGTAATAGATCCATTGCCATCCAATTTAGTTTTAAAAACCCATCTATTAGGAATTACTGATTTTCCTTCAGGTAAGTTGACTAGTGTCCAAGTATTATTTTTAATTAACGCCTGATATTCTTCATGCATAGCTCTTTTCCACTCATCAGCCTTTTCACTGTTAAGAGCTTCTTGTAGACTTTGTGGATCACTGTTAAGTAAATTCATTGTAGACTCAACATTCTGGCACATCAGTGATGAGGGATTTTGCTGAACATCATTATTATGGCTTCTCATTCTACGCTGCAACGGTCTCAAAGTTATATTTGATGCCGGTGGAGATTCAAATGTTCTATCAGGTAAGTATGTCTCATCGTTAACATCTTCAAATTGATCGGAATCATCGGAAATACAAATACTTTGTGATGTCTCTCTTGCTTCGTGAATCTCATCATTAACGTTTCTTTCCACAGATTGTTCAGATTCATCAGACATAGGTAAGTGTAAAGTTTTCTTTGCTTTTACTTCAACACTAATTTCCTTTGTATTTTTATTTTCCTCTATCTCTATGTCCTTTTTATTAATATATTTTTCTTTTTCAGGTACATCATCAACTTTATTTCTTTTAATTGAAGCTTCTAAGAATACAACATCCCTACTAATAACTCCTTTTTTGGTTTCAGGATCTATGAATCGGTAGCCTTTAGTGCTGTCGCTATAGCCAACAAATATTAACTTACGTGACTTCACATCAAGCTTAGTTCTACTTTCTTTAGGGATATGCACCATTGCCGGACAACCAAAAATTCTCATATGACTCAGATTTGGTTTCTTTCCAGTCCATACTTCATACGGGGTCGCATCGGATAAGGTGCAGGTGCGAGATCGGTTCACAATGTATGCAGCTGTAGCAACCGCCTCTGCCCAGAATGTGACCTGCAATTCAGCATTTAAAATCATGCATTTAGCACGCTCTATCAAGGTTCTGTTCATCCTTTCGCTGAGACCGTTTTGTTCCGGAGTATACGGATTAGATGTCTGGTGCAATATACCATGTTTCTTTAAGTAGACTTCAAAATTTTTATTCTTGTATTCTGTCCCGTTATCGCTTCTTAAAGTTTTTATTTTTTTATTTAACTCATTCTCTACTCTATTCTTGAATTCCACAAATTTTTCAAATACCTCCGTTTTGTTTTTAATAAAATACACATGTACTCGTCGGGAAAAATCGTCAATAAACGTCACAAAATACCTTGCCCCTCCAATAGAAGTATGCTTCATCGGTCCACATACATCACTGTGGATAAGCTCTAGCAAGCTGGTTGCACGGGAGCCTTCTGTAGGGAACGGTTTTCTTGTTTGTTTGCCTTCGAGACAAGTAACGCAAATAGTATGTTTTAAAATATCTGGCTATTGCGATTCTGACTGGGCAAGTGATGTTGAAGACAGAAAATCTTGTACAGGTTACCTGTTTATATTCTTGGTAATAGTTCCACACCTTCTGTACAGTTAGGTATTTTATTAAGGCTAGTGAAATTTAGGTGACCCATCCTCTGGTGCCACAGATAAGTAGTATCGTCTATTTTAGCCATCATGACTTGCATTTCTTGATATTTACAAGTATTTAACAAATATGTCTCATTAATCAATTCAGCATTTGCAACCAACTTGTTACTTGGATTATAAATTTGGCAACCATTTTCATTAAATATTACCCTACATCCGCTTTTAATTATCTTGCTAACCGACAACAAATTCGTTTTTAATTCTGGTACATATAAAACGTTTCTTACTAGAATTGAGTCCGTGCTGCCATCTTTCGTAATTACTTTGATACATACATTACCACAGCATTCAACCTTTAGTACTTTGTTGTTAGCAATCCGTATGTTTGGTACAGATGAAGGAGTGATATCAGTGAGCCAGTCCCGGTGCATCGTCATGTGCATAGACGCCCCTGAATCAACATGCCAAAAATTTGAATCATTACCTGCAGATGCTGTAAAAGCTGCGACATAACCGGTGTTTTTATCTGTTTTCTTATTATCTTTTGACTTCTTGTGCCAACAATTTTTACTGAGATGTCCATGCTTATTACATGTAAAACATCTTGGGCCTTTCTTTGTACTTTTGTGCTTCGTGTTTGTATAAAGAGCGGTAGTGTCTGACGTCTTTACTTCCTGCAGTAATTTGTTCTTTACTAAATCAGCACTAATCTTTATACCGGAACTTTCTAAGCCCATAATCATGGGCCTGTACATTTCTGGCAGTCCCGCCAGCATTAATGTGCCCAACCACTCATCGTCCACATTAAATTTTATGCTTCTTAATTTGTGCGCGGCTGTCATTATCTTATTCACGTAGTCTTCTACAGAAGAACTATTGTCCAAAGTGGTATTGATCAGTTCCTTCAATAAACCAACTTTTCGTGTCAATCCACTGTCTTCGAACGCCTTTGCTAAATTATCCCATACCTGTTTTGCATTTTGAGCGTCTTGAATATGTACGTATAAAATCGGGTCAACTAAAAGTATCAATTTTGACTTCGCTTTGATGTCTCGTTTCACGGAGTCAGAGTCCGTAGCCAATGGTTCTTTTAAAACACAGCTATACAAATCTTCAAGTTGCAAGTATGCTCTTACTGCAAAACTCCAACTTGCCCAATTGTCACGACCCGTTCATTTCTCAATTGACATCAAAGAACTAGTTCTAGCCATTTTTTATACCAATTCAATCTGTCAATAGCTGAAAAGAAATCTCACGCGAGCGCGGTACCAAACAAAATGTCCGATATACCCGGTGAATTTACTTTTACTATTTACTTTGAAATTACTGTTCAAAACACAAAAAATAACATTAAACGGCAGGTTCGGGGCGGCCCATAACCTGATGAAATAAGTAAAGGCGATTCAAAATAAAATAAAACTATATTTAAAATATTAAATTATTGGACAACAAAATGACATGTCGCACGAATAAAGGACGAGAGCCCATAGGTTGTAGACGTCAGGCATAGACATCAACACCATGGAGTGTAGACGTTCATACATCATCAAAGTCCAGTAACAGATTTATTATGCTGTACTTTTCGCCCTTAAGCTAGGACCTCATTACCACTTAACATCAGGTGGGAGGAGGTCAATCTTGAAGTGCAATAAAAAATAATGTATCTGCCTTTAAACAAGAAGGTAGTTTCTGGCTATATTGTACGTAAAAGAGTTCACGGTATTTGAGATGACCAATCTGAAAATGCCCTATCCAAACTGGAAACAATATACAAATATTCCACACAAACCGCTAGAACGAGAGGAAGCGCGATGCGATCCCCCTAGGTAGGGCCTCTTTCACGATACCAACACGTGCCGGGAGGCTTCTCTCCCAAAAAACGTTAAGCTACAATCTCGCATCAACGGCCCACTATGAGGCGACTTCTGGCAGTTGTTTAAATTTTTAGGGGTGTGAGCCCTGCTCTCCCGAAAGTCCGATGAAGACGAAAAGGCCATCGGCCACAATCAGCCTCGCCAGACTCGCACCCACGACCTCTATTACGAGCATAATCTCGTTCCAATTACACCACAGAAGCAGTTCGAACTTCCTAAAATCCTGCTTAATGCCCGGTTCCAAAATTTTACGATTCGTAATGTGCCAAAAATAACTTCGTTTTTCTCCAACAGTCAGTTTGTTCGAGTCTGGAACAGGTTCGCTTTTGCCTCGCATAATTTATTACTATACGTAACAAAATCGGATCGTTTTCAAATATTGGAACCGAGTATTAAAGGTTCCGGTTTTTCTTTTTGACTTGCGGAACCCTACCAACGTAATATAAGTTTAAAGTCACGGAATTTACGCTCACATTCTGGTATCGACGCTCCAACGCCATGAATTGTGTTGCTTTCCTAGCGCTGGGATAGAAGAGAAAAGAAAATATTGACGTTAATACGAGGGGAGTGCTTCTGACGTATACGAGTACTATCGTCTTTTTAATGAACTTTCTGTTGCTCAACACTTTGCGTTTTTCGGGATAAAAAGTATCCTAGATGTTAAACTAGTATCTTACTTATTATTTTATAAAATTTCGTTCAATGAATTAAGTAGCTTTTGCGTGAAAGAGTCACAAACATACATTGATGCACCTCCAGAGCTCCTGGGGGGTGCTACGTTAGTATCAGGAGTCAAGCATTCAAGGTAAGGGCGACAAGTCCAGTAACAGATTTAACATCAGGTGGGATGAGGTCAATATTGAAGTGCAATTAAAAAAAATAGGAAAATTATATAAAGCGTCTGTTTTTCTTGGCTATCAAATAAATTGAAATGAATTATTTATACATAGCGTTGAGTACATTATATACAGCTCTGTGCGTAAAACGTTAAGTTTCAAATTGCAGCATCTTTGATCTTTCGCATCAATCCAAGTCGACCGTAGGATTTTAACTAAAATAAAATTGCGACGCGAACTCGAGGGAAATACAAAAAGTGCTCGGCAAAATGAATGAATATTTTTTCGCATAAAACTATGAGCGATATTATTTTGAAGGCGCCATTTTTCGTTGCACTAATTTATTCATTTCGTTGTTTTAATAGTGAAATGGGTGCATGGAAAGTCGAGGGTTGAATGTGAAGTGGAATTTGTGGATGTCACTAGTGAAAATGCATGAGGCTTGTTGATGGAACAGAATTGCGTTTACTCTGGGTTTTAGATGAAAGAAAACATTTTAGTTTTGGTAAGTTTTTAAGAGAGGTAGGGCACAGCGAACTGAAGCAGCTCGACTGGTGTAATACCTTACAAAAGACCGCAGCCAAATAACGATCACTTCTGTGTTGTTGTGTTCCTGCGTGTGAGTAAGGTTTCCAGAGCTCCTGGTGGGTGCTACATTAGTACCAGGGGTCAAGCCTACAAGGTAAGGGCGACAAGTCCAGCTTTATTATGCTTTACTTGTCGCCCTTAAACTAGGACCTCATTACCACTTAACATCGGATGGGATGAGGTCAATCTTGAAGTGCAATATGTTTATAGCACGGTATCATTTATCAAACTACGGCAAAAGGTTTGGTATAAGATTAGTGATAGTGATACTTATTTTGATCATCATTGATGAAGATATCATGACGACCACCATTACCAACAAGCGCTTGTCATTATCACACACATTGTTCTGCTTCTATAGTAAGTGGCACGTATAATACAAACAACAACGGTCACACAACACCCAGACCCGAGACAATACAGAAAATTAAGTTTTCCATATTAACCTGATCGGGAACCGTACGCGAGACCTCAAAGATGGCGTGTAAGTCCGGTCCGCTCACCTCTAGGCGATGAGTCATTTAATTTTTCACTCATTAATTTTATAATGATATCCCATTCTATATCAGAATGACTCGCAATGTTTAAATTACGCTCGCAGTAAACACTAGCACCTACCTACATTATTATTTTATTACTTTAAGTTATGAGATTTAAATCGTGTTAATTTATCAAAGTTGCTACAAATATACTGCCGAGCAAAATAATGTATTGCAGTTAAAATCATAATATTAAACTTGACTTTAAAAATATTTATGGAGTGTCACGCTATTCGCTTTTAGTAAAAATTCTTTGGTCCGTGTGGATTATTGTAAGTGATTTTTTTTACATTTATGTACTTGTAAAACTTTGGCAGAAAATTTGATTAATGGGTTCTAATAAAATTGGGTTACTATACAGATTAGATACGAGAATAGCATAATAAATTATATTTTGATCGTTTATCGATTTTAATGCAATTTTGTATGGAGCTAGATAAATTAGATTCTAGAATAATTTCTGAAATTAGGTCCAAAAATCTAGTGAGAAGATGCCGCCCTGAAACTCAGTAGCTAGAGTGGCAGTATGTAACTTATATGTAAATTATTTAAGACCAAATGGTATAGATTAGGTTTGATGAATGTAGGCATCCAGTTTGTAGTTTTGAGCTAAGCTGGAATAGACCAGTCCACAAAGATGGCACTTTATCACAAACATGACGAATGTCAAAAACCATCACCATCAATGATCGCTTTTTTGGGTGGGGTTCCTTTTACCTGTTTACCCTTGTGGGTTTAACTTGGGGGTTTGACGGTGACGTCAAGATCCGTCTTGACGTCATGGTATCCGAGGCTGGGTGGCAAAGCCAGTTAACCCACTGGACCACAGGGTTATTGATTCCTTCCATTGCGACAATGCGCATCCCAGACGGGTGTCAAGCATCGCATCACCTAATCATATACCAGAGAAAGTAACGACGCCAATTATTAAAACTTCCTTAAGCAAGTTTGGTTCCAGTTACCCCATTTACAAAACAAATCGTTGTTTCTACTAGGAATTGACTAGCTACTTCAAAACAACCTGTCCAGTTTTCCTGGCCACCACTGTATTTCTACGTGCTCGCTCCACAAATGCAGCTTGCTAGCCTAATACCATGGCTTCGGGTGTAATGTTCAGAGCCAATACCAGCCTGGCGTAACTGTATTACCATATTAAGCTCTCCCAATGCTGGGATGCAAGACTTTGCATGTAGATTGGGAAGTTTAATTTTATTATTACTATTGTTGTAAGAGTTCGAGCTAATAGGGGATTTACTGAACGAAAATAGGACAATAAACGTTTCTGTGGCTTCGTTTCCTGAAAAGAAAACTTAGAAGAAAAAATTTGTGAGCACTAATATCTACTAATACATATTATTGCATTTGTAAGTGTTTAAAATAGTTGTAATCATGGTGCGTATTAATCAAAATTGGTGGGATTGATCAAACATTTACCAATATCCCACATGTTGAATGTATCTTGATCTTCACACAATTTGTTAAATAGTTACCGAGCATTTTAAAATGGTATTTAAAGAAAAATTGCAAAAAAAAACAAATATGGCTGATGCTATATACACTCTCCTTTTACGAGAACGATACCTAAACATTTTTTTTTATTGGTGAATAATATTAACCTCACTAATTACCTCAGGGTTTGGTCTTTAAATATAAATATAACAGTACCTTAACTATCAAAATGCATTCAGTATAATTAAAAAAAAATGAGGTAATAAAAAAAATCCATATCTACTATCAACTATCGTATTAGATGTTCGTGATAAATATTGTTTTAACTCTAAACAATTACATTATAATTAACGCTAAAGAATGCTTCACAGTCCATTTCTGTACGAAAGAAATAAAAACAGTTTTCATTTCAAAATGGTCGTTCAAATGGAAAATATTAAAAACCAGTGTGAGTCGGACTCACCCATGAAGGGTTCAGTAGCAGCAAATAACAGAATATAAAAGTTTATATTGGAGTTGGTTGAATAAAAGGTAAATTGAGGTTTACAATTTAAAACGTATTAAAAAAACTACTACCTAGACCTCGTTCAAACCGATTTTTGTTGGAAGTTTACATGGTAATGTCCATCATATATTTTTTTAGTTGAATCATTTTCTTAATTTAATAGTTACAGGAGGGGGGAGGATACACACTTTTTACCACTTTGGAAATTTCTCTCGCGTTAACCATTCAATTCTGAAAAAAAAAATAGTATTGGAAACCTCAATATCCTTTGTGAACACCTATCTATTTATTTAGGTATAATCTATTTGTCCAGGTATAATAGATACCCCATGCCCCATACGTATTGGTTTGATGAAAACAATAATATTGAGTTCAGTTTTAAGTATGGGAGCCCCTAAAATTTATTGTTTTTTTTTATTTTCTAAAAAAAATATTCAAGCGGTTCATACTAAGTTTCAATCTTATAGGTCTTTTAGTTTCGTTTTATAAGGGTTGTTGCCATTTGGCTACGGAACCCTAAAAATTCACGCAAAGTTCGCTTGCACAATTTTCTCGTACGATAAAATCGAATTGTACCTATTCAAAATTAATTTTCATTCTAGCTTTTTTTGCTATTCCATCCCTCACTTCCTTCGGCGAACCAGTAACCAGAATGTTTTTTTAGCTTTCTTTAACTCTTGTATTGCAATTGAAAATGTTTCATTTTAATCAAACTCTATGGTAAAACATACTAATGAGTTTTCGATATTGGATACGAGCTTCACCCTTCTGTTCATTGAATGAAAAGTGTTTATTGATTGACCAATTTTTTTGCTTTTTAATACGTCTTTCTTTTGGTGTATTTTGTTGTTAAGTTGCTTTTTCTGTTATAATATTTTTAATTACCAATTTCCATTATTATTTATCTTTAATACCAGCATACAGTCCTTCATTTATAAGGAAGATTAAATCTTTAAACCAGCCCACCTACAACGTTCCTGGCTAGCATGCTTCACGAGATAACGGAGACAGTACCTAGTTGCCTATAATTATATTGACTTACGGATTCATCTGCCGAATCACAATAAAATTTGGCGCCCCCTAAATTTGGGTAAGTTATAGGCACATTTCTAGGAAAGACAAAAGCGATTACTTCAATATGGTTGAGTGAAGCGATGGCTGGCACATACGTCATGCCTGTGAACAGGTGCCACCTTTGGGGACTGGTCTGCTCCAGCTTACCTCTTAAAATAAAATTGTAAATAATGCTTTATTCACTGATCAAAATAAAACTATATGACTTGGTCTAAAGTGTTCTACACATAGCTATAAGTTAGATACTACTACTGTAACTAATCTGCTGAGTTTCTTACCGGTGTCTTCTCGGTAGATATAGGTTCTTAACCGGAAGTAGAATCACTTTGCATTGTATTCAATGACGATTCAAAAGTGTTACATGTAACCTACTTGAATAAAGAAATATTTGTGTTTGAGTTTATACTGAACCCTAAATAAACCATCGGATCACATGGTAACAAAGACAGTTCTAGAAAAGTAATTCCTGCCATGTTCAAGACTATCTCCCTGATTTATCACCGTCAAGTCCCATGGTATCCTGGTATTCCCGTACATAATACGATGTACAGGGCGTTCAGATTATGAAACTTACCATCGGAATGGGCCATTAGAGCCCATATCTCGACCAATAAAATCTAAATTCTATCAGGAAATAGGATTTCGGCCAAATGCGACGCGCTAGATGGTTTTCCATTTACGTCTATGGTATCGTGACGAGCAGAGCGATAAAATTAACTTCAATACCTATGGTTCATTCTTACCACAATAGGTACCGAACCTATGAACTGGTATAAAAACGGCTGTAGTCCATACGTATGGGGATAGCGGCTATGCATAAAAATGTAAAATTTGGTTGTTAGATAGATAGATATACTTTATTGCACAAAACTTTACAAAAATAGGTTTTACAGATTGATTATAGTACAATTTAGGCGGTCTTATCGCTAGAAAGCGATCTCTTCCAAACAACCTTAAGGTAGAGGAAATAAGTCGTTGACACCATAAAAAAAAAGAAAGTTTATTTCTGATAATGTGACGTGAGAAATAAATAAAATGTACAATAGAACTTGGACATCTATTGCTTTGAAAGACTAAAAAACACCAGGAGACCAGGATTGATCCAGTTTATACACGTTTTGAGATATAATTTAAAGGTTGTATTATTTACGAGTCATCCTTACTAATATTATAAATGAGAAAGAAACATTGTCTGTTCGGTTAACGCCAAAATTTCCCGAGAAAATTTCAATGAGATTTAGTACACATATACTATTGATTCTTTGAAAAGACATAGTCTATTTTTTTAATGCAAAAGTTGTAAGTACTGCAATAGTTTTATAATTAAAATATTGTGGAAGAAAAGGTATTCATATCACAAACCATTTTGTCCAGTACTTATTTTGATGCTAAAATCCAATAAATGGAAATCAAAAACAAATTTATTCATTTTTATATAATCTACTGTGCTTTTCCTTTTGCTAGGCTTTTATCATAAACTGCAACCTTTAATAAAGATATTTAAATCGCCCGATTTAAATTTTCTATAGAACTCTCATAGCCCTCATACGCCACGCTTGTCATCATAATCCAAGCCCGTTCAGGCACAGTCCACAGTAATATAGCACAATAATATTAATCTACCGCACTAATGGGCTTAAGTTGCCTCGTATTTAGCTCCACTGTGGTCAATGAATCTACTAAACGAACGCTAAATTGAACTTTATGTGAGCCACAAATAAGATTGGAAATAGGTTTAGTGCTGAATGAAATTAAGTATAATGAAGTGTGACATGAGGTTTAAAGATTAGGAAAGTGGTAATAACGTGTTTTGTTGACTGTTCTAGTGTGTTTTAAATGTTTAATAAGGCTTTAATGTGAATAGATTTAAATAATTTTACCTTTGTGTTTAATCGTGTAGTTTTGAAGAAATATATGTTTTATAAGGAAAGCACGTTTTACGGTGCTGTTTTTACTCTATGATTGGAGAAAACAATACGGTAATATTTCACAAGCCTCAATGGTATAGTGCTCAGTTACGATCACGCACTCTTGGGTTTAATTCCTGGGTCGAGCAAAGTATATTACGGGCTTGTGATCACTAATACTTATTAGCCAAGCGTGTGATTAATCCTGTACCTATTATTGTAACAATGACTTGATTTCAATTATGGAGGATTTCTGCATTAATGGTCTGATGGTCAAAAGAAAAAAGGAAAGTGTATTTGTATTTAAGAAAATTTAATCCAAACACATTATTTAAAAGTGAGAATCATGTGTATGTCTGAGGTCTCTCAGGGTGAAAGGGTGAATCATGTAGGTGAAATTAAAATATCCATTAGCATGATATTAATGGATATTTAATTTTTTGTTTTACTATTAGTATTTGCTTAAAAACAAATAATCCTAAGATCTATCAATCAGTCAATTAGCAAAACAACAAATGACTCATCTAACCCACCATAATAGTAACTGAAACCAGCCTTCAATAGAGGTGTAACAAATTATAGGCCATTTTAGAGTTCGTCTCCCTCAGGGGTGCCACCTGAGCCCATTTCTATTTATCAATGTATAAAGGCGTGACCTGAATAATTCAATCTATTAATCCCTTAGGGAAACAGTCTGGGCCGTCGAATTTGGTTTCGTTGGGTCAGTTGACACGCGAAAGCCCTTTGCCTGTTAGCTGTCTTTAATCAAAACGGGGTTACGAGGCTCCTTAGAAGCTCTTTATAACACCTGATGATTTTCCCGGTCAATTGCTATTCAAAGTTCGGATGGGAGTTTAATGGGAAAATTTTAACCTCAAACTTAACTGAACTGATTTTTCCTACTTATATTATAAACGTGAAAATTTGTGAGAATGTACATGTGTGGAAATTTAGATGTATGTTTGAAACTCTTTCACGCAAACCCTTATTAATGGATTAAAATCATAAATAAATAAATATAAATATTGGACAGCTCTTGGATTGCTCTGATTCTGTGGTCAGTAGCTTAAGCACTTGTGTTACAGAAATCAGAAACACCCAGACCCAAAGCAATATAGAAAAATTCGTTTCCCATATTGACCCGACCGGGGATCGAACCTGGAACCTCAGATGGCGCGACGCCAAAATCCGGCACGCTTGCCTCTCTACGGAGGTCGTCAACATAGTATTTGTGGGAAGATAAATAAGATGCTTGATTAACTAATTAAAAATGTTTTGTACCACAATAACACGAACAAAGCCACGGGCAACAGCTTGTTTTTTTACAAATAACTTGATTTAGCTTTTTTGCCTATGGTTTAATTGACATAGGATATCTATAGCTACAATGGTGTACTAGATAGTGACACCGATTACTGATCTCAACTAATGATTTTTTTAATACCATGAGTACTAGACGATAGATAGAGGGGGTTTTATCCCAGCATACCCAAACTCAAGCCAATTCAGAAAAGTTCGTATCCCAAATTGACTTCTTTTGGGTGTTTAACCTAGCTAATACGCCACCTAAGTTGTCAATAGTGAAAATAGGCTTAGGTGATACTAATTTTATAACGCTGAAGACTTTTTTTATTTGAACGCGCTTATTTCAAGAACTATTGGTTCGAATTGAAAATACATTTTTGTGATTGATGATTGGATAGTCTATTTTTAAAGGAAGGCTTTAGACTATACAATGTCAAATTCAATATCGGGTCTGGGTGTTGTGCTACCGTCGTTGTTTCTGATTTCTGTAACACAGGTGCTTTAGGTACTTACTACAGAATCAGAGCAATGTATGTGATGTTGTCCAATATTTATTTATTATTTATTTATTTATTTAAGCTGCGACCAATGAGAACCAAAATACAGTGAAAAATGTGAAAAACAACGAGAAAAATATTCGTGCGAAGCCGCGACGTGCCACTAGTGTGATTAATACAACTATACGAACTAAATAAGCAGTCAACTTAGTTTTGACAAACTTTCGGCACCAATCACGCAGTCCCATAAAAGGGACAAATGTATGGCCACATAAAGAACACAGCTTAACACAAACAGTAGAACTACTAAGTCCTGGTGAGATTAACTGATAAGGGCATTTTTCTGAGGGTATCAACGTCAACGAAAAAAAAATCCTTGGTATTTTGCCAACGTCTTATGTTAATGCTGGGCTCAAACATATAGATATTTGTGAGAGGCGGTTTAAATGACGGGATTTGGCGAATCGTAACAGTAGTTCTTGTTATATTTTTTACTTACAAAGAAGAATTATAGTGAAATGTTATTTTAAGTTCTCACATACAAAATAGACTTAATATAATTTATGCCAAATCTACAACGATATAATTTTTTTGCCATATTTGGAACACAAACTTTTTATTAAATTCGGGAATAATCATAAATTAAAATCATCAAACTTGTAATCGTCAGTAAATATTCAGAATATACTTATATCAAGTCTATGAGTTTCGTATTACACCTGATGAAAATGTAATTCAAAATTTACAACCAATGAAAAAGTTTGAAGATCGATAGAAATTCATTTGAAGTACTTTTCTACGGTGAAATAAATAAAATTCAAATAACAATACATCGAACAATATTTTACATCTCGCTAGCTCTTCCATTCTGGGGCGTAAATAAAAACTGTAGGAAGTGGTTCATCTCGCAGATCCAGATTAATTCATTGTGATATACTGGACTTAACGGAACACGACACAATATAAGAGGTGCTACACACTTCGTACCGTATTTGGGTCATATTTGGTACTTAACGTGAAACATGATTATTTATTTAAAAACTTTATTGCACAATAAAAGTACAATAGGTGGACTTATAAATATGATATTTACCTACTCGTTTTAAATTAATTTTCAATATTGACTTTATGTAACGAATTTTTTAGAAAATAATGCTTTATATGCGCAATTCAACTTATTTCCAAAACAATGACATAAAATGGATATTTCAAAGGAAAATTTTAAATAATGATTACATAAACATTTAAAATTATTTACGTACGTTTTCATTATCACCTCACCCACATTCAAACTCTCTGCATGACCCAAAGGTTGACTGGTAGAGAATGCCTCTAGCATTAAGTCCACCTGTTTCACTATGTAAATTCACCTCCGAAAATTTGTGAAGAACGCAAAAATAATCCTAAAATTGACAATTCCCGTTACGGCCCGTATTAATTAAACAAAAGTATGCCCTTGTTATTATCTATCCAATTAAGATGAGGCTTTGAGAGGAGCCAAGGAATCCATTTGCAATCTAATTTAAAAGGTTGAAAGTCAAACCGGCTGAAATGCCGCCATAAAGCGTTCAGGCACGATCTCGAAATTTGTTCTCATTTACTAGAAGGGGTGAGGATTGTCGAATTAATAACGAGACATTATAAGTTTCGCATACGATCTTTTAAAGGGGTCAGAAATTAAAATTGTTACCTATTTTTTTATATTGCACTTCAAGATTGACCTTATCCCACCTGATGTTAAGTGGTAATGAGGTCCTAGCTTAAGGGTGAAAAGTACAGCATAATAAATCTTTACAGGACTTGTCGCCCTTACCTTGAAGGCTTGACCCCTGCTACTAATGTAGCTCCGCACGTAATAATGTAGCACCCAGAAGCTCCGGAAACCTTACTCACACGCAGGAACACAACAACACCGGAGTGATTGTTATTTGGCTGCGGTCTTCTGTAAGGTGGAGGTATTTCACCAGTCGGGCTGCTCCAGTTCAAGCGATAAATTGCTATGCCCTACTATCTTAAAAGAAATAAACATTTATTATGTTTAAAAACCTACCTACCTAGGTTTGTGTATTTACAAACTGAGCCGACGTACGACATTACCTACAAGTCGACTTAAATACAGGGTCAGCAGAATTGGCATAGTAAACGACGCTCCATACGTAATGGACGATTAGCCAATGAATATATCGATCCTACATCGCGATGTCAGAGTTTTCGTCGCCACTAACTATATATACAACAAAGATTGGTAGTTGGGCCTTGGACCCCGAGCAGATAACACCTAGCTCGGCGAAAGTACAAGACTTCCACTTTTAGTAAAAAACATACATTCTTTACAAAACGAATATAGGATTGGCGACAGAAAAAATGGAGAAAAAGGAAAAAGTTCAAACTTGAATAATACCTATTCTATTTACAAAAAGTCCTAAGTTTTATTGTGCAATGCGTATACTGGTTTAATCATTATTTTTTTTTACAAAATCCATCTCAATGTACTCAAAAGTTTTTGCGTTAAAGAGTAATAAGTATACATTGAATCAATTATAATATGCTTACAAATTTTCTCTTTCCATTAACATTTTAAAATAAAATCACAGTTAAGCTGATTTAAACGTGTTTCTAGTATGTTTTTTAGTTTTTTTAACTTTATATCCATCCATCCATCCATCCATCAGCCTCTCTTTGTCCACTGCTGGACATAGGCCTCCCCTACAGAACGCCACAACGCGCGGTCCTGCGCTATCTGCATCCAGACTATAACTTTATATAATATAATAAAATAATTATTGAGCGACAAATCATTACTATTATAAGTACTTCGGTAAGTGTAAACGCTGCTTTACATAGCACGAAATCTCTTGTTGACAAGCGTGGGCGGTTACGTACGACTCGGTCTCAGAAAATTGTTGTTTTCGTTTACGTTTGAAAGTTTAAGGTTTTCATATTCCAATAATTTATTTTAGGTGCCTTTCATTGCTTAGTGCTAGATCTAATCTGAGTTTTGCTATACGGAACTAAATTATTTAAAAAGATACGATAAGATAAATACATGTATGCGTATAAATAAAATAATTTAACGGGTCAAAACGCGACACCATTTTACTTATAATACGAACCACTTACTGCCCGACGTTTCGGTTAGGTTGCACCAACCGTGGTCACGAACTGACTGGTCTTGCTCGCCTTCATCTGTTCGGGGAGCTTGCAAATCTTCATTTACCCTCACATTATCACATAACAAAATGTTATTGAAGTCAATTTGCACACTGCACTGACAGTATCCGGAATTGATTTTGATCTACTAAATACATTGGCGGAATCATCGCGTTATCAAAAAAAAAAAGATCTACGAAATGAAAATATTGTCGTGATTTTACTTAACAAATTTTTTAAATTTTTAAAAAAGGACGCGCAAATCTTAAAGTTTATATGTATGCGTAGTACAAAATAAGTTGTGATAAATGAATGGAAAAGGATTAAATTAATTTTATTATTTTTGTAACTAGAATAAAATTATGTTATTTCCTTGTTTAAGAATGTTTATATCACCTCATCACCACTCCAATTTATTTTAGTAACGCTTAAAAAACGTTCAAATATGTATTTTTATAATGAATATACCTTAGATGAATACTCCAGAAACTTAAAAAACATTGTCCATATATAACAAAAAATAGTTTTTAAAATATAGTTATAGAACAGATAGAATAGAAAACCTCTTTATTCATGTAAATTTTACAAAAGCACTTATGAATCGTCAGTACACAAATTAAGTATTCTACCAGCGTTAGTACGAATTTGATAACAATAATTCAATTGTTGAATAAGCTTAATTGTGTGATAATTTTAGTGTTAGTAGGAATTCGAAAACGGCACTAACTCGAAATGCATACTTTTTGAATTTTTATCTAGGGAATCAATTCATAATGTTACGAGAAACGATTGGTTTTGTATGTTTGTATTTGAAAATGTTTTTTTTTATATTGCACTTCAAGATTGACCTCATCCCACCTGATGTTAAGTGGTAATGAGGTCCTAGCTTAAGGGTGACAAGTACACCATAATAAATTTGTTACTGGACTTGTCGCCCTCACCTTGAAGGCTTGACCCCTGCTACTAATGTAGCACCCCCCAGGAGCTCTGGAAACCTTACTCACACGCAGGAACACAACAACACAGAAGTGATTGTTATTTGGCTGCGGTCTTCTGTAAGGTGGAGGTATTTCACCAGTCGGGCTGTTCCAGTTCGAGCGATAAATATGCCCTATCTCTCTTGCATTTCTTTTGCATCAAAAATAACTAATTAATAACTTTATACTTGACAGATTATGAAAACAATTCACCATTAGGTACAGTTCTACATTATTATGGAGTGTCATGAAAAACTTTTAAAAAATCAAGCAAGCATATCTAAAGTTGTTGAACCAGTTTTCCTGAAATAAATAAAAACATATATGTTTATGAAACATAAAATCCAATTTTCTGCAATAAAATCAAGTTTTCATCGTGTCAAACGAAAATACTCCCCGGCATTTTAATTTACCATTCGCACAACATTCTCCTTCCTAATTCTTGACAATGACAATAATGAACTGTTGAGTGCTTTTGTTTCCTAAACCTTTCTACGAGGATTTTGTAACGACGTTTGAGGTTGTGGAGTGTGACGAACGGTGCTCCTTTTGGGTTAGGATTTAATTGTAAATAAACATCGCCGTCATGGCGTATTGGTTAGTGTCATGCATCGAGTGATGCGGTGCGGTGCCGCACCGCAGGTCATCTCGCCAGACTACCGACCACACGATGAGTGCGGCGCCGCACCGCAGGTCATCTCGCCAGACTACCGACCACACGATGAGTGCGGCGCCGCACCGCAGGTCATCTCGCCAGACTACCGACCACACGATGAGTGCGGCGCCGCAACGTTTTGCGGTACCGTAGCAGCGACGGACTTGAGCTCCAGTCTGTATTAAAAAATGGATTGGGAAAGACGACCCCTCCCCGCCTCGTCTCGATCCCGATGCGCGTGCAGCGCCGGAGCGCACCGGACGGCGCCGTGTGCCTTACCATACATGTTTATATGTAGAAAACCGGAGCGGCAACGGTCAGGCGCCGCACCGCTGCCGTACCGCATCGTGTGGCATGGCTCTTAGAGCGTTAGCCTCAAAAAACGAAGGTTTTCGGCTCAAATCCTGCGGTGATAACTTGCACTTTGAGAAAAGTTTACAAAGTGTAAGTGCGTGTTAATCTAGTATCTATCTTATCAACCTATATTTTATTTTACTTAGCCTATAAACTGTCCCACTGCTGGGCAAAAGCCTCCCTCATACACTTTCAGCGCTCTCTATTAGATGCCAAGTCTTGCCAACCTTGAGAAAAACGGTCCAGGTCGTCACGCTAACGCATTTTGGAAGTCGTCCGTCTTTTGGTGTTTATCAACCTATATATTAATCTAATATCTATCTTATCACCCTTTATGTTAATCTGGTATCTATCTATTTGTAACAATCGGATCCGTAACGGTTTTCCACATTTTTTCGACATTTTCTACTAATTATTTGCGCCTATTGGTCACAGTGTTATATTAGATAGCCTAAACCATTCCTCGATAAAAAAACTATCCAATTTTTTTTTGCTCCTGAGGTTGGCTTGTTCAAATAACTATATTTTGTTGTATTCTAAGATACGGACGGTCGATGGGGCAAAAAGGTTATTGAGTGGAGACCACGTACCACCAAGCGCAGTGTGGGACGGCCACCTACCAGATGGACCGACGACCTAGTAAAAATTGCTGGGTCTCGTTGGATGCAGGTGGCAATGGACCGGTCGCGCTGGAAATCGGTTGGAGAGGCCTATGTTCAGCAGTGGACAGTAACAGGCTGAAATGATGATTCTAAGATAACTGAGTTCTGTTAAACAATTGCTACACCCTAACAGGGTACATGTATGCTACTTTACTACTTACCATCTTATGTAATACTGTATCTACATGTATGCAAAAAAAATAATAAATAAATAAACAAACAAACACACTCTTCAGCTTTAAAATATTAGGTTAGATGTCATGTTTTATTCAATAGTTTACGCGTGAATTAGTAACAAACATAGGGAATGTATCCAAACACACATACATCTTTATAAACATTTTTACAGACTTCAGCATTGAGAGATTATTATCGCTCGAGATTCGTGATACAGGCGCCGTCAGATATATCGGAGCAGACCAAATACTTCTAAACAGTTAAAAATGTCAAAAAGTTCCATACACCACAAGTTACCATTAATATCTGAACATTCATTACTTCAGTAATATCTGAGCAGATGCCAATAATATCTGAACACTCATAACGTCAATATGTGTCACGCACGTCATGTGCCTAATGAGGCACACCACAATTAGCTACCTGTGTAGATGAGTGTTCAGATATTATTGGTTAGTTGTCTGTATAGAAGTTGACTAGCATCTGCTCAGATATTACTGAAGTAGTGAATGTTCAGATATTAATGATAACTTGTAGTGTATGGAACTTATTGACATTTTTAACTGATCAGAAGTATTTGATCACATTTTCTGCTCCGATATATCACGACGGTGACTGTACATTATTAAATTTAAATTTATTAAAGCACTATTTGCATCCATAGCAAATATTCAAATTTCAATGGAAAGAAGTACCCTATAAAAACATGATCAAATAAAAATCTGCTTCACTTTGAAGCAAAAAAGGAAATGTATGTAATTTGGCATCAATATGACGTCTGTCCGGCAATTAATTGAAATGGCTTCGTTTAAATGTAAATAATGCATCCCCAATACGGGGATGAAAACGGCCAGAAATTAAAATTAAGTGGCAGTTGTAATTAAAAAGTCGATATGTGCGAGTCTGATTCATTTACCTAGTGTTCCGTACAAAAATAACTTCGGGTAAGATTCTGTGAGAGCAATATCACATACCTACATAGTTCTGATTCTTATAGTTAGAAGCTAAACAACTACGGTACCACAGCACCCAGACCTGAGATAACACAGAAAAGTTCGTTTATCATATTGATCTAACCGGGAATCGAACTCGGGACTTCAAAGAAGACCGTGCGACGCCATGTTTCAACCATCAAACAGATTATAGACTAGAATCTGCTACTGTGAGCTATCTACTGAGTTTATTGAAATAGTTATTTTATCGGTAGTAGATTCACTTTGTATTTTTTTTTACACTTCAAGATTGACCTCATCTCATCTGCTGTCAACTGGTAATGAGGTCCCAAAGGTAAAAGGTCGACAATGCCAGTAATAGATTTATCATGCTGTACCTACTTGTCGCCCTTACCACGAAGGCTTAACTCCTGCTACTAATTTAGCTCTGGAAACCTTACTCACACGCAGGAACACAACAACACAGAAGTAATTGTTATTTGGCTGCGGTCTTCTGTTAAGTGGATGTATTTCACCAGTCGAGCTGCTCCAGCTCGAGCGATAAATCGCTATGTACCTTACCTCTCTTATAATTGTGTTCGATAACGATTTAAAAGCGCTTATGTAATCAACTTAAAAAACATGTCTGATGAATAGATATTAATAATGCGGTGCATACTGTGGAGTCCACATCTCTGACGAACCGTATTCGATTCCCGGTCGTGTCTATATTCAAACGAACTCTACTATCTCGAGCGTGGGCGTTGTGGTACCGTTATTATTTCTGATTTCTAAAACACAAGTGTTAAGCTTTTTCCCAAAGAATTGGAGCAATTTAAAAATGTCATTGTGTCCAAAAATTAAAGTAATATATTTTTTACAAAAATTTAAATATGTTTGGAAATAAAAATCCATTGTTTTTTTCTAGATAATACGTAAAAAAAACTTTTAAAAGCACTTCCAGCAGAATGCTTTTCAAATGAAAAGAGTTAAAGCTTTTGAATTTTATTGGACCTATTATCGGAGTGAAGTGACTTGTGCGAATATGATTAATTGCATTTGTAACGGCTAATTAAGTTGGTTGTTTTGTGAAAAGCATTTGGTACTTTTAAATAGACATTTAAATTGATTAACGTCAAGATATATAAAAGCAACATTGAAACGTTTATTAATTCAGGTAACTAATAAAAGATCAACGTCATGCTTGGCACACGATAAAACAAAGCATTTTTTTGGAATTAACGCATTTTCTTCTTATTCAGACGCAGACGACTCAGTAGCCGAGAGACGATCTGGACTTTGGCCCTGCGCTATCCTGGGTTCAATTCCGTGTCGGTTTAATGTGGAAAATGATCTTTTCTGCGTTGTCTCCAGTCTGGATATTGTGACACCGTCGTTGTTTCTGATTTCTGTGATACAGTCTTAGCTACTTACCGCCAAATGAGAGAAATTGATTTATGTATATTTATTATTAATTTACCGATGTAGTTACGATCAAAAGCACATTAGACTACATTAGAGATGGACCGAGTACTTGGTGTACTCGGGAGGTTTTTCGATACTTGTACTCGGCCGATTAACTCGGTTTGATTGAATGCCAATTATAATCGGTTTGAGAAAATCAATGGATTAGGTATATTAATATAGAAATAGAAAAAGAAAGAAAGGTCCAGTCATTATGTCAACAATCAGTGATCAGGTACTTCACAGTCAATCGTTAATTAACAAACCTTTTTTATTATTTATCTATATGACGCGCAACGTGAAGTATTTGCTTGCAAACTATCAAGGGTTCTAGTTGAAAGACAGGGATGGAAGAGGGGTGTAGTTATCAACATGAGCCGGCCGCTCGACAAGCGCGAACCTGTGGTGGTGAACGGGTGCAAATTTCAGCGAACTCGGCCTAGTACTCGGTTGGAAAAAAATTAAACCGAGTAAAACTCGGTACTCGTTATGTGGCAAAAGTGTTACTTGGCGCATCTCTAGACTACATTTTTTTGCGAATTTGCATGGCCCTTTTATCGCGCGCAAAAGCACTATTAAAAAATATTGCTTAAGTCATATATATATAATCTAAACTTGGCCCTTTTTCACTACCGTGCGGATACCGGTACTAGCCGATCTGTATTTAACCAATCCAGATTGGCTAGTCCACACCATTTAAACCGCAACCTAAACATTGTGCTATAACTGGTTAGAGACTGGCTTTTCCCGCTATAAATGCGCTTGATATTATCAGACTGGATTATTCGAAAAAGAGACACTGAAGATGAGGTAAGGTTCGATAGGATTTTACTTTGGAAGAAAAAATGAAAGTTTATAGATTTTTAAAATTTTTACAGTACACGCTGCACTTGCTTATTTTATACATTTGTTTTGAAACAAAAAAAAAAAACACTTGATGAATAACAGAACAGTACAAAAATTCTCTTTTATTCACTTTTACATGCGCTTCCAAAACCGAACTTATCGATAGGTAGATTCTAGGGAGGTAGGGCATAGCGATTTATCGCTCGAACTGGAGCAGCCTGACTGGTGAAATACCTCCACCTTACAGAAGACCACAGCCAAATAACAATCACTTCTATGTTGTTGTGTTCCTGGGTGTGAGTTAGGTTTCCAGAGCTCCTGGGCGGTGCTACATTTGTAGTAGGGTCAAGCCTTTAAGGTAAAGATGATACGTCCAGTAACAGATTTATCATGCTGTACTTGTCGCCCTTAAGTAAGGACGTCATTACCACTTAACATCAGGTGGGATGAGGTTAATGTTGACGAGCAAAAAGGATGTTTTTTTCAGTTTGTTCCAGTTTCTGAGATTCAAGCGATCTGACAAACACACGAACTCTTTATAACTCTAGTATAGATTATCCAAACAAATATTCGTCTTGTAACACACATTCTTTAAATAAAGCTTCATCTAAATTTGTTCCGTAGTTTTAGGCAGACATAGTGCCAGAGAAGTGACTTTTTTATGCAATTTATTTATATCTTTATTTATTTAAAAATTTTATTGCACTAATAAGTACAACAAGTAAACTTAATGCTAGGGGCACTCTCTACCAGTCAACCCTTTGGTCATGCAGATAGTTTGTATATGGGTGCGGTAATAGTGAAGAAAGTGCATAAATGCAAAAACTAGTACTTAGATATATCAACTAGTGCTCTGATAAAAAAAGAAATAAACAGCAATAATTTCAACACAAAAGCGGGAAATTTTTTTTAAGGCGAAACGAAGTTCGCCAGGACCGCTATCATTTATAAATTAAAACAAATACATAAATTAAGTATATAAATAAAATAAATTGTTTCAGCAATGACAAAGCATGACTTTGTCTGTCATTACTTGTTAGCGAGACAGAAGAAGTATTCACGAACTTTAATATTTAGTATGTTCTATTATTAAGTAAGGGGTGACATTTGGGGTGATTAATGCCAAACTATGTTAGTATTACACAAAATAGTGTAACTGTCAAGAAACCGTGGTGGTATGCTAGCTTATTATATCACTTGAAAATTCACAAGAATTTACATACTACGCTTAATTCTAGGGTTGGCAGGTTCTGAAGATACCGGGCATCCTTGAAGTTACAAGGAGTATTTAACTATTTTTTTTTATTTCACTTCAAGATTGACCTCATTCCACCTGATGTTAAGTGGTAATGAGGTCCTTTTTTTTTGAGGGAGGGAAAATGCCTTTGTGCACTATCGCTGCCGTGCGGGAACGACAGCGACGTGTGTGGGACTCCCCCGAGTCGTTATGGTATTTATGTTTTCTGTTAGTATTTTTCTCAATAAACATTTTGCACGGCCGTACCCTTTTCTCGATATCTACTATTTCCTCTACCTAAAGGTTGTCTGCGAGAGATTGCTCTCTAGCAATAAGACCGCCTAAATTGTACTTGAATACGTCTGTAAAACCAATTTCTGTAAATTTTCTGTGTAATAAAATGTATCTTTCTATCTTTCTAGGCCTTTATGAAAGTATGCAGTCTACGCGAGCTTAGTCGCGGGCACAGCTATGGGAATCGGCCACAGGATATTTGACAGCCCTGCTCACACCGTATTGAAGATCCAATATTTGGTGTCACGTGCCTCATCTCTATGCATGTATGTGAGTTAATTCCAAACAAACCGTGAACTTTGAAGTGGAGCAAAGTTCGGTATCACAGCGCGTGCTTTTGAGAACATACATACTTAAATAAGAGAGGAATACTAGCTTTTGTGGTTAATTCGTCCAACAATTTATAATAAATAATAAATAATAATAAATATTGGACAACATCACATACATTGCTCTGATTCTGTGGTAAGTAGCTAAAGCACTTGTGTTACAGAAATCAGAAACAACGAAGGTACCACAACACCCAGACCCGAGACAATATAGAAAAGTTAGTTTCCCATATTGACCCGACCAGGGATCGAACCCGGAACCTCAGAGATGGCGCGACGCCAAAGTCCGGCACGCTTGCCTCTCGGCTACGAAGGTCGTCAATTAATTTGAAACTAGCGGACCCGACAGACTTCGTTCTGTCAAAAGGATTTAAAATGTGATTAATATAAACTTTACTGAATAGCAATAAAGTTCAAATTAACTTAAAATTTTACTTTGAAAATGTTTGTACCGGAAAAAGAGAAGGGCTGTCTTTAGGGTTTTACCGGCAATTATTTAATTTCTTCTCGCCATAAAACCATCCCTAGACTTCAACAAACGTTAAAAAATAAAAGAATTGGCAAAATTTGTCCAGGCGTTGTTAAGTTCTGCTTTTTATATTACCTATAGATAGATCAATGTTTTATTCACTCATCAAAAAAAAAACTATAAGACTTGGTCAAAAGTGGTCTATACCTAGTTATCTATACCTAGTGGTCTATACCTATAAGTTAGATACTGCTACTATAACTAATCTGCTGAGTTTCTAACCGACATCTTCTCGGTAGATATAGGTTCCGAACCGGCAGTAGAATTACTTAGCATTGTATTCAATGACGATACAAAAGTGTTACATGTAACCTACTTGATTAAAGAAATATTTGAGTTTCAGTTTGAGTTTGAGATTTTTTGCTATATTTTGTCTTTGAGAAAATGCCCTGAAATCAGCTTGAACTAGAAATATTGTTATCCATAGCATATAAGAAAGATATAATTCACCAAATGTCTGTGTTTTCTCGTACACAAACCAACAGCAAATATCTTTATGCGACCAACTTTATGCGTGGGGAACTAGCAGGAGCCAGGGCTCTTGCTATTTTCCCAGGCAGTTGGTTTCCACCAGAATACCAGCGCTGCTGCGGTGTTATACATGCCGTAGCAGCATTTGCTGAGGTGGAACCCAAGTTGGCCCCTCACGATACCTTTTGTTTTGTGTAGACTTTCTAATATTGTGTGTGTTCGGTAATTGTGTGATCGTCAATAAATGAATTTTCTTTCTTTTCTTTCTTTCTTTCTATCTAGTCCGTATCAAATTAGTTCAACAAGAGTGTTATTAGTGGGCAATCTATGAAAAGTGGGTTGATTGCGAATGCCCTCATAACAAGCAGAATCAAATCATTGACAGTTCACAATGGCTGAGAATCAGCCGCATTCATTGGCTACAGAATTGCTGAAACTTAGATCAATTAATTCAAGAGCGGAGACAACCTACCGGGTTGTCTGATAAGCGTGATCCTTATTATAACGAGCAAATCATTTTTGCCAATTTATTTTTTAATTAATATTTATGGACTTTTAAGTTACCAAATTTTGGAATGTCGGTTTTCAGGGTATTTTTAATGGGCAAACATTACGAGCTTAGATCCTATGCTAATAGTTGGAATGAATAAGAGTATGATGAGAGAACGGTTAAAAAATACACTATTATTTTTAAATCACGTTATCTTAAAGTGACGTGTTACAAAATCAAGGGGTTTTGAAAATTAAAAAATATATACTTTTTTAATTTAAGTAGTTCACATTTGAACTACCTAAATTCTGGTTACATTCAAAATATAAAAAAGTAACGACTTTTTTGTATTAAAAAAAAAAAGAAAACAATTTCAGTTCTATTGGTTTGAAAATTGATGTAACGAACGAACCTTCTCAGTGAAAGGCTTGAGCCCACGTTTTTTACGTTAAGAGGTATCACATCCTTATTTTATTCCTAATCACTCAGTGTTTTCTGTTTTGTCCTCTAAGCCACTTAAATACTTTCGGACCCGGAAAGACCAAAGCTGTAAATATTTCTATGTAACTAAATCCCAAATATTTTCAATATCCACCTACTGTCTCTCCAGTTGAATAGTCCTCTAAGCATCCTCGGATGAGATCGCTTTTCAACGCGAACAATTGTCCCCAAACAATAGGGACCTTGTACCACTACCCCTGATACTGTCTCTGTGATACTCGAGCGTGACGTATGCGCTCGTACGAGTACAATTGAGTACGAGCTGAGGTCAGACTTGTCAGTATACTACTAGAATAGAGGGAAGTAAAAAAGGAGTTATGATTTTAACCGGTTATTTATTTAAAATACAGATAACTAGGCGCAAAGCCGACAGATTGGACCAGAACCATTCTGTGGCATTTCAAAGAACCAGGCTATGCAACTACTAAAAGAAAAACTAAAAGTCGAGTCGGAAAAATACTGGATAAATCAACCAGGCTTAGAACACTCAAAATCTTTCATAGTTAAATTAGTTAAATTCAAATTCTTTATCGCATATCATGAATGTGGCAAAGGATGTAATTTAAAGTAAACAGTACATCATGTTACCTATTTAGGCATAGCAATATAACAGCAGTAATCGTAACATTCAGTTAAAATAATAACTATTAAGATTAGGTGCATTTTTTGTTTCTTAAACTTATCTAAATATTCACTTAAATTATAATAACATTTTTTAATTAAAATAGTGATCCGATGCAAATACTTTTCTTAAAAAACTTAGTTAAGTTTTTCAAGAAAAGTATTTGCATCGGAATTGAAAAATTTAACTAAGTTTTTCAAGAAAAGTATTTGCATCGGATTTGAAAAACTTAACTAAGTTTTTTAAGAAAAGTATTTGCATCGGATTCTCGACGCAGTTCTGTCGGACATTAATTACATACTAGCTGTGCCCGCGACTTCGTTCGCGTGGACTACATCCTTTCATGGTCGGTTTTACCCCTTTCTCCCCTAATATTCGAAACAAAAAGTAATCTATATTTTAATCCAAGTTTCGAGCTATATTTGTGCCAAATTGAATATCTCTTACTTCAAAAATAAACATTTTTCCATATAAACTTTCAAAGGTGGTATTACCCCCATCCCCCCCTTATTTTCTAATAAAAAGTAGCCTATGTCCGTTCTTGAGATTCGACGTATACCTATACCAAATTTCATCAAAATACGTTCAGACGTTTAGGCGTGAAAGAGTAACAGACAGACAGAGTTACTTTCGCATTTATAATATTAGTATGGATTTTTATTGCTGAATAGTAGGGACTAAATGTATCTAATTCGAGGCGGGTATATGATAGTTTATATTTATTCTTATGTATTTTATGCAAATAAATTTTATTATTATTATTAAAACTGTGGCCAAGTGACCTGTTGACTTACTTGATATTTTTTAGTTTTTGAAGTATTGGCATTTTAAATCGTTGGTCTTACAGTGTTCATATTTTTGCTGTTGATAATAATTATGCCTGTTGATATTCATTATCAATCCTGGCCGAGAATCATAAAATTATGTGAGAAGAAAGATTTAATTTATTCACAGCCAAGTTACAGGGGATCGAAACTGAAATGCTTCGAGTAAAGGATAGTACGGCCATGCCGCTACTTTTGCTCGTCATGGCGGTGGCACTGCCATGCCTCCAGATACCAATGAATTTTATGCAGGAAAAATATCATTGTTCGATTTTACATTCGTTTCAATTAAATACTAAGTCTTTGATGTTTCTCAGTTGAACGTTGTCTGTTAAATTTCTCATACAGTATGAAATATAAGCGATTGCATTGTTAATAAACATGTCAGACTATACAACAGTATGAATATGTAACTACAACTTAAACTTCAAACGAAAGTGTTGACTTGACGCCACAGGGCTATGCGTTATGCTTATTTGAAAACCAGTGGCTCTCAAACTGTGAATCTTTAACATTTAAAATACTTAATATTGATTAAAGCTTAGCTTTAAAAGTAATATTTTCAAAACATAATAATTAAATAAATATTGCACAACATCACATACATAGTACATTGCTTTGATTCTGTGGTAAGTAGCTTGAACACTTGTGTTAAAGAAATCGGAAAACAACGACGTTACCACAACACCCAGACCCGAGATAATACAGCAATACAGCCAAATTTGTTTCTCATATTGACCCGACCAGGGATCGAACCCGGGACCTCAGAGATGGCGCGACGCCAAAGTCCGGCCCGCTCGTCTCTCGGCTTTTATGGGGGTCGTCATATTACTATACCAGATAATACTAGACAGCATTATGTGTGCCTTAGCATCCAGTAACTCTTCAGAATCATTGTCGCTGACGCGGCACACGAGTCAACCGACCCTAACACCGAACTTAACAAATAAAAAGGAAGGAATACCACAACGTATGTTTGCACAGCAACGAGACAACAATACATCGTTAATGGCGCTTCCTGGAACAATCGCGCCATGGAAACAATCAGCTATCAACACGTTGACGCTGACACCAGCCAGCACCGTCGCACCGTGGTATAAGAAGGCCGAGCACAGTACCAGCGATGTCATCCTACCAGTGCCCCTTGCCGCGTCTATACCTGACGTATTAACAGCATTTGAATTGTATAAAGTAAAGTAACTTTGTAAAAGTTTACAAATAAATTATTTTTTAAATATTAGTCCATCTCTAATATTTTGACTGGCGCCCAACGTGCGGCCCAGTAAACTTATTTTTGGTAAGATCTTTCCGAGACAAATCTCCGAAGACGCCATTACGTAAGTAAGACTCTTAAGTCTGTAGACTGGGCAACCTCACAAACAAATTCGTCAAAATATACATGCTGTACATCGGGATCATCCTACCGCTGTAAGTACAAGTAGCACTATCCTGTAAACCACCAAAATTCCCATCCTTCGTCCAGCGAAGTTTGTATATAAAGGAAGTAAGGTAACGATGACCGACCCTCGTCCTACGATGCAGGGATACAACACTCAGCTGCCTTCAGCATCTGGGGTAACTCCTAAACCTGAGCCGGCAGTTGTACAACTCAAGGTAGACCCTAGTGTTTTAATTAAATTCGTCCCTTCGTATAACGGAGATACGTTCACACTCTATAACTATTTAAATAGCGCGAAACAGTGGCTTCAAGTAGTAGGGGGTAACACACCTCAGAATGTAATGTTACTACTTAGCAAATTAGAAGGGAAAGCAGCCCTTATAGTTACCATGATCTCCCATAATTTCGATTGGAATATAATCGAAAATAGCCTTAAGCAAGAATGTGGAGACAATCGAGAATTCAATACGTTATTAATTGAATTATCAAATATAAAACGAAAAGGGTCGTACAATGACTTTATTTTCGAATTAAAACAAAGACTATTTTTCATAAAAAGTAAATTATTGGATAAATATGCTAATATAACTTTAGTTGAAGAGGTTATGGAGCCTTATATAAACATGGCCCAAAATACCTTACGAAATAGTCTCCCGTACCATGATCAAATTTACGTCTCTAACTGTACTTTTACAGAAACATGTACAAAAATCTTACAATTGGAAGCTGAGGGACGATTCGAAAATATAAAACAAAAATTTTCTAATATTATACCAGCTCCAAAAATTATCCAACCTCATAATAGTTGGGATAGTAGGATTTTAACGAATCAAACAGATAGACAACAATTCCCAATGAGGCAGAATAATGTTCCATTCATGAATTCTGCACCGAATAGGAACAATACATCGTTTCAATTCCAATACCCGCCGCGATCCAATGTATTCGCGAAAACTAAACACCCATACTTTCAACAACAGGTTGCATACAATAGGCAATTAGCGCCGCGACCCGTACCTAACCAGTCCCAAGCGCAAGACGTTAGTATGAGGACCGCTCCTCACCTAAAACCCGGCCAAATAAATGTCGGTAATGGAAAATTTATTGAGGAAGTTTTTAATATAAATAGCCAAAGTGAATTAGGAGAAAACTATGATAGTTATCAAAATGTTTGTGACAATTTTAGTGAAAATAATTTGTGTTTAGAAAAAAATAATTCAAGACAACAAAGAGGTAATGTACCAAATTTTTACCTAACACAAAATCGACACGAGAACACATAAATTTTAATCACATTAAATCTTATTTACCTTATTTTGAAACGGACGATCCTAAATTTAAAATATTAATAGATACCGGTAGCCAAAGGTCGTTTATTACGCCTAAGGTCCAACAAACTTATTTTTCAGATTGTTTTCAAAACGAAAAGTTTTCTGTGAAAACATCACATGGAGTAACTTATCATAACGGTGTAGTTATAACTCCGTTTTGGAAAAAATATTTCGGCGACATTGATAAAGGACAGTTAAAATTTTATATTTACAATTTTAGTGATAAATACGATTTTTTAATGGGAACGGATATGATTAAACAAATCGAAGCTAAAATTGACTTAGGGGAACGAAAACTTTCCATGCCAACTAACGAGTTATTAATTTTTCATATGACGGACATAGACAATCATAGTATAACGGATATTTGTAAGACTTATGATGATTTATTTACCGAGGAAGTTACGAATAGTGCCACCACAAAAATAAAACATCATATAACATTAATGAATGAGGAACCAATTTACCAAAAACCATATAGGTTACCTCAAGTACAACAGGAAGAAGTTAAAAAACAAATTGACAAATTATTAGCCGAAAAAATTATTAGACATTCAGAATCCCCGTGGGCCTCTCCTGTACACATCATTCCAAAAAAAATAGATCAATCAGGAATACAAAAATGGCGAATGGTAATTGATTATCGCAGGCTAAATGAAAGAACTAAGTCAGATAAATTCCCTTTGCCAAATATTGAGGAATTATTTTCTAAGCTACAAAGCAATAAATATTTTACAACATTAGATTTAACTTCTGGTTACCATCAAATATTAATGGACGACGCTTCAATTGAAAAGACCGCGTTCAGTATTCCGAACGGCCATTTCGAATTTTTGAGAATGCCATTTGGTTTAAAAAACGCTCCAGCAACTTTTCAACGTATGATGAATAGCGTGCTTAGCGACGAAATCAATAAAAACATTTGTTTATGTTATTTAGATGACATAATTATATATTCAAAAACTAAGCAGGATCACATAAATCGATTACAACAAGTATTCGAAGCTTTACGAAGAGCTAATTTAAAAGTTAACAAAAATAAATGCGTTTTCATGGCTGAAGAAATAGAATTCTTAGGTCATATCTTAAACAAAGACGGCTTAAAGCCAAATCAAAAGAAAATAGAGGCAATTAAAAAATTCCCTATACCTAAAAGTTTAAAAGAAGTTCGTGCATTTTTAGGATTAATAGGATATTATCGAAAGTTTGTGCCAAATTTAAGTAAAATAGTAAAACCGCTTACTGAGGCTACAAAGAAAGATGCTGTTATAGACATACATAATAAAGAGTATGTTAAAGCAGTAGAAACTTGTAAAAGTTTGTTAGTAAATGCACCAATACTCGCATTTCCAGATTTTAACAAAACGTTTGTTGTTACTACGGACGCATCTGATATTGCTTTAGGCGCCGTACTTAGCCAAAACAATCATCCTATTGCTTACGCTTCACGAACGTTAAGTAAAACTGAACAAAATTATAATACCACTGAAAAAGAGTTATTAAGTATGATATGGGCAATAACTCAATTTCGACCTTATATTTATGGTAGAGAATTTTTATTACGTACAGACCATAAAGCATTAATATGGCTTTCTAAATTAAAAGAGCCTAATCAAAGATTAACAAGATGGAAATTAAAATTACAAGATTATGATTTTAAAATTGAACATGTTAAGGGTAAAGATAATTACGTAGCAGACGCGTTAAGTAGAATTAAATTATTTAATACGGATAGTTCAAATGATTCCATGCAAGTAAATGCGGAAAATCAAACTAGTTCTTCGCGTGTAAATTTAGAACAAGATTTAGCATTAAGTGATAGTGGATCTAGTAGTCAAACTATACATTCCAATGTAGATAATAGTGACAATGGAATTCCAATTATCCATGCTTACCCGCCCAAAAGACTAAGGCGCGTAGTATTTGAAATGGCACCTTATAAAAAGGCGACCAGAAATGAAGGGATTTGGTATTTTTATATTCCACCCGAAAGTGTAGAAGAAACTGTTAAGGAATTTATGTTAGAATATTTAGGTAATGAAAAATACGCCTTCATCATACCAAATGAAGAGCTATATTGTAAAATTTCTGAAGTTTATCGGAAATATTTTGATCATAGTAAGTTTAAGCCAGTTAGGTATACAAAATCGTTAATAGAAATAAATAATAAAGAGGAACAATTAAAGTTAATTAAGAATTATCATTTACAAGATAATAGACACGCAGGAATCGAAAGTTTATATAAGCAATTAAAAGAAAAATATTATTGGGAAAATATGCATAAACATATTAAAAAATATGTTTTACAATGTGAGGCATGTAAAAAGGAAAAGTATGATAGACATCCTAATAGAACTCACTTTAGTTTAACTGAAACACCACAAAAGCCTATGGAAATATGGCACATAGACTTCATGTCTTTAGAAAGGCAATGGTATTTAACAATAATTGATAAATTTTCTAAATACGCTATAATTAAACCTACAGAAAAGAGTAGAGTTTACGATACTTTATCGGAAATTTTTGCATTAATTGGGGCACCTAATAAAATAGTGCATGATGGAGAGCAATCATTTTGTAGTGAAATACTAAATGAGTTATTTCAAACATATAGTATAATTAATCACACGACCTCTCCACAACATCATAAATCTAATTCTGATGTTGAAAGACTCCATAGTACTATACAAGAGTTATATCGTTTACAAAGAGATTCTGAATTAGATAGAAATCAAAAAATATATTTTATTACTCATGCATATAATAATACAATGCATAGTGCAATAAATTTATCGCCGTTTGAGGTTCATTTCGGACGAAAGCCAAGGTTACGAAACTTTGACGATCTCAGGGTTACTATTCAACACTATACGACACAACAAAAAGAATTTGTTGAAAATTTAAATAAAAATGTACATAACCAATTAAAAGAACAAAAGGATATTAGAAATAATAGGCTTAATTTAGGCATAAGGCCTCCAAAAATTTATAAAGTAGGAGATAGAACTTATTTGAAAAATAGTATGGCTGAAAGGCATAAGACCAAGCCAAGATATTTAGGTCCATATACCATAAGTAGTTGTTTGCCAAATAATAAATATAAATTAAGTAATGGCAAAACATATCATGTAGAAGAACTTATTGTTACAGATGTGTCTGTATCTTCGGATACAAGTTCCGCGAATTAAATCAAAACGAACATTTAATTCTCGTCGAGTCAAAACCTACAAAAATTATCGAAGGAAGATGGACGGTCATTCATAGATTAGATATAGGACCTATAATGTATAACAAGATTAAAATAAAGGAATCAATTAATTTAGCGAAATTAAGTTCTAAAATGGAAGATGTAAAAGTAATTTATGATAGGATAGACATTGTAATGGAACATATAGAGGAGATATGTAATCACTTAAATATCCAAGCCAGTTTTAGAGTTAAACGAGGTTTAATTAATGGTTTAGGTTCTATTATTAAAGCTATTACTGGTAACTTAGATCAAGATGATTTAATTAATATTCAAAAGGATTTAGAAACATTAAAAGTTGCATATAATAAACAAATATCTGTAACTAATGAATCATTAGAAGAATTTAATAAACAAATTAAAAGAATAACTGATGTTCAAGAACATTTAGATAAACAATATTTAGCTATTTCAAATCATAAAGTTCAGCAAAAGATAGCACTTGGATTGTTATTTCAAGTTCAAACATTGCAAGATATTGCAGAACGATTAACTACAGCAATAACTTTTGCAGAACACAATATGTATCATTATAGTATTATACAATCGCATGTTTTGCAAGAAACTTTTAATGAAATTCCTAATGATTTAAAAATTTCAAATAGTATTAATGATGTCGAGGCTTTTATTAAAGTTAATTGTAAAATAATTAATAACATTGTATATTTCATATTAAATATTCCATTAGTTAAAACTAAGATATATAAGACTAGGAAAATTGTACCTATTATACAGAACAACCCTACCTGTACCTATCCTTTAGTGCGAAAAGTTACTTTAGCGTATAATGAGCTAGAAGCATACGAAGTAGAAGATTGTATAGAATTAAAGGAAAATATATGCAAAGGAAGTGTTTTACAAATGAACACTTGCGAAACAGAAATTCTTTGGAGAAAGGAAGATACAAAATGTGAGGTAGTACCCATTAAATGTCCAGACGAATTGCTGCAAGAAATCTCTCCAAAATCAATATATATTTACACAAACAAAACAACGGAAGTAAATATTAGATGTGGAAAAGACTTTGACACTTTTTTGATAAAAGGAGCTTACTTATTAGACGGAGAGAACTGTGAGCTGAATATTTCAGGCGTCAGGAGATTTAGAACGAAAGAGTCTGTAGAGAAAGTAATCATTGCCAAAATAACATTGAATTGGACTCAAGAAGTTCTAGAAAAAGAACTTAGTTATGATACAGACAAGATACATAAGAAGTTAAAACAACTCAAGCAAATAAATGAGTTGCAGACACAGACTCTGCATAACAAAATTCAATATTGCATCATAATTGCGATATTAATAATAATGATGGTCTATGTTGCAGTTCAAATTTTCCGATCCCAGATTTGGAAGAAACCTGGGACTTCAAATTTAAGGGGGGATAGTCAACCGACCCTAACACCGAACTTAACAAATAAAAAGGAAGGAATACCACAACGTATGTTTGCACAGCAACGAGACAACAATACATCGTTAATGGCGCTTCCTGGAACAATCGCGCCATGGAAACAATCAGCTATCAACACGTTGACGCTGACACCAGCCAGCACCGTCGCACCGTGGTATAAGAAGGCCGAGCACAGTACCAGCGATGTCATCCTACCAGTGCCCCTTGCCGCGTCTATACCTGACGTATTAACAGCATTTGAATTGTATAAAGTAAAGTAACTTTGTAAAAGTTTACAAATAAATTATTTTTTAAATATTAGTCCATCTCTAATATTTTGACTCACGTATGTATTGAACGTTAGTTGAAAACTACTTACATTTTGTCTGTCTGTAATCCACGTCCGAACTTCCAGTCTCGTCGCTCTAGTTACCCTATTATTACGCACGAATGGCACCGACACAAAACTGTGCTACTCACAAGCCTATATCGGCCATAGTACACAACAGGTACTTGTCTCTTGGCACAATTATGTTAACTTGTTTATTAGATCTCGCAGACAAACTGAGTGAACAGTTTTGTGGGACTCTGCCTATTTTTATACACTTGTGACCTGTTTTGTTTAAAAATGAAATTAACACAGAATACTGTTGCGTATTTTGGCATATGAAGTATCATTTAGGTATATCTTATTCTATTAAGCAACCAAATATCATCCAAACGCATTTAGTCGTTTCTGTATGAGAGAGTAACAAACATACATTTTTATTTTTACGTATTTTTACTTTACTGTATTGATATACAGATAGATTAATATAGTTTTTTATTTAGATGAACGCTTTATTTAAGCTAAATTGTTTAGTTTTCCTCACCTGACCATATAACAATTTTTAATCTATTTATCTTTTGCATTATTTCGGGATGACAAAAAAACTACCGGTTAATCTCATCATCTTACCAAAATTTATTCAAATCTATGTAGTAGTTGAATCGTTAATGAGATATAATTTCCGTTAATACCAAATAGCTCGTTACTAATTAGAGCGACAATACAAACTTTTACTTATATGTTATTTTATAATGACATCGCGATGACAACGGATTTGATACCGTAATATCCTATCCGTTAGCATCGCCATACTGGCCCGCAAGATGTTTCTTCATGCTCCTTTTGAAAGAATATGCTGTTAAAGGAAATAACATTTTACTGTTTTTAGTTTCTTTATTCTTATTCAGTTAGGTTTATTATAATCAATCTGCATGGATCATAGCAATCTTAGGCAGTTTACTCTTCTTCGTATGTACTATGTCAGCGCGCACGACTAGTGATGTGACACGGCGCGTCGGTCGAGCGCGACGCGTACACCCACTCGCGCGTAGACTGCGTTGACAGACCCTTTTGTCTTTGCTTGAATCGTTTGGTTTAGGTATTAATATTGAATATTTATATTAAGTAGTTATAAAGCCTCTTAGCTATGTTACAAGTTCGAAGACAATAGTAATACATTCAAGCAGTCACTTAAAGAATACTTATTAACTAAAGAAACTTATTGTCAGAGTTCCTGCTAAACCACCACATGTAAAATTTAAATTAAAAAAGGAATATTGCCGCATTTAGCAGTACTTAATCCAGTACTTCCTGTTTGTTTACCTTGACAGTAGGTGGAGATATATAGCCTCAGATGGTACACCAAAAAAAGATAAACTAAACAAAAAAATAGGTACAAAAAATGTAGAAAATAGAGGAAATACAACCAGATATAAGAGTATTAATAATGGCTGCGAAGCCTCATCTTCACCGAACTTTCAAGGAAGCACAAAAGGCTCACATCGCGAAATAGAATACAATACTAGTATTAAATTTATGCAAGTAAAGTATTAGGCCACAGCCAGTTAATATTTACATCTCACAAGTTCTAAACTCAGTCATTCAGGTGTAACATGTAGTATGGACCCAATCACTTTCAGTAAGTGTACTCTCCGGCGCATGTACTATGTTAGCGAATGATTAGTGATGTGACACAAACGAATATATCGAGCGTAATATGCGGCATTGTATCGTAACGCAGCCTTTGTCTTTGCTTGATTAGTTCTATTTATATTCATCTTGTTAAGTAAATGAAGCTCATTGATATTGTGCTTTGCGATGATTGGTGGTAATTGATGCATAGGTTATGGACTTCTGATTTTAAGTTGGCGACAAGAGCTTCCGAACGATACTCAATAGTATACCGTCACTTATTATTTTGAAAAGGGAAATAACATTAATAATGAAGAAAGCACTTTACGATTATACTAATACTAAGATTTTTATGTACCAAAGTAGTAAAAGGTTATGAACAACAAAGACTAACTGGCAGCGTCAACGTTACACAACTTCAATCTAACTCAGGGATATTCGTTTGCAAAGTATTATTGACCTAAATGGAATCTGAAATCTTTCATGCTTTTGATGCCTAATTAGCCACTGTGCCAAACAGATTGATTGCAGAAAAGACGCATTGTGCAATATAAATAACTATCTAATTAGAGCTACATCATTTTTTTAAAAGTACATCTTTCATTCAGACAAATAATAATTTGATACATATTTGCATACATAATGATTGAAGTGATTTTATGAAAAGAAACAAAAAAGAGTTGACACACATCAACTTGTACCTATTTAAGTTTTTTGTTCAACACCAACTTAATTAATTGGAAACAAAAAATACTGCAACAGAAATATTTGGTAATGAAAAAATGGCAGGGGTATCGACGATTCTATCGCTGAGTGGAGTGAATACAGGGACACCCCTGCAACATCGATAACTGATATGTAAAACGTCGATAACAATGATCGACTCGGCCCAACACTAGCAGCAACTCACCGCAAACGCGCTTCCTCTCGCTTTGATCATAAATCGACTCGGTTTATTGTCTTTAAGCGGTGTAAAACTGGACGTTCGGTGTGTACCCAGATACTGAGGGGCTATTATGCGAAAGGATATACCGCAAATAAAGTATGTTAGAGGAAACAGTCTGTAAAAGTTTGCCAACATGCCTTTATGGAACCACTATGTTATCGACGTAAACAACATTGTGTAATAACTTTATTACGCAGTGTAATTTTTTGTGCAATAAAGTAATATCTATCTATCTATTTAACTGTCATTACAGTTTTACCGCCTCATTCATCAGGTACACATTTTTTTTGATTGCACTTCAAGATTGACCTCATCCCACCTGATGTTAAGTGGTAACGAGGTCCTAGCTTACGGGCGACAAGTACAGCATAATAAATATGTTACTGGACTTGTCGCACTTACCTTAAAGGCTTGACCCCTGCTACTAATGTACCCCCCAGGAACTCTGGAAACCTTACTCACACGCAGGAACACAACAATACAGAAGTTATTGTTATTTGGCTGTGGTCGTCTGTAAGGTGGAGGTATTTCACCAGTCGGGCGATAAATCGCTGTGCCCTACCTCTCACATGAAGTCATTCAGTTAATTTATTTTACAGAGATTTTGTTTTACTTATCTGGTTATATATTTTTTTACAATAGAACATGAAAGTAATTAATGACAATACATACATTCTTTGTGCAAAATTAGTGATAAGTTTAGGTTTTTATTTGTAAATAAAACTAGTGTGTTACTATACTGACAGTTAGATAGATAGATAGATATAATTTATTGGACAAAAGATTAACAGAAATAGGTTTTACATATTAACTATAGTACAATTTAGGCGGTCTTATCGCTAGGAAGCGATCTCTTCCAGACAATCTTAAGGTAGTGAAAATAGTAGATGGTGAGAAATGGGTACGGTCGTGTACACTTACATATGCAGTAGGAACAAATTTGTTATGTTTTTATTATAAGCCATACAGGCCTTTTAAGGGTTCCGTACCCAAAGGGTAAAAACGGCACCTTATTACTAAAAACATATTCTCCTAAGTCATTTTTTTTAATTAAGCGTGGTTACAGCTTCTAGCTTTTTCATTCGAACCAGGAATTTCTGAGATTATCGCATGAAACAAAAATCAAACTATTCAGCGTTATAATATTAGTATTGATTTTGTAACGCCATAATTATCTCAATATTTAGTACTGAGTGTTATTAAAAGCAGTATTCACAAATAATAATTTTCGCGGTTGATATATTATCAAATATTGGATAGTGTTTCAAAAACCGTGCTGTATATTTATTTTAACTCTTTAATTTTTTTCCCGTCCCACTAAAAAAAGCTTGTTTCAAAAAAGTAGTTTGGTTCTTAATTTTTTTGTCACTCAAGTTCTTGCAAGTATCTAATTAAAAACTTATTCATTAAACACAGCAAATCGAATTAAACCGATTCACATTACCGTAGATTACATTTACAAGAGTATTAACAAGATCTCATCAGGTAAGTAGGTAAACTCTATACTTTACGATCAAACCCTAGGCAGTTTCTTAGCTAAATGGAAAGGCTTGGAATAATCTAACGCATTTTATGTGCCGCATGTTGTGTTCGACGAAAATATCGTACAAGACTAGCATTGACATAATGTGCGGATCAGAAAACATTATTTTCATAATTGTATCTTGAATACAGAGTGTTTATCCCAGTACTATTATAAACTCGAAAGTTTCTTTATATAATTTAAGTACTGTTGGTCCCGGCGAACTTCGTTTCGCCTTAGAGGATTTTCCCGCGCATAGTTCAAATTTTACCAAGGATCCCTAATTTTGTAGCCTATGTCAAATTGGAAGAATGTAGTATTCTATTGGTGAAAGAATTTTTTAAATCGGCCCAATACTTTTTGAGCCTATTCATTACAAACATACAAAAATAGGTACAAATCTTTCCTCTTTGTAATATTAGTATGAGAAAGGTTTGTACACGTAAAAACTATTTAATCAATTTAGATGATATTTAGGATCTAGACGAATTAGGTACTAGAATAAATAAAGAATATGTGGTAAGTATGTCAAATAAAACCATTTCAATCATTGTCTGCGTTTTAAGAAACTTAGTTCTTAACCTATCACGCCTTGTTACTAATGAAAATACATAAATAGTTACATACGTACGTATATTTTTAAATAAACTACTTTTCAACCGACTTCAAAAAAAGTAGGAGGTTCTCAATTCGATCCGTATGTTTTTAATACAATGCAACAAATGTGACACAAACCATATTAAAATATTTTATCTTTTATTATAATTAAGTTAAAACAATTCAATACAGATTTGCATTATATTAACATATTTTTCATCTACCTATGCATATAATAAGTCACTAAATCATTATTTTCAACTACTATCGGTCTATCGAGTTTTAAATTTTAACAACTGTAATATGTTTTAAATTCAAAGTTTTTCATGTTTTTGTCGACTTCGAAATCTTCACTTTCCCAGCCTGTATTTAGTAATAGGTACTCGTATAATAAACGTAACCATTCAATATGTACGTACAGGTTTGAACTGTCATAACATATTTTTTTATGTGTAAATCCAAAAAGTAACCAAATTATTATAAAAACTACGATCTGACTGATCGTAGTTCATCAAATCGTAGCAACTATAAAAAACGTTTTAAATAACAAGTTTTATTTTTCAACTTCATAATCTTTACAATTTAAACATCGCCATCCTGTATCCAGTAATATAATCAAAACGAACATAATAAACCGCTTTTCAAGTGTTTTTGCTCATAATGCCAATAGCTAACGATAACATTTCTACGATGTCGACACTGCGTTAATAAACGTATTGATATCAATTTTATTTGAGTCACCTTCCGTACTAAGGTCGTGGGGATTAAAGTGGCCTGACTTTCTCAGCCTAAGATGTATACAGGGTAATTCTAAAACTCTTTACTATATAACTGTAAACGAAATGCCTTTTTATTGAAATTGTAATAAAAAAAACATAAAGATGTTTTGATGTATGTAAATTTGCATCATAAAATATCTTCATATTGAAATTTCCGTAAATTTTATTAATTAATAAGAAAAACATGTTTTATTATTTTTATTATTTTATAACTATTTTCAATATTTGAGACTAGTTAATTGGTATATTCAAATGCGCATTATACCCGCGTATACAGCTTGCTTCAGACCCCATTTTGCTTAGAAAAACAAAATATACCTAATAAATGGCCCCCGATAAATCCTTGGAAAAATATAAAGCAACGATCGTGAAAAAAATTCTTTAACATTGTATCACCATCTATCAAGCCAAACAAGCGAACATTTAATATTTAAAAAATTAGATAAACTGCTCATCTCTCAATTCAAACCAACTTAATCTCTCTAATAGTTCATCTCCCAAAAATAACAATTCTTTTTGTACACCAAAAATAAAAAAAAATATCTCACTAGTTTACAAATAGTTTGTCATATCATGAAATCAAAAATAAACGAATGACACCCGTTTCTCAAAATGTAAAAATTTCAAGAAACGTAAATGTTCTACCTTTATTCATAAATTCATAAATACTTTAGTACAAAAATAGAGTAATAAAGACGAAAACTAAATAAGTGAACTACAAACACATTTCGTTTGTTTACAACAACATCCATTACGGTGTTAGGCTAATAAAAGAACCATAACTAGACAGTTTACGTTTGAAGCGGAGGAACTATTTATATAATACTGGGTGAAGTTATTTGTGTGAAGCTTGATAGAACGAAACAAGGAAAAGTTTATTTAGTGACATGGTTTAAATTGTATTTATATAACATCAATGAAAAAATAATTAACAAAAAAAATATATAAGTGAAAAAGCAAATACTCAGCATTTGTCGAGGTATGGGAGTGACACTTCGACGCTGGTCTTCCGTACATGCCGTTTGAGTTGTGAGGAGTGCTCCACGCAGCGACAGTAACAAAAATATTTAATATTAAAAACCCCCTTTTCCCCACCTCGTATTTAGTACGTACACATTAAGTCTTATACTTAATTTAATTTACTTATCTAAATTTTTTTTTAAATTGACAAACTAACTGTATGTCTTGGTGCAAAATTATAACTAAGTTTAGCTTGTTATTTGTAAAAAAAAAACTGCGGAGTTTCTTGTCGGTATCTTTTTTGAACCAGAGGTAACTTAATTTGATTTGTATAGAGCCGAGTCATAAGTTTTACTGATATAATTTAAGTGAATAGAAATATTTGACTTTTGACAATTACTTGACATAATTGAATACTAAGAAGTGATAGATTAAGAGACGTAGGGCATAGCGATTTATCGCTCGAACTGGAGCGGTCCAACTGGTGAAATACCTTACAGAAGACCGCAGCGAAATAACAATCACTTCGATGTTGTTGTGTTCCTGCGTGTGATTAAGGTTTCCAGGGGGGGGGGGGGGAGATGTTACATTAAAGAAAGAAAAAATAAATAAATTTTTTGACCGAACCAAAAAAGTATAAACTACTTAATTATCATGAACACATTATTTATGATCACTTGGGTTCCACCTCAGCAAATGCTGCAACGGCATTATTATTTCTAACACCGCTACAGCGCTGGTATTCTGGTGAAACCTAGTTGATTGGAAAAATATATAACTGAAGCCGGGGCTTTTGTAATCTTTCCACGCAAAGGAGTGGCGAAAAAAATCAAAAAAATTACATCTAAGGAGAAAAAGCAAAAAAAAGGAAGAAGAGAAATAGGTACATTAGTAGCAGGAGTTAAGCGTTCAAGGTGAGGGCAATAAGTCCGCTGTGGAAGTAAAGGCTGAGCCGATTTCCCACAGCGCCGCCATTTAGGCGATGAGGGTCCAACCGGGGGGTTTTAGTGGGTACACCGAGTTGGTTGGTAGGAAAGGAGTCCCACACACGCCGCCACCCTCCCTCAGGGTGGCGGTACGGTGCATCAAGCATTTCCCCCCGTAAAGAAAAAAAAAAGTCCAGTAACAGCTTTATAATGCTCTTACCTCACTACCTGTAGGACCTCATTACCACTTCACATCAGGAGGAAATAAAAAAAAACAGTTTTAAATGAACAAAAAATAAATAGTTCCTGTTTTTCCAATTTTCTCCGATTTCAAAGGAAACCTAAATCGGTTACCCCATTAATATTTCATAGATTGAGCCATTCACACATTCCGTGTTTGCTCATAAAACATTCATTATCGTTAGAAACCAAAATAAAACACTATACTTTGACACGCTTTAACACGAAACGAGTTCAGTAATACTGAGAATTCGAGCATCAATTTGTAAAGGAACTTTGAAAGAAAGAAAGGTTGATTTGCATTTTTATTGTTCCTAATGTGTGTACGAGTTGTAGTAAATTATTTAACTGTTAAAGCTTAAAGGGATAGGACATGTCGTTCAATACAGGTAAATTCACAAATCTGACTTCAAAAAAAATTGTCTCATAATTACGAGTAAATTGGAAAAAATTTGAAAATTTACTGCTACATCTATTTGTGTAACATGTTTTGACTTTAAGACTGTAGAAGGGGGGGGGGAGGTACCTTTACGTACCTTACCACTGCCGTGAGGATGACAGCGGCGTGTGTGGGACTTCCTCCGCTCCGTAGTAGCGAGAATTACTCAAACTAAAAACTGCCCACCTAAAGATGTGGCTATGGGAAAACTGGAAACCTATAACTGCTACAGCGCCGTTGGCGTAATTGCTGCCCCTCGAGGGCGGCGCCGTCTAGTCAGGACTGGCGGACATGGCCGAAGGTGATAAGCCATTCCCGGGGTGTCGCCACATCCTTAGTCGGCTGTTCCCCGCCACCAAGCAAGGCTGCGCCTTACTCCTCCTTTTTAGGGTTCCGTAGTCAACTAGGAACCCTTATAGTTTCGCCATGTCTGTCTGTCTGTCTGTCCGTCCGAGGATTCGAGAAACCGTTTGCACTAGAATGCTGAAGTTTGGTACAAATATGTATATTAATCACGTCAACAAAGTGCAAAAATAAAAAATTAAAAAAAATGTTTTTTTAGGGTACCCCCCCTACACGTAAATTTGGCAGTGATTTTTTTTTTAAATTTCAATCCCAACATGTGATATATCGTTGAATAGGTATTTTAACAGGGGTTTACTAAAATCATTTTTTGATAATTTTAATATTTTGGGAAATAATCGCTCCAAAAGAACATAAAATTGTCCCCTCCCCCCCTCTAACTTTTGAACCATAAGTTCAAAAAGTATGAAAAAAATCTAGAATATAGAACTGCATAAAGGCTTTCTAGGAAAATTATTTTGAACCTGATGGGTTTAATAGTTTTTGAAATGTTTGAAAAATTTTTTTTTATCTAAAGTTGTAATTTAATGATACTTAAGTATTGTGATGCACTGAAAACTACGGAACCCTACACTGAGCGTGGCCCGACACGCTTTTGGCTGGTTTTATTCCCCATTCTTCTTCTGCTATGGAGAGACAAAGGGTGGTGTTTGGGACCCGAACTGACTAAAACTCCCGTCGTGGCCCCCTTCTGAACCGTATCCTACCGGACTATTTGCAAGCCCCCATCGAGCCTTGCTCCTCCCAGCCGTACCAGCTTGGTGTTCCCAATTGTCCACGTCTTCATTGTGTGGAGATCAGCGCCAAACTGCCTCGTCAGGTGTCACACTGCCCTCCACCCTACTTAAGGTGTAGATCCCAGATGACTTTTATAACTGTTTATGTGATCGTGTTTGTATGTTTTATTTGTAATTATATATGTTTTTTTTTATAGTAGCGCAGTATATTGGCTCCTTCTAGCCTGATGGTAAGCAAGAGAGGAACCCACATCGCGATGACAACGGATTTGATATCAAAATATCCTATCCGTTAGCATCGCCATACTGGCCCGCAAGATGTTTCTTCACGCTCATTCATGTATATGCTAGTAGGTCTTATAACTCTGACAATATCTTTACATAGTATGAATATATATAAATACTGTCATTGTATAAATGTGCTTTCGCTCGCTGTCTCTTCGCTAATATTTTCAGAGGTCCACCAGGATAACAATGTAACAATGAAAATCCAACGGAGCATTAGGTATATTACAATACAACCTCCCACTCATGACCTTCACGTATCGCGCGTGCTGCTCTTCCAACTGAGCTTGCCGATGATTTTTTCTGTTGTATTGACCTCTTAGACTCCGGTAAGTGTCCTCTGCCTAATATGTTTAAAACTATATACAGGCCAATACAACAGAAAAAATTATCGTCTATGATAACTTACGGTTATTTTTACTTTTTTATTTTATTTATTAAGGTTTGCTAACAGTTTACTCATACATTCTTGCCAACAACATAACAATGGTTCTAAGTCTTATGAGTATTCTAATTAAAAGCAAACACAACATGCAACGTAATAATTGTAAAACAAGTGACTAATAAATATATAATACGTAAAATTCTAAAGTAGGTATAATATTATATCTACTTACAAAAATAAAACATATCAAAACACACATAAAAAAACACATGTTTAATTCATAAGATGCAACTTGACCAATTTTTTGTATTGTGGAAGTGAGTACGGTTAGATTCTGATATATGTAGGCTTCTTTTAAATCAGCGCGGTTATTGATTACAAACATATAAAAATAAAAATATTTCCGCTTTATAATATAAGTGCCATCATTCATCATCATTTCAGCCTCTTACTGTCCACTGCTGAATATAGGCCTCTCCAACCGATTTCCAGCGCGACCGGTCCATTGCCACTAGCATATAACGAGACCCAGTAATTTTTACTAGGTCGTCAGTCCATCTGGTAGGTGGCCGTCCCACACTGTGCTTGGTGGTACGCGGTCTCCACTCAAGAACCTTTTTACCCCATCGACCGTCCGATCTTCGTGCTATGTGGCCAGCCCATTGCCACTTCAGCTTACTAATCCTACGGGCTACGTCAGCAACTTTAGTTCGTCTACGGATTTCCTCATTCCTGATTCGGTCACGTAGAGAAATGCCAAGCATAGACCCCTCTATAGCTCCATAGTTCTTAGATCTCTTCAGCAATGCCGTATAGATATCGGTACGTCGAGGTGCTGAAGTGTTTGTACAATAACGCCACCATGTCAGTCCGAGTACAAGAGCATTGCACGAAGGAAATTCCCTTAAAAAGACGGGTAAGACAGGGAGATGTCATATCCCCGAAACTGTTTACCGCTGCTATGGAAGATTCATTCAAGCTCCTGGAATGGCAAGGACTTGGCATCAACATCAACGGCGAGTACATCACTCACCTTCGATTTGCCGACGATATAGTGGTCATGGCAGAATCGTTGGAAGATCTAGAACAAATGCTCGGTAGCCTCAATAAAGTGTCTCAACAAGTAGGTCTTAAAATGAACATGGACAAAACAAAGGTCATGTGTAATGTCCATATTGCACCCACCGCACCGACTGTTGGGAACTTTACTCTCGAAATTGTAGACGAATATATTTACCTAGGACAGGCTGTTCGATTAGGTAAGTCCAATATTAGTGTAGATAAAAATAATTTCTTTTTTATTATCTGATTTGGGTGCTTATATTTTAGAGGAATTTTGAGACAATTATTGGTTGATTGGTGTTATTATCTGGTGCATTTATTTTGATTTATGTATATTTATAACGAATGATTTGGTCCGTCCGTAACATCACGCGTGTCGTCTGCATTGTTGCGTGGCAATTGTTGCCAAATCGATTCCCGCTTCAGCGAGTACAAAGAATCCAGTCTAATTACAAAAATACAGAATTCCCGCTTTCCGATTCGTTAAATTGACCCGCCATTTACGGTAGCCAGGAGTACAATTTAAGGCGGGACTGTGCGGGACTTTATTATTTCTTTTGTGTTTTGCATTTGAGCGGAGCTAAGTATTAAAAATTATAGTATACATTATGTGACGGTTTATTTTACAAACCAGTAAAATAAATCCTAAACATAGCTTCTACTTAAATAATTGTGACTCTTATCTTAAACTTAACCTTTTAATTACTTACCTAAAACTATATAATATAAACTAATTTAATTACCTTAAATATCGTAACATAAACTTAAATATAAACTAATAAAAAAAAACCCTTTTGTCTCGAAACAAACTGGTTGCATTAACTCGGATGCAAACCCAATACGCGCGATATGTTTCGCGACACGCGTCGACGGCATGTACAAAACCGGATTGTTAAGAAACGGGGTAGACGCAGCGCAAGCGCACGGCCGCCGGTGGTTGCGATCGACACTCGTCACTGGATCTCCACTAAGGACGGAATTAAACTGACGCCGAACCAAACAGTACTAATGCCGTGCATAGTTTAGTGCTACATTTCCGCTGCAGTGTCTACATACGGATTAGATACCCATTTAATTATTGTGTGCCGTGTTACCCCGATTTGGGTGAGTGTTACAGTTCATAACATTGTAGTTTAGAACGCTTTGAACCTTGTATTTAGTGCAAACCTTTAGTGTATGTAATGTGCTTGTATTTGTTTTGTGTAATAGGTATAACGTCTGATGGGTGGCTGACCGTTATACAATCGCAATGATAACCATAAATGTATTCGGAAGGTGAATCTAAACCGATGATTAGTTCTACCTACTACAGAATGATAAAAAGAAAATAATTATGTTTAACTAAAATAAAATAATTTAACGTTGTAATTATAATTGAAATTACATCCGTTATTCTTTTGATAGACGTTACTTTAGAATAATGTAGTTTCAAGCGTTAACGCTAATTAGTCCTATTCGTATTTTTAACTGCACAAAACATAGCTTACCTACCTACCACTATAAGATAAATATTAACTATTTTATAGAAGACTATTTGTTGTGCTTTTCTGCTGTGCATACTTGTTTTGTATCTGTTTGACTGCCTCATCTTAGATTCTATTCATTGCGTAGACATCACTGCTTGCTTTCGCTTGCGCAATTATCATCATCACGGATGTGGCAGTCAAACTCAAGAAGGGGCATTTCCTAAAGTGGGCAAATAATGCATTCCAGGGTTCACCCGTACGCCTAACGCCGTACATTTTCGGATACCTTCCTGCCTTACTGTACTGGACCTCATCTACAGCCCGTCGTGAAGAGACACACGGGACCTGCTACCTACTGCATCTACCTTACCGCCGTGTACTGCGCTACGGATTCAAGGCCAGTGTGTCATTTACGGTCGTTCCACACATTTCGGCTCGCGAATAGTTCGGACCCACACCTAGAATTTCGTGTTTTTCTTCGTCTACCCTCTCTATAAAATAAATAGTTGTTAAAGTTTTAATTTGTTTTTACTACCTCATCTATCTATCTTTTCTGTTTTAATAAGCTTGCAACTAGGAATGCAACAATGGCGCCCAACTAAAGTAGGTATATTCGCGACCGAAATGTGTTGTTCTGCTTAATCGCTTTTAGTAGATATCTTTGGTGTTGGCTATAAAATTAGTTTTAAGGTTGATTTTGCATAGTCGACTACTGTGTGGCATTTTAATCACATTATTTTTGCTCCAACTAATTGGGAGTATTATCCTAGCATCTTATTTAAAAAGAAATACTCTAAAACTACCCACACATTAGGCGATTACTAATTTTAAGTAACTAGTTTCATCTCAGCTCATTAATCAGTGTATAAGTTCAACTATTTTATATCGTCTTTGGACTGGAACATTCACCCAAGCGTTACCATGGCCTATAATATTAAGTTTCTGTCCCTCCAAAAAGCTGAACTAGAGTACGAAGTAGAACTTCGTGGTGGTGTGGGTGGATCTGTTCAAGATCTTCGAAAACAAATTGTAAAATTATCGCAGCTATTACCATCAGAGGATATCGTAGAATCTCACTTAGATCCTTCAGACGATCTTAAAGGAATAAAAGAATCTCTAATTAAATCACAGGGTAATATAGCTTCTCTCAAGTCTAAATTAGAAAAAAACTTAATTATAAGAGCTGAAAATTTACTTAATCATCTATACCACCGCATCAACCGAATTCATGCTACTTCTGATGTAGCGGAAGTATATAAAGTATGCGCATCTAATTTTAAAGCTCAGTATAAGGAGTTATCTGCTCTAAAACCTTCCCCCACACCTCAGACTCAGACTACAGCCTCAACATCCGCAACTGCAGAAACCTCTACAGAACCATCTCCTCCTATAGCGATCACTTGTGAGCGCAGCTTATCTGCCGATATCGCTAAGCTAAAATTTTCAGGAAAATCTTGTGTGCGATCATTCATGCAAAAAGTTGAGGAGTTTGTACATTCGAGGGGTATCTCGTATGAAAGAATCCTAGCCTTAGGATTCGAAATCTTTACAGACGATGCCTTGCATTGGTATAGATGTAATAAGGATAATGTAAAATCTTGGCAAGAATTGTGTGTCCGACTAAAAGAAGATTTTAGTAGTAGCGATTACGATTACAAGCTTGCAGCTGAAATCCGATCGCGCACTCAAGGGGAAAACGAAAATATTGTGATCTATATCTCAATTATGCAAGGCATGTTTTCCCGACTTAGCAAACCGTTCCTCGAAGAGGACAAACTAGAGATACTACTCCATAATATCCGTCCCTGTTACGCCAACGCCTTAGTTGCTTCACCTGATATTAAAAGTATTGATGCGCTTAAGACATTGTGCAGGAACTATGAAAATATCCAGTCACGTTTTAATTACTTTCGCGAACCACCTAAAGCATCTAGTTCTACATTAGCTCCTGAGTTTGCATATAATCAATCTACAAACTCACCCAACACTTCCTTATCAAACAAATTCTATCAAAATCAAAAAAATATATACAATAATCCTAATCTACATAACTACGCTAAACCTTATAATTATACTAAATACCAAAGTGGAAACACTGGACCCAAACCCAACGTAAATGATATCGAAGTTGACGCTGTTACTACTGTTAGTACATCCAAACCAATGTTTTGCCCTAGGTGTAGAACTGACGATCATACGTTGAAAACATGCAAGCGAGAACGCTTCTTAATATGCTTTAAGTGTGGTACAAAGGATGTTCGATACTCGGAATGTCCCAACTGCAACTCTAATAGTGCATGCAAGACAAAAAACTAAGTAGGCAGGATTGTAAGAATGGTATTGTAGTGAAAACAGCTAGCCATAATAAAACAAACTTAACAGAATGGAAGGATTGGTTAAGTTTCTTAGCTAAATTCTTTACCTTCAACGCTGTTTCTTCAATCCGCGATAACAATAGTGTAAATAAGTCAAGGCTGTATGTTACTGTAAATATTCATAAAAATTATCTTACTGGTCTCCTAGACACTGGTTCATCTGCAACTATTTTAGGTAATGGAAGTCATGACAGCTTACTTAAGGCTGGTTTTGAACTGAAAGCGGGTGATCTAACACAGTTTGTCGCCGCAGGTGGTGAAAAACTCGACTCTATCGGTATTATTCACCTTCCGTTAAGTTTCCAAGACCAAACTCACATTTTGATAGCCTATGTCGTTCCTAATGTGAAACATGATCTAATATTAGGAATGGATTTCTGGCGTGCGTTTGGGTTGCTCCCAAAGAATTTGGACCACATAGCTTTTTACAAAAAATCGGAAGGTTGTTCTACGTCTGATCTGGATAGCGAAAACCCTAAACTTTTGCACTCCTACAACTTTCTCTCTTATGAACAAAAATTATCAGCGGATCATATAATATCACAATTTCAGGAAATCTCTTACGAAAATCGTGGTCTAGGTCGCACTTCTCTAACTACACATATCATCGACACTGGGGATGCTGCCCCCATCCGTCAACGCTATTATCGTATGTCACCGGAAAAACAGCGTATACTTGTGGAGCAGTTAGATGAAATGCTCAGGGAGGATATTGTCGAGCCATGTGAAAGTCCCTGGTCCTCTCCAGTCCTCTTGACTCCAAAAAAGAACGGAGAGCTTCGATTTTGCCTCGATAGCAGGAAGCTCAACGCAATAACAAAAAAAGATGCTTACAGCCTACCATATATTTCGGAGATTTTGGACAATTTAAGAGACGCGAAATATTTGTCAAGCGTAGATTTATCCAAAAGTTTTTGGCAAATATTGATAAGGGAAGAAGACAGACAGAAAACAGCGTTCTACATTCCAAGCCGTGGTACCTTCCAGTTCAAATCCATGCCCTTCGGACTCACTAACGCACCGGCTACCCAACAACGATTGGTAGATACCTTATTTTATGGGCCAGAATTTGAGCATAGGGTATTTGTCTACATCGATGACGTAATTATAGTGTCTGATACTTTTGAACAGCACATCTCTCTGCTTATGCGTGTTCTAGAAAAACTTAAAACTGCAAACTTAACCATAAACCTTGAAAAAAGTCAGTTTTTTAGGACCCAACTTAAGTATCTTGGATATATCGTCGACGCAAGTGGGTTACACGCTGATCCAGAAAAAGTAGAGTCTATCACAAGCTACCCTACTCCCACCAATCGCAAAGAGGTCAGACGATTTTTGGGCACCGCTTCTTGGTATCGCAGGTTTATTCCAAACTTCAGTAGTCTATCTAGTCCCTTGAACAAATTAACGTCTCAAGGTAAAAACGCCCCACCTTTCGCGTGGTCTCCCGAAGCCGATAAGGCTTTCAAAAAATTAAAAAAATGCCTCGTTTCTCCACCTATACTCTCTTGTCCCGACTACACTAAGCCTTTTCAAGTGCACACTGATGCTAGCGACTATGGCATCGGTGCAGTACTTACACAGACAATCAATGGTCAGGAAAAGGTAATAGCGTACATGAGCAAATCCCTAACCCATCAAGAGCGCAATTACAGTGCTACAGAACGCGAGGCTCTAGCTGTACTTCTTGCTGTAGAGCACTGGCGTTACTACTTAGAAAATGGCCAGAAGTTTAGAGTCTACACTGACCATTCCTCTCTCAAGTGGTTCCTAAATTTAAACAATCCGACTGGAAGACTGGCTCGATGGGGCGTAAGACTTTCAGCTTACAATTTTGAGATTAAGCACAGGAAAGGCAGTGAGAATATTGTGCCGGATAGCTTAAGCCGCTCAGTCCCTGTGGCAACCATCAACAACGTGCAGGACACTCCCGCACAAAAAACTAGTGACCCATGGTATCTAAGTGTATTTCGTGGATGCCAAAGTTCACCTACTTCATTTCTGAACTACCGTGTTACTAGTAGCAAGCTCTACCGCTATATAAAATCATTAAATCCCCTGACCAGAGAATTCGAATGGAAGGAGGTTATTCCGGCCGAATACCGCCAGGATATCATTTCCAAAAATCATTCCGAACCCATTTCAGGTCACCTTGGTATTTTTAAAACATATAAACGCACTAGTTCAAAATACTTCTGGCCTAGCTTACACAAAGACATAATAAACTTTGTCTCAGCTTGTCAAGTCTGCTTAGCACACAAATACCCTAATCACTCGACCCTAGGCACGATGGGCAGACCTAAAGATTGCTGTCGCCCCTTTCAAATGTTGAGTGTAGATTTAGTTGGGCCCTTACCCGCTTCTAGAAAACAGAACACATTTCTTTTCGTAATAACTTGCTGTTTTTCGAAATACTGCCTTCTTTTCCCCATTAAACGAGCTACGTCAGACGTTATATGTAGGATTCTGGAAGAAAATGTCTTTCTCGTCCATGGTATCCCGAGTACCATAATAATGGATAATGGAAAACAATTTACCAGCAACATGGTACGTAACTTATTTACCTTCTATAACATCCCTAACATTTTCTTTACCCCACTGTACACTCCACAGGTAAACACAGTAGAAAGATATAACAGAACTGTGATGACAGCTGTGTCATCATTTATTGAAAGTGACCATCGAGCTTGGGACACTAACATTCCCAAAATACAGTTTGCCTTGAACAGTTCTGTCAATGAGGTAACTGGTTTCACTCCATCCTTCCTAGTATTCGGTCGCGAACTACCTAGCGATGGTTCTCATTATATTGATGCTGATTTGGGGAATCAAATTGTTTTTACCCCTCGTGACAGTTATGCTGAAAATTTTGGTGCCCTTCACAAAATATTTGACAAGGTCCAACTTTCACTAATTAAAGCACATTCTCGAAGTAGCACCAATTATAATCTGCGTCGCAAGAACGTCGAATTTAATGTAGGAGATATAGTCTGGAAACGTACATTTTACCAAAGTGACAAGGACAATCGATTCTCTAGAAAGTTGGCTCCTAAGTTTATGAAGTGTCGTATAGTTGCAAAAAGGTCAAAGCTTGTTTACGATCTGGAGGATATGACAGGCCGCAATTTGGGCACATGGCATATAAAAGATTTTAAACTTACTTAGATTTCACCAATGGATTTTTCGTAGGTAAAATCCTAACCTTAAAAGGGGGGTATGTGACGGTTTATTTTACAAACCAGTAAAATAAATCCTAAACATAGCTTCTACTTAAATAATTGTGACTCTTATCTTAAACTTAACCTTTTAATTACTTACCTAAAACTATATAATATAAACTAATTTAATTACCTTAAATATCGTAACATAAACTTAAATATAAACTAATAAAAAAAAACCCTTTTGTCTCGAAACAAACTGGTTGCATTAACTCGGATGCAAACCCAATACGCGCGATATGTTTCGCGACACGCGTCGACGGCATGTACAAAACCGGATTGTTAAGAAACGGGGTAGACGCAGCGCAAGCGCACGGCCGCCGGTGGTTGCGATCGACACTCGTCACTGGATCTCCACTAAGGACGGAATTAAACTGACGCCGAACCAAACAGTACTAATGCCGTGCATAGTTTAGTGCTACATTTCCGCTGCAGTGTCTACATACGGATTAGATACCCATTTAATTATTGTGTGCCGTGTTACCCCGATTTGGGTGAGTGTTACAGTTCATAACATTGTAGTTTAGAACGCTTTGAACCTTGTATTTAGTGCAAACCTTTAGTGTATGTAATGTGCTTGTATTTGTTTTGTGTAATAGGTATAACGTCTGATGGGTGGCTGACCGTTATACAATCGCAATGATAACCATAAATGTATTCGGAAGGTGAATCTAAACCGATGATTAGTTCTACCTACTACAGAATGATAAAAAGAAAATAATTATGTTTAACTAAAATAAAATAATTTAACGTTGTAATTATAATTGAAATTACATCCGTTATTCTTTTGATAGACGTTACTTTAGAATAATGTAGTTTCAAGCGTTAACGCTAATTAGTCCTATTCGTATTTTTAACTGCACAAAACATAGCTTACCTACCTACCACTATAAGATAAATATTAACTATTTTATAGAAGACTATTTGTTGTGCTTTTCTGCTGTGCATACTTGTTTTGTATCTGTTTGACTGCCTCATCTTAGATTCTATTCATTGCGTAGACATCACTGCTTGCTTTCGCTTGCGCAATTATCATCATCACGGATGTGGCAGTCAAACTCAAGAAGGGGCATTTCCTAAAGTGGGCAAATAATGCATTCCAGGGTTCACCCGTACGCCTAACGCCGTACATTTTCGGATACCTTCCTGCCTTACTGTACTGGACCTCATCTACAGCCCGTCGTGAAGAGACACACGGGACCTGCTACCTACTGCATCTACCTTACCGCCGTGTACTGCGCTACGGATTCAAGGCCAGTGTGTCATTTACGGTCGTTCCACACATTTCGGCTCGCGAATAGTTCGGACCCACACCTAGAATTTCGTGTTTTTCTTCGTCTACCCTCTCTATAAAATAAATAGTTGTTAAAGTTTTAATTTGTTTTTACTACCTCATCTATCTATCTTTTCTGTTTTAATAAGCTTGCAACTAGGAATGCAACAATTATCTGCAAACTTATGCTTTTGTGAGCCAAGATTTTTTGTCAGTGTTAAAAATACACAAGGACTGTTAATTATACGCACACTAACGATGATTTAATTACACAAACATTTCTAAGATAGGGCGTTAAAATTCAGTGTGATTCCACTTATTTGTACAGTTTTTACAAATAATTGACATAGACACAACTCTACTGAACTTCGAAGCGCTGTAGCATCGTAAGTTTTTATTAATTTGGAAAAGAAATACAGTTTCATTTTTTTTAATCTGATGGACTTTTTAGAACCATTGTTATTTTACCGAGACATCTTATTAGTAAGACTTACTCACGAATACATCTCTCGATTTCATAAAAGGTAAGAGTCTACCAAATTCATCTTTGCTAATGATTCAAATAAACATAATATTACCACAAATTTGAATTAGTGAAAACCAAACAGTTACATGCTTTAATTCCTAAATTTTTAAATACCTAAACACGGAACAAACACAAATATCCATCACACGTAATATTTTAGTCTATAGTTTTCATTAGGGGGCAACCTTAGTGTAAGATGCTCTCAAGCCGTCATATGGCTTGTGGCTAAGCTCAACGACTAACGTCATGCCTGCGAGTTAAGAGTCTAACAAATCCATTTTCAGCGATGAACTTACTGAACATAGTATAATATACCAAAGTTTTTGATTTTTTTTAAATAACTATATTTACTGTCAGGTGTTCAAGCTTTCAAATGGATTCAGGCTAGGCTACTTAACATCGGTTGCTAGCCTTTTCTCACAAATTAATTTCAATTTTTTTTTAAAACCTGCGAGGTAAGGTTCTAACGAATCCATCTTCGCTCATGACGTGTGGCACCCCCACGAGCGACGGGAGGAAATTAAACCGGCAGTAATCCAAATAGTTACCGACACCTCCCTACAGGCAGAGCGAGCGCTCGAGTTGACTGATCGAGTTATACAGCTTACTGAACATCCATACTAATATTATAAATGCGAAAGTAACTCTGTCTGTCTGTCTGCCTGGCTTTCACGCCTAAACCACTGAACTGATTGTTATGAAATTTCGTACAGGTATACATTGAACCTCTCGATCGGACATAGGCTACTTTTTGTTTGGAAATTAAGGGTGAATTGGGGTAATATCGGCTTTGAAATTTTTAATGGAAAATTAATATTTTTTAAGTCAGAGATACAAAATTTGGAACAATAATTCGAATATGGACTTTATTTTTATTTGACTACTAACAAATGTCTGTTAATGGAATGGTCACCCATCCAATAGAGACAACCGCGTGCGTAGATTAACTTTCGGTATCCTATCCGAACCATTGTCCATACCACTCCCCAACTTTCGAAGCACGGAGATGTAGTCAATGACAACAAACAAATTTTTGTTTGGAATGGTCACCCATCCAATAGAAACCACCGCGTGTGCGACTGAACTTTCTTTATCCCATCCGACCCGTTGTTACCATGCCCGAGGACCTTTTCAAAAATACATCAGATTGATTCACAATTTCTGAAGACAAATACAGAAAAAAAAGGACAGTCAAATTGGAAAAAGTTAAACTTCCCTTTGAGTTGAATGAGGGTTGAAAGTTCGTCAATTGTCGACCCCAAGAGCTTTCTGTTCATGGTTTTATTTTGTTTTTTTTTTTATATTTTACTTCAAGATTGACCTCATCCCAACTGATGTTAAGTGGTAATGAGGTCCTAGCTTAAGGGTGATAAGTACAGCATAATAAATCTGTTACTGGACTTGTCGCCCTTACTTTGAAGGCGTGTATTTTTGAATACACGAGATATTCATACAACAATATATTGTAACTGATTCACTTATATGACAGTCGCCGTCAGATATATTGGAGCAGACAAACTGGCAAAATACTTCTAAACAGAAAATGTCAATAAGTTCCATACACTATAGGCGAAAGTGAATCGCCCATGAAAGATAATATGGAAAAAAAGTTTTTTTTTGTTTAGAAATATGAAATTTGGCATAAATATAGACGCACTCGAGACGTTGATATGAACTATTTTTGTTTTCAATATTAGGGGATGTGGGGGTAGTCTACGCAAGCGAAGTCGCGGGAAAAGGTAGTTTAAAATAATTAGATAAATGTTTAAACAATTTGATATTCTCATCGGTGCTCTTTAATATAAAATCAACTCGTTTGACTATCTTTTCCATTCCAGCCGAAATCGTTACTCCAAATAGAATGCCTTAAAAGCATAAAAGGGGAAATTGCTTCATCTTTCTAACAATGCAAGAAAATCAAATTACCTTGATTTACATAAAAAATAGTAGTTATCCTGGACATATGAATAGTGTCTATTTGAAATTTGTGATTAACCTTCATTAATTGTTTAGTCATTAAAATTGCTTAGAATCAAACACACGGAGATGATTGATTATTTTATTGAAAAGTGTATGGGTATTATAATTTAGTTTCCCATCTATCTTTTAATCAAGTTTCCTTCAACCTATCCAGTAGGTTTTACGTAAAAGGGTAACAAACATACAATCTGATATCCATACATCCACATACATACATTCTTATAAACTTCGCCCTTTATAATATTATTAGGATTACATAACATTGACAGCATGTATAAAGATTTTCAGCTTCATTAGTTTAAATCTTGATTCCATTGTCAACGTGAATAAGGTTTCCCCTTTAATATATTTTTGGATAACATCGCAAATAAGAAACACGTTTTATTCGATATTTCTAATGATTCGATTTGATCTATAATCAACTTCATTGGCTGGTGTAAGTAGGTGTGAAAAAAAGAAAAAAAAATCTCACTCATCTGAGCTCATCTCTCATTTCGCGTGAGATTTCCCGCGAATTTTTTGACAACGGCCCGAAAGATTGAAGCACAAACAAAATCCCAGTTAATGATTTCAATAATTTGAATTTCGAATTATGGAACGCTCCAGTTTTTCATCTCCGACTCCGGATTCGCCGCACAGCCGCGCGCGTTTCAACAACCCGTCAGTCGGGCTTTGGTGCTCACGGGAAAACGTTGTGCGTACCTCGCTGCCCGTTTTCCGTCCGCACGTGATCTCGTATCGTGATGTAAAGCAGACCAGACGTTGATTTTAACGATTCCTAACACGGATTTCAGTGTGTTCTCGTGTGAGATTTTAAACGGGCCCCGTTTGGGATTCACCGGGCTATGTGATTGTGAAATTACGATTTATTGTGTTCTGTGATGTGTTTCGTGTTCAAACTGTGATTGTTTTTCCTCAGGATTCCCGTAACTGTGCACTGGATAGACAGGTTTGTTTATTATGATGTTTGTTATCTATTTCGTCCGTTTAAAGGTGTGAATACTCCGATCAACCTTATATACGGTGAAGATGAAAAAGCTCTGCAGCTACCATTATTAGTTATTTAGGAAAGGAACTATGATATAGTCTAGCATTGCACAACCTAGTTTCCCAATTTCCAAAAACTTCTAACTAGAGTTTTTTTAATAACCTATGTAAGTTCAGAATTATAGGTGTAGGTATCTACTTCGATCCACGTATCATTTATACATATACTGACAAATTACAGTAAAATTCAGGCGGTGTTATCATTACAAAGCGTTGTCTTCCAGACAACCTTCAGGCAGAGGTAATAGTTGATACTGAGAAATGGTTACGGCGTTCAAAAACATATTAGATGACTTTTTAATCCTGCCATTTTTTGACTACTTCGGTGGCGCAGTGGCTAAGGGAGGCGACCAAAGCGCGAAAGGTCCCGGGTTCGATTCCTGGTCGGGTCAATTTGGAAAACTAACTTTTCTAAATTGACTTGGGTCTGGGTGTGCTGGGATGACGCCCCCAGTTAGTATCCGTCGTCTGGTACTCATAGTACAAGGGAAAACCTTAGTTTGAGATCAGGTGATTGGTGTGATTGTCTGGCGCATTTATTTTATTTATTTATTCAAAATTCAATGCGCGACGAACATATATAAACTTAAAATAAAAATGAAAGCGATTTCTTAGGCACTTAAATATGAATAATATTAATTTATAATGTTTTATGATAATAATTAGTTTTTTTTTATATTAATCTCATTATGGTATTCATATTGATATTTTCTGTTACTATATTTCTCAATAAACATTTTGCACGGCCGTACCCGTTTCTCGATATCTACTATTACCTCTACCTATAGGTTTTCTGGAAGAGATTGCTCTCTAGCAATAAGACCGCCTATATTGCACTTGAATATGTCTGTAAAACCAATTTCTGTAAATTTTCTGTCCAATAAAGTGTTTCTATCTATCTATCTATTTAGCATACTGCTCTCAATATGTGCTAAGAAGCTAAAGCACTTGTCATATAAAAATCCGTCTCGTAAGTAATTTAAACAATGGCCTGTCCAATACACGGCCCGCGGTGAATGCTTAATATTATAACGGAGGAATTAATTTTGTTATTCCTTTTTACATAATCGCTAAAAAAAACCTTTTTTGTATTCGTTTTTCACGGCCAAGTGTGGTTGTTTGTTGAACGCTATTCTGTACAGATTTAATTGTAAATATAATATATTTTTTTAAACCAATATAGCTAAGTGCCTTTGTGCCGCGTTCACAACGGTTTGGAATCCCCACCAAAAATTAAGCTACGCACACATGGGCTGGTATTGGATATATTTTTTTTAATTGCACTTGAAGATTGACCTCATCCCACCTGATGTTAAGTGGCAATGAGGTTCTAGCTTAAGGGTGACAAGTACAGCATAATAATTTAAAATAGAATAGAATAACATCTATATGCATAAAATACGGTTATTACAGAAGGTCTAAAATTTAAAATATGTCGAGCGAATATTTCACCAGTTATTAAGGAATGCAAGAACAATACAAAATCTTACTTAATCATTAAATACGAGTATATACCTACAGTCAGTAGCTTTGGTTCGTGAACAACTCTGTACCATGTCACATTAAGTCATTGACTATCGGACTGGCTTAGTTATGCGGAGATTTGGTATGACAAGGTACTGAGGTGTATACGAATTAATGGTGCTGGCTATACATACACTTTATCAAAACATACATTGTAGCTAAAAATCCACTAAATGGTGTTTGTTAGCTTTGCCCTTGACTTATTTTGAAATAAATTGGTAGGAACAAATTTGAACTCATTAGATAGATTGGTAAATACTTTTTACACACATGGAATCACACTGCTGAAAAAAGTGACTCAAGATTGTCAAGTCATTTCATCAACCAATAAAAATTACAGCCTTATTTAATTGCACCGATTTTTTTCGTCAAGTAGTACTAAAGCAATTCCAGTTTTTAACCGACTTCACAAAAAGGAGGTGGATTTGAAATTCGACCGTGTTAATTTTTTTTAAAGTTTTAATGTATTTTCCTTAAGTTTGAGAAAAGCTCGCCTTCATCAACAAAGGTTTTGCAATCACACTAGTTTTTTTTTTCTTTGATTCGAATAATCAAATATCCTACGACTATATTTGTCGAAGTAATCGAAGTAACTCAATCGAATAGATCTATTTAATATTCGCTAAACGAATACCTTTGGCAACTGCCTGGAATTCGTTGAATAAAACAAATATGTTTAGAATTATTCGCAGAAACAATTACATTTGGCTAACTTAACGGTATTTATTTCATAACTTTATAGCACATAAAAGCATTCTCTACCAGTCAACCCATAGGTCATGCAGAGAGTTTGTTTGTGGGTGCGTTAATAGTAAAAAGGTCCATAAGTAATCTAAAAAAAAACTATTAACATTAAAAAGTCATTACAGTAACTATTACATACATATATACTTGTATGTATTATTATAGGTTCAAACATGAACACGTCTGCCTATCTCAACAGACGGCCTCTGTAGCTGAGAGGCGAGTGGGCCGGATTTTGGACCCTGATGTCCCGGGTTCGATTCCGGGCGGGTCAAATTGGAAAAGTAACTTTTCTACATAGTCTCGGATCTGGGTGTTGTAGTACCATCTTGTTTCTGATTTCTATAACACAAGTGCTTTAGCTACTCACGACAGGATCGAAGTAATGAATGTGATGTTGTCTCATATTAAAAAAAAAGGTATTTCTATTTTCGTTGTGATATTTTTTTATGCGTGTTCGTGAATGATTTAGTCAACTAGGGACCGATTTTAATTAATCTATTTTGTTGGAAAAAATATATTTTGACGGCTGTAACATAATAAGGTAACCAGGATTTCATGATGTAATTTTAGAGGTATCGAGGAAAAGTCGGTATTTTTACGAAAATGATTTTAGGCTTAAGTTACGTCAAATATCAATTAGAAAATAATCATAGCGTTTCATTGCATATTTGTAGTGAAACCACGTAACCTATACTTATATGATTTAAAACATTATTAGAATTATTTTTAACAATTTAACGGGTCAAAACGCGACACCATTTTTATTTAGTAGTTAATAAGAACTACTTACTTACTTTTTAAACGTTTAAAATGGAACGCGAATGTCATATAGTTTATATGATTAGAATTAGTACACGTTTCGTAAACTATGTTTTACCAAGAAAACGGACTTATTGATTATATTCCTTATCCGCATGTAGAATAGTGAGCCCAAGGTCTTTTGAGAATTATCTAGGCTTCCTAGGAATTCGCCCCCACAAATTCCTAAGAAAATAGGGTACGAATTCTATTAGTTCGCCACTAGGTACTCAATTTCACTTGAACTAAGTATATTTATATGGCCGCAAGACACAGAAACAATAGAAAATCAGTATGTCTGACTTTTATAAGGACATAAATAAATAAATAAATACATGCGCCAGACAATCACACCAATCACCTGGTCTCAAACTAAGGTTTTCCCTTGTACTATGCGTACCAGACGACGGATACTAACTGGGGGCGTCATCCCAGCACACCCACACACATGGGGGCTTTTCACGTGTACTGTCCCCGTTCTTGCCACATTATCTTCTGATACTTCGCACTTATTGGTAGCAACGTGATGTCCAATAGCTTAAAACCTTTCTCGATAAATAGACTATCTAAAACAAAAACAACTTTTTAATCAAACCAGTAGTTTCTAAGATAAGCGCGTTTAAACAAACTCTTCAGTTTTATACTATTAGGGCAAACTCTGTTATGTGAGGATATATTTACACTGTAAGTGTGGGTGCTATGCCTTATAATCTAGTATTGGAGGAAATCTCAGAGTCTTTATTTATGGAACAACGCTCGGGTTTGAGATTACCCATCCTTGGCTTGTGATGAAGCCAGTGGCCATTTTTGTCACATGACTAGATTTCAATGTGTAATAACGGGAATACGGGGAACATAGAAAAATGCGGCGTTATCGTCAACCGTTTAATATATGACAACTCCTAGCTTGACAAGCAAAAACTTCACTTCACGTTTATGGTTATAAAGCCGAAACATAAAAGGAGTACGTATGCACATCACACAATGATGAAGGGCTTTTCCCTGCAAAGGGGTATTAAAGGAAACTTATTTATTCTAAGATTATTTTGAAAGTTACGCCTGCTAAATTGTTACACCGTTTAGGATAGAATTCCGTGCGTGCACTTAAGTATGCAATTAAGTAGTAAGGTGTGTTTTGAATGGTTTGAACAAAATTAAATCGATATCAAATTAGATTAATATTTTCCTTTGGAGAGAGTTATTGTCAGACATCCTTATGTTTAAAGTTCGTGGTTTGCATTTAAGATATATTATTATTGTATTTTAAAATAAATAGTTAATATACACTATACTACATGTATCAAATTATTATTATACGAGTATCTACTGAAATCAAAACAGTAAATGAACATAGATGTAAATACCATTTAAAAAAATATGTTCAGGATTATAATTTAAATAAATAAATGCGCCAGACAATCACACCAATCACCTGTTCTCAAACTAAGGTTTTCCCTTGTAGTATGAGTACCAGACGACGGATACCAACTGGGGGCGTCATCCCAGCACACCCAGGCTCAAGCCGATTTAGAAATGTTTGTTTTCCAAATTGACCCGACCGGGAATCGAACCCGGGACCTTTCGCACTTTGACCGCCTACCTTAGCCACTGCGCTACCGAGGTCGTCAATTTACTTTTTCCTTTACCTTTTCGTTCATTCTTTTAAGAAACAGTACGTAGTTCAGAATTCATCCGAAAATTTGCACCAACCAAAGGCTTAGAGGTTGTAAAGACAGAAAAAAATGTGACTCTAGCTCAGTTGGAAGAAAATCAATACGTCAAGAAGGTTCAAGTCTTTCACTCCGAGAAATAAAAATTGTTTTTGTATCTTAGAATTTAAAATTCGCTAGTACTGCGTGATGCATTATGAAAACAATTTAAAATGTGGACACCCATCCAAGTGCCTAGTTGCGGCATTAACAGAACAGAACAAAAGATGCAAATTTCCAGTCACAAAAACAAGGTCAAACATCTACTCAGCGATCCATCCTTATTAAATACAGCTTTGGGTCTAAATCAACCCGGCAAAAAGTCAACCCGCCCGAAACAAAAGGTGTCGACATGACCCCAGTAGCAAAAACGTGAAGGCACCTTAGGTGGCGATTTTTCATTTTCTGCCCTGTGTGTTCGAGAGTGATAACATTTTTTCGGCTTCAGAAGGATGTCTAGGGATGCCACCAAACAGTTTTCGATAAACTTTGGTGATTTACTTTGTTTGAAGTGGTGCGGCTAATATTTTGGGACTCAGGCTTTTATTGGAAGCAATATCCTACTAATATTTCAATCCTGAAAGTAGAGCTAATGGACGTTTGGATGTATAACGAGTACAGAATTTTGTGTAAAAACGACGCAAAGACCGCTAAACATATTTGATTGAAATTTGTTAGCTAGACAAGTATTGACATAACAAAATATAGGACTTTTTATTCTGGAAGAACGTGTATAAAATGGCCGAAAACAGTTAAATGTATGATATTTCTAGATATTATCAATTAATTCGTCAACCAGTTAAACGGATACGCTAAAGTTTGACTCGCAGTTTAGGATTACTATGTAGGTATCCATTAAGATTGGATGCGAAATTCACCCCCTTCAGGCCTAAAGGAATAAATCCTTAAGCGGATTATGACTAAAAAAACTATAATAACATAATTGGTATCTTTACATTCTAATAATATACCTACCTATTTCATAAAACAGATACGTTAGGTAATCACTAGGTAATCACCAATAGCAGAACTATTGAAATTGCCGTAACACAACTCAATCCGCGTTTTTATCCGTATTAAAGATTTTACTCGAAATTCCGTCGCCTCATCTTTTAATTCGATAATTTTGAAGGCATTTTTGTCGATAAACCGATTCAACTGTTTAGTACAACCCTAATACCGGACATCGTGCTTCGTGCCAGATTGATTTTATGGGGGCCTGTTTTAACCGCTCTACCGATTAGAAGGGTTAAAGAGTAAATAATTCTTGCGTTAACCGTTTGCGGTTGCGGGATAGAATGTTCAATTTCCTGAGGTTTTTTTTTAATCGATTTCGTGACCTGTTTGCGGTAAAAGCTATTTCGTTAGGGTTAACATTTTTTTTTTGGATTATTTTTGTAATGTGTTTTTTCTTCCAATTTTATCTTCGTTTCAACACGTTAAGCTGTTGGACCTGGTTTTGTTAACGTTATTCATTTATTAATGTTTTGTTGATTTATTAGACTGGCCCTTAGGAATAAAATATCTATTGCTAGTGTTTGTTCCAAACTGAACCAAAGATCACGGGTTCATTGCCCATGCTGACGAATAATATGTTTACCTACTGTTTTAAAGATCTCGTTTAACGTTTTCAGATATTTTAACTATTAGAAATAATGTTAATTTATTTAATTTTGTTAACATTAATGTGCCTACATAGTATATAGTTTAAATTGTTAATATTTTTTCGTTTGGTTATACAAGATATTACTAATAAAGCTGTAAAAAAAAAATTAAAATTCAGAAAATTTGCTTTGTAGATAGTAATTACTATACAGTTACAACTATCATCCCTACTAATATTATAAATGCGAAAGTAACTCTGTCTGTCTGTCCGTCTGTCTGTCTGTTACGCTTTCCCGCTTAAACCTCTTAACCGATTTTGATAAAATTTGGCATAGGTATACGTTGAACCTCAAGAACGGACATGGGCTACTTTTTGTTAGAAAGGAAGAGGGGGGGGGGGGTAAAGCCAACTTTGAAAGTTTATATGGAAAAATGTTTATTTTTAAGTAAGAGATATGAAAGTTGGCACAAATATAGCTCTTTTAAAATATAAACTACATTTTGTTTCGAATATTAGGGGGGATAGGGGTAAAACCGACCATGAAAGGATGTAGTCCACGCGAACGAAGTCGCGGGCTCGTGTTTTATATTACAAAGTCGTTCACGTGCAAATAGAATAGTACTAAAAAAAGCTTACAGAAATTTATTATCATTGACAGAGAAATAAAAAGAAAGTAAGAGAGCAATATTGTAGACAAAAAAAGCACTTATTCGAGCAATTACTCCTTTCATGCTTCATCTCCTAATTATTTATATCAAAGAATGCAAAACTTCTCGATCTCAGTAACGGGAAATACTAGGGTAAGTGCAGACGGCTACCCAGCTGCTAATGAGGGCATGTAATCTTAGCTCGGGGAACTATGTTGTGAACCGGCCCAGCTATGTAGCTGGACCATAAAACGGGTGAACTACGACTGTTAAGTTGTAGTCAAGTAAATTCTTTTCATTTAAAAAGATTACACCATTACCACTTAGGTATGCATCCATACTAATATTATAAATGCGAAAGTAACTCTGTCTGTCTGTCTGTTACTCTTTCACGCCTAAACGGCTGAACGGATTTTGATGAAATTTGGTATAGGCATACGTTGAATCTCAAGAACGGACATAGGCTACTTTTTATTAGAGAATAAGGGGGGGGGGGATAATATCACCTTTGAAAGTTTATATAGAAAAATGTTTCTTTTTGAAGTTAGAGATATGAAATTTGGCACAAATATAGCTCGAAACTTGGATTAAAATATAGACTACTTTTTGTTTTAAATATTAGGGAAGAAAGGGGTAAAACCGACCATGAAAGGATGTAGTCCACGCGAACGAAGTCGCGGGCACAGCTATAGTTTATATATAAATCCAATGAAGCTACCTCCGGTTCAGAACCTATAGATCTTTTAGTTCACGTTATACGTTCTTATAGTTTTATAATATAACTGACAGTGTCGTTAACTGACAGTTTTTTTTAATGTGCATAATTTTAAATACTCATTTCAATATTAAGAATCTTGTTTTTTTTTAATATTGGGCATCATCACATACATTGCTCTGATTCTGTGGTCAGTAGCTAAATCACTTGTGTTACAGAAATCAGAAACAACGACAGTACCACAACACCCAGACCCGAGACAATACATAAAAGTTCGTTTCCCATATTGACCCGACCGGGGATCGAACCCGGAACCTCAGAGATGGCGCGACGCCTAAGTCCGGTACGCTCGCCTCTCGGCTACGGAGGTCGTCAAAGGAGGAGGAGGTGTTTAATTATGGATATTATAATCAAGTATTTTATTTTGATCGCTATTTCTACCAAATTTCATTGAAATAGTTATTGCGTGAAAGAGTAATAGACATAGGTATGTATATGTCACCGTAAGATTGTAAAAATCGTTAGATTACAATCTATCTCGCGAGATTGTAAACTGACAGATTGTGAACCGTAACTTAGGATTGCAATTTAACGCATTATTTTTCGCTTTATTGTAATCTATTGATGGGAATTGGTCAAATTGTGAACTGATGTAGAACGGAACGCATCTAATCTAACGATTTTTACTATCTTATGGTGACATATACATCCATACATCCACATTCTCAAACTTTCGCATTCATAATATAAGTAGCATTTAAGAGAAATACATTTAGCAAATTTTTTTCTAGGTACATGATAATCTGTAATTACATTATTTAAAGTTTGTCTTAATAAAATTTATTCATTAAGGTTTATTGACATACCTAACCAATTTCTGTCTTTCAGGATTATTATATCCAAAGTAAAGTCTGAAGGATTGATTAGATAATCAATACTTCTACTAATAATTTTTACAGTAAAGATTATGTTTTCTGTTTCTTTGCATTGGAAAAAGTCCGAAAATACTGAACCGATTTAAAAAATCACTGTTGGGATGTTGCATAGAATAGAATAGAATAGAAAATGTCTTTATTCATGTAAACTTTTACAAAAGCATTTATGAATCGTCAAGTCAAGTAAACTACTGCCGTGTTCGGAATGTTGATTCTTTCGAGAAGAACCGGCAAGAAACTCGATAGTTACTCTTTTCAAAAACTGACACACATGGTAGGTATAAATCATGCAAAAAAAAAAGATTAATAATATAGCTTATGTCTAATGTACATATTTAATGCCATCAAGTCCAAACATCTTTGTCGTTAATACAGTCCTCTATTTTATATCAATAAATAACTCATATTCCCTAAGTAAAGGATATTTTATATATCTTCAAAAAATATTCGGGATAAGTGTTCCGCTTAGTAAAGACTAAGACTTGTATAATGTAAACCAAGGCTTAAAAGTCTTGCCGTGCAAAGCCAAGACCACTAGTAAATACGTTAATTCTAATTACATTAGATTTGCACTATTTTAATGAGACAATTTGATCGCATGATGCGAAATTATCGCTTGCATTAATTTCATTTCCGTATAATATTAAATAAACCTGTATCAAGATTGCAATGAGAAGTTCTAGCTTAATTATTGTTTTGCGTATTAAACCACTAATTAATTAGCAGTTTGGTTTTGTAATGAATGTGTCGATTTTATTATTTTTATGCTACTAACTACATGCCGATAAGTATGTAGTTCTAAACATATTCGGCAGAGGGCACTTACCGAAAGGCTAACGGTTGATACAGCAGAAAAATTTCATCGCCTACAATAACTTGCGGTTAGCTCAGTTGGTAAGAGCAGCACGCGCGATACGTGAAGGTCGTGGGTTCTATTCCCGCACCGCAAGGGGAGATAAAATTTTTCTGTTTCTAATATGTAATGAATGTGGTCTAAATTATGTATCTATATTATTTTCTGCGCCCGATTAAAAGATGATTCGTATAAATATGACGTCGGTGTCTGTATGTCTATGTGTGTGTATCTGTCTATGCTATCGTACCTCGCAAAATGAATGGGCTGATTTTGTTGCCATTTTGTTCATAAGAAAGCCAGTTTCCTTGCGGTGGTTTGAAGCTATGTTAGTATCGGTTCAAAAGTACAACTTAACATACTAACTTAAAACCACCGCAAGGAAACTGGCTTACGTATTAAAAAAATGGCAACAAAATCAGCCCATTCATTTTGCGAGGTACGATAGATAGCATAGACAGGCTTCTTTCGATCTCAACCGAAGCTTTTTGAGCGAAGGAATCTTGCGATTAAGATATATTTTCTAAAAATATGTAACTTAGTTTTTTTCGTATAAGTAGTCGTCGATCCTATAAGGATTAGTAAAAGTAAACTATAAGTATTTTTTGGATCAGTTTTTTTTTTGTCAATTTCAAAATTACGAGATTTAGTTGTTTATTGTAATTGCGTCATTTCGGTATACGAAACAGTTTTAGCGAATTAGAATTCCAGTCCAGCTGTTATTGATCGGGTGTAAGCTAAGCCACTTATATATCGCCAGTTCAATTCCTAAAACCCTGACAGAGGGAATTAGAGCGACGCAACGCAACGCAACGTGATTAGTGCGATGCGACGCGTTAACGCAACTAAGCACGCAATTAGGATAGACTGACCGTTGACGGAAATGTATGCAATTGACGCAAGCGACGCAAACCATGCATTTAATGCCAACTAACACGAATTCTTAAGGGATTCTAGTAAAATGGTTACTTCAGTTTTTAGGATAATGAAATAAGACTACAAAGCCATCGAGAAAAAAAAAATAAGGAAAAAAAAGTGGTATTTTCAATGTTGAATCTGGTCTTCTCAATCGTTGTCAATTTCTGTCAATGACGTGGTGAAAATTCGCATAATTTTACGATAGATCATGAATTTTCTGTGTCTATTCCGTGGAGGTTAAATATCCAGTGTGTGCTGGTATCAATGCAGAATCGGATCCAAAGTAAGATGTCTACGTAAACAAGCAGCTAGACACTCGATGCGTGTTTGAATTCGGCCCACTTTAAAGATATTCTCACTTTTGAACGTTCATGAAAAATATATTGTTTTGTGCTCATCTGCAAACAATAACAATTTTTTTTTTGTGTGCGATTTGACAAGTCAAGGGCATCCATCGAGTATAGCAATTCATTTGATTAATATCCAATGTCCTTCCTTTTGAGGCGACTTTGGTAACTGCGCATAATTAGGCTCAGCTTAAGTACGTTGGGGTGCTTTTTCATTGCATTTCATATTTTAGTGTGGAAATTTCATTTTTTTTGCTTCATAGCATTCAATCCCTGAGGGGTATGAGTTCTCGTGTTTGTGATGAACCTGAAAACGTCAAATCAGCACATTTCAAACAAAATTATTTTTTACTCCAGTTCAATTTAGAGTTCTCAAATGCTGAGTTAGGAAGCAGTTTAAGTATATAATTAATTGCGATTGAATCAAAATTGGAAATACTTGTTTACTCGCGCAAACATAGTTCTAAACAAGATTTGAGTTAACGTAACTAATTTTAACAAGTAACAAGAGTAAGTAGGTAGATTAAATTCGTTAGTAACCGCCATGTTAGAAATTTGTGAAACTAATTAATATTTCGATTAAGATAAAATGGGAACCATATTTTGGGTAATTAAGTAGGTATACATTCGTAATAGTTACCAAGCGTAATATGTTAAACATATAGAAAGATAGATATATATTGGTATTACGGAGACATTCTAGTACCACTTAGGCGGTCTAGATAGCAATGTTCTCCAGACAGCATTTTGGTAAAGGAAAGGTACGGCCGACGGCATTTCGTTGTTGAAAAAAAAAGTCATATATTATGATTTATGATGGTTCAAATTATATTAAGTACTAAAACAAAGAATCTTTCGATTTTTTAAATAATCAGTTTTTTTCGTCTCCTGTAAAGTTGGCAAAAATAACTTACGCGGTGTTGTTAGCTAATGGACGATAATAAATATGCTTTAAATATTAGAAACAGATTTTTTTATCTCCCGTTGCGGTGCGGGAATTGAACCCACGACCTTCACGTATCGCGCGTGCTGCTCTTACCAACTGAGCTAACCGCAAGTTATTATAGGCGGTGAAATTTTTCTGCTGTATCAACCGTTAGCCTTTCGGTAAGTGCCCTCTGCCGAATATGTTTAGAACTACATACTTATCGGCCCGTGGTACATTCGTTGCAGAAATGTTGTGGTTTTCAAACATTTCTGCAACGAATTTCAGAAAAATTTAATCGCCTACAGTAACTTGCGGTTAGCTCAGTTGGTAAGAGCAGCACGCGCGATACGTGAAGGTCGTGGGTTCAATTCCCGCACCGCAAGGGGAGATAAAAATTTTCTGTTTCTAATATTTAAAGTTCGCTAGTACGGCGTATAGTACTATAAAAATAATAAAATCGAATAAATATGCTTTTTCTGACTTTTGTTTTTATTTTAAAATAGTTATATAGTTTTATGTTTACAGAGGATGCAAAATGTGTGACTAATTTCACACCAAAACCATTATGTTTTATACCTTCAGCGTTCATTATACAGTATAAAGTGTAGTTGCAATAATATTTAGTAACTTTTCTCTGTAGATAAATAAGCTCCGAAGAACTAAACCTTATTTTAACGATTCAATTCACTTTCCACAAAATATACAATGAAAATCAAACAACAAATTAAGTTTTTATTAAAAAAGAAACCATTTTGAAATTAAGCTCAAGATGATTCCTCACTAGGAGCATTGTAAAATAACGTTAAAGATCCGACTTTGAGCATTACACTTCAATGCCCTCTAGCTGACGAGTATCTGCGTGTAATGTACGGTTAAGCATGCATCAAGTTCAAATTTGTGATTGGAGAATAGTTCTTATTTGCACGACATAAGAATGATGTAATGTCCATAGTTTGACGTATTTTTGATCGTGATTGACTTCATACTAAGTGCATTAATGTTACGGGTTGTATGAAGATATAATATATTATAAGGCGCGCATTGTAAAGCTCAATTCTCCTCCTTTCCCAGTGTAATCTTGTTTTTTTTGTAATGGTAGGTTTTCCTGCCTTATTTAAATAACATGCAAATTGTGCTGACGAGGATGTACCTTAACAAATTGTCGGTGGAAAAAACAGTAAAATTCAAGATACGGGGTCGTTGTATTATTAGTAAAACGCTAAATAGTAATTTTGGGTAGGACATAACTTAAAAACCGGCAAAGTGCGAGTCGAACACGCCTATGAAAGGTTTCTGTACCATTATAGATAAAAACGGAAAATTCATATCTGTGGTTAATAGCATCGTCAATCCGATTTTTTGGTTTTTATTTTCAAGTCTCTTCTTACCTTTAGTGTCATGTAGAAAGGCAATTTGTTAATAAACTGATATATCCAATCGTGTTTTGTAACTAACTTAAACTGTATCATAGGCTTCCACAGAATTCTTGGGATGCTATAGAACACCAAATACTCTTGTTGTATCGTGAAATTATTGGCAGAATTAGACTATGAAAAAGAAGTCTACAGAATTTTGAAAAATTAGTTTTGTTTATTTATTGACATGATGTAGCATTTAAAGAATAGCAACTTATATAAAACTAGCGACCCGCCCTGGCTTCGCTCGGGTGCCATGCTGATACTAAATACACTAAAAAATTTGAATTATTATTGACATCACATTAAAAACCTCAAAAAGAACAGTATTTTTCCGCTATTTAATGGATGTTATTATACATTTATAATCATTCCTCTTGAATCATTCTATCTATTAAAAAAACCGCATCAAAATATGTTGCGCATTTTTAAAGATTTAAGCGTACATAGTAATAAGAAGGTAATCGGTCCCTAAACAAAGGCGGAGCACCACTAGTTCCTACACGATCAAACCACGCGGCCCCTCCCTAGTTCGAAAAGAAAATGTGATTATCTCTGGTGGTTCGCGCGTAATTGTAAAGGTGTTTTATTTCTGTTCTAAAGTATTGAAGTAAAGTTCAATAGTTGTACAGTTACTTTATATCTAATAATAGGGATATAGGGACAGAAAAGGCGACTTTGTTTAATACTATGTAGTGTTTATGTCACTAAAAAGGCAAACACTCACCAAATAACATTTTTTAACTGTTGTGATATTTTTTTCTTGATGACTTGGCCGTCGTTTTTCATCCTTAAACCCTTTTTTTTTTGAGGGAGGGAAAATGCTTTTGCGCATTATATCGCTGCCGTGGGGACGACAGCGATGTGTGTGGGACTCCCCCGCCCAGAGGGGGCGGGGACTACCCGAACCAAAAAACCTCCCCACCTTCTCATCGCTTATTGACGAAGTAACCGTTTTAATATTTTCCTCACGACTTTGTGTCAGTTTGCGTCAAATCCACGCATTTGCGTCAACGGTCAGTCTATTCTACCAAATGCGCGCTTTATTGCGTTAATGCGTCGCATAGCACTAATCGCGTTAAATTGCGTTGCGTCGCTCTAATTCGCCGCTGTCAGGGTTTTAGGAACTGAAGTGGTGATAAATTAGTGGCTTAGCTCACACCCTATAAACAACAGCTAGGCTGGAATTTCTCATTGCCTGAAGCTGTAAATATGTACGGAAAATATCGATAAACGATTTAATAGTGTAATTTAAAATGCACAAATCTTTTATTAAATAGTTAAATATAATTAAATAGTTTCTAATTATAATAGCGCTAGAAACTGACATCTTATATCTTCTAAATATATGTACCTACTTTTTCTTAAACGGCTTTTAAGCATTTTTTTTTTGTTCAGTCGTTCAAAAGGTATTTTGGATACATTTCGGTGGTATATTTTTATTTATTTCAAATGTAATATTATATCTAATAACTTTGTTACGTGAATTAAACGTTATATGTTAAGTACTCCACCAACTGTATGACATAAATTTAAGGTAATTACGCACCTAAGGTATTAACTAGAAATTTATCCCCCTTTTTTATTCGTTGTATGGTTAAATTAAGCTGTCGTTCCAAAAATTGGTTTTAGCTTAAACTCCATGCTTGTCAAGTCTGCATTCGAAATCCGAAAAACACTGTGCTTAATCCGGGAATCGAACTCGGGCCCTCGTACATACAATGTTGGTTAAGTCTCATAAAATCAAATCATATAAGCAATGGATCGTTGGTTAGAACAGTTGGAGTCTCATAAAATTTAAAGACATGAACATTATAATACAATTATCAGAAACTTAACAGTTAATTAATTTGTAGTTTAGCTGACACACAATAAACAATCTTAATAATTAGGGATTTCTCGTTGTAATCCAGGTACCAGTTCAACATGCGGAAATGTCATTTTGGCAAACGATAAGTTTGTTACATGTGATCAAATTGTCTCATTAAAATTGTGTGAATCTATTGCAAGAATAATCTATTTCAATAAAAGCGAAATACCACTTAGTGACTGAATGACTCATTTAACATGAAATGTCAGAAACTATAACATCTACAAACTTGAAATTTGTAAAGTAGTTTTTTATAGAGTGTAAACATTTGTTAAGAACGGATTTTACGAAACTCCAACGTATATAAAAAAAATAGGTAAAGAAAACCTTTTTAAAACAAGCTTTTATTTAAATGCCCTAAAAAGAAAAAAAAATACTTTAACACTAAAACTTTTACCGTTAACTTATAGTGTTATTTCAAACTAGCGGTCCCGGCGAACTTCGTTTCGCCTTAGAGGATTTTCCCGCGCAATTTGACCAAGGATCCCTAATTTTGCTTATGTCGAATTGGAAGAATGTAGCATTATATTGGTGAAAGAATTTTTTAAATCGGCCCAGTACTTTTTGAGCCTATTCATTACAAACATACAAACATACAAAAATAGGTACAAATCTTTCCTCTTTATAATATTAGTATGATTTACATTTGACATAATTTATATGATATAAAAGCTTGTCGCGAGATTTAAGTATTCGTATTTACTTTCTTAGTTTTAGTAGATTATTTGACGACCTTGATGGCGCAGTGGTTAAGGTAGGCGGGTAAAGCGCGAAAGGTCCCGGGTTCAATTCCCGGACATATGGAAAACGAACTTTTCTAAATTGACTTGGATCGGGGTGTGCTGGGATGACACCCCCAGTAAGTATCCGTTGTCTGGTACTTATAGTACAAGGGAAAAACTCAGTTTGACACCAGGTGATTGGTGTGGTTGTCTGGCGCATTTATTATTCAATTATTTATTTATATGTACATATATACTTTTTGCGTGAAAGAGTAACAACATACATCTACCAATCCACACATTCACAAATTCCTACAAACTTTCGCGTATTTAATATTAGTACGATTTATTGTACTACTACCGTTAGATCTAGCTATGGTATTTATATTGCTATTTTCTGTTAGTATTTTACTCAAACATTTTGCACTGCTGTACCTGTTTCTCGATGTCTACTATTTCCTCTACTTAAAGGTTGTCTGGAAGAGATTGCTCTCTAGCAATAAGACCGCCTATATTGTACTTAAATATGTCTGTAAAACCAATTTCTGTGAATTTTCTGTGCAATAAAGTGTATCTATCTCTCTAGCCAAAAGACTTAGCAGATTAAACTGATCAATATAAGCATCAATTCTCGCCATCTACTATTTCCTCTACCTTAAGGTTGTCTGGAAGAGATCGCTTCTAGTGATAAAATAAGATAAAAAATTCGGTAACTCCTATCTTTGACGGACCATAAAAAAGTGGAACTCGTTGCCAGCTCATGTGTTTCCTTCTTCCTTTGACATGGATTCCTTCAAAAGGAGCGTGAAGAAACATCTTGCGATGGCCATACAGGCCCGCAAGATGTTTCTTCACGCTGTGGTGTATGGAACTTTTTAACACTTTAACTGTTCAGAAGTATTTGGTCACTTTGTCTACTCCGATATATCTGACGGCGACTGTACATTCAAAGGCATAAAAAAACATTACCTGACCCCCACACTAGGCTAAGCCTGTCCTGGGGAGGGAGCAACCGTTAAAAAAGAAAAAAATAATAATAAAATAAAATCTGTAGAGCATAAGAATGTATGAATGTGGCATTGAGAAGTAATTGGAAGTGAGAAATATGAATGTGAATGTAATGATATTGGTAGGCTATACCCGGATTTTCAGAATATCTTCCGTCTCATCGTAAGAAAGCCATAAACATACTATAAACATTTATATATTTTGTACATATTTTGTATACATGTACAATTATACAAAGTTGAATGAAAAAATAAAAAAGGCGTAAAAACTTATAAAATAAACACGTCGTCAAGCTCGTCATCTTGCGACAATGTGAAAAGCCAATATATAATTTTGAAATTCACTTTGTATCTCAAATCATTAATTGTAAACAACTTGTCAACTCCATCCAGAGTATTTGTTACATTACAAACAATTTTACCTAACATTTAAGCCCGAACTGACACCCCAGCTCTTATCTCGAAGCAAAAAATGCTGAGTAGACAAAAGCAATCAACTAAAAGGCAAAACGACGGAATCAACCTTATTTGTCCACTTTTAGAATTGAGCATGTCAAAAGGAAAAACGGATCCCTGGTAAATAATAATGTATAGACAAAAAAACTTAGACAACACACTTTGAGCTTTGGACCACCCTTATGTAGTGTGCATAAGACCTAATATCGAATGGCAAATGTCTAGCTTGACGTGCGAATAACCCTACCTTATGGTATTAAAGTGTAAAATAAAACAATCGTTCTTTATTTTTATATTACTTTACGCCGTACTAGCGAACTTTAAATATTTGAAATAGACAAAACCGAAGGCTAACGGGTTGATACAGCAAAAAATTTCATCTCCTACGATAACTTGCGGTTAGCTTAGTTGGAAGAGCAGCACGCGCGATACTTGAAGGTCGTGGGTTTGATTCCCGCACCGCAAGGGGAGATAAAAAAATTCTGTTTCTAATAATTAATATCCAACGCTCTGATGTTTCAGTACAAATCTTCAAAGGAAGTCATCCAATAAAAATTTAAAAAAAATTGCATTCGCAATCAACATTTGACGACCTCGGTGACGCAGCAGCTAAGGTAGGCGGCCAAAACGCGAAAGGTTTCGGGTTCGATTCCCGGTCAGGTCATTTTGGAAAACGATCTTTTCTAAATTGACTTGGACCTGGGTGTGCTGGGATGACGCCCTCAGTTACTATCCGTCGTCTGGTGCGCATAGTACAAGGAAAGACATTAGTTTGTGTCCAGGTGATTGGTGTGAATGTCTGGCGCATTCATTATTTATATAACACGTTTTTTTACTCCACAAAACTGAAGTATGTTATGGAATCATCGTTGCCTCAATCCGACACACACTTGGCCAGTTTTTTTTTCTCAGGCCAGGTCGTTTAATCTAGCTCTGTCAATATTGTATGGTGCCCTTACTGCGTTATCTTTTATCGACAGGACACATATCACTGAACTTTAAAGTGAATAAATGAACTAGGAACTTACTTGGGCATAGGTTCCCAAACTTATTTACCAGTTACCCTCTGTGTCGTCACTTATCCACTCAGTGATATTTAATATTTTTACAATAAGTAGTACAATAGATTATTAGTAGTAATTTAAAATCTAATTGCAGGGCATCAATGCAAAAAAAAATGTAATAGTTCATATTTATAGTAATTAAAGTAAGGATAAAAATAGTGTAAGCATGGTCGCATTGCCCAATGTATAGTTTATTGCGAACTATTTTTTATCTATGTATGTACCTCAAAAAAAACTGAAACGTTTTTGATTTTAGTTTGTCCAAAGAAGTGTGATTATTCTACATAAATTGTGAGAAAGCATGTTAAAGTATTTAGTATTAAAATATATAAATATTACAAACCCAGAAAAAATGTTACTTAATTTAGAATAAAATGTATATAACCACAAATTACGAAAAATGCCATCTGTAATTAAATAATACATAACATCTAGTTTATGTATTTTATAGTAAATTCTTTTACCTACGCAAAAAGTCAATTAATTATAACATTGCGTTCATAATACAAAACAGTTTGGGAAACAACACGCCTCCTATCTCATCCCGGTTTACATTAACAACGACACAGCAATAAAACTTTTATTGCCCTGCCTTAAAGACTATGCTTCAATGACTGATTTTTATTAAGATATCTGGATTCTAATCACACAACCTGCCGTACGATATTTCACTTAATTTTGTACCATTTACGTTTCCATTTCCCTTGACTGATGAGTACAGGAAATTTAAGCAGATGTTTTGATAAGGAAACCTGTGTTTGTTTGGTAACTCGTATGTGTACAAACATTTGCATGAGGTTGGATGTTGGACGGTTTTTTGCGATCCCTGGTAATGGTATGTAGATTAACATTTTGCTTAGAACGAGGAATTCGTGTTTCACTAATCTTATTGGAATTGGATGCGTAGGAATTGTACTTATTTCAGCCAGGGTTGAAAGTAATCAGCATAAAAAATACTAATACGGCAAATGTAATGCGAAACCTAAAGGATTAGCTGAAAGTGATTAGAAGTTAAATTGTATATCAAGGTCCGCCATTTTGATTTATGCGCGACATATTGATAATTTTCAATTAATCAATGCAATAGATAAATATTAAACAAAATGGCTTACCTCTACACCTGTGAGGTTTCCGGAAACAGGGGCCACTATTCGCTGGAACTGAGTGCTTCTATGAATTTAGGAACTATTTTTATGTACTAACGCTAATTTTTTTTGTGAGTACAGATTCTGAAGAGAGCGATAAAAAGGATATTATCTATTACTTTCTAAAGTACCAAATTGGACTAACAAAAAAATTGTTACGCCAATTTGTTAAAATATCTGATTCAATACCAAATTATTGGAATACAGAACAAAAGAAACCATCCTTGATCGTCTAAAACAAAGCTACTTAATTTAATAAGCCTTAACATGGACAAAAAAATTAATGAACATTCTGTTTAACAAAAGATTACTACATTTTTAATCATACTTTTTGGTACGACAAATGAAATTAATTACGAAAGAACTTAAGTTTCATGTTGAAAGGATGTAAAAGATAAAACAAAAATATATAAGCTATTTAGTGTAGCCAAAATAATGTCAATTCAATTTATTGGGATTATTTTATAATAGCTGTTTCCCGCAACTTCGTTTGCATTACTTCGGAACAAAAGTAGCCTGTGTTATACCTCATCTATATTTTTATCAAATTTTATCCAAATCTATTCAGTACTTTTTACGTGAAAGAGCAACAAATGCACTTCCAAACATCTGTCGCATTTATTAGTAAAAATTTTGTGAAATTTAGTTTACTTATAATGAGATTAGAACATAATATCTTATTTAAGTATCTAAAATGCTCTTTATTATAAATATTTTAATGAGCATAAATTCACATTGTTAACCTTCTGTATAAAATATTGTACCGTGTATAAATTGCCCACGGCCTTTATCATATGCCTAGATTAAAGGCAATAAGAAATTATTTTCACAAAAAGTTCGAATTACATTTAACCTGGCGTCATCACGGTAAAATAATGTAACAACTACAATAGGGTTGGGTCCAGGACACCCATATGAAAAATTGTGGTAACTTAAGTTTTTATAACCATTTTAGGAACATTTTGTTAGCCATCCAATAAAATGACAGCTGTTTGAAAGAGATTAAATTACTAAAAATAACCTAACACAAAACTAAATTTATTAATTTAATAAATATTACTTAATAAAATTATTTTTATTTATGTATTACGAAAAATAAATACAAAATAGACAGTATTTCTATCTAAATTACAACAAATAGGAGACATAAAAATAAAATCTACAGTAGGACAAACAAGTAAAGTATTGACATTAGTCTTATTTCAGTCAAAATATATTTTCCATATGAGCCAACTACGAACATTAAACTGGTTTATATTATACCTTTAGCTCCAGCTACATCGAATAAGATTTATAAAAAATACACTCATTTTTTAAGGCTTGGGTCATATAGACCCATCTGTACCGAAGCCGGGTTAAGTAATAGAATATCGTTGAATGGAAGGTTTTAGGATTTAATAAGGGAAAAATAGGCTTCACTCTTTTGCTATTCGTTTGAAATGTAGCCTCGTATTTAGCTATATTAAGGGCGTTTTAGTAATTTCAACGTATGTTCTAAAATACTGATTAATTTAAATTAATGCCTTAAACATGTGACGACTTTTGTAGTCACATGCAAGGGGACGAGACTTTGGGGTCACGTCATCCTTGAGGTCCCAGTTTTGATCCCGGGTCTAGTCAATATGAACGATAATCAAAAAGCAGATCTAACCAGATTACTGCGACATAAGTAGTGGTACTTATGTCGCAGTAATCTAACGTAATGGTTTAGTCTCAATGAGATTGGCATCATGGCCGAAATCATTTGGCACCCTTTGCTCCGAAATAATGGAAACAAGTTTGCATCGCTTAGTAAATGATAATTGGTATATCATGTCAGACAAAATAATACCTAGATTCGAGAACTTAAAATGCAGATTTCTATCTAAACACTAAATCCAGTTTGATTATAATCTAGGATACCAAAGCAATTCACTCAAGATACTAACAGGATTAAGCGGCCTTCCAAGGCCATATGAAAGGATATAATTTAAATACGTATCGTTGTAACATATTATATAGATAATATAGTATTTGGTACTTAATCTATACCAATATTATAAAGCTGAAGAGTTTGTTTGTTTGTTTGAACGCGCTAATCTCAGGAACGACTGGTTCGAATTGAAAAAATATTTCTATGTTGAATAGACCATTAACGAGGATTATATAACATCACGCTGCAACTATTAGGAGCGAAGAAATAATGGAAAATGTGAAAAAAACGGGGAAAATTATTCATCCTTAAGGGCTTCCGTTGCGTGCGGGGTTGAAAAGGGGGGTGAAAGTTTGTATGGAAACCGAAATCCACGCGGACGAAGTCGCGGGCGGCCGCTATATTTGATATGTTGCACAGATTAGTCATAGGAGCTGTTAAATTGCTTGTTGTATCTAAGCGCAAATGATTAAATTACCATTTAAATGACTTTATAACTAGGCCAGTTACCCAGTGACTATAAATTACTGGCGATAAATTGGTTTCTTATTTTAGGCATTTATATAAATTGATGAAGTACTTAATTAAAATATTTTCAGAAGGTTATATTTATAAAAACTTTACGGCAAACTGAAGCTGAATGTTAATTGTTGTTATTGTTACCTTTATTTATAATACGAAAACTTGTTGTTTTCCGTTTAAATTAATTTAATACAAAAAATAGATCTCCGTCTTATTTTATACTTCTAACCGCAAAATTGTACATGTATCTAGCTTTACTAAATATATATCTATATATATATATATATATATATATACATCCATTTATATATATATATATATATATATATATATTTTAAATAAATATTGGCCAACATCACTAAAAACTAAAAACTGTATTTATGTTGCACGGCCGTACCCATTTCTCGCCATCTACTATTTCCTCTACCTTAAGGTTGTCTGGAAGAGATCGCTTTCTAGCGATAAGACTGCCTAAATTGTACTATAATCAATCTGTAAAACCTATTTTTGTAAAGATTTTATGCAATAAAGTATATCTATCTATCTATCACATACATTGCTCTGATTCTGTTGTAAGCTAAAGCACTTGTGTTACAGAAATAAATCACAAACAACGACGGTACCACAACACCCAGACCCGAGACAATACAGAAAAGTTCGTTTCCCATATTGACCCGACCGAGGATCGAAACCGGGACCTTAGAGATGGCGCAACGTCAAATTCCAGCACGCTTGCCTCTCGGCTACGAAGGTCGCTAATATTATGCTTGTACATCTAATGAGGGTGTTTGCGCATGAATCATCCAATAGATGGCGATGGAGTGGGGTCCACCTGTTAATTGATTGGTGATTTAATTGTCATGGTGACATGTCTGTCAATGTCATGTAAACCATAACCAATAACGTAGCAGTTGGACCCCACGCCTACGTATCGCCATCTGGTGGATTTTTCGAACGCAAAAACCCTCATTATAGCAATATTATAAACGCGAGTGTATGTCAAAAACTATGGATGTACAGTCAGCATCATTAGTTCGTATACACATCAGTACCTTGTCACACTAAACATCCATGTAACCGAGTAAGTGAAATATACAGTTAGATTAATATGACAAGGTACTGAGTTGTTTTCAAACTAAAGTCGCTGACTCTACGTTTGTTATCTAGTCATTCACGAAAACGACTGGAAAGATTTAGTTAAAATTTGGTAGGTACAGAGATAACTTACTACATTCGATTTTATTATTATTGATTAACATAAAAAATACATCATTTCATACCGAAATAGTGCAGGAAAAGTCACAGGAAACATTAAGTATGCAATAATGAACATCACTTGACCTCTTAACTCTTACACAAACATTAAATAGAACCATTTGATTTCTTTGTCAAATTCTCACCAGTATGATGCAATATACAAAGAGTTTGGGAACATTCCCAAAAATGAAGATACAAGACGTTTACAAGACACATTAGCATTCAGCAGCCATTTTGTTTAATTAAAGCTGCCCATAACGCCGACTGAGCCGAATGTCCTGTAGTGATGTGACTTGATAGTATCGATATTTTTATCAATGTCAAAGTCAAAGTCAATATTTTTTATTCATGTAGATTACATCGTCTCTATACAATGCAAATGAAGCTACCTCCGGTTCAGGACCTATAACTACCGAGAAGGCAAGAAACTCAGTAGTTTTTTTTTACAAATAAAAAGCTAAACTTATTACTAATTTTGCACCAAGCCATACAGTTAGTTTGTCAGTTGGAAAAAAAAACACAAAAAAAGTATAAAAAAGAAAAAGTAGTATAATAATAATAATATAATAATAATAATATTTATTTCCCTTTTCTCTCACAAAGACAATACAAAAGTTATGTTACAATACATGTCTAAATATCAAAATGTCTGAGTGGGAGACTGGCGACTGTACTAGGATAACCTGTATGACAGATTGCCAGTCTCTCCTCAACGGGCCGAGGAGAATTTTTTAGGACATTTGTTTACATTTAATGTTCAAACTATGTATCAGTGAGAGTGGATGGGTGAATAAAGATATGAATGTGTAAGCGTGTGTGTATAATTGTGTATGTGTTATGTGGGTGTGTTAGTTTATGTGATGTGTGTTATCTTAGGAGTTGACTGTTAACAATTTTTCTGTTTCATAATAGTCTAAACTTCTTAGCCAAATTGTAGTAGATTTGTAGTAGATTTATCGGTAATATCACACTCTTCTTCAAAGTATAATAGTCGTATACTTTGAAGAAGAGTGTGATATTACCGAAAAATCTGTTACTAAAACTAACGATCATTTAGAAAAGTATTGATTGATATACATGATTCGATAGTTATTTTGACAAACGTAATCATGTGATGTTGAAGCATTTTTAGTATTAGATGTAGAGTTTTTTTATGAGTTTTACATGTTAATTTGTTATACAAAACTGCTATTTTAATTATTTTCATATGCAAAAGCTTTATATTCAATACTGATAAAGAAGAACACAAATTGATTCGTAAATTTTTTACCTTTCCATCTTTTGTTATAGAAGTTTTTAATTAGAAATTTGGTGTAGGTACCGGAACCAGAAAATTATTGGAGAATTTAAAAACATAAATCATTGCAATTGTAGTATTCCTAGTACAATAGAAATGAAACAAATATAAATAATCACCTTTTTTATCCATAGAATCTTAAAGCGAGCAAATCTGCTGGCAACACTAGTCTATGACAATTTATTTATGTACGGCAGCATCAATTGAGTCACAAAAAAACGAAAGGGTAATACGATATTTCGTAATACAAAATATTGGAATTTGATCCATTTATTGTCGATAGAAAAATTGACAATACTGTCGAATCCCTACCCTTAATACACTCACAATTGTGTTGTTTCCCCATTACTAGGGGTCTTCTGGGTAAGAAGATTAAAATAAAATCTAAGAGGAATACCAAGCACATGGACATTGTTTTAGTATATAAGTTTTATAATTAAAATACGGTGTTTTTGTAAACAGTGGAGATTAGTCGAAGGGAAGATTTATCTTTAATTTACTTACTTTACTAGTTTTTTAATCACAGTTTAGTTTAGTATTTATGTGCACAACATACAGACTAACTAGCGTGATATAAAAAAAGACTTTGGATTGAGTAACACATTATTAAGAAATAAAATGCATAAAAAATATTCCCTGTCCCGTTTTAATCGAATTGGTTGATATTTTGTAACTTTTAAAGCATTACTAAAAATTTAACGATCAGAATCAAACCAAGCAACAACTCAATTTAAAGGCTGCGGATAAAAAGTAGCGGGCAATATTCAAAATTTAAAACAAATATTATAAAATTAATTGTATTTGATAACTGAGTAATGCCTCCTCCACACTTTTCGCGAAGTTGAACGAAGCTAGACGAATACGATAGTGTAGAGAGGCACTTCGGCTCGCCTCGTGCTCGCCGCGTTAAACTTTGCCTTGCCTCGGGCGAACTTCGCCGAGTAATGCGAGTAGTGTGGAGCAGGCATAAGATTTACTGAAAATAAATCTATTTGCCTTAAATAAATAATTATATAAATAAAACCCGATCGGGAATCGAACCCGGTATTTCAGAGATGGCGTGACGCCAAAGTCAAACCTACGCAACACATGGTCACAGCATCTCTACGGTCTATAGGTTGGCGGGAGTGCTTCTTCATAATGCTCGTCCTAAGAATCGAACCTAGGACACATAATTTATACCTATACCGGTACCTAAACACTAGACCACCGAAGCGTCTAACTCTGTCTCTATATATTTTCATCAAACTGGAAAACATTGTTTTCAAATGAACGAATTTCGTAAACTAATCCCGCTTTTGTCGCTACATAAATGAATTAATTAAAGGAGATGTTTATATGAATTTCTAGGTTTAATTAAAGTAGTATATTTACAATTACTTAAAGCCCTTTTAAATGAGTGAAAGGTTATGAATGATCAATGTAAGTAGTTGAATAACAAATTTTAATACTTACCCAATTTCTAGGCTCTCCTGTTTTAATTTATTGTGATTAGAAGCAATAATTTCGTCGTAAATACAATTTAATAAGATTATTCATAAAACACAGGTAACACATCCGCCAGATTATAAAATTTTATAATTTTTAATGGTGTTTCTTTAGGACTTTCTAAAGGCGAACTTAATGCCTAGTGGCATTCTCTGATTTGAGCCGAAAATATCGTGACAGTGCATGAAATTTAAAAATTAATATCCGTTATTCTTTATAATTATAATTACACTTCAAGATGGACTTCATCCCACCTGATTTTAAGTGATAATGAGGTCCTAGCTTAAGGGCGACAAGTACAGCATAATTAATCTGTTACTGGACTTGTCGCCCTTACCTTGAAGGCTTGACCCCCAGAAGCTCTGGAAACCTTACTCACACGCAGGAACACAACAACACAGAAGTGATTGTTATTTGGCTGCGGTCTTCTGTAAGGTGGAGGTATTTCACCAAACGGGCTGCTCCAGTTCGATCGATATCTCCCGAGATTATTAGCGACTCGTAGTCACTACGAGTCGTTAATACCGTTACATAATTGACTTTACGTACCAGCTCTTATCAGTCGTCCGTCCGTTCGATTTCAGCTTACGCCTCGTATAATTTATTAATTACTATCCGTAACATGAACGCATGGTATTTCGAATATTGGACCGGGCATACGTCATCAAAACAAACAAGATATTCACTATAATTTTAGCGTTAGCATTTACGTTATTTCGTCCAAATTAAATACTTCGTTTGCCGAGTTTTCGTGACAGCCCGAAATTCGGTATCGTAAAAACTTTACGAGTTGTGTTGTTAAAATAAATTGCTTATTTTCGACGTCATACGAGGCAGGAGTAGACTTTACTAACAATCCTCTTCGTGATTAACGTTTAGTTATAAAAATAATGATCCGTTTTTGAGATATAAATAAATAATAAATAAATAAATATTGGACAACATCACATACATTGCTCTGATTCTGTGGTAAGTAGCTAAAGCACTTGTGTTACAGAAATCAGAAACAACGACAGTACCACAACACCCAGACCCGAGACAATACAGAAAAGTTCGTTTCCTATATTGACCCGACCGGGGATCGAACCCGGAACCTCTGAGATGCCGCGACGCCAAAGTCATGAATCAAATCAAAGTCACGCAAAAGATATGGTTCAGACAGAGGTTTAACTAGGGAGGAAAGGCTATATACACACGAAATCTTAAAGTTCGTATAGTTACTGAACAAAACTATGCAAGAAAATATTAAAAAAAAGATAAAACCTATACAAAATACCTATATATGTTGTTGTGTTCCAGCAAAAAAAAAGTGTTCTGTGTTATTGTTTTCGTGCGTGTGAGTTAGATTTCCAGAGCTCCTGGGGGGTGCTACATTAGTAGCAGGGGTCAAGCCTTCAAGGTAAGGGCGACAAGTCCAGTAACATATTTATTATACTGTACTTGTCGCCCTTAAGTTAGGAACTCATTACCACTTAACATCAGGTGGGATGAGGTCAATCTTGAAGTGTAATATTAAAATATATAATATATTTACAGAAGATAGTCCGCTCCAGTGCTTAGGGTGCCCAGAATGCAAGCTACATTCCCTCTTTGAATGGCCAGACTTATGCGTTGAAAGGAAAGCGTTTCCAGGAACTTTATCATCTTTAAGGGGATTAGGGATATCTGGGTTATTGGGGAATCGGGGATAATATCTGTGTAAGAGTATCTGGATGAATGGATGTATAAATGTATTTTGTTACTTTTTCACGCAAAATGAGTTTAATGGATTTATATAAAATTTGGTTCAAAAATAGATTCGTGATACCTACTTTTATCCCAAAATAAGAGGAACAATTGCAGATAACTATACATTATATGTTATTAACCGCTACTTTGTAGCCTTCAAGGTAAGGGCGACAAGTCCAGTAACAGATTCATTATGCTGTACTTGTCGCCCTTAAGCTAGGACCTCATTATCACTTAACATCGGGTGGGATGAAGTCCATCTTGAAGTGTAATTATAATTATAAAGAATAACGGATAGTAATATTTAAATTTCATGCACTGTCACGATATTTTCGGCTCAAATCAGAGAATGCCACTAGGCATTAAGTTCGCCTTTATAAAGTCCTCTAGTAAAGAAACACCATTAAAAATTATAAAATTTGATAATCTGGCGGATGTGTTACCTGTGTTTTATGAATAATCTTATTAAATTGTATTTACGACGAAATTATTGCTTCTAATCACAATAAATTAAAACAGGAGAGCCTAGAAATTGGGTAAGTATTAAAATTTGTTATTCAACTACTTACATTGATCATTCATAACCTTTCACTCATTTAAAAGGGCTTTAAGTAATTGTAAATATACTACTTTAATTAAACCTAGAAATTTATATAAACCTCTCCTTTAATTATTTCATTTATGTAGCGACAAAAGCGGGATTAGTTCACGAAATTCGTTCATTTGAAAACAATGTTTTCCAGTTTGATGAAAATATTTAGAGACAGAGTTAGACGCTTCGGTGGTCTAGTGTTTAGGTACCGGTATAGGTATACATTATGTGTCCTAGGTTCGATTCTTAGGACGAGCATTATGAAGAAGCACTCCCGCCGACCTATAAGATCGTAGAGATGCTGTGACCATGTGTTGCATAGGTTTGACTACTTTTTGTTTCGAATATAAGAAAGGGGCACAGCTAGTATTATATATATATATATATATATATATATATATATATACACCGTGAAATTTTAGTGGTTGTTTTCCCGCAGCAGAACGATTAACCTTTAGTAGCACTATCGAATAGTGCGAGTTTTTTTTTTAAATAATAATATTTTAGTTTTCAATTAATCAAAAAAATAATCATCAACTCGAAAGCGTGAGAAACGAATAGTTATATTCTGAGATTCTGACGTATGAAGGTACTTCTTTCTGCACGAAAACCTTCTTTAAACCAAAATAACTCTTAAGGCCTAAGCAATACAGCATAAACTGCAACGCACGCGCTCCGCGAAACGAACCGCCTCGTGACAAACGACACAGACACAAAGGCACCGCTCGCAGCGCTCGTGCGACTGTCTCACTCACTCATTTCTACTCCAGTGCACCGCGAACGCCGCCCGCGCAACTACTCAACGCGCCCAGTGCGCTACGTCGTGGAGTACCTACGTCGCTATGGTGCAATTGTACGCGAGAGCGAATTATGATTCGCATGCCGCTCGTCGGCTTTACGCAGAGCCGCAGCACATGGAGTCCCTTTGTCTTCGCGGTGTTCTGAACCCGCAAGTACCACAGGCTCGGACGATCGTAGCCGCAACCCAGCGGTTACTCGATCACGGGCAGTTCCAGACGCCAGCTCATGCTCAAGGCAGAGTTTACCCGGCCATTCATTCTTTGGAGCTTGACGAATACATCATAACCGTCGCGGCGGGCCAGTGCCGTGGCCACCACGAAGCCCGGATCTTACTCCGTTGGACTTTTATTTGTGGTCTGAGGTTAAGCGGATTGTGTATCGGGAAGAGTACCACACTCCGGACGCCTTAAAAAGTGCGATAGTGGACGCTTTTGAAGTGGTTAGACGTAATAGAGACACATTATTGAAATTGAAAGTAAATCAATTAAAACGTGCACGATTGTTTGTAGAACGCAGTGGTTTACACTTTGAACAATTACTCCGTTACCGGGAAGTGTAAGTATTTGTTTGTACATTTGTAAATAGGGATATTAGGTTAGGTAATTAAAATCATTGTAAATAGGTTGATTTCTATTTTTTAAATACGCCTTAAATACTTTATTGCCTAATTCAGTAATAAATTATTATTTTCAGACAATAATCTTGATTACATGTCACGTTGTTATGAATTAAAAATTATGTCGTGTTTAGTTAAGTATGGATAGAAGTATTTACGACGGTCCTAAGCCCGTTAAAGTATGAAGGGAAAATGGAAATCACTTGTTAGTGAATAGTGAGTTTTCAGCGAATTGATAAGCGCGAGAGGCAATGACCCGGCCGGCCGGCGAGCAGCTGCGGCGCGGCTCCTACTATTGGTTCGAGGTTGCTTTCGAGTTTAGTTTATCACTATCCTAAAATTGCTATTTTTTGATCTGCATAAAAAAAACCTGCACAAATCTATTGTACTACTGAGATATAATCATTTCACTGCGGGAAAACAACCACTTAAAAGTCACGGTGTATAATACTAGCTGTGCCCCTTTCTTATAATCTTTAATAATAAATCAAGATTGACCTCATCCCACCTGATGTTAAGTGGTAATGAGATCCTATATATATATAAACTATATTCCTATCGTGCCGTCACCCGGTGATGAGAGGTCCGGGGGGTTTTAGTGGGTAGTTCCCGCCCTGAAAAGAGCGGGAGAGTCCGATTCAAGTAGCTGCTTTCCCCAACGCAGCGGTACGGAGCGCCAATGCATTCCACCCCCCTAAAAAAAAGAAAAAAAGGGGATCGTTTAATTTCCTTCACAGATTTATTTATTTATTTAAAAACTTTATTGCACAAAAAAAGTACAAAAGGTAGACTTAATGCTAGGAGCATTCTCTACCAGTCAACCGTTGGGTCATGCAGATAGTACGTTTATGGGTGCGGTAACAGTAAAAATGTGAGTATGGATAACAACAAAATTAATAATCATAAATAGCAGAAAATTACACACGAGAATAGAATATTCATACATAGGTTCATGATAAATAAATATAATAATTAAACAATATAATATATGTATATATATACAAAATAATATATATATAAATATATGCAAACAAGTGAATAAATAAAGCAAACAATTGAGCAAACGAAATTTTATGTAGAGGGGGAGGAATAAAAGAATTCACGAACTTTTAATTTAAAAAATCCCTTAGTGAGGGATTGTCGAGTTTCGGTGGGCAGAGTGTTCCAAAGCCGGATGGCTTAAATAAATTGGCAGATTGTCGTTAAATTAAGCGATGACAGCATACGTCATGCGTTAGAATATGTGCTACCTTTTAGATTGCTTTACTTCAGCTTACGTATATTTAATAAAAAAGGTTATCAACTAAGTAATTACTATTTGTAATAAATTAAATACAATTCAATTGTTTGCCCACAATGCAACTTCAGAAAAAAAATTGCCAAGTTAAATTCAACTTTACTCGCTCTTTACCAAGATAATTCCATTTAAAATTGACTGTCAATCGGTAAAAGGAAACTTGACCATCTTTCCAAACCAACTTTGTCAGATTAACTTTTTAATTCACTTTGATTCTTATCCAAAGTTGATAGAAATTAATTAGACAGTCGCCTTTGAACCAATTTTAAATACGGGAGTAATCTGATGGGGGAATCTGTAGAATTTTCTTTTGTGTGAATATTGATTTAATTGAGGTTGACAAGAACATTACTAAGCATTGATTAATTGTTGCTAGATTTATCTGAATATTGAACATTTTTGATATTCATTTAAATACGGAAATAATCTAATGGGTGAACTTGTAAAATTGTATTTTGTGTTAGTATTGATTTATTCCAATTGATCAGGACCAGGGGTTGATTTACTTTTGCTACTTTTATTTGAATATTGAACATGGCTGATATTCTAGCGTTTTAAAATGTATTTCAAAACTTTTATGTTTTTGTATGCGAAAGGGCGACTACGTTCGCGTTTTTTCGGGATCAAAAATACAACATCTGTTCATTTGTAGACACAAATTTATTCACACAAATTTATTGTAGGATCGGGGTGTAAATGTGATATGGTGTGGGTATCGTGCAATGAGAAATCTTGGTAGTGTAGTACTGAATTAAATCACAATGTTACGAAACCAAGGCACTAGGCGAAACGTGGAACAGTTCCATGGCGACTTCTTCACTCCTCGGCTGCTCGATTGGAAGTGAGCTCCGTCCAGTCCGAATCCATCGTCACGACTCTGTTGAAGCGCGCACCGGAAGTCATAGTTGTGCGGACAAACCGCTTGGTGGCGCGCTTGCATTTCGTTTAGTGTCGGTTCTCATGACCGGATGCGACAATTATATATTTTATGTAAATCAGGAACAAATATACATCCAGAAATATATTTTTACAAATCTTTCCATTTGTAATATTAGTAGGATTTTTGTGGCAACATCGTTTGTTCTGGTTACAATAAGATAAATACTTAAGCAAAGTAAGTAGCTTTGCTATCAGGTCAATATAAGTTATATCCTCTGATAACTTACAGTAACATGAACCATGACCATAATGAGTCACACTGTAACATCATTAAAATGTCTTAAAAATTTTACTGCCATAAATTTAATACTAGAAATAAACACAAACCTCCTATTCCATACCTAAGATTGTATAAGATAAATCATATGTTCATTGACTAGAAATTATCCTTTTTGAGTCTAGGGATTTATATGAATTAATAGAAAATATTATCCCATAAGTCTATAAAATATTTTAACTATATTTAGTTTATATTTAACTAATCATCTATTGATGATTAGTTAAATGCCAAACATGTATGGATCTAGAATATCGCACTTAAATTTGGATGAAAATCTAACATTGTATATTTTATTTAAATACCTAGTTTTCATAGTGAAACATTATTAGTTTTAAAAGTGTCGACATTCTTGCTAGTTCTTCTTGACACTTAAAACATACCGAACACGGCGGCAGAACCAATACTAAATTTGTACTGACAATTTATAAAACTTCCATTCATAAAGACATGTTCTATTCTATTCCACACAATATTTAGGTTTTATCAATGTCCTGTGCTGCCTATCATAGCATCTTCTACTAGCACCTATTCATCCTTGTAGAGAGACCCCAAATTAATTACAGTTTCACGTACAGAACCAATATCAGTCGATCCGATTCAAGGAGAGGAATGTCAATATATCCGAGTACTCGTAGTACAGTTGCCGTCGGATATAGCATCAAATACCATTGCTGATTCTGTGAGTGTCTGTTTTTGTCGAAATTAGTTTTTGTGTAAGTAACAATTGTTATTTAAAATTATATCTATATGTTTTTGATGGTTAATTGATTTAAGTCAGTTGCAAGAATGGTTAGGTTAAACAGGTTTATTATTATTTGATTTGAGATATGGCATTTTTTTATTACTATATCTACTACTATATATCCGCTGTCTAACTGCTTAATCTCAACTGGGAATGTCAGGTGATAGTTAGTAAATTTCACATACTGTAGGATCAGTGTATAACGACTAGTGCACATTTCTCATCACCTACTATCTAAAGGATATGTAAGTGATTGGATTCTAGCGATAAGCCCACCTGGATTTTACAGTACTTTATCTATAAACCCAATTTCTGCAAATGTTTTGTACAGTAAACTGTATCTATACAGATAGCAATGACTGTTCAGTATTTTATTATCTTGTCTACTGCTAAAATATATTTGAAGCTGACTGTACGCCCGCCGCACTGAGATGGATGACATGGGATGTAATTAGTTCCTTTAACGCAAGAACCCGCAAAGTTAAAAGGACTTTTAGACCAATAGGTTCCTGGGTCGTGGGTTGATCGGTTAAATAGGGTTAAAAATGACCTGAATTGCTGCGAGAATAGGATAGTCGGCCGTGCTACTATTTAGCTCGACTTGGCGGGGGCACTGCCGTGCCTCCAGCTTTGATCATTAATGTTGGTTCTGTTTGAGTGTTCTGTCAAAATGTCTTGAAATATTCTTTCTGGTTTCTTTAGTACCAGTTTCTTGTAAACAAGTGCTTAAGCTGTTTACATATAATATGTATATTGGTCTGTTATTTTTTTAGAACCTAGCTGATGCCGTGACTTCGCCCGCGTTTTTTTCAGGATAAAAAGTACATGGTGTCCAAAACTACTGAATAAACATTGGACAACCTCACAGGCATTGCTTTCATTCTGTTGTTCAAGCTCAAGCACTTGCGTTACATAAATCATAAACAACGACGGTACCACAACACCCAGACCCCAGACAATTTAAAAAAGTTCGTTTTCGTTTCGTTCAAAACACAAATCTACTGTTTTTATTCAAATAAGTATAGGAGTACATACTAAATTGTATGATGGTACAACAGACAATACATGACCCACATCTCATTTGGTAAACTGCGATTCCACAGTGATATCTCGCGGCCGCGTCCTTTGCACTCGGATCACTATTGTGCTCATTGTAAAGTGACCTCTGTGTACAGAAGAGTAGAATTGCATAATAGCCAGCTAGGTCATAGAAGCACCTGTTAGCCCTTATTCAATGCTGGGTTAAGTCCTCTTCTAGTTTTCATTCAGATAGATGCTTCGAAATGTACGATTGTTTGAATATTCTAATGAAATGAATAATAAATAAACAATAAACGCGCCATACAACCACACCAACCACCTGGTCTCAAACTAAAGCTTTCCCTTGTACTATGAGCACCAGACGACGAATACTAACTGGGGGCGTCATTCCAGCACACCCAGATCCAAGTCAATTTAGAAAAGTTAGTTTTCCAAATTGACCTGACCGGGAATCGGACCCGGGACATTTCGCGCTCTGGCCGCCTACCTTAGCCACTGCGCCACTGAGGTCGTCAAGGGTGACGCTTGATTGTTTATTGAAGACAAAAAGTACAACTATGTACAGTCGTCGTCAGATATATCGGAGCAGACAAAGTGACCAAATACTTCTTAACAGTTAAAATGTCAAAAAGTTCCTTATACCACAAATAATATTTGAACATTCATTCATTACTTCAATAATATCTGAGCAGATGCCAATAACATCTGATCACTCATAACGTCAATATGGGTCACGCACGTCATGTAGCTCATTTAGCTACCTGTACCTCTATAAGTACACTCATTGTATAACACACCAATTTATCAGAAACATAATGATAATTAATTTCATGTAGCGAGCACTACTTATGTAATCCGCGGCAAATCTCGTCATCGCGATGTAAAGTAGTATAACGCCATCTATTGATAAAAAGTGGAAGTTTCGTCTTGGTACTATGTTGTTGGTACATTTACTGCAAAAAACATGATAAATAATTTAATGTGAAAGAATGCAACTAAACTTAAATGAATTAGGTATTGAACGGTTGTACACTCATCTATATGAGTGTTCAGATATTATCAAAATCAAAGAATCTTCTAATAAGTTTAAACATTTTAGTTACCCATCAAAATTGCCTTTTACCTCCTTCTTTAGTCCGTATAAATAAACTGTACTAAACGGTGGTTACACGAAATGATACAAAGAAAAAACTTTAATGACGAAGTTTCTCCTTCATAGATAAAATGACAAACAAAACACGCCATTGCCAGAACTTGTTAATGGCAAATACACACGATTTTCAGCATTGCAGAGTTTAAACTTACTCTAAAGAGTGTTTACTTAAAACGAACTGTATTATAAAGGCAACAGCCTTAAGAGAGGTGGGGCATAGCGATTTATCGCTCGAACTGGAGCAGCCCGACTGGTGAAATGCCTCCACCTTACAGAAGACCGCAGCCAAATAACAATCACTTCTGTGTTGTTGTGTTCCTGCGTGTGAGTAAGGTTTCCAGAGCTCCTGGGGGTTGCTACATTAGTAGTAGGGGTAAGGTAAGGGCGACATGTCCAGTAACATCTTTATTATGCTCTACTTGTCGCCCTTAAGCTAGGACCTTATTTCCACTTAACATCAGGTGGGATGAGGTCAATCTTGAAGTGTAATATAAAAAAAAAGCCTTAGGCCTGATAGCTCCAGGTTGAAATGATTCTTTCCAACAAGAAATATTTAAAAATAGCCAGCAAGTCCATTCTAATAATGGTATTTGCTGTTGCTACCTTTCATCATCTCTTTCTGCTTCAGATTGCTATTTCTATTTAATTATATTTCAAAAACTAGTTTGAGTTCCTTTTTTATTATATCTACCTCACCTGCAGAACTGCAATTTTGGGTATCACTGAAAGCATACGATTGGGCGTTTTATTAATACAGCTATTATTAATTACAGCGAAGTTAAGCAAGCATCTACAAGACCATTGCATAAGTTATAACAAGACTCGGATTAACTTAGACGTTAACAAGTTAAACCGATATCTTTTTGTGGGTACCACGAAGTTTCCTGCAGCCAGAACGAGCGGTTTAACTTTTCGTTCTATGAGAGTTTGGTAACCTTAGTAATTATGGTTTTATCTAACCTTTTGATCTTTCGCGAAGTTATAATTACTGAGTAAAAATGCGGTGACGTTTTCCAGCTTTTTGAGAGTGTTTAAACATTTTAAAGACTAAAAACTTTCTTTGTAATTAGGCTCCCTAATTGTGGGGTTTAGAAAAGGTTCGAACTCATATAGGTAATGTACTGTAATTTAATATTTTGTGTGCGTAAAAGCTAAGTATACTCATAGTATCAGAGAACCAGTCAACTACTTGCTATTACCTAGGATTAATTAATGTAGCAACGTTCGCTATCTACATTCCCCTGGCCGTGAATAGAACCCGGAAGAGTGAAATTTTTGGGCGCCGGCCTTAGCCACTGCGCTGTTGAGGTCGTATATTTCATAACAATCAAAATCATACAAAGAGTCTTATACATATCTTAAAATAGTAGCTGAAAAGGCTTACAGTAAGCAAAAAAAAAAGTGTTCTGTGTTGTTGTGTTCCGGCGTGTGAGTAAGGTTTCCAGAGCCCCTTAGGGGGTGCTACGTTAGTAGCAGGGGTCAAGCCTTCAAGGTAAGGGCGACAAGTCTAGTAACAGATTTATTATGCTGTACTTGTCACCCTTAAGCTAGGACTTCATTACCGTTTAACATCAGGTGGGATGAGGTCAATTTTGAAGTGCAATATTAAAAAAAAAATACTACTAAAACCAAAAAGCAAAATGTAACAAATATTATATTATAATAAAAAAATATTCGCTATGACTACAAATTATGACCTCAAAAAAGTTCGTGTAAACAATAATATTGAAAAATGATTATGCCATGACCCACGTAATACATACTCGTAACATCTACGACATCCATCAGACTTCACTAACGAGTATCAGATAATAATAGGTAGGTACTATCGTCAATTTCCATAGGAAATGTATTAGTTACGGCGTTTAATGCATTCAGCGATTAGACAGTACCAGGGCACGCCAACAAACCCGGCCTTATGCAATACAGAACCAAACAACCAAGTAAATAAAATAAATGTAGAAAAAATGGTTAAGGGTAGTCCAAACCGACGTACGGTAGAATTACGTAAGATCGCAAGCAAATATTTATTATGGTTTATTTTAATGTGGTGTTTACTGTGCCTGCCGCTGTTATAAAGTAAATATTAATTTTATGATTGGACATGACAGAAATCACAGTGTGGATTAAATATATCAAACATATTAAAATATTTAAAAAAACCTATTCAATGAACACCTAGCGTGTGCAGTCTTCGCAAGTAGTAAGACAACGTCTTTAGCAAATGGATGCTTCTGAGATTTGCTGAAAGATTTAAAGGCGATCTTTGGGCAAGCAAGAAAAGCAGGGAGTATAAAAATAATAAATCTTAGCACCTAAAACACTGACCTAGGCACGAATCACGAAGACTAAGTGCTTAGTATAGTGTTGTCATCATCTAGAGTAAAACAATCGATAATTATATTTAAAAAACTTCAAGATCGACCTCATCCCACCTCATGTTAAGTGGTAATGAGGTCGTAGCACAAGGGGGTAAGTACAACATAATAGCTGTAACTGAACTTGTCGCTCTTACATTGAAGGCTTGACCCCTGCTACTACAACCCCTCACCCCCTCCCCCAGGAGCTCTGGAAACCTTACACATACGCAGGAATACAACCACACAGAAGTGATTGTTATTTGGCTGCGGTTTTATATAAGGTGGAGATGTTTCACCAGTCGGGCTGCTCCTGTTCGACTGATAAACCACTATTCCCTACCTCTCTTAAAAAGAGATTCTTACCTTAATAATTACCTACTGCCGATAGGATAACCAAAATTATCAAATGAGTACAATACTTATACAAGTACATATATAGGTTAGTGTTGTCAATTACATTCAATGGTGCAGTTATTGAGCGATTAGCAAAAACAAAATATGAAAATTAAGGTATTTATTTAAACCTTGTTCAAGTAAGTAGTAAATTATGTAGCAGAGAGTAAAAACCAAAAAGTCCATTAAAATAAAAAAGTAGGTATGGTTCGCCATTTTGTTATTAAGATTTTTTGCCACTAATGAGAGAAAGTAAATCATGAATTGTTTAAATAAGCGATATCCCTATAGAATCGATATATGTATGTTTTTTTTCGCATTTTAGTACTGATGGTTTTGCATTAATTATATTATTATAAATGCGAAAGTTTGTAAGTATGTACAAATTCTTCACTCTAAAGATTACTTTAAAAAAAAGATACGAAATTTGGCTGATATACGATAGAAAGATTGATGAGATATTAAATAAACACGTACTATACTTTTAGTCCGAAGTAACGCAAACAAAGTCGCAGGCAACAGCTCGTATTAAATATAAACACAAACTCATTTACTAGTTCGTCTTTTGAGATTTTAATACTATTGATAGGTCGAAAACAATAGTGTATATTCATATAGCCATAGTCTTCTAATAGCAATCTATCGATTCGATAGTTGATAAACGATTGGCAACACTAAACCCCAGACTATTCCGGCATACCCAAGGCCTAATATTACAATTCTGAACGAATGCCAAAAAAATTGCAAGTCAGTCTGTTCTACTTGAACGTCCATGATAAAGGCTATTCTACATCTGCGATATCTCAACCTAATTGGACGGAATGGGGATGGCAACGGCAGAACATCAATAAGACTAAGGTTGGTTCACACTGGTGAATTGCGAGAGTAAAACAATTCATGGATAGAGAGTAAGCGAGGATATTTTATTCTAAGATATTAATTATTTATAGTGCTTAGTTCGTTTCGATATTCTATGAGGTGTTTATATATTAAGGGGTCTAAGCCCTTTACTACCCCAAAATTTTGGTGCGATTATTTGCGGCCATCAGCAATAGTCAGTTAGAAAAAATGTATATAATTATTATTATGTCTAGCTTCCGTTATATTGACGAACCCAAACTACGAAAGGTTCCGAGTGTACGGGGAAACGATATTTTTAGTACATTGCTGAGCATGAGTGCTGGGTTGATGAAATTTTGATTTTCTACCACATTTCCTTATTATTTGTTATGATAGCCTGACACACGGCAACAGATGAAAAACTTTTAATTTGTCGCATGATATGAAAAAAAAGACTCGATTGGCTAATATCATGTCCCACTCTCTTATTTTCAGCCATCAGGGGTTGACAAATTGTAGGTAAAGATTCCTTCGCTTTAAGTAGGTTGGAGGCTTCCTACTGAACCCTCCCCCCCCCCCCCGTACCTCTCGTTGTGATGTATAAATAAATAAAAATAAAAAACTCCATAATCCAATGGCTGACTGACAAAACCGGAAAGAAAACGGGCGCAGGCTAGATTATTTTTTTTCTTATCAGATATTTTAAGTGATCAATCAGAAAATGACCTACTCAAACTGGAAACACCGATGTTATTAATAAAACAAAGATATAACTTCCAAATGAAAGACATAATCTAGGTCTTTTCAGCCGAAGCTCGTTACTAGATCAAAGAGGCAGTTGGGTCGGAATAAAAATAAACAGAAAAGGTGCATAACTTATTTGCCTAACGCACCATCAACGAAAATGTGAACAGACGTTTACCGAGCAAAGAAATCCTTAGAATGAATTTGAGAGTCTGAATTTTACGATAGAAAATAAAACAACACTAAATAAGACGAATAGAGTAGACCATAAATTTATTTGATGTTTCGTTCACTTCGTTATTTTATGGTGTCCCGTTATGTTTAAGTCCTAACGAAATGAAGTTGTTGAACAAAAGATTAGGCATAAAATTGGATACGGTATATACTGAATTCTTTCAAATTAATTTTTTTAGAACCAGTTTTCACAGTAGTATTTCAATTAAACTTATAAACTAATATTGGAACATAGGTATTTAATTACAAAACATTAACGTAAAAATTTATTACGTGTTTCTTTCAGCTGCAGGTTTTCTTGTTAAAGGTCAAATACACGTTTTTTCAAAATTCTTGTGTGAAAAATGAATGAAACTAAAAAACGCATATTTTACTTCCCGGTGATTTTTTAAATGTTGCTCAGGAACTACTGTTTTTCAGCCTTGTCTGTTTGTGCCAAAGGCGCATTAGAATTGACATAATTTTCCGAAATAATACCGGTGTTTGTGGCTTTAGAAACAGTTTATGCGTTATACCGAAAACTGTTTGGACAGAATCGTAATATAACTTTTAAAGAATATTTTTATTGAATGTTATATTTTTATGAGGCACAATCGGGAACCGGTATAAAGAGTGTTTTTAAAATACTCCTAAAATTTTCTCATGTATCTTCAACCGATTTTGATACTGAACATATTGGTTTCGCATAAACTAAAAATAAAATTGTAATTTTCTCTGAACTTTCCATGGAGGCCAATGATCAATTAAAGCTCGTATTAAGGTAGGTACTATTAAGTCTTCAGTAAGTTGTCCACGTGAAATGAAAGGTTAACGCTGGATGGGCGTTTAATTTAAAGATAATTGTTCTTAGTATTCACAACGTAACAAATCAAATCAAAAAAACAATTAAATTTACACATTAACATCCACAAAATGATAAATAAAAACTAATTTATTTTATTTTCCGTACTTTTTCTGCTACGCTCCATCTAATCCCATGTATTCTTTAACAAGAGCTTAAGAGAATCACACCCGTCAAATAGTTTGCAACAGTTCAAACTGTGATTGTGGAACCCAAAATGTTTTATTATCAAACGTTTTCCTAGAAAGCTTTTTCAAATTAGACCTGAACAGAAATACGTTTTAGCACAAAAGCTGGTTAATTTAAATACTTGATAGAAAATTACGCTGGCGTACCACGAAGATGTTTATTCAGACCAGAGACATGACATTTTGATGAATGGCTCAAAAGCATTCTGTTGATTATGTTTTAATGGTTTTCCGAGCCAGACAGACTGAATACAATAGTATAATATTTCGGTCTAAAAGGTTGGATTCTATATTGCTTATACTTTCAGGGTTAACTGTGTTATGGTGACAGATAAGAAATAAATGTATTTTATTTATTTAAGGTTGCCCAAGAACTTTTATACCAAAGCTGTGCAAGACATTGTTCGTTGTAGTATAGACTTTAATACTTTCGCGTTTCATTTTAAATATTTGAAATAAGTTAACGAGTCAAAACGTGACACCATTATATTTCGGTTAGCTGGAGTCAGCTCGTGAACACGGTTGGTGCAACCTAACCGTAACATCGATCAGTAAGTAGTTTGTATTAACAACTAAATAAAAATGGTGTCGCGTTTTGACCCGTGAACTTATTTTAATTCTTTGTTGTTATTTAAGTGGCACCTGACTCGTTAAACTATCATCAATAGTGATGATGTTTTTTTTTAAATACAATGATTATATTTATATTTTTCAACAATTAAATCTAAATTGTTTATTGCGAATCAAAATCAGTAGACCACTTGTGTGCGGGTGTGTTTACGTAACTGTTTAGTAAAAACTGCAAAAAGAAGTGAAATCACGATAAATTTGTACGGCATTTACTTAAGAAAGTTTTATTTAATGAAAAAGTAAAAATGTGTGTTTAAAAAAACTGTTGAACCAATAACAATTTTTAGTCTACCCTATTAGTGTAGAAAGAACGCATTGAAAATGAAGCGCTTGTCAAGATATAAAAAACTAGACTAAATTACTTGTAAAATTGCTGTTTTGATCTGCAATTCACATAACAAAGATTTTACGATATTGTCAACAGTTAAACGGACCAACGTTAATTGTAATATATTAACACACTGCCCCAAACCGCCTAAGACTTATTAATAATCCCTGTTTCTTGTTGTTCTAATAACTAATTCAAGGCTATTAACTTTCACTAATAAACATTTCAACACACCCAAACTGATATTTATCAAACAAACAAAACAAATTAATAATTAAAATCCTGGCGTGTACTACATAAACCCGTCCCGTAGCGATAGCAAAACATGTCAAATGAGGAGTACGCACGCAAATCGAACATTCGATACAAGTAATGTTGTACTAGAGCTAATTTGCTGACCGTACTGTTTTAATTTATTTGTTGTTCAGCCGATATCGACTTTTTGTTAATTACACAACGTTGGCGTGGAATGCATAAAATGTTAATTTTATTACCCGGTAACCCTGTATTTTGGAGTGGAAAAGGGGCGCTTTTGGTGAATTAAATGGTCCGCGGGTAACCAACTTCTTTTTAGTGTCGGCCATTTTGTTGTGTAACTATGCGATAAAATGGCAGATATGGTATAGGAATATATTTATTTGTCTAACAGTAAAATATAACTCAGTGTGGAAAGCCTGGTTTAGACAAACATATGTAGTTTTATGATAGATAGTATTTATTTATTTAAAAACTTTATTGCACGAATAAGTACAACAGGTGGACTTAATGCTAGGGGCATTCTCTACCAGCCAACCCTTGGGACATGCAGTATTACAAAATATATTAGATGAAAATGGGAGAAATAATTTAAGAGAGATGGAGAGAAAATCCAAAGCAATTAATTTTGTAACAAAAAACAATATGATACAGCCATGTAATTCCTATAAGGTTAATATTTATTTTAGTACAGTTTTTAGTTTTAGAAACTTATTATTTATAAGTGCAAATCTTGAGCTTTAAAAAGATTTCTATCATTTACCTAAAAATCAATATTTCTATGGAAAAAAACACCTTCATAAAATAAAGTTAGGGTCGATTTCACCATTATACTAAGGTCAGACGGTGGTAACTAAACGTTAACGCTTCCTAAAGAAGCACGCGTAATATCGATTTCCCCGTGACTGTGATTTTCCATTTATTAAAAAAATAAGAGAGGTAGGGCATAGCGTTTTATCGCTCGAACTGGAGCAGCTTGACTAGTGAAATACCTCCACTTACAAAAGACCGCAGCCAAATAACAATCACTTCTGTGTTGTTGTGTTCCTGCGTGTGAGCAAGGTTTCCAGAGCTCTTGGGGGGTGCTACATTAGTAGCAGGGGTCAAGCATTCAAGCGACAAGTACAGTAATAGATTTATTATCCTGTACTTGTCGCTCTTAAGCTAGGACCTCATTACCACTTAACATCAGGTGGGATGAGGTCAACCTTGAAGTGTAATATAATAAAAACGATATTTTCATAAAATTAAGTCGTTCCGACCCGTGTCGGTTTCATGTCTACAACGAGGACGTCATATCTTCAACAGTCGCGTGACTTGGCGTTTTTGCGCGCTTTTTAAATGTTTTACACAAAATTTTATTTTTCTCTGGTAATTTATCTTTTTTCTCTAATTTAAGGGCTCTTCAAGCAATTCAATTACCAGATGTAATTAAATTGAATTGCTTGGGATATAAAATTATCCGATGTACATTTTACGATACTTTTTCAAATACTGTCAAGTAGCCAATTGCTCTACGAGAGATATAAACCACAGGTTTTGGATTCGTTTGCTTGTTTTACATTTACTACATTCCTATAACAAAGCTTCACTATGCTTGAGTGGTATAGGCTTAATTATATGTACTACTACAAAAAATAGGGATCCTTATTAAAATTAATTTTTCAACGATGTAACCCAGGGTATACAAAACTGTAAATATGTTGATGGTACGAGTAAAATATTTGGCATTTTTCTAATAAAGCTCGAGCTTATGGTTACTAACCCACATTGGCTTAGTGTGATAATTAAGCCTATAAGTAAATTAAGTTATGTAATAATAATGTACGGTTTTCAAGTGTAGGATCGTTAGTAGGAGCTAAAACAGTTTCTGGCAAAATACGCCTCTTATTATTCAGTCTCATGTAAGTGGAACTAGTGGCTAGCGGGCGGAGCGGACTTATACTTGTATACTATTTCTGTCCTGGTTTAACCTTTTGCTCTCTTATTCTTATATTATTTCCTGGTTCTAACTGTCGTAATACCAATCTTAGTTAAGTTTTTCTGCCGTTGATAGATAACTTGATTTCAATGGTGGAAGCCGTGGTCAGCGGGATATAAAATAGCCTGATACTTAACTTTATTTCAATTCCAAGGCCAGTATCGATCTTCCAATAATATCCACCCTTTCCACATGACCACTTCAGCCCAATTGGTCAGTGACTCACGATTCGCACAAATTGAGCGGGAAATCAGTCGCATTGCTCCAATGAACCTTCATTGAGCCATGCTCGCCCCTTTTAAGGCGCGGTCGTATGTTACAGGAGAGAATAGGGGACTTTAAAATGTTTTGTGTGGTGTGCCACAGGGGAGTTGACAAACAGTATCTAAACTTTCTTATCAAAGTGCGGCTTTCATATTCAAACATCGGAATCGTTGCTGATTCGGATAATGTATGCCCTGCAAATGATTGGATTTAAGGGATACATCATGTTTAGTGGCAAATGTGGATCAATATTATTAATGGAAAAGAATTCAAATTATTTCTTCAAAAAGCAATTATTTCCTTAAAAACCACTTTGAGGTTAAACAAACATTGATCATACCACATCGGAAAGTTTTTTTTATTGATTTTTGATCATAATCTAAAAAATTACTATCAGCAAATAAATTTAATTTAAAAAAAAATTAAGGCTATTCATTAAAAATTACAACGCTTTTAAGTTCCTTTTCTGTTACTTTTTCACAGTTTTTGTGATTTTAATATTCCTTCTTCCTTACAATTTTATGCACTATTACCTGATAAATGCGAGCCTAAAACGTGTGACATTGATTAAGTTTTCGAGCTCTATATGACCTCAATAAGATACGGCATATCGGTCATCCTAGACGCAGTACTGACAATCATTTAAACTGTGGTCTTATAATAAATGCACTCACGACAAATTTAATATTTCATTCACAACATTATGACAAATATCTTGGCTGTGACTAATAAGGAGTGAATATTGTGTTCAAAATTATGCTTTCAAATATGACAACTAAGAACTCAAAGCAAATAGCTTAGGTACTATTAGAAACATCTTGCGGGCCAGTAGAATAGATAAACTAACCGATGTATGGCGATGCTAACGGATAGGGTATTACGGTATCAAATCCGTTGCCATCGCGATGTGGGTTCCTCTCTTGCTTACCATCAGGCTGGGAGGAACCAATATACTATGCTTCTATAAAAAAATATATGTATGTATGTATCTGATACACATTCGTAGTTGATTCTTGTAAATATCAAAATGTGCTATTTTCAAGGCAATCTTTAAGAGTCATTAATTAATATTTTTACTAGCTTTTGCCCGTGGCTTCTTTCGCATCAAAATCTTTCCTGATGAGGAACACAGCAAATTCATTTTTTAAGAGAGGTAGGGCATAGCGATTTATCGCTTGAACTGGAGCAGCCCGACTGGTGAAATTCCTCCACCTTACAGAAAACCGCAGTCAAATAACAATCACTTCTGTGTTGTTGTGTTCCTGCTTGTGAGTAAGGTTTCCAGAGCTCCTGGGGGTGCGACATTAGTAGCAGGGGTCAAGCCTTCAAGGTAAGGGTGACAAGTCCAGTAACAGATTTATTATGCTGTACTTGTCACCCTTAAGCTAGGACCTCATTACCATTTAACATCAGATGGGATGAGGGCAATCTTAAAATGCAATATAAAAAAAATCAAGTTGTTTTAATGAATTTATTTTACAATAAATTTTTAACCTGTATAGATTTTGCAGAGAACACAAATATCAATTTTATATTTTAGGGCTAGGGGAAGATTAAAAAACAATATCAAGACGCGTATTTTTCGTTTGTAACAGAGAGTTTGTATCACGATTCTTAGCTTCCTACTTTGAAAACTGCTAAATATCAGGTATAAAGTTGCAACGTATATTGTAAGAGGGCTGGATTTCCAAAAACAATTAATTCTGAACACTGTTTGCGTTATTTGGGAATATAAACTAACTACACAAAACTTTATCCAATAAATAAAAAGATTAACCGCTTGTGTTACAGAAATTAGAAATAATGACAACACACAGACCCGAGACAATATATTAAAGTTCGTTTTCTATATTGACCGGGATTCTAACCCGGGACCTCAAAGATGCCAAAGTCCGACCCGCACTCCTCTCGACTACGAAGGATGTCAAATCCAAATTTGTACAAAGGATAAAGTTAAAACAATGTCATAGGGGTTAATAATAAATTATCTTTTGTTTAATAATTACTTGCCGGTGACTTTTCTGCATTAATACGAGATTAAAATATTCTCTTTGTTAATATGTATAGTATGTCTATCTTTTTACTAAATACCAATTAAAACTATTTAGTAGTTTATCAGTAAAATAATAGATAACAAAAATATGTCCACACCAAATTCATACTAATTAGGTTTTTTCAGCACTCATCAAAACATAACTATTTGACTTGATCCAACTTGAGCTACACATAGCAAAAAGTTAGATACTGCTACTGTAACTAATTTACTTAGTGTCTTACCCGTGTCTTATCGGAAGATATAGGTTCCGAACAGGTACTAGAATCACTTTGCATTGTATTGAATAAAGAAATTCTTAAGGATGAGTTTGGGTTTTACGTGGCAAGATTTTGCATCAAAAAATAATCGATGGAAGATAATATTTTCGACAAACCTAAACGAAATTATAAAAATCGACCGAATAAGTTTGGAACGTAGGATACTTTACAAAAAGTATCCTTTTTGAATTAGATCCATTGGGTCACTGTCATTTATATCTGTCATCACGCGAATGTTAGCATGATGACATATATTAATCACAGTCCAAATGACAAGTGCCCATTTAAATGTTCCTGATTGCCTTCCACGATCTGATACGAGTTTTATCATAGAAATGACAATTTCTAATCAAGGCTTACCGACGCTCGTTAATGTTTTCCGATAAATGAAAAATTGCGGGTAGTTCATGAGAAATCTGTTGGCTGTTAAGTAATCGATAGTTGTTATAGGGTGTGGTATAAAAAGGGTAAGATTTATTCAATTCTGGGGTCATAGCCCACTTACTTCTTATTTTACCTTCTAAACTTATTTTCTTATTTCGACTGTAGGACTCTGAAATACGCACCATCCACATTTATGTATGTTGAGTTTTAAAATTGTTTTTAAAAGCCCCGGAGAGTCCTCATTATCATAACCTTTTTAGAAGCTTGGGTTGTAACTATGTATTGATAAGAAGATAATCGGTCCCTAAACGAAGGCAGAGCAGCACTAGTTCCTATCCTACATAATCAAACCACGCGGCCCCTCCCTAATTTAAAAAGAAATGTCACTCTCTCTGGTGGTTCGCGCGTAATTGTAAAGGTGTTATCTTTCTGTTCTAAAGTTTTATTAAAGTAACGTTAAATAGTTGTACAGTTACTTTATATCTAATAGTATGTTGCAGAATCTTTGAGTACCTACCTACATTTATCATCAGTTTCTAAAATCTGATAAACTTGAAACTTTGCACACGTCTCAAGGTCCGATGACAATACAATAATTTGATCAATTACTTTGATTATAATCAATTCACTATATTCACAGATAATTGACCTTTAAAAAAATAATTTGAAAACGAAAAAATACGCTTTTACAGCAAATAACAAAATCATTTGAAATTACAAACAGAATAATTAAATTCAGAGTAACATTTGAAACTAGGCGACTCCGGTAATAATACAAATATTTCCATAACAAAGATGATTTTAAGATAATAAAAAAATGTACATATTCCCTACTTTATTGCAGGGTAAGTTTTGGGGGGCATTCCTGCTATCAGGAAGAAATGTTTCGCGTCATCATTTCTCATGGCTAAGGAGTGGAGTGCGCTGCCAACATACGTGTCCTCACAAGCATATATTATTTTGCCTTAAAGTTAGGATGAACAAGCATCTTCGGACTCATCATCATCTTATGCCCGGTTCCAATATTTTACGATTAGTAATGCGTCAAAAATGACTTACCATTTTTCTACGAGTCGTTAATTCTAATTACAAATTTACTTTACATACCAGGGGGTCTACTCTCAAAAACGAAACGAACATACGAAAGGATTCGTTTTTGAAGATGTATCAAAAGTTCGCGAGTTAAAGGGCGGTTAATGATTTGCATAAATAATATTATGTTTTTTTAAACGCTTTAGTAGCATTCGAAGGGAATCGGTTGCGACTATGAGAATTACAAATTGCTATCCGTTGTCGGATCCGACATATTTCGTTTTTGAGAGTAGACCTCCAGCTGGCATCAGTCATCAGTCGGTCGTTTTTAGCTTGCGCCTCGTATAATTTATTACTATACGTAACTGGAACGGATCGTTTTTTTAATATTGGAACTGGGCATTAATCTTCTCATTTCAGACATTTAAAATTAAAACAGTGTTTTTTTTATGTACATTACTATAAATCGTAAATTATGATTATATTTGCATGCTGTTGTTGACGGCTGAATAGGCGGTCTATATATTTCGTACTTTAACTAATGTCCTCTCCTGTGGAGCCTACTCAAAAGCAAATAACATATTCTATTCTATATTCTATTCTATTCAGTAGAAAACGTTAATATATCTGTGTAAACCAACTTTGACGTTTATTGCATGTGCATAAGTTTGATTTTCTTTTGTGTATTTCACTAACTGTACTCTATTTCCTCATCGTAATGGACTGTGAGCCCCGTTTTTCAGGGAACCGCTGATGCGGTGTGTCCGTTTTCCCTCCGCCCAAAATTCGTGATTCCGGGTTTTAATTTAAAAAATGTCCAGACAGGAATTAATTCTTTAGAGTGGGCTTTCTCGACGGATGATTCAATTTCGGAGAATTGTTTTTTGAATAGCTTTACTGTTGAGAGGCTTCTTTGCCTGTGATGGTATTTTAGGGTAAGAATTTGCAGGTCTCATTACGCTCTCTGCGTTCTATCGCGTTGGGGTTAAAAACGAAAAGCTGTTTTCGATTTATAAATTGGAAAGTCAGCGAAATAGGGTTGATGACTAAGAATATATCTTCGGTCCATCAGTACATCACCAAAATATACGTTCATTATGTAAACAAAATATTGCGTCAAAATTTAGCGCGACGTCACTTCTTTGCACAGTTTTTACTAGTGAAATCACTATTAGTGATGTAACACCCCTCTACAAGTCCTGGGGGCCTACTCCCATAAACGAAATATGTCAGATCCGACAACGGATGGCAATTTTTAATCCTCATAATCATAAAGAAATCACTTCGAATGCAAATTAAGCGTTTTCAAAAACAAAATATGATTTATGCAAATCAAAAATCACGTCTTTATTCCTAAACTTTTTAATAATCTTATAAAACCAAACCTTTCGTTTGTTCGTTTCGTTTTTGAGAGTACCTCCCCTGTATTAACTACGTACTAAACTATGCAGGAGAGACAAATAACTTATTCCAAAACCTACTGTAATCATTTTTTTATTGATTTATACTTAAAAAAGGAGAAATAATAATTATAAATTAAATCAAATGAATATTGTGCTAGAAAATTGGATTTCCAAGTTTAGTTAGGACATTGAAGGCTTTAATCACGTGATCGTTTGCAAAATCAATACTAATTTGTTTGTATGTTTGAACGCGCAAACAGGAAGTACTGGCTCGAATTTAAAATGTCTTTTGTGTTGTATAGTTCATTTATCGAGGAAGGCTTAAGGATATATAACATCACAATGCAACCGATAGGAACGAACAATGAGTGGAAAGTGACTAATAAGCATGTGAAGCCGCGGCACGCCGCTAGTACAAATAATTAAATGAATTGTAAATTGGTATTTTAAGGGGAGGCCACTTTGTCAACTCGGAAATGTATTTTTGATGGTACCTGTCTTATTACGTGAAATCTTCCCTATTTATTCTTTCATCTCTAATAAATGTGGATTGTCTGTCGTTGAAGAGTTGTCATTTGGGGATGGCGAATTCAGCGTCTATTTTTAGTATTTAATAAAATCGTCGTTTTTTGGAGACTGCCGAAATTCAACATGAAATTAATTTGTCTGGTATGAATTGTGTTTTTGTTTAAAACAAAACAATTTGACCTAATTTTATATTTTTTATAGTTAAAATTTAAGTATGTAATTCTAAACATATTCGGCAGATGGCATTTACCGGAGGCTAACGGCTAACGGGTTGATACAACAGAAAAAAATCATAGCTTACGATAACTTACGGTTAGCTCAGTTGGAAGAGCAGCACGCGCGATACGTGAAGGTCGTGGGTTCGCAACCCGCACCGCTAGGGAAGATGAAATTTTTCTGTTTCTTTAAAAACAATTTGATCTATTTCAGAAACTACTGAAGGTTGATGTGGTGAATCATATTTATTTTTATTTGTGGAAGCAAAAAAAAACGTTTTCATTGTATTTTGAAAAAACTGACAGAATATAATTTTTGTTTTTGACCGATTCATCATCCCATTTAAAAACATTTAAAATAATTTAACCGTGGTCACGAGCTGACAAGCTGAAGTCGGCTCGTGACCACGGTTGGTGCAACCTAACCGAAACTTCGGGCAGTAAGTAGTTCGTATTAACTACTAAATAAAAATGGTGTCGCGTTTTGACCCGGTAAATTATTTTAAATGTTTAAAATGGAACGCGAAGGTCTTAAAAATCATCATCCCATTGCCATACTTAACTGTCATTACATAAAACTACTGGTTTATCGTTTAGTTCGTGCTTAAGGCACAGCTAGTCAATAATATAGAGAAATAAATCCCTCATTAAAAGGTTATTACTTTCTTTCAAACAACGCAAAAGGTTCCCGGCATTTAACTATCAATAAACGTTTGCCTCACCACATAATTCAAACGTTTCGTGACCCACAACCTTCCGACTTTTACTTAAAGCTCAAATTCGCCGGGCATCGGCTTAAAAGCCAGGTCATTTCCTATTGAGAGTAGCCGATAAATCTTAAGCCACTAAGGGCATTAGTGGTGGCATCGCTCGATTTGAATAAGAGTTACTTTCTTACGCATTTTGGGACTATTTATTTTATTTCGGTGCGTTTCCAAGGAGTACTGATGGCAGTGATACGAATGTATCCGTAGAATAAAAAATGGGTTTTTTTTACCTTCTAATACCAACATAATAAAGTTAATTTGGTGATAAAAATTTACTTAGCTTATATTTTACCTAACTGCCCATGTCTAGATTTGTTTGATTTTTGAGTTCGGAAAATATGTTTGTCGCTTTCCATGAAAAAGATAGTCAATTCTTTTCGGAATGTCTGTATATCCCCCGATTCCTATAACCTAACCTAAAAAACGAGAGTCCCGAATTTCAAATATTTGGTTTTACTGGGAAATCTATTTTAGGTTTACCTTTGATAGGAGAAAATATCGATACAATAATACTGTAAACCAGAGTCAGTTTAAGCATAATCATCTAAAAAACAATATTTGTTGATAATGATCATGATTTATGTTTGTCGTGTATTTGTAGCATATGACTATATTTGTAGTTGTACCGCGACTTAACGTTACGCGCTGCTACATTGGCGAACGGTGTTGAGTAAGCAATAATGTTTACATAAATAGTCTGTAATTAGGTATAAGCACTCTCTTTAATTATATACTTCAACTTGTACTTGTGTGTTCAATACACCATGTCCAACATTTCGTCTTTCACTTAACCACGTCAACCTACCTAACCTGCAACACACCTCATGGCGACCCTGCCACTTTGAACAACTGGAACCTACAAGATGACCTGCCCATAGCTGACAATGATGAAGAAAAGATCGCACAACCAAGAAGATTCCTTACTGAAGAAAGAAGATGCATTATAGAAGATAGAAGATACATTATAGAAGAGAGAAGATTCATTATAGAAGACAGAAGATTCATTATAGAAGAAAGAAGAACCATTATAGAAGAATGAAGCTTATTATAGAAGACACGGAAGTGAAGAAAGAAGCGTACGGGTCAAGGATGGTGTCCAGGGTATAGCCCGGCCCAGTCGGAGCGGTGTCCAGGGATATCCCGGCCCACGGAGTCCAGGGAATAAACCCGGCCCAATCGTCGAGCGCGCCGTGCCTCATGCAGCCCTCGCGCCCCATGCTGCCCTCGTGCCCCATGCAGCCTTCGCGACCCATGCAGCCTACGTGCCCTAGAAGCCGTCGTGCCCCAGGCCGCCACCGTGTCATTTCCGCCGCGCGTCATCGCCAGCGTATCGCCGTCAGCATGACCTACATACGGTACTGACTCGATCGACAGTACAAAGGTACATAATTATGTAATTTATAGAGGTTTGATTTTTTTAATTTTTTATTAAATATGTAACATCTTTTTTTTATACAAATAGTAATTTGATTAATTTAATATTGTGGTATGTCTCAAGAGTTGAAAGCGTTACTCGATAATTTAATTTATATTAAGGAATATTTAGTAAAATTGGGTCCAGAGAGACGACAGAAGGAACTCGGAATTAGAAAATTAGAGGACGCTAAAGAGTTATATGAAAAAGTGCATTATATTGTGTCGAAACTAAATGAGGAAACAAGTCAATTGAGTTCTAAAGATATTGATTTAATTAAAAATTTTATTAGACGAAATTAAGTTAGTTTATGACAGGATTAAGATTTTAGGTTCTATTGATTCGGATTATCAGATAGATAATAAAATGGCTAAATCAAATTTTGATATTAAAACGGCTATTGCCTTGTTGCCGAACATGACAGGACAAGAGAATAACACTAAGCAGTTGATTGATGGTATCATGATGTACAGCTCCATCATCACTGACGAATCTCAGAAATTACTGATCGATTTTGTAACGAAAACTAGGCTTTCCTCCAGCGCGAAATTACGACTTCGATCGTCGTACGCGAGTGTCAGTGACCTTATTACTGACATGCGCAAATTTTTATTACCGAAAAAATCCGCTGAAGCCATTCAGTCACAGCTTTATAGAGCCAAACAGGGACGCAGGTCCATCGAATCCTTCGTAAAGAGAATGTTGAATAACATTAAAAAATATTATTTCTGGCCAGGTATGAGCCGAGATGTTTACGATTATGTTAAAAAGTGCAAAGATTGCCAAATACAGAAGCATACAAATAGGAACACAAGAGCACCAATGGTTATAACTACGACTCCGAATACATCATTCGAGCGTATTAGTTTAGATATAGTTGGGCCCTTAGATTTAGATAATTTGAATTATAGGTATATTTTAACTATTCAGTGTAATTTAACTAAGTACGTAGAGGCCTATCCTTTAGAAAGGAAAGATGCTGAATCAATTAGTCGATTATTTGTAAATAATTTTATATTGAGATATGGAGTCCCTAAGGAGATAATTACAGATCAGGGAACTGAGTTCATGAGTAATATCTTTACAGAGGTTTGTAGTTTATTAAATATAGAAAAACTGAACTCGACAGCGTATCATCACGAAACGCTAGGTGCATTAGAAAATACACACAAACATTTAGGTGCGTATTTACGAATCCAGTGTAGTAATAATAAAACTGACTGGAGTAGTTGGTTGAGTTACTGGTGTTTCTCATTCAACACAACTGTACACACGGAGACACAATATACTCCACATGAGTTAGTTTTCGGTAAACTGTGTAATTTGCCAAATAATCTAAAATCTTCTGTCGACCCTCTGTACAATTATGATAGTTATCCAAAAGAATTTAAGTTTAGATTACAAAAAGCTCAATTAGATGCTAAAAATAATTTATTATTGTGTAAAATAACTAGGAAATCGACTTATGATAAGAAGGTAAAATCAATGACATATAAATCAGGTGATTTTGTACTATTAAAAAACCAAGTAGGAAATAAGTTAGATCCAGTGTGGAATGGACCTTATGAGGTCATTGAGGATAATTCCCCAAATGTAAAAATTAGTAAAAATAATGAGACATACATAACTCATAAGAATAATACGAAATTATTTTATCCAAAATAAGAATATTGTGTTTTTAATTTCCAATTGTTTTATATACAAATGTTTAGTATTTCATAATATTTTTGTTGTTTATTTACATGTATGATTAAAAAAAAAATGTGTTTTATTAATTTGTATTTGATTGTAATCAACAGCGTTCGTCACACATTTTTTTTTCTCGCCTTCCGGGGGTAAAGAGAACCTTTTCGGGGGAGGTGTAGCATATGACTATATTTGTAGTTGTACCGCGACTTAACGTTACGCGCTGCTACATTGGCGAACGGTGTTGAGTAAGCAATAATGTTTACATAAATAGTCTGTAATTAGGTATAAGCACTCTCTTTAATTATATACTTCAACTTGTACTTGTGTGTTCAATACACCATGTCCAACATTTCGTCTTTCACTTAACCACGTCAACCTACCTAACCTGCAACACACCTCATATTTTTAACAAAAAAAAACGACTTTTCTGAAATATTATCGTACCACCTTCGAAATACTTTTTTCCAATGAAAAAATAATCAACAAAATCCGTTCGCAAATGCCGAAGTTATCAGCGAACTTAGAATAAAAAAATATTTAAATGATCGAATTGCCTAACTTCTCTTTTTCTGAAGTCGTCTTAAAAAGAACTCACTTTTTTAATTTTAATTCTTAATTTGAAAAACTTTATTGCACAAAAAAAAGTGCAAATGGCGGACTTAATGCTAGGAGCATTCTCTACCAGTCTGGGTCATGCAGATAGTTATGGTACTTAATACATACTTTCAAGAGTGCGGAGGGTAAAATCACTCTAAATGCGCCATCACGCTATTACAATAAAATCCTTACTGATATTATAAATGCGAACGTGTGTGTTGGTCTGTCGAGTTTCACGCCAAAACTGATGAAATTTTTGATCAATGGCTACTTTTTGATCCGAAAAGAGGATTGTAATGGGTTGAAAAATTTTATGGTAGTAGGTATCGTAATTTTTTAATCTGGGAGTTTGAAATTTATTTTGTAGTCTGTATTATTAAGAAATATGAGATTTAAAAATTATAAAACTAAGAGAGTTGAAATAAAGATGAAAGTTTTTACTGAAATTCATCATTTGTGATGCTAGGGCGAACACATTTTTTTCTTTGGTTTTTGATAATATTGTTAGATTACCTACAATTTTCCCTAAACATTGACTATTTCACGTGAAGTCTGAGCTGCAGCTATTTTTAGCATACAGATTCAGGAACCACTAAAAATACATATTTTTATTAAAAATAACCCTGTAGGTATATTAAATACCATTGCTCTAAGACCTTGAGCTGTCCTTAGGTCGTCAACTTGTCACGTTTACGTAGAAAAAATAACAGTACCAAAGAAAAGTGGTCTAACCAATTTCATTTATAAATGTTTACAGTAGAATTACTTGTAATAGCCTAAACAACCTTCCTACGCCTCGAAAAACGTAAATAAAGTTTCAATGGAAAAGTAAAAAACTTGTTTACTTTAATTTTATGCAAAAATAAATAAGAACCTGCCAAGTCCGAGTCGGACTCGCGCATGAAGGGTTCCGTACCAATGATTAGGTAAACAACAGCACCCCTCCGTATGGTTACGCATCTTGTCGCGTTGGGGGAGGGGGGGGGGGGGGGGGGTTCAGTAATCATGTGGTCGAAGCATTAATTTATAATTTTGATTCTTTGATTCTTTGATTCTTTTATTTTTATTTATGCTGAGTCAGACATTATAAATATATTTTATTATTTAAATCTAAAATTATATAAATGAATTATTATTGTTGTATGTTTATTAAGTGACATTTTATTATTTATTCGTATTATTAATATTTTTAATTTTTGACATGTTTTTTGGATTTCAAATGATTTATAATGTTTGATTCTGATTTTAGTTTTAATTTGATGTATATTTAATTTAATTTAATTGTTACTTCTGTTTGATTTTATGGATGCTACTATCTGAAATAAACGAAATTTAATTTAATTGTGCGTTGAGCCTCTCCTTGCCACTCAGCCTCAGATACCACATTGGGTGAAGCGAAGAAGGATCCCGAGCTGGGCCGCGGAGAGCAGGTGGCTCTCTGCGGCAAGTCCGCAAGGACAGAGGTGGATCGTGGAGGACCTCGGTGTTTCATTGCCCTTTGCAACCCGGCAGTGGTGCTCTGCCGCGGGAGCACGAATCGTGTTCTGGAAGGGCCGCGTAGAAGAGGAGGATGCGGTGTTGCGTCGGCCATCCTCCGTGGCCGGTGGGTCCCGGGTTTCATCGGGCTCTCGGAAGGGGACTGGAGAGTCTCGAGTGTCCGCAGTGGCGGTAGGCAGCGGAGCCGCTAAGCATCTGCTACTGGAACCAGAGACGCCAGGCCTGGGGTAAGCCTGGCGTCTGTTACCTCGGTCTCAAGGGGTCGGAGATAAAGCATTTAAAAAAAATACACAAAAACCAAATATATGGCCTGCAGAGTTCAATTGTTTACCTATCGCTTATCTACCTATATACTAAATACTCGCCTAATCAAGAAGTTTATATGATTCGGCGAAACGTATTAGTCAAAAATGATTCGTTAAAGTGTGATTCGAACTCACAACCTCTATATTCAAGCCCAACTCTTTTACCATTAAACTTCAGAGGGTCAAAAGATCCGTTTAACATGAGCTTTTTTATTTACAGGTACGGAATGCTAGACTCCAGCCTTCATCGAGGAAAAAGCGGTATTCACGTAACACAACGCGAACGAACATTCCCGCACGGAATCAATAAGTATTTTTCTGGGCCGAACTTCGCGGCATTTTCGGCATACTTAGACGAACTCACTCTCTCTAGTTTATTACACAGTCCACATGGAAGAGGGGATTCTTTTTTCTTAATTCAGTAGTAAATTGGGTACATACTGTAATTAACTTAAGTATTTGTGCAAGCATAAAATTGGATGCTTTATTTTCTTAGAAATAGTTTTGAATAGAAAAACAAAATCAATTGTATCTTTTAGTAAACGCGGAAAAGAATTACTTGCATATAAAAATATTTGTAAATTTTTTTTTTATTGTTTTTTGAAGTCCAAAGATGGTTTTTATGGCGAGAATAATTGGAATAATTGTCAGGAAAATCCAAAAGAGAGCCCTTTTCTTTTTCTAATACAAACGTTTTCTGACTAAAATGTACAGTCAATACTTTATTGCTATTTGATAAAGTTTATGTATATAACGGAGTCTCTGTTTGTAAAACCATAAAAACGGTTATTTTACCGATTTTTATTATTAACTAGCGGACCCGACAGACTACGTCCTGTCAAAAAGATATGGAATGTGGCTTGACTCTAAATTTTAGTTAGAAAACCTTTGTATGTGAAAAAGAAAAGGGCTGTTTTTAGGGCTTTCCCGGCAATTATTCGATGTTTTCTCTCCGTAAGAACCATTCTTGGACTTCAACAAACATTTCAAAAAAATAATTGTCAAAATTATTCCAGGCGTTGTTGAGTTATTCGCTTACCAACACATTTTGCGATTCATTTTTATATTATAGATAGTACGTGCACCAAAATGGCATTTTTACAATTTTTTTCTGTTTGTTCTGGATAATCTCTGAAATGGTTGAACATATTTTTACGGGACTTTTATTGGAAGGTAGCTGATGTAATAAGGCGGAACTTAGGCTACTTATATTTTAGAAAAAATAAATTCAAAATCCTGTAGTCCACGCGAACGAAGTCGCGGGCACAGCTAGTATATTATAAAAATAAATACGGTCGAATTAAGAACCTCCTCAATTTTTTTTAAGTCGGTTAAAAATGTTTTAAGTGTGATTAGCCTCACTAAGAAATAGTACTTTTTGTAAAACATATATCAATCTACATATAATATTATTATTGACCGAGTAACTTTCTCATTTAAAGTACTAGTAAGGATTTTCTACAAAGAATCTCAACTACCCTCAAATAAGGTCTCCAAGCTCCCTCTATGTTGATTTTAATTTCGCTCCACAAAGCATGGCCGGGCCACAGGCGACTTTACCAAGGACATGGGAGGTTGTTAGTATGGTAATTAAGCCAAAACAGGGTTGAAACACGAGCTAACGTGTGGGTTATGTTATGGTAGAATGGGTTATTATGATGGAAGGGTACGGTGACAGCACATCGAGGTATACACTTGCGTTTCAATTTTAGATCTTACGCCCGAGGCATAAGGGCTTTATAAAGCCCGAAGTGTGTATTTGAACCGTAGGTATTCAGTTATTCACATCGAAGCTTGAAAGATTTTGTTAATGCAAGTTGTTCATTTTCAAAGAATACTTTCTCCACACATAAATACCCTTAATCTCATGAATAACGAAACGCTTTTTCTATTGAGCTAAAACTAAAATAACAGAAATAATGCTATGAAATTGAATCTTTGATCTGAATATCTTCATTTTGTGAACTTTTTGTTTATAGTAGCGCAGTATATTGGCTCCTTCCTGCCTGATTGTAAGCAAGAGAGAAACGCACATCGCGATGACAACGAATTTGATACCTATCCATTAGCATCGCCTTATATTGTATAATTGAAGATTCAATCAAAGACAAAGTCAATATTTTTATTGATGTAGATTACATTAGTAATACTTATGAATCGTCTCAAAAATGTAGAAGATCGTCTCAAAATCAAAAAAAGGGAGCTACAAATGCTTTTTTAAATATGTTGTATACGCCTAACCTAAAAGTCATTATTTTTCTTAACTAACGTAATAAACCTGAAGAGCTTAGGCATTTTTTTGTTTGTTTGAAGGCGCCCTTTTCAGAAAAGGGGGGGGGGGGACCTTTCTCAGCGCAACAATACGATACACCAATGCATGCCCGTTAAAAAAACGTGCCAAGATTGTATGTAGAACTTATTTATAGTAGCTCCTAGTATTATACTAGTATGTTTATTTACTTTAAGGTTAGTCCCACTTTCAAGACTTGAGTCAATGGTCTGCAAACATGTCTGCCTACTTCTATTCAGTAATGAACCTACGTACCAATTAACACGAACCGAACAATGCCTTACTCTCAAAGTGTGAAGTATTTTACTTATCTTTTACGATGCGTATTCATTCAAAGGACGTCTCACACTGGGATGCTAAGTAAATGTTAGGAGGAAAGCCGACTGGGTCAAAAAGACAGATTGTGTTTTTTTTTATTTCGTAAAAAGGTTATTAAAAAAATATTAGACATGCATTTTTCAGGTACTATATTAATCTAAATAAATATTACTCTCAAAGGTGAATGACTGACTGACAAAGTGATCTATCACGCACAGCCCAAACCACTGGACAGATCAAGCTGAAATTTACCATACAGATAGATGGTATGATGATATATGATTTAAGAGAGGACGGGCAAAGCGATTTGTCGCTCGAACTGGTGCAGCCCGACTGGCGAAATACTTCCAAAACCTTACAGAAGACCGCAGCCAAATGACGATCACTTCGGTGTTGTTGTGTTTCTGCGTGTGACTAAGGTTTGCAGAGCTCTTAGGGGGTGCTACGTTAGTAGCAGGGGTCAAGCCTTCAAGGTAAAGACGACACGTCCAGTAACAGATTTATTATGATGTACGTGTCACCCTTAAGCTAGGACCTCATTACCACTTAAGGTGAGATGAGGTCAATCTTGAAGTAGTAGAAGCATAATATGGAATATAAGTACTAACTCTGTGCATACGAAGTCGCGGGCGACAGCTGGTAAATAATACTAAGATAAAATTACCAAGTTGCTCGCAACTTTACAATGGTAGCTAAAAATAGGGAAACGGATTGTATCAAAAATACCAGATTGTTATTAATTGGTGAAATAGCTTTTAAAAAATATGAGACACGTATTTTTTCAGTTACCAAATTAATAAAAAATACTAAGATAAAACGATGCCAAGTTGCGAGTTTGGCGCTATTTAAAATGTTGACTAAATAAGGAGAGCGGACTGGATCAAAAATATCAGATTTGTTTGAGTTCGGTAAATAGCCATTCAAAAAATATGCTTCAGCTTTTTTTATAGAAATTTAAGATATCTTTATTCATGTAGGAACTTATAAAGCACTAATTAATTATTAGTACAAGTTCAGTATTCTACCGCCGTGTTCGAAATGTTGATGATGTCGAAATAAACCGGCAAGAATCTAGACACTTACTCTTTTCTTTGAAAAGAATAAGCCTAGTATACTAGGTACTTAAAATAAATAAAGTATGCTACGTTTATATGAATACTTATCTCGACTTCTATGTAATATATTACTATAAAAATATACTATATATATAAGGACGAATTGAGAACCTCCTCTTTTTGTTTGAAGTCGGTTAAAAATGTAAATAGCTAACACTAGGTATCTAAATTTAAACTTGGTTCAGACAAAGGCGCCAACCATTGTTCAATTAAGCTACTCAAAATATAGATAATTTAATTTCGTCCCTTAAACTTAGCTGCTATTGTTTTTTTTATAATTTATTTATTTAGGGAGCCTCAAGGACTGATGAGCGGATATGACAAAACTTTTTCGTTTATCTACGATGGAATATTAAAGGTTTAGAATTCTGTATAAGACGTCTAAAGTAAACAAATTATTATAAGCGATCTTAATTATTTCGGTTAGGTATTGTATAAATACGATATTACGTATATAAACACCTTGATAAGCTATTAATAGCATGGCACTACAGACAGTTTATTCAAGTACAACTTTGAAAAACAGAGTGTTTTCATATAAACTTCTAATCCTCTTATATTCCTGGAGGGAATGATTTTAAAAAAATATATAACATGTATTTCAAGACTTTCAATAAAAAACTTTTATTTGAAAAACTTCAAAACTGGAAAAGTTTCATACCAACTTTGAACCCCTTTTTAGGGGGTGAATTTACAATAAATAGTGCTCTCTTTTGCTATAAAAAGCCCTGTGTTCAAAGATCAGCCAGTCATCAGCTTTCGCTTATTTAGATTTACATAAATAAACTGGAGACAATTTATGCTAAATAACTACCTTAATTTAGGTGTTCTTATTGAATTAAAGATAAAAAAAAGTGATAAAATGCAATAATAGTTTACGAAAGCCCACTCACATATTTTTTTCTTGGTGTTAGTTATGAATTATTTTGTATGACCTCAACATTTGTTCAATTACTTAAAAAATGTATAAGGAAAAAATAGATTTTTTATTTTAACTTTCTGGAATTACGCAACCAACCCAATTTACCAGCGTCCCAGTGAGACATTCCCTTTCCACTCCCTCCTAGAAACGTGACCTCATTCGGATGTCCGTGAACATTGCTACTAGTTGCATACTTCTTTTGCCCTGGTACCGACAGCATCAAGAACTCTAGAAGTATTTCGTTATTATCTAGTCTTAATGATAACTGTACGTTTTTTTTATACCTTTCCCCATTTTTTGTAGTCCTGGTAACCTAACTAATATTTATTTGACAACATCACATACATATATCTAGTTCTGTGGTAAGTGATTAAAGTATATGTTACAGACATCAGAAAAAACAATTGTATCACTGGAAACTGACAAAATGGTAAAAAAATATATATTTTCTCAGGTCTGGGTGTTGTGGTACCATCTTCGTTTCTGATTTCTGTAACACAAGTGTCATTTCTTAAAATTTTTTAGGAGGAGATATACACTCATTTACCTTACCATCCCCCGAGAAAGGTGATTGCGTGTGTGGGACTCCCTGTCCTGAGAAAGGCAGGACTACCATCGCCATTAGGTGTGTGATGGTATGGGAAACTCGGCTCAGTCATAACTACCTAAGAAATTAAACTATGGTAAGCCATATAATCATAATAATGTATGAAATGTGATGTTTTCCAATTAGTCGAAACAAAATACGAACCCGCACAAAACTTTTACAAATATAATTAGGAACCTACATCTCAGTCAAAAAACTTGTACTAAGGTTGGTTAAAAATAATAAGCTTGACCTACATAAAATACGTCTTTTTCTGAACATTTTTGCGAACCGTACCTAAGTAACGAGCGATACAAAAGTTCTCCATTACCGATTCGGTCTTACCGTTCGATTTTCTTACAAAGTCAGGTCCAGTGAACAATATACACAAGCGATATCTGTAGATATGATCTGATCTGACGACCTCCGGTGCCGAGAGGCGAGCGGTTCGGACTTTGGGGTCGCGACATCTCTGAGGTCCCCAGTTCGATCCCCGGTCGGGTCAATATGGAAAACGAACTTTTCTATATTGCTTCGGGTCTGGGTGTCGTTGTTTCTGATTTCTGTAACACAAGTGCTTTAGCTACTTACCACAGAATCAGAGGAATGTATGTGATGTTGTTAGTAATATTTGATCTAAAGAAAGAAACTACACACAACATTACGGTCTAATTGAGAATACCTTTCCTTTTTTAAGTCGGTTAATGAATCTTAAGAATCATTTGCGTCCCGGCGCAAAACGTCCTTTTTTTAAATGCGCTCTTCTCAAAACGTACTTTTCTCAAAATGTCCCTTTCTCTAAAACATCCTTTTGTCAAAACGTTATTTTCTTAAAACGGCATTTTCTCAAAATGTACTTGATTCAGAAAGTTCTTTTCTCAAAACGTTCTTTTCTCAAAATATCCGTTAATTGCATTTGCAATCAAATCGCACATTAAAAACTTTTCAGTCCAATACCAAGAAGTTAAGATGCTGGTACTGTATTTAATCTACCTACTGAGGTTCTTACCGGTGTATTCTCGGTAGAGATAGGTTCCGAACCGATAGGCAGTAGAGTCACATCTTACATTGTATTCAATGACGACTTTAAAGTGTTATAAGTAACATATTTAAATAAAGTAGTAGGTATTGAGTTTGAGTTTGATCCAGTCGGCTGCCTTATTGTACCTATTTGGTGACGTTTTAATAGTTCACAATTTACCTACTTGTATACGATATATTTGTTTGGGTGGGTTCTTGATGATTTTTCCACTTAATACTCAATACTCAATCTTTTATTGCTGCTATAATGTAGATACAGTACAGATGTTATGCTTATAGTTAGATCATTATAGACCCCGTTAGGGCACTGCAATATGAGAGAGGACGCTCACGTTTCAACAACTTAATTTTCTAACAAAAAGGCGACACTAAATAAAAATAAAAAAATCAAATTAAATATATAAACACAGATAAACCCACCAATTGCGCAAGATATATGTATGTTTGTAAGGAATTAATTTGACAATAGCGAGTGTGTGTGTGTTTCTGTGTGTATGTATTTTGGTTTGTCGGAAGTATTCTTCTGTATTCGAATAAATAAAAAATCGACCAAAAATGCTTTGCGCAAAAATCTCACAAAACAGCCATTCAAACGTATGAGAACACTCGTATTAACATACAGGGGCTACTCAGGCGAGAGGCAAACTTTTTCAATTTATCCGGAGAGCAAATAAGTTTTAATTGGTGAGCCCACTGTCAATCGGAACTGGTGATTTGGTCCCCCTTCCCAAAATCGAGATCGAATGCGTTTAATTAAAAGTGCGTGGGCTCTGTTTTGTTAAGCCGCTACTGTTTACAGCTATGCCATAAGACGTGCTTACGATTTACAAGTGTATCGAAAATTAAGCCATATACTTCTCGGTCTAGTATTGTATAGTGACGTCTACCGTGAGTCTATCTGTGCTTCTGAAGGAGGTACTGGCTTCAAGATTGGACCTCATCCCACCTGATGTTAAGTGGTAATGAGGTCTTAGCTTAAGGGCGACAAGGACAGCATAACAATAGCTGTTACTGAACTTGTCACCTTTACCTTGAAGGCTTGCTTCTACCCAAGGAGCTCTGGAAACCTTACTCACACGCAGGAACACAACAACACCGAAGTGATTGTTAATTGGCTGCGGTCTTCTGTAAGGTGGAAGTATTCCACCAAGTATTTCAACTTCTTCCTAAAACAATCAAAAATATTAGCTGCAATATTTTAATTGCATTTTGCAACAAACAAATATATTGCAATTAAATTGGTTGCAATTAAATTAATTGCAATTAATTGTCTAGTCAATTACAATGATGATTAAAATATTAATGCCCAACACTGATGTATAACTTCATATTTTAATATACACTTTATCTAATCAAGTATGTTTATATATATCTAATAGATACTGTTAAGATAAGATCATTCTTTACTTTTTCACTATTACCGCATTCATATACAAACTCTCTGCAGAACTCAAGTTTAGACTGGTAGAGATTGCCCCTAGCATTATGTCCACCCATTACACTTCTTTGTGCGATAAAGTTTAAAATTAAAAAGAAAATTAAGTCATTATTATGTATGCAACAATTCTTCCAAACACGTGTAAACTCTTAACTCACCTCACTGACCTTAAACCGCGAAGGTCAATTCAAATTGAAAACAATTTACAGCTTAAACCGTTGACAAATTGATAGAAACGTACGCTTATAACAGGCTTACAACGTTAATTTTACAGAAACAACAGTTATAAATGGGGTAGTTACGTCAAACTATAAATTATACCAAACTACTACATACGGGACAGCAAACAGTAGGGAGACTCCGATCTGACTTTAACGTGTCTAAGGTTATCTCATAGTCTAATGTCAAAAAAATTTTTTGTTGATTAAAACAAATTTACTAATTTTTTATTTGGAATTCAGAGGGTATTTGAAAGTGAAGCGTCTGTTGTATTGATTTTTTTATATGGTAGACTTTAATATGTAAAACACACATCGAATGTCAAGTAACTTGTCGCTTGAACTACTTATTTCAGACCTGATTGTGCCTTGAACCTAGCATAATACTAGCTGCTTAATCTCCTTAGTATAAGAATCAGATATCTGTCAATTAATTTTATTTCACACGACATCAGCAGAAATCTGTTGAAAAAGGTTTGGGATCCCATCATCAGATCCTGGTCTCCATTACATGGTACCACACTTGGTATACCTCCTTTATAATAAAAAAAATTCACCAAACAGGGCATAACTACCTGGTGTGTGAACCAAAACATAAAAAATATATATACGGTCGAATTGAAAACCTTCTTTTTTTAAAGTCGGTTAAAAAGGTAAGACCATTCAGAACATAAAAATATTTATAAATATACTTTATTGCACAGAATGTTAACAGAACTTAGTTTTGCATACATATTATATTACAATTTACGCGATCTTATAGCTACACACACACATACATACATACATACTCAGAGATTGCGAGACACAGCCTTAAATATCTCTCTAGTGTCAGCATTTGCCACATTTCTATCGTCATTGCTGGCGTTTTTTTAAACTATTATTTATACATACATCTATTTAGATGTAAATATTTTTATTGCGATTATTGTTATTTACAGAACACTAAATTAAATTGTTATTTAAGGAACTAAACTCATCATCTTGATTTAGTAACGGTGTTGACTGTACGGTTAATTGGAACCGTTTTGATGATAAGGATGGTTGTTTGGACCATTTACAATGCAAATTCCTTACTGACATCCTTTTCACTGTGTAAGAAAAACATTAACGGGAAGAAATAGGTCGTTCGAGACGGTGTTGCGCCCTATTTTGTCGTGTCGATAGTATAAATCCCTTGGTCGACAGTCCTCTAGAATTTATTTCAATGCGTACGCCAGATGTTTTATGCTAGCTTTTTGTTTGGGTTGACCTCTTGTCAACTTCAGTACCTACATTTGACTGGCCTGGTGGTAATTTGGCGCTCGTACATCACACTTGCGGTGCTCCGACGGCTCCGAAGCGAGCTGGACTTTGACGACACGCCATCTTTGCGGTCCCGGGTTCGATCCCCGGTCGGGTCAATATGGAAAACGAACTTTTCTACATTGTCTAGGTGTTGTAGTACCATCGTTATTTCTGTTTTCTGTAACACAAGTGCTTAAACTATTTACCACATAATTAGAGCAATGTATGTGATGTTATGTATGTAAACCAGGGATAACTATTAAAAAACTACCCTACTTTAAAAAATCGATGGGAATGTGTTTTGTAGGTATATGCGCTCGATAAAATTATTGTTATCTTAGTTGGATAAGTAAATTTGTTTCTCGACGAGTGTTGTAATTTTAACAGGAAATAACAAAAGTTGTTTAAACGTAAACGTTAATTAAATAATTCCGGGATTTGAGACAAATATACACTTATGCATGTAAAGTGTTTTTTGGCAATCCATTTTAAGAATTGTATTTAATTCAAGGAATACTAAGGAGTTTCTCTATTTCCGCCAAAAGTGTTACAAGTCACAAAATGGCGGATTACTTCATCAGAAGTTTCGACTTATCAAACTTGTCCCAACTTGAACTGTTGAAAACGGAGTTTTATAGTTTTGAGAACTTAGTTACGCTTGATGGCCTGACAAGGTGTCTGTTTCTAGTTAATATTTCTTTGGTATGTGCTAAAATAAATCAGCGTTGAGGCGACAAGCTATAGTCATCGCATGAAGGCTTAAGCGCCATTTTGAGGCCCCGGTTTCTATATCAGGTCGGGCCAATATAATATGGAAAATTAACTTTGCTATATTGTCTCCGGCTTGGGTGTTACGGGACAGATGTGTTAAAAAACACATCATTTCTTACGCTACTAACTACAGAATCAGAACAATACATTTAATGCCATCTAAAATTTAATTATATGGGAGGTCTCAAAACATTGTAATTTGTTCTGAGGTGAAAAGGTTGTTATAATTTATAAGCTCTTCTGGTTTCATTATAAGTACAACAGTTAATTAACTAAGTATCTTCATTAAAGGCGTTATTTAACACATCGCACTGCTTTAGCACATCTTGCGTCCTTAATGTCTTAAGCTGTTAATAATAATTTAACGGGTTTATAAATAACTTTAACGACACCTTACTCCGCGAAGCTTTAAGTTGCAAATAAGTTGCATCCTAAATGGAACGTCTATATTTTATCGCAAGATTTTGCAAAGTAAATTTAGAAATTTTGTTACGAGCTTATGTCATGAGGTAAGTCATTAATTCTGTTCTGTTTTGTTTGAATTCGAGCACCTTGTTATGCGGAAAAATCGTGTGGTGTGCATATTTGAATGGGACTATTGGATGTTCTATAAGGTTTTAATTTTAAGAGAGGTAGGGCATGGTGATTAATCGCTCAAACTGGAGCTGCCCGAATGGTGAATTACCTCCACCTTATAGAAGACCGCAGCCAAATAACAATCACTTCTGTGTTGTTCTGTTTCTGAGCGTGAGTAAGGTTTCCAGAGCTCCGGGGGCAGCTACATTAGTAGCAGGGGACAAGCCTTCTTGGCAAGGGTGACAAGTCCAGTAACAGATTTGGTATACTGTGCTTGTCGCCCTTAAGCTTACCTCATTACCACTTAACATCAGGTGGAATGAGATCAATCTTGAAGTGTAATATAAAAAAGGCTTATTACATCGGAAATGCTTCAATTAGTTTGCTCTGGAGCTGATTGCTTCGGTAGCTCCCATTTAATCAACCTCTCCACCTGTACACATATTATATTGCCCCCAAATTCGCACGTTCGGTCGTTAAGTCACCATGACTGTATTTATGTGAACATTAAAAATACAGGAGCGACCGACAGTTATCTTCAAACGATTGAGCTGAAATTTTGTATACATGCTTAGTTTAATTTAGAGAATGTACGATGGTATCATTCTCCATCCAATATAGTGGATTATCCAACTTGGCAGACTAGTATTTTTATCTGCACAACAAAATACAAAAAATATATCTACGAATCAAATACCGGACTCGTTATTTTTCTACGCTATTAAAAACAATATGTGTATCGAATAAAAGCTAAGTAGAAAGTAAAAAAATAATAAAAAAGTAAATTAATTGAAAAAAATGTTCATAACTTCAAATTAAATGAAACTAAATTTAGTTACGTACCTACCTATTACAAAATTTAAATTTTATAAAAGGTTGTCGCCAAACGTACCTGTATCTAACAGGGAATGACTCGTATTTAGTAACTTGTTGAAATAACAAATAAATTTGTCTTTTAAATATGCAAATAAATATCACGACAAAACTGTCATAAATTTTATCTTAAATAGTAGGTACATAACTTAGGCGATAACTTGATTTAGTTAAAACGTTTATTTTTATTCTTTAGGTTTCTTAAAGAAAATCTTATATTGAAAAGTTTTTATACAGTTAATTTATTTCTGTTAATATTACTTCTATTTGGTTTCTACCATCTGCCGTATGAACAAGAACTACCTATATACTAATCACACAACATTATAAGCGTCACGCACAATACATGAAGTAATTCCACGCTCCAAGAGAATATAAAACAAGAAATTTATTTATTTTATTTATTTATTTATTAGGCTTATCAACTATTGCAACAATGTTTCTTACTTTAGTAACGTGCGTTGTGGAACTTAGATTAATGTACAACAGATTTACTGATAAACACAACTTGCTCCATGAGGGGCACAGTTAAAAACATAAATACTTATTGTCAATTAAAAATTAGAGCTTAACCCAGTACATATTTGAAAAAGTGTACCTGTTTATAGGTAAATTATTTGAAATCAAAAGAACTATACAATCATTGACGCTACAGTCCTAACGAACCGGTGAGAAGAGTCCCAGTGGAGGTCTAAGTGTTCGCTGAATTTATTATAGAGCTTACAAAGACGTGGAACCGGTGACCAGGCACCAAAGCGTGTCCTGCGGAGTGGCGAAAAGAGGAAAGGAGAACAGGAGGAGAAAAAAACAGGAGGAAATAAAAATAATCTTTTATTTCAGATCAATTATGTACATTTGTTGGTAACAATATACTTAAAAACTACGTTGGTAAGGTACAGTAATATAAAAATACTATTTCTTTAAAAATATATACAAAAACATATCGATAGAACATCACGTCTGTAAGCTACAACTTTCATGACAAAAAAGTTTGTATCTTGTTCCCAGAATTCATCCTCTCACAGCAACCAATTAACGCCAAAACTATACTTAAGTCAGCATTAAACACCAAAAAGGAATCGATGCCGGACAGTATAATTTGCGAGTTCTGATTGTTCATGCTAAATGATACTCATTCGATGTACAGTCGCCAACAGTATACTTAACACTCAATATCTACTCGATATGAGGAAGCGTCCTGTAAAAAAGCTTCGAAAGCGTTTTAATAGGTTCAAATTATATTTTGTTTTTATTTTTGGAAATCACATGGAAAAATACTTCGTAGATCCCTACTAATCCCTGCTATAATATTATAAATGCGAAAGTAACTCTGTCTGTCTGTTACGCTTTCCCGCTTAAACCTCTCAACCGATTTTGATGAAATTTGGCATAGGTATACCTACGTTTAACCTCAAGAACGGACATAGACTATTTTTTGTTAGAAAGTAAGGGGGGGGGGGGTAATGCCACCTTTCAAAGTTTAGAAAATTAGCACAAATATAGCTCTTTTAAAATATAGACTACTTTTTGTTTCGAATATAAGGGGAGATAGGGGTAAAACCGACCATGAAAGGATGTAGGCACAGTTAGTTGTCTTATATGAAAAAAGAGTATTAAGGAATTTATCGAAGTTGAGATTTTTAACAAGTGGCATTTTGTTTAAAATTAATGAAAGTTTATAACGATGATTCAATGAAAACGATAGAAGCCTAAACCACAAATAGATTAGCATACTTAAAAAAATGTGGCCCAATCTGTTATATCGTCCTAATTTTTTACTTTAAAAACTTTTTATTTACTTAAATAAAAATATTATTTTACATCAAACCGCAAATTATTTATGTTTAAATATAAAATAATAAATAATCTGGTTATTCCATTAAATATTGTAAGTTGCACGTTAGAACAATTTTAATTGCAAATTCATAGCTTTTAAAGTAAAAACCAACTTTAATCATCTTATTAAGCTTCTCAAATTGTTTTTTTTTTCGTTCTAGCAAAAATACTGAGCAACGCCCTAGGAATAAAAAGAGTGAGTATTGCACTCTCTCAAACACTTGTGTCTTTATCTGTAGATACTTTCTTAAAACAAAGGTTCCTTCCCCAAACAATGTGTCGAGAGTAGCCTCTAGCGATATAATGACTATAATCAAACCCGGATGCGTAACATATGGAATGGACGGCTCGAATGATAGGTACCAGAGGTGGGAATGCTTAACGAATTGCCAAATATTCGTTTTTAGGGTTATGTAGTGTAGGGTTAAAATATTATAAATTAAAATATTTTAATTTAAGTGAGCGGGGTTGGTTGATATTAGGGGTAAGTTGATAAATTAACAAAAACTGTAGGTACATGACAATCTTGCGCCAAAAAAAAGGTGCAAAAAACCCAAATCAAAATCAGAATGTTGCACTAATGCACTAATTGGTCAAATTTACAATTTACCTGTTAAATATTCGTTCGAAAAATCGTCAAAAACGATTCTTTGATGATCCTACATTAAAATCCCAAAAGGCAATGTAAAAATCTATGGTTTTCCTCCTCCATTCAAAAGCTCCTTCAACAGCCCTCATTCAAAGGACATTCAATTAGCACAAATTAAAAGCATCCGCACTCAAATAAATCACAAATACATTCATCTTCGTTAACACAATTAACAGGCGGAAATGTGTGACGAGAAACGGTTGATTAATATTTTTTGTCATACCCCATAATGTATCTCTTGAAACGTCCGAACGTGAACCCTAAAGTTGAAGAGATAAGGTTCAGAGAAACGATTTAATTACAAGTCCAGTTAGCGACACCCTACAATTTGTTTGGAATGTTTTTTTCTCCGAAAATGTGCCTCGAAGGCGTATTGGTGTATTCACTTCCTTATTCCATGACCGATGAACGAGGTTGAGTTGGTCGCAGCTAGAATGTTGAACGAGAAAATTTGTGAAACGGCTAATTTTTTTTGAAGATTTAAAAAAATATATCTCCTCTCACATGTATGGGACTTAAACCCACAATCTCCAGATAAGGCGTGTAATAAATACTCTTCCAGGTGATCTAGCTGTAAATTCTTATAGGTGACGATTTTTTTCGAAAACTAAAACTGTTTTCAAACTCAAATATTTCTTTATTCAAGTAGGTTACATGTAACACTTTTGAATCGTCATTGAATACAATGCAAAGTGATTCTACTTCCGGTTCGGAACCTATATCTATCGAGAAGACACCGGTAAGAAACTCAGCAGATAAGTTACAGTAGCAGTATCTAACTTATAGCTTTGTGTAGAACACTTTGGACCAAGTCATATAGTTTTATTTTGGTGAGTGAAAAAAGCATGAAGTATTATTTTATTTTAAGAGGTGAGCTGGAGCAGACCAGTCCCCAAAGGTGGCACCTGTTCACAAGCATGACGTATGTTCCAGCCATCGCTTCACTCAACCATATTGAAGGGAATGTAACGACCCGCCACATAGCGCCACCACCCCAGTGACATTTTAGTGAGCATGACTAACTCCCAACTCCCTTTGGAAAGTAATTACAATTTAAGTTATCAAACCAACTATAGGACCCGGAGCACGAAGCAGTAACCTACCTACATCTTATTCTGTTAATTTGAGACTACTTAATAATTCGTGATAGCCATGCATTTCTTATTTTGCATTACCATGTTAAATGATCAGTCAACTTAACGTTTGATGAGATAGCAAAAATCTGAATGATTATTATTATTTATTTATTATTATTAAGCAAACAACACTTTTTTTTATTAAACATGAGGCTTCATAAACCACTTTTAAGTGGTTTTCTGCGACTTTATATATAATTGATTGATGCATAAAAAAGTTAAATTTTGGAAAATATTTTAAAAAATAACCATAGATTGTGGATTTTCTATGTAAAACTCCCTTTTTAATATCTTCCACCATTTTGACCGTAGGCAAAAAAACACAAGATTTTCTCCAAAATTTAAAACAACAGTAATTATATATAAATAAGTTAGTTATATTTATAATATAAAAAAGTAAACTAAATTATTTTATGTTTGTAAAAAGGATAAGAGGCCGACTTAATGCCTATTGGTATTCTATACCTGTCAAAACTCGCAGATTTGAACGAAAATATATACTGGCTGTGAATGAAATAGATTATATGAAACTGACAAACTTAGTGAGCAAATGCATTAAATTACCGTTAGTGCCATTACAAGATGACGATTTAGGTAAAATGCGAAGCGTAAGCTACAATACTGTTATGTTACCAGACATTAGCAAATAGTCGAGTTTCAAATATTTCCTCCCACCCATAAGGCTTCTGTCTCACTGAAGGTGTTATTAATGTCATTTAATTTCAGTTTGCAAAAAAGTATGTATGGACAAAAGTGACTTTGCCTTCATCACAATGGCGTTGTTTGTAGCTGAAGGTATTTATTTATCTCATAATATTTTAGTACTAGATCACTTAATGATTTTAAGATAAAAACCTACCATTTTTAATGCAGTTTAGTTGAAAAATTAGCAGTTCCAAAAAATCGTCAAAAACCTTTGGTTCTTAATGACTTGTGCCGACCTACGACATGACCTACAAGTCGACACAAATACAGCGTCAGCAGAATTGGCGTAGTAAACAACGCTCCATACGTAATGCATGACATCGATATCCTACATCACGATATCAGAGTTTTCGTCGCCACTAAGTATATATACAACGAACCAAGATAGGTAGTTGGGCCTTGGTCCCCGAGCAGATAACACCTAGCTCGGCGGAAGTACTTCCACTTTTAGTAAAGAACATACGTTCCTTACATTGGTGACCCCGACTGAGCTAACATTAGCAGCCATTAAAGAACGGAGCCTTCGCATCAGGCCATGTCTCCATACCCTCAACAGCCAGCTTAGTCACGACAAGAGCACCGGACCACCTCAGCTGACAAAGCCACCTGGTTCCGGGCCCGTGTAATGAAGCAGGCCATCGCAGCCCTACGACCGAGTCATTGGTCCACACCGGCGTAGCAGCAGCTGCCTCCCTGCAACTACACGCATCGGGCACGTGCTTGGACTCCAAAGGGGGGGAGTACTGTACCGACCTACGACATGACCTACAAGTCGACACAAATACAGCGTCAGCAGAATTGGCGTAGTAAACAACGCTCCATACGTAATGCATGACATCGATATCCTACATCACGATATCAGAGTTTTCGTCGCCACTAAGTATATATACAACGAACCAAGATTGGTAGTTGGGCCTTGGTCCCCGAGCAGATAACACCTAGCTCGGCGGAAGTACTTCCACTTTTAGTAAAGAACATACGTTCCTTACAGACTATTGTTTTTGTTGTATTAAGTAAAGATAACTTTTCAATTAGGAACGAATTCACGATTGGCTTCTATCTCACTTGATGATAAGTAATATTGACTGATCATTGTATAGCGCTATCAAAAGTTTGGACAAAATACTTAAAAAAATACGTGAAAATATTAACTCTCTAGCTATCACGGTTCTTGAGATATAACCTGGTAACAAACAGACAAACAGACGGACGGACGGACAAACGGACGGACTCACGAACGGACGGACATACAGCGAAGTCTTAGTAATAGCGGGACCCTATTACTAAGACTTCGCTGTTTTTACCCTTTGAGTACTGATACCAAAGAATGGAGTAACTTCTTCCGTTTTCCCAACGTTATCCTTTACTGCTCTGCTCGTATTGATTGTAGCGTAATGAAAAGTATACAAGAACCTGCCTAGGAGTATGAAGAACGAAACTTGGTACAATTAGTACCAAGTTTCGTTTAAAACCGTCAAGTAGTTTTTGTGTCTATAAAGAACAAACAAACAGACAGACATACATACATTTTACTGATTGCATTTTTGGCATCAGTATCGATCTCTTATTACCCCCTGATAGTTATTTTGGAAATATATTTAATGTACAGAATTGACCTCTCTACAGATTTATTATAAGTATAGATTTCATGTAAAAAAATTACAATAATGCTTGGTTCGGGAATCGAACTCAGAACCAATAGATAAGTTACCTACTTTAAACGGTAATGAGTCCAAATGTACACTTTCCTATTGCCTTAAAATTAGTCTGACAGATAGACATATAATTATCAATCATACTAGAAACTCTATTTGAGGAAGGTACACAGAAACGTTTAGTATCCATTTTAGAATTTAGACCAAAATTTCGATGACTCGCCGAAATAAGGAGTATTTAACCAAAATCAGACCAATTAAGCTCTCTGGAAATAAACGCAGACTCTTCATTTTATATTGAACAAGAATTTGTGCCAGTGTTAACAAAGTTAGTTGACATCTTACAACAAAATCACTGTGAGAAGATGGGCCGGAGCAATTTAGAAAATTATAGAAACAATTTTTAACGAGGCTCACTCTCAAACCTGCTCATCCCCAGGACACGCGAGGTTTTTTGATTCGCGAAACCGAACCTTGCGTCCAAGAAATAAGGTAGTGTAATTGTCTAGTTATAATTGGGCCTGAATCGTAAACCTTTTCGCACGGTGGTGGGACCCAATTTAGGTGAATGGTGCTTTAATTTCACGACCTCCGAAGCCGAGAGGCGAGCGGGCCTGACTTTGGCGAGCGCCATCTCTGAGGTTCCGGGTTCGATCCCCGGTCAGGTCAATATGGGAAACGAACTTTTCCATATTGTCTCGGGTCTGGGTGTTGTGGTACCGTCGTTGTTTCTGATTCCCGTAACACAAGTGCTTAAGCTACTTACCACAGAATCAGAGCAATGTATGTGATGTTGTCCAATATTTATTTATTTAAAAAAAAAATTACGGTAGGTTTCTTAGAGTTTTTTTTTAATTTGAATTGTTCTTTAAATATTTACTCTATGTTAACGAAATCCAAAATTTGGATTTGTCTCTATATAAACTAAAATGCAACCACATCGGTACCTATTTGGAGCTTATAAGCAAACAGTAAACCATAAATGACGACCTCCGTAGCCGAGAGGCAAGCGTGCCGGACATTGGCGTCGCGCCATCTCTGAGGTTCCGGGTTCGATCCCCGGTCGGGTCAATATAGGAAACGAACTTTTCTATATTGTCTCGGGTCTGGGTGTTGTGGTACCTTCGTTGTTTCTGATTTCTGTAACACAAGTGCTTTAGCTACTTACCACAGAATCAGAGCAATGTATGTGATGTTGTCCAATATTTATTATTTATTTATATAAAACACAGGCTAGTTAATCAAACATATTAAAGAAACAGAATAATTTTGTCTCCCCACAACAGCAAGCGCGATACGTGCAGGTTGAATCCCACATCGCAAGGGATGAAGATTAAACATTTCTGATTCTATAAAACATTTAATATTCGCTAGTGCTTCTAATGTGGTGCTGGAGGCGATTACTGAGAATCAGTTGGACTGCACACCGCACAAATATATCCATCCTAAACGAGCTTCATATAAAACGAAGGTTGTCGTCGACTGTGCAACTACGAATACTCACAATGTTTGGGCATATCACTCGCAATGAAGACTCTATGGAGAGACTGGTTATACAGGGGCATGTCGAAGGTCGGCGCTCACGCAGAAGATCGCCAACTCGATGGACGGACCTCATCAAATGTACCACAAACATTTCTCTGAATGAGTGTTGCAGAAGTGCGAACAATAGGAGTAGATGGAGGCAACTGGCAAAAGCTACACTGAAAAGCGATGCATTATGATCACGACCACTCTGTCAAGAGTGCACGACTAAGAAGAAGTGCTTCTAAACATTTCAAAACCTAAATAGTCAGCAAATTGCTTAAAACAGACTTTTGTAACTTGCTATTTAACTAAAATGAAATGAGTTCATATTTTTAACTTTTGTTTACCTTTAACACGTAGATTCTTGAATTTTTCATTCCACAACTTTATAAACAAGAGCCAGCAAGCAAACTTCAAAAAATACTGCTTACCAATAAACAAATAACGTGAATAGTCGAAACTTATTCATGCCGCTACACTTCAATTTCGGACTAGCCGCAAATTGGAATTCCAGCCATTCTATGCCGCCTCCTTGAGATGAAACCACACCGTATACTCACTCAAGATATTTCCTACCACTTACCGCATTGAAATCTACTGTCTACACTTGAACCACAGAATACTGAAGTGCACTGGGTCAAAAATATGAGATTATTATCAGTTTTTTAATTAAATTATTAAAAAATAGACAGGTATTTTTTCATTTTACGAATTAGCAAAAAAACTAAGATAAAACGGTGCCAAGTTGCGGTGTTTGGGTTCGTTACGTTCCTGGTGAAAAATGTACGCAGTTATGACGTCACGCAATATCGATTCAATGTATTGCATGATATTTTGAGCATGTGGAAATTTCAAAATACGTTTTCCATATTTTTGGTTTATCTAAAAGACGGATTTCAAATACAATCCTAAGTCTGTTTCCCTATTTATGAAGGTAAGCATACTACCAAAATCAATTTTTACTTTTATAACCGAAACTAACACACTTCTTACTGAGTCTGAGCCCAATTGTTCTCTGTCTCTCTGTCTTCTTCTGTGTATTGTTATGCTTATTAATTTTTTTTCTGATCCAATTGAAATGGAATTGATACTTTGTTAATTTAGCGTCTTGTATTTTTGTAGTATTATGTCCAATATATTAATTTAATTTTTTTCTGACCCAATTGATACGAAACTGAACTATCTTAAGGTGTTTTGTATCTATCCGACCGTTCCTTGTGTGATCGTTGACTAGCTCCGACGCCTAGAGAAGAGCGGGCCAGGATTTAGCTTTGCGCCATCTTGAGATTCCGGGTTCAATTCTCGATCGGGTCTTTTCTATATTGCTTTGCATGTGGGACTTAAGATAGCAGTCGTTATTTCTGATTTCTATCACACAAGTACTTACCACAGAATTAATGTATGTGATGCTATCCAAAATCTACTATTTATTTATTTATCATGCTTTTTGTAGTTAACTTAATAATTTCAAAGGTTGACTATCGCTCTAATGACTGGTTTAATGTTACAAGACGGGCGGTTACTACCGTTTAGCGTGGTTTGTAGATTGTTCCACTAATGATACGGTTGCTGAGATTCCAAATATTATTTTTACTACTAGCATCCGCTGCTTGGCCATTAAGAAACCATTTAGATTTGTAAAATAAACTTCCAGCCTATGGAAAAAGCTAATTAATAGTTTTACCCGACGATGGCAAAGTAAAATAACAGCCAAGTGCGATTCAAACTAGCACACGAAAGGTTTCATACCATCCCTTCAATCCTACTAATATTTTAAACGCGAAATCGTGTAAGAATGTTTTGCTGTCTGGATTATAATATAGCGGTTATATAATATGTTACGGTTCACATTTTTTCGACAGTTTACAATCTTACTAGATAGATTGTAATCTAACGATGTTTAAAACCTTACGGTGATATATATATAGATAACATTACACTGGGACCAATAGGAACAAAAAATCAGTGGACATGTGACAAAAACCGCGGCGAGCCGCTAATTTATTTATATAGGAATGTGGATTCAACACAGCATACAAATTATTTCAAAACAGAAAATAGTTTTACCGTAGTTTTACATGTAGGTAACCTAGATCGGACTAATGGCCTTTAGAAATTGAGGTTCCCGCCTCCTAAAAATAGCGACTAGAATCGATTTACCCGAACATGTGTCAATTCATCGATTAACACAAGATTTGTACCGCCATCCATATTTCAGGTACACGTACAATCTCGAGCACTTAATAAAACGATTCAAGGGCTCCGAAGAAATCCGGGATACCCAAGGAAGCGAATAAAGACCCAGTATTTGGGGTAACCCTTCCGATTTCGCCTGAGGAATAGGGCGGGCAATTTAGTGAGTGTCGATAAATCTGATGAAAAGGGCTGGAAGGGTGTCGATGATGATGATATCGATAGAAAGATAAATTAAGTCCCTAAGTATATCAAAACATAGCCATCGCAGCTTATGTATATAATAGTACTATCAGCATACAATTTAGAAAAAATATTCAGTGATGTTTGATTCAACATACAATAATTTCAAGTATGGTCAGAACAAAAAAAAAATTAAAGGAGAAGGTCTCCAATGATAACGTTTCAAGAACGGTCAACAGAATTCAAGGTAAATACTCGATATTAGTTCTTACAGCGTCGACATAAGAGTGTCCATGTCCAATAGTCATACATGCTTTAGATCATACCTAGATACATTATTAAGAGAGGTAGGGCAAAGCGATTTATCGCTTGAACTAGAGCAGCCCGACTGGTGAAATACCTCCACCTTACAGAAGACCGCAGCCAATAGCTTCTGTGTTGTTGTTTTCCTGCGTGTGAGTAAGGTTTTCAGAGCTGGTAGGAGCTACATTAGTAGCAGGATCAAGCCTTCAAGGTAAAAGCGACCAGCCCAGTAACAGATTTATTATGTTGTATTTGTCGCTTAAGCTAGGACCTCATTACCTCTTAACATCAAACATGAGGTCAGTCTTGAAGTGCAATATAAAAAAAATACCAAGCATTTTCATAATGAATAACTAATACAGAAATTGTTTTGTTAATGCTTTTAAATACAAAATCCGAAGTTTTTATCTATTATTTTTGTTACTCCAACCCACCTTATTACCAAATAATATTGTAAGTAATTGCATGTTACGAAAAGTTTATGTAATAGAAATAAAAACATATATTTATAACAATTTAACAAGATTAGTTACGTCAAATAAATATTTGACTAGAGTGGGACCTTGTGGTAATAATAATTTGCTTTCAAATAACTTTGTTACGATGTATAATGACACTTCCTGAGATATAAACATATTACGGCTTTATCTACCATACTGTGACATGTACACGTGAATACCTTGTCACATTAAACGTCTATGTAACTAAGCAAGTCAGACAAAGAGTAAATTTGATGTGACAAGGTACTGCATTGTATCCAAACTAAAGATACCGAATATTTATTTGCAGGTAGTGCATTTTGAGTTTTGTTTTAAGGGCATTTAGACAAATATTTGTTTGAACGATGACCACGTGGAGTGGTTAAGGTTGTCTTCCGTCTATCCTAGCATTTAATACGATACAGACATCGATAAACGACTTAATCGATTTGTATCCCGAATTGCATCACTAAAAGCCGAATTGCCGTATCGAGCAGGCGGGTTTGTTTACCCCATGGTAAATATATGGGCATTATTGTATTTGAAGGATGGAATTCGGTTGTTGGCAAAAAGATCAAATGTACGACCGTTTTCGGATTGAAGAGAATTCTGTTGACACCGATTTCGGCGTTATTTACATACTTGACAATATCGGTTATGTGGAGAATAGAATAGAATAGAAAATGTCTTTGTTCATGTAAACTTTTACAAGAGCATTTATGAATCGTCAAGTAAAGTAAACTACTGCCGTGTTCGGAATGTTGATTCTATCGAGAAGAACCGGCAAGAAACTCGATAGTTACTTTTTTCAAAACTGACACATACAACTTGTAGGTTTATATCATGCAAATAAATTAACAATAGTATTAACAATGTAGCTTATGTCTAATGATCGTATTTAATGCTATCAAGTCCAAACATCTTTGTCGTTAATTTATTCCTCTATTTTTTAATGGCCTTGTTTGATTCAACAATTTATTATCAGAGACTTAAATCAATGCTTATGCAATGCAGTGATATTTTTTGGCAGCTTAGAAGGTTTTGATCTCCTACGTTCTATAAAATGCAGTAGTTTAAACTTGCATAATATAGTACACTTGAAAGTTAGTTTTTATGAAGGTATGGCCCAACAGTTAGTAGCTTAATGAAATTCTAAACTAGAATATCATATGTTCATTAAACACTTGCTCATTATTTATAATGACTGCAATTAAAACATCAGAATTTGAACAAGTATTTTAAATTTAATAATAGTTATATGTTGTATTGTTCAGTAATTAACTTTGAATTCACAATATGATTGCACCAGAAACAATGAATTCATGCAGTAATAATTGTGTTATGGCAATTACTTTTATAGGTTGGTTTTTCGTTGGTTCTCAGCAAATTTGTTTGAATGTGTTTCTCCCCAGTTGGGGGGAGGGAGGGGGGGAAAGGGGAGGTTAAAATGATAAGGCTTCGCTGCAGCAGATAGTCCGTTAGGAAAAAAACGTGCCCTCCGTTGCACGAACTTTCTCGTAAACAATGTCAAAAGTTGGAATGGTCACCCATCCAGTTAGAGGCGTGTGGGTATACATCAACCTTTGGTGTTGATTCTTTTGTCGCTATTGAGCTCCTTATCACCTAATGTTGCTTACGTAATATCATTTTGTCAACCCGCGTGCAATATTAACCTTTTATTTGGGACATTACGCCTTGTCATGGTCTGCACCGCCCGGTTGACGAGGAGATCGATTTAACGTTTAATTGTATATATATTGTTGTTTTCTTTTTGTCTCCTCTCTGTATATGTGTACTTATATGACAATGTTGTGATGTCTTTAAGTAATAAATGTTTCTTTCTTTCTTTTTGTCAATACCGCAAAACTGCAGTGCGTTCATACTGCGTAACTGCAAAAGGCACAACATTTTAATATCGCAGCAGGTATAAGAGTTATGGATCAATTAAAGTTACACTCTTTTAAACTAAGTAACAAAAATTGCTACATAGTTCGTCCTGTAAAATATTATAGTCTAATGACTAATGCCCGGTTCCAATATATTACGATTCGTTTCGATTCGTTCAATATTTTACGATGTGTCAAAAATAGACAGTACGTTTTTCTCCAACTGACTACAAGTCTGGAAAGGTTTTAGCTTACGTCTCGTATAAATTCGGCGACCTCCGTAGCCGAGAGGCGAGCGTGCCGGACTTTGGCGTCGCGCCATCTCTGGGGTTCCAAGTGCGATCCCCGGTCGGGTCAATATGGAAAACGATCTTTTCTATATTGTCTCTGGTCTGCGTGTGGTGTCCGTCGTTGTTTCTGATTTCTGTAACACAAGTGGCTTAGCTACTTAGCACAGAATCAGAGCAATGTACCTATGTGATGTTGTCCAATATTTATTGATTTATTTAATTTATTATTGTTATCCGTATTTAAAACGGATCGTTTTTCTTATATTGCAACCCGGCATAAGACCTCTTTTTTTCACCTCCAGTTAAAATCGCACAAAAGCCGATACGCGGTATAACTGGTGAAATACCTCCACCTTACAGAAGACCGCAGCCAAATAACAATCACTTCTGTGTTGTTGTGTTTCTGCGTGTGAGTAAGGTTTCCAGAGCTCCTGGGGGGTGCTGCGTTAGTAGCAGGGGTCAAGCCTTCAAGGTAAGGGCGATAAGTCCAGTAATAGAATAATAATGCTGTACTTGTCACCCTTAAGCTAGGACCTCATTACCACTTAACATCAGGTGGGATGAGGTCAATCTTGAAGTGCACTATAAAAAAAAACTGCTCTTACGCGCTATTGCACGCGCAACAACGATTTGATCTTCTTTCGATTATCTTGCCCCTGGCGAGGATCTACTCTTTCCTTATTTATTTTTCCAGCAAATCCCCATTAATACCTGGAAGATTTAATCCGGACCTATTTTTAATTCCGAACGTTCCAGGATAAACCGTCCAGGATTCGGGATTTCCGGAATTATCACCAGTTCTGCGAAACAATCAATAGACATGCTTTCGAGGAAGTTGTTGTTGAATAATTAAGTGGTCATGTGCGAGTTTTTTCTATCGACATTCGTTATTTACTAGACTATTTTAAGTATGACCCCTTGGAGCAATAGCTACCAATCCTGGATGTTAAACCAAGGGTAGTGGGTTCCAACACCATCTAGGGAAAAGTTCACGTTTAGTATTTATTCTGTGTGTTTGTTTATAACCTACGTGTATTAAGCACACTATTCAGGTACTACCATTGATTTTGGTGTTTATAACACAAGTTATTGAGCTACTCACTTCATCAAATCCATTCACTTTTACATAAAGCGTCGGTAATAGGGACCTTTTTGGAAACCACACCACATTTCTTTCTTAAACTTGACAAAAATTTGCTCAGATATTAATAACGTAATGAATTAATGAAGGAACATCTTTGTTGGTTTAAAATAGTTATTTTACTATTCCTTTTTTTTGTCTTTCTCTCATCTCTGAGTAATTAAAAAATATATAAATATTTATTTCGGAATAAATTCCATATCTTGTTGGCAACAATTAATAACCTTAAAAACTATGTTAGTAAACTATAAGAATAATAATGATAATAATTTATAGAAGTGTCTTTGGCTAGCATTAGCATACGGGTCTAGTAGTCATATTCATATTAATGGCAAAAGTGGATTAACAGCTACAACAGTTACAATATTCGCTTATAGTAAAAACTAATTAAATAACGTTTAAAGAATTTCATAAGTGTCAGTTTATTTTATACTAGCTGTGCCCGCGACTTCGTTCGCGTGGACTACATCCTTTCATGGTCGGTTTTACCCCTATCTCCCCTAATATTCGAAACAAAAAGTAGTCTATATTTTAATAGAGCTATATTTATGCTAACTTTCATATCTCTAACATAAAAAATAAACATTTTCCCATATAAACTTTCAAAGGTGGCATTACTTTCTAACAAAAAGTAGCCTATGTCCGTTCTTGAGGCTCAACGTATACCTATGCCAAATTTCATCAAAATCGGTTGAGAGGTTTAAGCGGGAAAGCGTAACAGACAGACAGACAGACAGAGTTACTTTCGCATTTATAAGATTAGTAGGGATGTAAAATCAATAGCCAGGCCAAATGCTTGTACTTTCAACAGTATATTTTTCACTTAAACCGACCATCAAACGGTAAGTCCTAGAAATGAAAACATACCAAACAGATTCAAGGAATCGGACAAAGAAGCCTCGAGCAATACCTTCATTGAACATTGCAGGAAAAGTGATTCAATACTATAGTTCAATAATATAGGAAAAGTTATTGATTCTGTTGGAAAAGTGTTGCTTTGAATTAATGTTACTGTTCATACACGTATAGCAAAAGCTCGTCCGCCTTAACGAAGTGGGCATAAGAACCAATTTTGAACAACAATTGTTGCCCGTGATTTGTAATGCGACTTTCAAAGCGACGAGTGGCCATTGCAGAGACACAGACAGACAGAACAGACAGACAGACGAACATTTTAAAAATAGTTATTTTTGTGTTGATCTAGTGACCCAAGGTTGGGAGCCTTTGCTAATTATTAGAAATCCCTATAGTCATTAACATATTTAGTGTTTTTTTTTTTATATTGCACTTTAATATAATGAGGTCCTTGCTTCAGGGCGACAAGTACAGAATAAAAAACTGTTACTGGACTTGTCATCCGTACCTTGAAGGCTGACCTCTGCTACTAATGTAGCAGCCCCCAGGAGCTCTGGACCTCACTCACACGCAGGAGCACAACTACTCCGAAGTGACTGTTATTTGGCTGCGGTCAGATGACCGATGACCTTACAGATGTAAGGTAGAAGTTTTCACCAGTCGGTCTGCTCCAGTTTAAGAGATAAATCACTATGCCTACCTCTCCGTGTATTTGCTCATTCTTAAGTTATTAATAAATATGTTTTATTTATTTGTGTAACGTACATAAACGGTATTCATATGCAAAATCTTAAAAAGTTAATCTACATTAATTTAAATTATTTAATTAAGCAGTTTATTTTATTTTAAGGAAAGAGAAATATTTAATCTCCCCTTTCTTTAAATATTTAAAGTTCACTAGTGCGGCGTAAAGAACTATAAAAATCGATTAAGAAAGCGATTATTTCTTTATTATTATATTAGAAACAGAGACTCGAATTTAATTTATAAGCATAGATTTAAAGTTAGTTAACGGTATCTCCGTAAAGCTACAGCGTTAAATACAAATGTGCCGCCATCGCGATTTCTCGGAAACGTTTTTAGTACGAAACTCAGGTCTGTGAAATCGGAAACCGTTTCGACGAACCGCAGTTGTTCGGGGTGATTTCTTTTGTCATTTTCTTCGTAAAAACGTCTTTAAGTAACGAGAGGAAGCGGTAATGTTACTCTTGAATACATTTTACTTAAGAGTTTGTTTTGTTTTTCTTGTTTACTTTACTCAGACTCATATTTTTGTTAAACGTGGTTTTTATAGAACACTATTATATCAAAATATTTAATAAGTTACCGCAAAGCATTATTGACTTGCCCGTATATAGATTTAAGACTCAAATTAAAACATGGCTTATCAAAAAGGCTTATTACACTGTACAAGATTTTTTTAATGATAAAAATATGTGGAATTGTTAAAATGTCCATCTGCACCTAGATAATCTATATTATTAATTTAAATATTTTTATGTCCAATTGTGATGTATGAAATTTATTTTTAAAGAGGATATCTGTTGAGTTTGTTGCGGCGCTTCTTCTCAACAGAACCAACGTCGAGACGCTGGTAGGAAAAAATAATTGACGTGCAAAAGAATTTATTGTAAATCCACTTGCAGAAATAAATCATTTCATTTCACCTGCGGTCTCGGCGAACTTCGTTTCGCCTTAGAGGATTTCCCCGCTTTCTGTTGAAATTGTTCCTGAATTTTCTTTGCTATAAACCTCATGGAGCCCGAGACCTTTCCAACGAATGCAAAACCGTGGAAATCAGTTTGTGCGTTCTGGAGTTATAGCGTCAGGAAGGCAAACCCTACTTATTTTTATATATAGTAGATTTTCCAGCTTTGACTTCTTGTTTCTTTTGTTAACTGGCTTGGTGGAATAATGCTTAGTGTGCCTGGATAAACTAAATAGAAGAAAGGATCGTGAGGCGTTCCTCCCCTAAACTTTAAAAAAAAATTATATTTAACTTTCTACTTTAAAATCGACTTTCTACTTTTGTTTTATTTTTATTTTTTTCAATAATTGATTTTTAATTTGGCTTCGGACCCTTACGACCCACTTGTTTCGACCCACATAATAAAATTCTTCATACGACCCTTTTTGAGTGCTTGTACGACCCGATGTGGGTCGATAGATTATTTTATAGTAAATTTTATTATATTGTAGGACCCCTTCGACCCTATAAAACAATGAAAAGTAATATTGGCAACAAAAGCTTTAAGAATAATATGTATATTATATATTTTTTTATAATTTAAACTTACTCAAATAACAGTAATGTAATATTTGTAGCAATATGTTATATGTTATAATAAAGTTCTCCGACCGACCCGTTTTCGAGGGCCCGTACGACCCGATGTGGGTCGAAAGATTATTTTGTAGTAAATTTTATTCTTTTTAGGATCCTGCCGACCCGATTCTATAAAACAATGAAAACTAATATTGGCAACAAAAGTGTTAAGAAATAATATTTTATTTTACAATTGACAAACTAACTGTGTGTCTTAGTGCAAAATTAGTAATAAGTTTAGCTTCCATTTGTAAAAAAAAAACTACTGAGTTTCTTGCCGGTATTTTCTCTTTAGTTATAGGTTCCGAACCGGAGGTAGCTTCATTTGCTTTATATAGAGACTATTCATAAGTATTGTATTACTAATGTAATCTACTTATATGAATAAAAAAGATTGACTTTGACTTAGACTTTGACCCCCCCATTTTAGAAAACGATGGCATGTTGCTGGATGGGGGCTCGTCACGTTACTGGTGCGTTATAAATGTACCCACTAATGACGTCATAGGACAATTCACTCAAGCGTTTCGCTGTTATTTTTTTATAAGGTCGAAAATACAAGAATATGTGTATGTGATTGAAAACAAATGTTTATACTGCTTTCCTTATTTTTATTCTCACGAAATAATGTGAACAAAGTCACGGGAACACATAGGTGTAAGACAAAGTACAAAATCTTCGTCTCCTGCCTACCCATCACAAATGTTAGACGAAATTGTATTACATTATCCAAGTCACGCTTAGGAGCGTGCCTTTGTTTCAATATTAGGTGACGGACGGACACATGACATGAAACTGGAATTACTATAGTGCACATCTGGCCGGTATGATAGGGTTCAGCAAAAAAACCGGTCAAGCGCGAGTTGCGATCACGTGGAGATGGTTCCGTCGACGATAGAGTCAAGTCAAATATTTCTTTACTAGCTGTGCCCGCGACCGCGTTCGCATACATACTTTCATGGTCAGTTTTATCCCTATCTCCTCTAATATTTGAGTTATTTGTGGCAAATTTCATATCTCTATCTTAAAAAATAAACATGTTCCCACATAAACATTCATTAATAGTATTACCCCCATCCCCCCTTATTTTCAATACAAAAATTAGCCTATGTCCATTCTAAAGGTTCAACGTATATCTATACCAAATTTCATCAAAATCATTTCAGTGGTTTAGGCGTGAAAACCGAACAGACAAACAAACAGACAGACAGTTACTTTCGCATTGATATATTAGTGTGGATAGTTACGATACGTTTCTTCTTTCTAATGTTATAAACGCTCGTGACCACGGTCAGTGCAACCTAACCAAAACGTCGGGCAGTAAGTAGTAATAACTACTTACTAAATAAAAATGGTGTCGCGTTTTGACCCGTTAATTTATTTTAAATGTTAAATAAGGAATGCGAAAGTTTTTTTTTATATTGCACTTCAAGATTGACCTCATCCCACCTGATGTTAAGTGGTAATGAGGTCCTAGCTTAAGGGCGACAAGTACAGCATAATTAATATGTTACTGGACTTGTCGCCCTAACCTTGAAGGCTTGACCCCTGCTACTAATGTAGCACCCCCCTAGAGCTCTGGAAACCTTACTCACACGCAGGAACACAACAACACAGAAGTGATTGTTATTTGGCTGCGGTCTTCTGTAAGGTGGAGGTATTTCACCAGTCGGGCTGCTCCAGTTCGAGCGATAAATCGCTATTCAAATTCAAATTCAGGCAGAGCCCATAGATATTAGTAACAGTTTATTCTTCCAAAAACTAGTGTTAGTAGATATAATTTTACTGAATTATTATTATTATATATATATATTTTATTTTATTGGTGGATTGTCACCCACCTTTGAATAATCGGTGCATCCCATCGGTCAATAAAAACCCTGAGGATACCGTTGGTGCTGCCACGCAAGCGAGTTAACGCTGAAGCGCAACGCTTTCTCATGATGGCGCTGAATCCGTCTATTCGCGCTTCCGCGAACATTCCAGACGCACACCGCCATGGCAGCCCCAACAATACCCTGAGGGCATTATTGTATTGCACACGTAGATTGCTATATGCCCGCAAAGTAAAGCTGGCCTGACAGTATGCTTTAAACAGCGTTAGCTTGACCGATGTTGTGCACTGAGCGAACCCATGCCCTATCGTTCTAAAGAAAGTCTTAAAGTTTATGTTTGTAAATGAACAGTTCATATTTTTACATATCGAGGACGGTGTATCCATCATTCACAACCAAATAAGTTCCCATCGCGGCACCGATATTGAGTGATTTACGATCCACAGCATGTTGTCGTTCGATTTTAGTCCTTAGGCAGAAGACATAAGGACGGTCCGAAGTCTAAAGCGTGTGGTGTGCTTTTGTCTGTCTATACCGTCAGTGTTAACGTTCGCGCGACACGAATAGATAGGTTACTGGAGCATAAAGTTTACTTGAAGCGTTACTAAATGTAATTCACTGATCGACATGAAATATAGTACTCGTACCTATAGGTATCAAATTTGTCAGATTACCGTCTCGTAAATGTCTTAACGTTTTTTCATTCAGCTTGCGTAATACCTTTACAAATAACGAAGTGTTAGATAATATAATTTGACGACCTCGGTGGCGCAGTGGGTAAGGTAGGCGGCCAAAGCGCGAAAGGTCCCGGGTTCGATTTCCGGTCGGGTCAATTTGGAAAACGAATTTTTCTAAATTGACTTGAGTCTCCGTGTGCTGGGATGACGCCCCCAGTTAGTATCCGTCGTCTGGTACTCATACTACAAGGGAAAACATTAGTTTGAGACCAGGTGATAGGTGTGATTGTCTGGCTCATTTATTTATTTATAATTGAAGACATGGAATAACATACATTTTTCAACTCCCCTTGCGGTGCGGGAATCAGGAATTCAAAGTTCGCTAGTGCGTAAAGTACTATAAAAAAAAATAGAATAACCTACTCTAATATTTTACTATTCATAATATGTCAAAAATAACTATCCGTTGTTCTCTAACTGACTACGAGTCGTTAATACCGTTCCATAATTAACTTTCTTTACCAGCTGCCATCAGTCGTCCGTCGGTCGTTTTTAGCTCTCGTCTCGTACCTAATTTATGAGATACCGTCCGTAAATAGAACGGATCGTTTTTCAGATTTTTTTTTTATATTACACTTCAAGATTGACCTCGTCCCACCTGATGTTAAGTGGTAATGAGGTCCTAGCTTAAGGGTGACAAGTACAGCATAATAAATATGTTACTGGACTTGTCGCCCTCACCTTGAAGGCTTGACCCCTGCCACTAATGTAGCACCCCCCAGGAGCTCTGGAAACCTTACTCACACGCAGGAACACAACAACACAGAAGTGATTGTTATTTGGCTGCGGTCTTCTGTAAGGTGGAGGTATTTCACCAGTCGGGCTGCTCCAGTTTGAGCGATAAATCGCTATGCCCTACCTCTCTTAAAGATTATGTAATTTTTAAACAGATGGAAAAAAAATGCAATGTATTTTGATATGGCATATTTAGTTAAAGTTTGCTGTATAAGAGCTGTGTGAAGCACTGCAAAAACAGTAAATATGAAATATGTTGCTATTAAAAAAAGCCTTTAAAAAAATTCAAGTGTCGATACTTTATTACTACGAGGTTATTGCGTATCTTTTACTTGTGATCTTTAAATTTGTGCGGTTTTTGGTGCCGATATTCAAATTAAGTTAGTTAATAACGCAGTTTACAAACTTCAATAAAAGCCAACTAATTCTTTAAACCACATATTTACAAATATAAAAACATTACAAAAAATAAAAATCTTCTAAAATTGGGCCTTGTGGGATCGATCCCAAGATGCTGGCAGCATTACCTCGCTGAATAGCCAACGAAATACGCTGTGCGAGGTAAGTGCCAGCCCTGGGGTCGCCCGAAGTATGGACCAGCTTTTTTGCCAAAAATCCGTACAAATTTTTGGCATCAGTTAGTTTGAATTTATCCATGCCTTTTTCATTCACTGATCCCACTACTTCATTGAGTAGTATCATTTTCGATACTATTTAAACGAGACCTCAAAATCGGTACGCCGATCATTCACAACCGAATGAGTTTCGATCGCGGCTTCGATTCCGAATGATGTGCCATCGACAAGAGCGCTCACACGAGTCGAATAAATAGCTTACACGCATTTAAGCGTAACTAAATGATTTAACAGCTTTTTAAGCTAAGTTTGCTATACTGTAAATAATATAATTATTATAATAGCTGTGCTGATGTACGACTGCGTTTGCGTGGACTACAGACTTATTTTCATATATGTATACTTTCATGGTCGATTTTACCCCTATCTCCCCTAGTATTCGAAACATAAAATACACATTTTAATCCAAGTTAAACTTAAATAATCTAAATTTTCTCACACAAACTTTCAAGAGCGGTATTACCCCCATCCCCGAAAACTAAAGGTAGCCTATGTTAAATCTAGAGTGTTAACGTAAGTATACCGATACTAAATTTCATTAAAATCGGTTCAGTGGTTTAGGCGTGATAGCCGGACAGACAAACAGACTGACAGGTGTGCGGGTAGGGTTACTTTTGCATTTATAATATTAGTAGGTATGGATTTGAAATGTGAATCTATACCTATACTAATATTATGAAGAGGAAAGATTTGTACCTATTTTTGTATGTTTGTAATGAATAGGCTCAAAAAGTACTGGGCCAATTCAAAAAATTCTTTCACCAATAGAATGCTACATTCTTCCAATTTGACATAGGCTACAAAATTAGGGATCCTTGGTAAAATTTGAAAAATTTCAACAGAAAAGCGGGAAACATTCTCTAAGGCGAAACGAAGTTCACCGGGACCGCTATCTTATATATGTTAAATTTGTCGAAAAGATATCCAGTTTTGATAGTTGCAACGTGCACTTACATTATTTTGTTATACTTAATCTGTAAAAAAAGTTAATTATACACATTTCTACTGAAAAATGTTTCATCTTACTCTCAATCTCCCTGTAAACTTTAATGAAGAATATTTACGACTAGCCTAAACTTCAAATTCAGCAGCAATTACACCAACACAGGCCTAATGGTTTATTAACCTGAAACAGACTGTTAAAACGTGTTCAACTCAACCGCAAATTTAAACAAAATACAACTTTCATTTCACATTACACAAAGTTAATACAAAGTCGAACAAATGAGCATCAAGTATGAAAGTGTCCGCCAAGCTGTTATTACTTCGTAGAAATAATTTGCTTTAGTCACTCAATATGTGCGCACAAACGCATGATTATAGGATCAAAAGCCAGCTCAACTAATATCAGACTAGATACAGTTGAAGACGTATATTGAATTTGAATATTTCGACTTGTCTAACCAACTGAGCTGAGCAAGTTATCGTAGGCGATGACATTTTTCTGCTGTATCAAACCATTAGCCTTCGGTAAGTGCCCTCTGCCGAATATGTTTAGAACTACATACTTAACGGCCCGTGGTACATTCGTTGCAGAAATGTTTGAAAACCACGGAATCGAAGACACCTTGGCATCTTAATCGATTTTTTATATAAAAAGGTGAAGTTAAGGTCGTGGGTTCGGTTCCCGCACCGCAAGAGGAGATAAAAATTTTCTGTTTCTAATACATATTCACTTCAGCTTAACAAGATGGACGATACTGATATTATGAACCTGAAGATTTTATTTTTATTTAATATCGGAAACTTCTGGTTCGAATTAAAAACAATTTGTGTTATATATATAACTAGCTGTGCCCGCGACTTCGTTCGCGTGGACTACATCCTTTCATGGTCGGTTTTCCCCTTTCTCCCCTAATATTCGAAACAAAAAGTAGTCTATATTTTAATCCAAGTTTTGAGCTATATTTGTGCCAAATTTCATATCTCTAACTTCATAAATAAACATTTTTCCATATAAACTTTCAAGGGTGGTATTACCCCCATCCCCCCCTTATTTTCTAATAAAAAGTAGCCTATGTCCGTTCTGGAGATTCAGCGTATACCTATACCAAATTTCATCAAAATCCGTTCAGCCGTTTAGGCATGAAAGAGTAACAGACGGACAGACAGACAGACAGACAGAGTTACTTTCGCATTTATAATATTAGTATGAATAGTATGAATAGTCCATTTATTATTTAGAGGCTTTAGGCTATAAAACATCACGCTGTGACCAATAGAAGCGAAGAATCAGTAGAAAATATTTATATATATATATATATATAAGACGGAAATAGTACGCGTTGGAAGCCAAGGCATGCAGTTAACCTTTTTATAATAGTTTATTTTATTTAAAATACTCGTAGTTCAGAAATGAAAGACTCCGACTGTACCTTCAAATTATTCACTAGATTTAGTCAAAAAAAGATTGTGACATTTAAAACACAAGTTGTGCCGCGATTAAACTTAAGTTAAATTGTAATTACCTAATTAATGCCTGATATAAATTTGTGAAATATATGCTAAATGAGAGCTTTAATTTAAATAAATATCTGACATCATATGCATTGAATTGATCCCGAAATAAGTAACTTAAGCACATATGTTGTGGAGACCATAACCAGGTTGTACTACAATGAATCCTTAAACACATTTATAAACTCCCAGGCACAGAAGAACACAAATTTTGATTACTGTATCCTGAGAGGGAATCTAATCCACTACCTTGGTTCAATGATCAATGATGTTTTATTGGAGGCAAAGGCCTACATCATTCAAATTAAATCATCGCTACAACAATTGTAACTATTGTCAAAATCAATGTCAAATATTGGTTTATATAAATGGGTTACATGAAATACTTTTGAATGGTCATTGAAAACAATGCATAGTAATTCTTATACCGGTTTTGAACTTATATGTACTGCGAAGAGACCGGTAAAAACTGGCTTTTACCACCTCATATACTGCCAATATCCATCATAATTAAATTTTTCTCAGATCTCAAAGTCCAGGGTTCGATTATTGATTCATATATACATTTTATGCTCAGAAAATATATGTATATACAAGTAGAGTTACATACTTAAAGATTTTTATCTAATCTAAGTAAAAATTTTCAGCAGAACAACGTTTAATATATATTTAGGTACTATGTTTTTTATCATCAAAGTATGTCTAAGGGTATTTTTTGCAATATATCTTTTTTTAAACTATTAATGTTATGATCGTTAATCATATATTTTTTGTGATCGATTCTTCATCATTCCATACTACTGTTCCCGAACACATAAAAAAACGCTCTGCATGATCCAACACTTGACTGGTAGTTAATGCTCCTAGAATAAGGACCATCTTTTGTACTTTTTGTGTAACAACGGTTTACTAACTTTATAACACAAAAAGTAAATAAATTATGCGAGTGAAACATTGACGGAAACTCATTATGTAATAGGCTATATCCACCTCGTACGAATAATCAAAATAAATTTAAACTCCCAAACAGCCGCATGGCAATGTTCAGTTCCAGCCCATATTGTAGCGCAATTAAAATATATAACCATTTACCAAACACACTAAGGCTAGAGACAAACATAAATATTTTTAAAAGAAATCTAACACAATTCCTAACTACAAAGTGTTTTTATAGTATTAATGAATATTTCACAGACCATTAAAAATTACATTTAATTTTAGTACAATTGAAATATAGTGCTCCGTTACACGTTCATAGGCTATGCCCAAAAGGGTAACATGTTGTACTGGCTAAATTATATTACCAACTGATTTACATTCATGAATGCAATAAAGAACTTTGAACTTTGAACTTTGAACGGTAGTTTCTTTATTAAATTTTGAGACCTAAAAGTGATAAATCATACAAATTGAAAATACTTATTTTATAAAGTTTCGCGAACATAAAAATAGTTGTACAGTCGACGGCAAGTCAAGGTAAACACCTGCAGTACGATATTAGTCCTTATCCGTACGACATAAGATCGGTATTGTACCGACCTTATGTCCAAAGTGGAGTCTGGCATGCTTTTGTCTGTACCTACTTCTAGGTTATGACCAGACACAGGACAACCCTATTAGGGCAAATTGAAATTTCTTTCTACTAAAAAGCTTTTTGTAATTACTTTCATGTTTTCTGTAAACGCATTTGTTTTAAAAATAATTGTTTACCTTAAAACTTAGTCCAAGTTTTAGCGATTGGAATTCACGAAGATGAGTGCCTCAAAAATGGATTATTCTAGAAATGGCCGAAATTCCGTTATTGACATGAATTCCAAATACATATACTTTATTGATCATAATTACAGATAACCTAACTGAAACGTCGGGCAGTAATAGCTACTAAAAATGGTGTCGCGTTTTGACCAGTTCATTTATTTAAATGTTTAAAATGGAACGCGAATGTTTTAAAGTTTATACATATCATAGATGATCGGTATTCATATAAATGTCATATTCGAGTGGGACTCTCTACATATAATATGTCTTTTGGCATACGGTACTATGTTTATTTAATGTACAAAATAATTTCATAGTATCTACTAAATCTTGTTAAACAAAAAGAAATAAATATTAAAATGAAACTTTTTACTAACTAAAAAAATATAATAAATCATTAAAAAACCAATCTCAAATAAATTTACCGTGTTTTTTCTTTATCCATTCTCTAGTTATGGTCTTCGATAAAATAATACCATTAAAGCATAGGCGTAGGCGTGACGACCTGGATCAAGGTTAATATCAAGGTTGACAAGACTTGGCACCTGATAGAGAGCGCAGAAAGTGTATGGGAGAAGCCTTTGCCCAGCAGTGGGACAGTTTATAGGCTAAGTAAAAAAAGCATAGACATACGTAATTTTTTTGTGCTGATAAAACTAAAAGCTGAAATAAACTTGCCTATGGAAATTGTTTTATTATTAAAATATTACATTATTAAATAAATAAAAAAAAATGTTTTATTCAGTTCAAAAAAGAGAGTACAAAATTTAGTTACTGTTATTACAAAATTTAGATTACTTCATTTATACAATAACTTAACAGTTTCGCTGGACTTTACACTAGGATTCCCTGTGTCGTGAAGATAATCTTGAGTACTAGCAAGTTACTTTTTACTGTAATTGAAATCTGGTATAAAAAAACATTTTCTTTAAAAAAAAAACGATCCAAGAGGAATGGTCATATGAATAATAAAAACAGAGTTATACAAATATATGGTCATGCTTTCGATTTTACGTAGTAAGCTTTATTGTTGTGATATAAAAAGCTTTTTTTTCTTTCTTTAATCTAAATGAGCACTAATAGAGATAAGAAAACCAATTATCCAAATGGAATCACATGCAAGTACCTTTTGAATTACGCAAAAAGCCCGGAACGGACTTTGGCCGGAGACAAATGCCGGGTAAAGTCCGTAACGCCATAAGCCGTAGAGGTCATAAATTAACTCCATCTGCTATGCGCTAGACACATGGTTTTGTTATGTAATTCATTAGGAATAAGATGTTACCAAATTATATGGTCGCTTGCCAGTTAATGCGAAAGCTAAGATTTTTTTCGGCCAGTCAATACAAATGTTTTTTTCATACAACATTCATGTGTTGAACATTTGTGTTTAATGTTTCTGGAGTGTTTTTTTTAGAAGCACAGTATATTAGCTCCTCCCAGCCTAATGGTAAGCAAGAGAGGGACCCACATCGCGATGACAACAGATTTGATTACTCTTAGATACTCCTTTTGAAGGAATCCATTTCAAAAGAAGAAGAAAATATATCAGCTGGCAAACAGTTCCACTTTATAATGGATTTTTAAAATGCAAATACATTAAAGTACAAAAATATCGAAAACGTGTCCTAATAACAATCACTCCGGTGTTGTTGTGTTCCTGCGTGTGAGTAAGGTTTCCAGAGCTCTTGGGGGTGCTACATTAGTAGCAGGGGTCAAACCTTCAAGGTAAGGGCGACAAGTCTAGTAACAGTTTTACTATGCTATTCTTTTCGCCCTTAAGCTAGGAACTCATTACCACTTAACATCAGGTGGGATGAGGTCAATATTGAAGTGCGTTATAAAAAAACCCTATATGTTAATCTAGTATGTCATCTCTCTTCCTACCAAATTTCATCCCAATTCATTTAGTAGTTTTTTATGTGAAAGAGTGACTTAACTAACAACAATTAAATTTATTCTTACAAATTTTTACTTTTTAATATTAGTAAAACTTATTGTGTTATTTTTGACACGGTTATCACAGTTGATTTAAAAATTTTCTTCACACAAGTGCTTAAGCTACAACTTTTAGGATCATGTCATGTCAATGAGAGTTATGTTACCTAATATTTGTATTTTCAATGTATTTATTTTGCATCAACTTAAAAAGTGAAACTTGAGTATAGTTAGAATCTTCAAATTCGGCATTCTCAGTCAGAATTTGTGTAAGTATTTAGGTGTTACCACAACATAGCAAAGTTCATGTTTGATATTAACCGGAAACCGAACCTGGAACCTCACAGATATCTCGACGCCAAAGTCTGGGCTCTTGCTATGGAAATCGTCGAGAACTTTTATGCTACTCATTTCCGTACCAAACTTATAGATTTCTTTTTTAGCCATATTATATTTTCGCTTCCAAGGTAGCTTAGGCTTTACCAAAACAATACTATCTGCTTCCAAGACAACTACGTTAGGCTTAGTCTTCATCCAGGGCCGGATTATGCGCCATAAGGGACGACTAACGCGTTTTATTTGGGCTAAGGGAATCTTCTAACGTTGATTCGGTTTACGTTTCGACAAACTTGAATGCGTACTTAGGTATGATTTAGTTGAGTGAGTATGTATAGGTCAGTTCTTAAGCTGGCGTTTGCGTTTTCAAGATTCACACCGATGTAGTTTTATGATTATCAGAGTTCGGAATCGAACATGAGATTCAGAGATAGAGAAACTACTTTCACGTCGCGCAATCTCAGACCCGGGTTCGATCCCCGGTCGGGTCACTAAGGGAAACTACTTACTAGCTACTTACCATAGAGTTAGAGTCAGGTATGTGATGTTCATTTCCCTTATTGACTCGACCGGGGATCGAACCCGGGACCTCAGAGATGGCGCGACGCCAAAGTGCGACCTGCTCGCCTCTCGGCTAAGCTCTATGGTATAAAATAAACTTTACATTTGGTCATGTGTTTATCAAAAGTCACATTCATATGTAAACATTCCTTTGTTCTATTTGAAATCTCATTAATCGAACTAGAATTTATTTCTGTTAACCAATGTATTGTTATGCGACTATTGGAGTGCACGAAATGCAATCACGTTGCTATTTGAATTCCATTGCAATACAATGACGAGTAATTGTCTGAAAAAAAAACAGTAATCGAAAATAAATTGTCAGTCGATTAGGACGGATTATGTACCTACCTAACTTTTACATTTTTTTAGTTCTTTAAAGTTTAATCTTCATGAATTAAAAATAAACTCGTGTTTTATCATAATATTACAATTATTCATGTAGGTTAAAGGTAACAACAGGTATCGTTGAAATTATACTTAAAAAGGGGGAATAAAACGTGGTATCGTCATTATTACAGCTGTAAACGTAAAAATTAAAAATAAATATAGTTGACTGGCTGTGCCCGCGACTTCGTTCGCGTGGACTACATTCCTTTTATGGTCAGTTTTACCCCTTTTTCCCCTAATATTCGAAACAAAAAGTAGTCTATATTTTAATCCAAGTTTCGAGCTATATTTGTGCCAAATTTCATATCTCTAACTTCAAAAATAAACTTTTTCCCATATAAACTTTCAAAGGTGGTATTACCCCTATCCCCCCATTATTTTCTAATAAAAAGTAGCCTATGTCCGTTCTGGAGATTCAACGTATACCTATACCAAATTTCATCAAAATCGGTTGAGAGGTTTAAGCAGGAAAGCGTAACAGACAGACAGACAGACAGAGTTACTTTCGCATTTATAATATAAGTAGGGATTTCATTGAAAGTATGATAAATGTATGATAAACAAAATTTGTAAATAATATTGCCTATATGGAGTTCAAAAATGGGGGATGAAAGCTTTTCATGAAAATTTAAAATTAAATTTTGTTAAAAAAAATCTATAAAAGTGTCATATAAATGATATTTTTGTCAATATTTTCAGATTTATTTAGCTATAACGATAAAAAAAAATTTGGTTTTAAATTAGCTAAAGAGAAATACAATATTATGTTTTTTTTTTCAAAGCGACCGTAATATTTAACGTAACGTAACCGTTTAAAGATATACTAAAGTTTGTTTGTTTGTTTCAGGTACGTCTAAGAAGTAATGATAATGCGAAGAGTTCATCAGATGGAGCAACTTTTAACCCTTACTCTGAAACCAATCCAAGAACTCTCCTAATATTTGTCAGGCCGTGTATTTCAAGGATCTTGAAGGTATAAAAAATAGTTATCTAGATTGTCCAATCAGGGTAGTTGAAGGGTTAGCGTTGTAGATCTGTTTTATTGGCTTTAAATTTATCATTTAACTAGCGGTCCCGGCGAACTTTATTTTTCCTTAGAGAATTTATCCCGCTTTTCTGATGAAATTTTGTAAAATTTTACCAAGGATCCCTAATTTTGTAGCCTATGTCAAATTGGAAGAATGTAGCATTCTATTGGTGAAAGTTTTTTTTAAATCGGCCCAGTACTTTTTGAGCCTATTCATTACAAACATACAAACATACAAAATAGGTACAAATCTTTCCTCTTTATAATATTAGTAAGATGTAACCTGTATGATGATATTTATATATTATAAAGGTATTTAATTGTTTATTATAGTTTTATTTATTTTTACGTATTTTTTTATATTTTAATCTCGTTATGGTATTTATATTGATATTTTTTGTTAGTATTTTTCTCAAACATTTTGACGGGTGTACCTGTTTCTCGATGTCTACTATTTCCTCTACCTAAAGGTTGTCTGGAAGAGATTGTTTTCTAGCAATAAGACCGCCTATATTGTACTTAAATATGTCTGTAAAACCAATTTCTGTAAATTTTCTGTGCAATAAAGTGTATCTGTCTATCTATCTAACCTGTTCTGTATGCCTGGGGTCAAAGGTTCGAATATCACGCAGCACAAACAAGAATGTGGTAAATATATTTTTGTACAATATATGTGAACATAATTAATGTGATACAATCAACATCGCACGTATTAATTACTTCTTCAGATAAGGGAATCTTCCTCTTGATAATTCCACTTCCTATATCATAATCAGCTTACTTGCCATGGAAATTAATCTAATATATGAATATGTGATGTAGTTAATATTGAAATAGGTTATTAGTTATGCCGAACTACCCTAAGATCCTAAGATCAACAGCACGTCAGACTGTACGTTATGCGCTTGGCGTCGTCCTTATGCCATGCGCATAAGAACCAATATCGAACTGAAAGTGTATACGTCTTTAGTGTTTTTTAAGGACATCATTCTCAGTCATCATTCTTTTTATGGGATATTAGTAGACTAATAGTAGTAAAAATATACAAACTGTTCAACTTTATAATATAAGTAAAGATTAGTATAAATAGCGCTTTATGAAACCATTACCTCCGAATGTTGGTGCACAATGTTCCACCTTACTCTGGAGATATGTCATAAATTAATATTTTAAGAGGGGTAGGGCATAATGATTGATCGCTCGAACTGGAACAGCCCGACTGGTGAAATACATCCACCTTACAGAAGACCGCAGCCAAATAACAATCACTTCTGTGTTGTTGTGTTCCTGCGTGTGAGTAAGGTATCCAGAGCTCCTGGGGGGTGCTGCATTAGTAGCAGGGGTCAAGCCTTCAAGGTAAGGGCGACAAGTCCAGTAAAAAATTTATTATGCTGTACTTGTCACCCTTAAGCTAGGACCTGATTACCACTTAACATCAGGTGGGATGAGGTCAATCTTGAAGTGCAATATATAAAAAAAAATAACTTCAATTTACATTATGATAGTTTTAAATCGTCATTAAATATATAACGAACCAGTTACCAGCAGGAAAACTATTTCTACCGATAAGATACAGCTAAACACTCTATATGGTACAGTAGCAGTATATCACCTAAAACTAAACATCAAACTCAGATTAGGTTTGATGAGGGTAATGAAAATTAAGGATACAGTTTTAAGGTAAGCTGAAATACCAATTCCCAAAGGTGACACCTATTCGTGTGACGTACGTGTCAGCCATCGCTAAACTCACCCGTTAATTGAATGAGCAAAATTAGATCTAGTACTCAGAACCTCAACGGAAACCTCACCTTCCAAAATAGATCTAATTTGCTTCCAAAATTAGGTTCCTACTTCGAGCCTATTGAACAATTCGAAGATTTTGTCGGCCGACGAAAAATCTGTTTCCTCCGTGCAATAAATTACCCCGATTCATTTGACAATCGAGCTTAAATAAAAGTCCCTAGTAGGAGCGTTCAAGTCGCGTCGGGCCTCATTTTACCAATTCGCCTCAATTTTCGGGGCTATCCCGGGTACTCTGGGGTAATCCTGGAGCTGATACCCGGGTTAAGGTATAAGAGGAGGAGTTTTAAATAGAGGAAAGATTGCCACCATTTTTGCAATAATTTGAGGTTAAGAGAGGCAGGGCAAAGCGATTTATCGCTCTAACTGGAGCAGGCCGACTGGTTAATACCTTACAGAAGACCGCAGCCAAATGACAATCACTCCGGTGATGTTGTGTTCCTGCATGTGAGTAAGGTTTCCAGAGCTCTTGGGGGGTGCTTGCTACATTAGTAGCAGGGGTCAAGCCTTTAAGGTAAAGGCGACAAGTCTAGTAAGTTTTACTATGCTATACTTTCTTTCTTTTCTTTCTTTTACGAATATCACATAAAGAAACCCCTCGCGTAGCTTACTTCGTATGACTTTGATTTACTTTTCTTTTTTTACTCTATGTATTTGATTTGGTAATAATGTGGTAAAACTACTAACGCCACACAATACACTAATGTAATGGCTTATTTATTGTTGTTTATCATGATTTTTCTTTAGATTATTTACGCACTTTTTCACTATTACCGCACACATACACAGATTCTTTGCATGACCCAAGGGTTGACTGGTATAGTATGCCCCTAGCATTAAGTCCACCTGTTGTAATGTTTTGGTCCATAAAGATTTCAAATAAATAAATAATCATAATCAATTAATTTATTTATATTGGATACAAGTATTACTTATGCATCGTCAAAATTAATACAAACCAAATTTGAAGCTACAGCTGGTTTGGATCCTAATCTTACCGAGAAGAATCCGGCAAGAAACTGAGTAGTTATCCTAATCTTTACAATATTTAGGACTAGAGAACTTAAAAATATAGTGATCAAGTGAGCAGACAATAGAGCACTCCGTTGCCAGTTCAGCTAAACTTGGGCCAACGCCCAAGACTAAGCACGTAGCTTCATAAATCCGCGAATTCTTAGGCGGACGCGTCTCGAATAATTTATATTAAAGAGTTACGGGTGTAAGTGCGATCTGAGGATCTGCGAACATGGCTGTAATGCCGGGAAATAAATAGCCTGCTTACAGAGGTGTTGGTTATCCGCAACCTAGCTTGCTAAATAACTGCATATGTGGCAGCCCTGTATCTGTGGCATGCAAAAGGGGGCAAATTGGGGCATTTTTTTATATTGGACTACAAGATCGACCTCATCCCACTTGGTGTTAAGTGGTAATGAGATCCTAGCATAAGCGTCACGTACAGCATAAAGCTGTTACTGGACATGTCGCCATTACCTTGAAGATTTGACCCCTGCTACTAATGTAGCACCTCCTTAGGAGCTTTAGAGACCTGACTCACACGCAGGAACACAACAATACCGAAGTGATTTTTATTTCGCTGCGGTCTTCTGTAAGGTGGAGGGAGGTATTTCACCAGTCGGGCTGCTTCAGTTCAAGCGATAAATCACCATGCCCTACCTACTATTATTGGATTAGCGAGATTCTAAAAATACTCACAAAGATAGATTCAGTGAAACACACAAAGCATGTCTCTTCGGAGATTTAAAAAAGTACTTCAAGCCTAAACGACTAAAAGTAATCAAAATGAAATGGCCTAGTGTATTTACATAGAAACTCGTTCAATATCGAGATTGCGACCGTTTCCTTAAGGGATTTACCAGGCTTTTAATCAGTTGTAAGTGCTAGTAATATCAGAAGCGGTACCTACTTCAAATGTCAGGCAGCGAAAAGTGTATTTGATATCATGACTTCTGTTTCAGCTTATCAAAAGATGATGCTTGATGAACTTTGAGGGCCCTGTCCCACTCAAACAATGGGTATATTTTGCAGGCTGGTACTAGTTTTTGCGGAATGCCGATATTATTTTTGACACATATTTAGCACTGTTTTTATTACATACTAGCTGTGCCCGCGACTTCGTTCGCGTGGACTATACAGTTTTTCCAGATTTTTCCCGTTAACTTCCGTTCCCGTGGGAATTTTTCAATATCCTGTTGCAACTAAGCTTTAAGTTTACTAAGGTTACCTGCATGCCGAATTTCAAGCGTCTAACTTAAGCGGTTTAGATTTTTCATACAAAACGATTTGCCGCTAATTCCCATTTCCGTGGGAATTTCGGGAATTCCTTTCTTAGTGCACCTCTACGGTACCTAAGCTACGTCCCTTCCAAATCACATGTGCCTACGTTTAGCCGTTTAGGCTGTGCGTTGAAATGTCAGTCAGTCAGTCAGTTTCTCCTTTTATATATTTAATCATTCGAAAAGCATATACGGAAGACCAGCGTCGGGATGTCACTACGATAGCTCGACAAACGCTGGGTATTGACTGATTTGCCTTTTGACGTGACCTCATTTATTTTTAAGTTGATGTTCTTCATATACCATGTCATGTCACTATATCAACATTTCTTTCTTTCTTTTTTCCTTTTGCAGAAAACGCAAAACCGTTCAAATCAGAAATATTTTTTATTCGTGTAAATTAAATCAGTAAATGTATAAGAGAGATAGATAGATAGATACACTTTATTGCTCAGAAAATTTACAGAAATTGGTTTTACAGACATCCTCAGGTACAATATAGGCGGCCTTATTGCTAGAGAGCAATCTCTTCCAGACAACCTTTAGGTAGAGGAAATAGTAGATATCGAGAAACGGGTACAGCCGTGCAAAATGTTTATTGAGAAAAATATTAACAGAAAATATCAATATAAATACCATAAGGAGATTAATATATTTAAAAAATAAATACCTATATAATAAATATATAAAGTATTTAAGGTTTAAACAAATAGAAATAAATGTATGAAATCAAATTAATTACCAACAATGCTTAGCTTTATTTTAAAACTTTGATAAAGGACACAAGTTCGCATTTAGTTAAGAGAAATAAGGAATGATTTTACTCTTGATTTGAAAATGGGAAGGGACTCAGATTCCCTGATAGGTAAAGGAAGGGAATTCCATAAGCGTATGGACTGGACAGTGAAAGATTGTGAGTAGTATTCAGAAGTATGAGTAGGAAAGTGAGTAGAGAGAGAGAAGGTACCGGCACTTACTATTGGATCAAGTAAATGTTTGTTTATTTGTTTTTCCATATATGGTTGTTATGTTTGGTTAAATATTGGGTGGTGTAAATCATTCAAAACAGTTCTGTAGCAAAATGACATGTTCAAAATCGCTTCGATTCAATATTCTTTTATTCATGTAAATTACACCAGTAATATTTATGAAACGTCTATATAATGCAAATGACGCTACCTCCGGTTCAAAACCTATAACTTACAGAGAAGATCCCGGCAAGAAACTCTATCGTTCATATTACAAATATAGCTGAACTTATAACTAGTTTTGCACTAAGACATACGCTGTTCAAGTATAAATGTTTTTATGAGAGCATTTGTATTTTGCTGCTCTATAAGTGTTCTTTAGACTTTGTTAAATCAGATCAAAATTTGTATTACCAATACTTAGTTATAAATACTGAATTAAAAAATATATACAACATACATATGACTTATTTATGCCTGGGATACAACGTATTAATATTTCGCGGCAATTTCAGAAACACCAGAATGAGTTGTGACCTTTATAGCTTAAATATTAAAAATAATAGAGGTTAAATTTTATTTCTCTTTTCGCATGGTATAATATACGATATCACCTTGATATTAGGTATAAAACCTTGTGTATATAATGGGAGAAATATCATATCCGGAGCCAGACCGCAATAACATTTTTTTTCGTTTTAGGTGCAAGCCAGGTCGACATGGCCTAAAATAGAAATAACAAATGTGTGACATATTCAACGAAAAATACACGTGGAATTCTCACAAAAAAGCCCGATCTAATATCAATTCCTCCACACATGACGTCACATTTCATTCTGATTCGTGAAATTTCCTCAAAGCTGGGGCATTAGTGCGAATTTAAACGGCTCTTGAGGTGAAGGCACATAAAAAGCTCTCGAGTTCAAAGGGGACTTTTTAAGGGTTCGCTTGAGAAAAACAATAGAAGGGTCTCGGGACCGTGTTTACTGAAGGTTCATTTGTTAATTACAATTTGGGGTTTTTACGAATCGATCTCACGTTTGTTTCATTTGACGGGTATTCCTTTATGACGCTGTGCACTGACCGTAAACTAGGTTTTGTTTTAGTCTAGCTAATACTCCGCAAATGTATTTTTAATTATCATGTTTTTTTTTAAATGCCTTTAGATACTGAGCATCAATACGACCAAGTTATTACAATCTAGTCGGAAAAGACTAATAAGTAATTTATATTTAACTTATACTGCTAAAGATAGTTTACTAAGAATGTGTCCATTAACACTTTTCTTATTGTCTCTATTAAGGTGAAGACACTTTGTTCTTGTGTTCTTAATGAGTGGCACACACTTCACTTTCTGTCACTAATTTACTACACTAGCTCAAAAGGTTTTGTCGTTTTGAGCCTCCTCACTATGTTCGTGTTGTCAAGGAGCTGGATGGCCTCAACATTTACGTGGTGATGAAGTCTTCGTTCATGAGCTTCGGCGTATTTCCTAATAATGTCTTTGACGAAGTCTACTTTTAGGTCCCGATGTAGGTCGTCGTTTTTTTTTCAAATGTCTTTCAAATTATCACATGGCAACTAGTATTCTTTAACGGAAACTTTTTATACCTATGTTGCGTGAGAATTAAGGATATTTGTAGCATTCCTTGAAGCCTGTGTGTGTGTTTTATAGCATTCCTTGGAGGCTAGTAACAAAGTTTAAGCTGATTTCAAGGCACAATAGGGTCTAAAGTAACTTGTTTTCGTAAACAAGTCACTCGACACTCAATGCGCATTTAAATTCGTTAAGGTGGATTTTATTATTGAAAACTCACGATCGTATATAATTTACGATTTTTATTTTCTTGAAACTGACACTGTTATGTTACAAGTGCTACAGACATCGTTTTAATTGCAAAGAACCATAGTGTTGCCAAAAAAGCCATTATTATCGGCATTGAAAAATAAACGGACTCGCCACCATAATGATTTTCGAAAGTTAGTTTCTCTGATTATGGGATCATAATCAGATCCTGGTCTCCATAATATTTATTTATAAACTTAATTGCAAAAAAACAGTACAAAAGGCGGACTTAATGCTAGGAGCATTCTCTACCAGTTAACCGTTGGGTCATGCAGATTGTTGCAGTTGCAGTTTGTTTATGGGTGCGTTAACAATAAAAATAACATGGTACCACACTAGGAATATTTTTTTCCAAATTAAAAAAAATCGGTTCATAAACCACGGAGCTATGCCCGAACACACATAATATATATACGGTAGAATTGAAAACCTCCTCCTTTTTTAAAGTCGGCTAAAAATATGGAAAGTTTTTCGAATCCACTATCGTCATAATTTTCGACCCATTGTTGCTATCGTGTTTTTAAACTTTATTTTGCGAAAAAAAAGTAAAAAAAAGCAGACCTAATGCATAATGGTATTTTCTACCACCAGGTTATTCATGTGGGCCCACCATGAATTTGAGCGTAAAATATAGTGGCAGTATAAAATTTAAACTAAAAATAAAATAAACTTATTCTAATACACATTCTTAAGTGGAAACTGAATATTCACCTTGAATTAATATTCTGTTACAATAATGAAAGGCCTACGTTCCAAGGGTCATTAATAGGCTTTCAACAGGCCTACGCAAAACATAAAGTGTCTTCACGTTTTTATTTTCGCCATGTTTTATGAGCGATTGTCAACATTAATTTCGCTGCCTGTAATTTGTAGCCGGGAGTACCTCATCTCAAGGTTAAAAGATACGTCAACATTTTTTTATGTTCTGGACTGCTAAGTGTTACTGGCTTTGTTTAGATATTTTCTTTTCTTTTTTTCTTGACGACCTCCGTAGTCGAGAGGCAGGAACAGGCAGGAGGCAGGCTTTGGTGCCGCGCCATCTTTGAAGTTCTAGGCTGTATTCTCTGTCGGATCAATGTGGAAATAATAATAATAATAATTTTTAACATTAAAGAACTGTTACGAGCTTCGGGTTCGTGACAATAAAAACAGCCGATAAAAATTACCAAAAGTCACACTTTAATTGAACGCCACTAATTACAACCTTAAAACGCACTAATTAAAACAACAATCGCTCCCAAGTCGTACTTCAAAATCGCTTTCGAAGTAATCACTTGAATCGCTAATTCAATACTGACCCGGTCGCGGTGAATCCCGGCCTTTTATATTGCCGCGGCCGTTCCCGAACTTTCCAACGCAGAAACATCCGGAACATTCGCGCGCAGTGCGGCCTTGAACGGCCGTACGCTCGGTCAAGGTCATTGTTCTAGTAAATTCTGGCGTACGCGTCTCGACTCTCTGTAGTCCCGCCTTTCCACACTAGATGGCGCTGGTTACATCGATCGTGGCGCGTAACACTGCCCCCTCCTAAGACATGCTCGTCCCGAGCATTATCGGCTCCATAATAACGCGCCAATCTCTCCGCATGAACAATCTTAGGAGTGCCTCTTGCACCTTTCTGTTTCCGGTAGGTTACGTCATTGCCCCCAGTCCCAATCTGGTATGGTCCCTCCCATCTAGACTGAAGCCCAGGAGATCTCCCTCTGCTGTGGACTGGATTGCGCAACCTCATCTGTGGACCCTCGTCGAACACTCTACTGTTCACTTCGCGGTCACCAAGGGGTTTCATTTTTCCCGACATTTTCTGGCCCGATTGTCTGACGTGCTCACAAATGTCATTTATTTTGTACCGCCAGTTATTCGCATAATCGATTATACTGCCTGGAGCATCAGGTGGTATTCTGATGATCAGGTCTGCAGGTAGCCGTAGTTCTCTTTCTGCAGTTCGCTTAGGGCAACTGGATCGAAGGTGGCCCTTTTCCCCACAGCCGTAGCATCTAGGGCGGTATCCTTTATTGCAGTGCCGAACTGTAGCCGCTACAACCTCCTTGACGCGATGGGATCGATGATCCTGTCGCGCAGCTTCCACTTCCAGGGCATGGGCCAAGGCATCCTTTAGCGTCTCGTGGTGCCCGAGCCTCACAGCAGCCCTAACTTCAATATCGCGGATGCCGTCGATGAACGCCTGCACCAGGTTCCCATCAATAAGCGTTGGTACGGACTGGTAAGCTTTACGCACCAGCTTCTCCACTTCAAGGGCCCACTGCTGCAGGTTTTCGCTACTGCGTTGCACGCGGTCCCTGAGCTGCGCTCGAAACACGTGTTCCAGGTGAGAGTCGCCATATCGAGCCTCCAGTGCCTCAAGGAGCTGCTCGTAAGTCACTTCCTTACCGAGAGCTTCCAAAACAGATAAGGCCTGGTCACGAAGGCCTAGGGTGAGGGCAGTCATGGCCTGATTTTTATCCCAGCCGTTCGCTTTCATGACTGCCTCAAACTGGATTTTGTAGGCCGACCAGGAAGAAGTTCCGTCAAACGGTGGTACTTTAAATCCACGTAGCGAAGGTGTTGTAGCTACGGGAGCTGCGATTGCTTCTCCAAGTTTAAGACAATCCAGCGTTTTCTTAACGTCTGCCATCACGGTCTTCTTCACATCAGCCACTACGTAGTCAACCCGATTATTGACTTGGTCGATCCGGATTTCAGCTTCCAGCAGGCGGTTGTCATGTTGAGCAACCTTATCCTTCACCTCCTTTATGTCTTTCCCGAAGGTAGCGTGAAGGTCCTTCAAAAGAAGCATCTGCTCTTCTTGGCGACGAGCCTGTTCCTCCTGGCGGCGAGCCTGTTCCTCCTTATCCCGCTGAAGCTGTTCTTCCAACCGACGAGCCTGTTCCTCCTGGCGGCGAGCCTGTTCCTCCTGGCGGCGAGCCTGTTCCTCCTGGCGGCGAGCCTGTTCCTCCTGTCGGCTAGCCTGTTCCTCCTTGTCCCGCTGGAGCTGTTCTTCCAGCCGACGTGACTGCTCCTGCAGCATCATCATCAGAGCAGCAAGGTCTGGTGCAGCCGATGCTGCTGGTGTTGCTGTGGACGGGCCAGCCTCCGTGGTTAATAACTGGCTCTCCGATTCCTGCGGCAAAGCTCCACCAAAACGTCTCTGGTCCGTCTCCTGTTGGCGTTGACTCCGGGTACGGATACCCTCCGTGTCGTCTTTAGGTAAAACCGGCATAATTTAAATCCCACTTCTGACACCAATTGTTACGAGCTTCGGGTTCGTGACAATAAAAACAGCCGATAAAAATTACCAAAAGTCACACTTTAATTGAACGCCACTAATTACAACCTTAAAACGCACTAATTAAAACAACAATCGCTCCCAAGTCGTACTTCAAAATCGCTTTCGAAGTAATCACTTGAATCGCTAATTCAATACTGACCCGGTCGCGGTGAATCCCGGCCTTTTATATTGCCGCGGCCGTTCCCGAACTTTCCAACGCAGAAACATCCGGAACATTCGCGCGCAGTGCGGCCTTGAGCGGCCGTACGCTCGGTCAAGGTCATTGTTCTAGTAAATTCTGGCGTACGCGTCTCGACTCTCTGTAGTCCCGCCTTTCCACACTAGATGGCGCTGGTTACATCGATCGTGGCGCGTAACAGAACTGTACGTAAATTTTTAACATTAAATTAGATTCCGCATTTTGGTTCTGGCCAAAAGCCTGCTAAAATGCCTAAAACACCCCAGAAATGGGAGATATTCAAATGATATAAATAAATAATAATAATAATAATTTAATCCTCACCATAATCATACATGAACAGTTAAGTGGTAAATCAAGGAAGTAGATTATGGCGGGTTGACACCTGTACTAGGAGGTCTCCTGTATCACAGGTTATCAACCCTCCGCCTCTGATTATTGTTTAGTTAATACATAGTGATTTTGGTGACAATTATATTAAGTTAAAACTAATAAAACTAATCTTATGCTATGGCGCTGTGAATGTTTGTGTGTGTATGTGTTTGTTTGTGTGTGTGTATGAGTGTGTGTGTGTGTGTGTTAAAGAGAGTGAGTGTGTGTGTGAGCGCGTTAATGTGTGTGCATGTGCGAGCGAGCGAATGTTACTGCATGTCGATCAGTAGTCTCTCTGTGCAGAAGTAAAATCGAACTTTCTAGATTATCTCGGGTTTGGATTCTGTGGTAGTTCCGTCGTTGTTTCTGATTTATGTAACACAAGTGCTGTATGAATGTACCATTGCATCAAAGCAACGTATGTGCTGTTGTATATATTTTTCACTTCATGTTGTGTATTCTAGTTTTACATCCATTACAGATTCCGGGCGACGAGCCTAACATTTTAAATGTAATTGCTAGGTGAAAGTAGACTTCCAAAACTCTTCTTCAATTTCCCAAACAACCTGTACAAGTTAAGTTGATAAATAATCAACCTTATTTTTCTTTTATGCGATGTCCAAACCTTACGTAGGTGGAGCCGGGAGCGTCTCGAATTTATTTTAGGAACTCCGCGTTTCCTCGAAAAGGAACAAAAATATGTAATTTGTATAACCGACAACTCCTAACACGGAGATTCCTTTGGCGATTCCCTTTTTTCCCTAAACGCTTTGTTAATTCTACCTTTGTCTTTAAAAACAAGGTTTTCTTGAAGGTCGTTTTCGGTGTTGAGAAAATATCTGCTCAACACAAAAAAATGGGGTAAGGGCGAGACCGAATTTTAGTGAAAGTTCCGCATAATTAAACCATTGAAGCGTTTAACCATTATTTCTTTTATAGTGCATCACGTCGCATTAGCGAGCTCTAATTACTTTCCAGTGCAGTTCAGTTGGAAGAGCATTACGCGCGACACATCAAGATCATCATTCATTTTCTTTTATCTGAAGGGGCATGCATTAATGCATGGAAACGTACTATTTTGTCACCGGAAGAGGATGAGGGCGTGTGTTGGACTCCCTGAACTAAAATGGGCTCGAATGCTCACTAAAACACCCCGGTGGAACTTATCGCCTTGATGGTGACGCCGTGAAAACAGAAGACCTACAATAGCATTACTAGCAGAATTACCTTTAACTAAGCAGCCTTGTCATCTATCCCGAGAGAAATAAGGATGGCTTATCAACCGGTTCATCCCTGCCTTGTAGTAGAGATTTGGAATTATATTCACGGTGCCGGCTAAGGGGATAAGTTTCTGATCTCATCCCCTCAGCTATTGAATTCATCTTCTTTCGCAGTAAAGGCCATATCTTTTAAGCATATAGCAAATTTAAAAGCATAACCCCTAACTAGGCTTAGTATGTCCTATGGGGACAGCAAACGATTAAACAATTATACAAATACAGCCATCCATAGTTAATGCATGTAACCATGTTATCTCATTTACATCAATATAAAATATTTAGCGAAAAAAATCACACTGACAATAAAATACAAAGGGAGAGATTAAAACTTTAAGTCTACTTTTCGTTATGCTTATGCTCGGAAGTGACTTTGTGAATTATTTATGTGGACAATGTACAATTTGAATGAGGATGTTTTTTATCTGTTTCCGTACTCAAAACTTTGTTCCTGTTACTGAAGTTATCAGTTTTAGAACCTATGTCCTAGACGCCATCACGGCTCGTTCCTGTCTCAAAATTGTGCCAAGTTTGGCCGTTACATCAGTAGTTAGATAATATCTGATATATGCAAACTGGCAAAGGAATTTGTACAAGAAATCCTAGTGTGGGAGCTAGCATAAATCTGAGGATAGCGACTGCTTCCGGGTTTATAGCAAACACATCTTATGATAGTGGGATATCTGAACCCTCGACATCTTGCCAATTGCATGACGAATTAAGCAGATAGAAGAAATCATTTATTTAACAAGTTGATTAGATATGCCTAGTTCACTTCCGGGTAGGTATTTTTTTATAGTATTGCGGATTGATTATGAAGAAGTCTAGAAATCTTCATTCAATAGTAGCTTGCATAAGGTTTGAAGTATTGTGTAGGAATGCAGTGCCAAGAAAAATACTCATACTCGTCATTGAGTCGCTCGCCAATAATTAAAGAAAATTTTAGTTCCAAACATAAATCATAAAGTTTTCAGCACCACCTATGCTAAAAAGGTTCTGTCATCTCCGCACGGGGGCCCTAAAAATGTTCTTTCACAAAATAGGGAGCGAAACTGGATGAGTTGTAACTGGAATCTTGATAAGGTGCGAGGGGGATGCAAGATGGTTATCTGGGGGTGGAAAGGGAAGGAGACAATTGGGTTAAACAAGTCCGATCTGGAAGTATTTCTTTTATCAATAAAGACCTCGAGAATGGAGTCTTTTTTTGTTTCCCTTAGTTCTGGTGCTCTTAAGTAAATGAGTTTGCATGAAGTTGTTGAATGAGTTGAGTGTGTGTTTGGAACAGGAAGATTTAGCAGCTATACGTACATTCTAGCCATCATTATGAGTGATTCCTAATAGTTCAAAGGTATTTAAAGATCCTTAGTGCCCAGTAACGTAATAGGTTGCGCTGATACTATATGCTCAAGTTATCATACTATTGAGATATGACATTTTATCTGTTTTTTCTGATTTCAAACTTGCTTTTTTGATTTTACGGTAATTACAGTGGGGGTACATTTTATCAGATAACCAGGTGGTTCAAGCCTTTTTTTTTCGAAAACCGGGGGAAGTCCCAGGGCCAACGCAGATAGAGAAACCTTCCAACGCAACACCTATAAAAATCCTTCTCTTCCTCTGTCCCACCACTATGCGAATGCCCTGTTGTGGGAAGGCCGGAAACTATACTTCTCTACTCCAATTCTACTCTCTACTCTTTCTCCACGATCAACTTCTGCCCTTATGGGTTTGCCGAAGAGAACAAATGGATTTTCTGTTTTTTTTTCTTTTTTTTATATTGCACTTCAAGATTGATCTCATCACACCTGATGTTAAGTGGTAATGAGGTCCTAGCTTAAGGGTGACAAGTACAGCATAATAAATGTTACTGGACTTGTCGCCCTTACCTTGAAGGCTTGACCCCTGCTACTAATATAGCACCCCCCAGGAACTCTGGAAACCTTACTCACACGCAGGAATACAACAACACAGAAGTGATTGTTATTTGGCTGCGGTCTTCTATAAGGTGGAGGTATTTCACCAGTCGGGCTGCTCCAGTTCGAGCGATAAATCGCTATGCCCTACCTCTCTTACTTTTCGCAGCCCACTGAGAGATCCGACTTGGCTTTACCCTGTAAGGTATCGGAGGATTGGTGGTAAGGCACCGGACCACAGGCGACTAGCATCTGATAATAAGTGTCAGGTGTTTTTAAGCCGCCAATGGCATCTGACTAGGCTTAATGACTTATATGAGGGTAACGACCTTCTAACTCACTCAATTTGATCGGCATAATTACCCATCCCATGTCGGACCAGGGTGTGCAAAGCTTAGCTTTCGTTATTACTTCCGAACCAATGCTGCTATCGCACCACAAGCACCGTAACCCACATTGAGTATAAATGCAAAAGTAACTCTGTCTGTCTGTGTGTCTGTCCGGCTTTCACGCCTAAACCATTGAACTGATTTTGATGAATTTTAGTATAAGTATACGTTGAAGCTCTAGGACAGAGATAGGCTCCTTTTTGTTTTGCAAATAGAAGGGATGGAGGTAATACCGTGTTTGAAAGTTAATATGGGAAAAATGATGCTTTTTTGAAGTTAGACAAAAGGAATTTGGCTCAAACATTGCTCGAAACTTACATTAAAATGCAGACTACTTTTTGTTTCGAATATAAGATGATATTGGGGTAAAACCGAACATGAAAGTTTATTTATGTGGAAAAAACCTGTAGTGCACGCGAACGTAATCGCGAGATCAGCTAGTATACAATAAGTTTGTACATATATATTAATAATTTTAACGCAAAATGCACACCTCTCCTAACTTACAAAGTCAAAAATTCCGTGCTACAATTTCCTCTGTATTCTGATAACCAATAAATTAACGTAAAATATTTCCTCGGCAAAATATTAAAAGCGTTTTTTAGTCAAAGACAAAAACGAACGAAAATGTTGATTGAAAAAAAATATATTTTCCAATGTTTATTAAAAACGATTGTTTTTATAATGAGAAAGGAAATTGAGGTCGATAGCTTCAGAAGAAAGAATAGGGTGAGGTCTTTTAAAGATCGTCAATCGAAGGGTGCCTTTTAAAGTGGATTTTCAATAAGAGACCAAAAGAAGATAATTTGACTGACAGTCGTTTTGACATTTTTATAGGTTGATTTAAAAAACTTCCAAAGGCTCCTGGGATCGATTCCCGGGTCGAGTATAGTATGTTTCAGGGCGGAACTGGGGTAAGATCTGCCTTCTGGGATACACAAACTACAGCCTCCCCCGATTTTTTTAATAAGTTAGGCATATCCATACTAGCTTTACTACTAATTATAAATGTGAAAGTAACTCTCTTTGTCTGTTTATCTGTCCGGCTTTCACGCCTATACCTCTAAAGCGATTGTGATGAAATTCGGTATAGGTATACGTTGAACCTCTAGAACGGACATACGCTACTTTTTGTTTTTAAAAAAAAGGCAGGATGGGGGTAATGCCGCCTCAAAAAGTTATATGGGAAAATGATTTTTTTTGTTACAGATATGAAATTTAGCACAAATATAGTCGAAACTTGGTTTAAAATATGGACTTTATATTGTTTCAAATTAACCCTTAACCACCTAGCGTCGGTCACAGTGACTCCATTCGATATATTTTTTCAAATATTTCCGTTACTACGCGTGCCACAAGCCTATGACTCTGTGTACTTTTTCCCCTCCCTCTCCAGCTTGCGCTCCGTGCCCGACCAAGCAACACGTGCGCGCAGTGAAAAGATTCAGGTAAATATATTTCGTTTGCGGTCATGGTGACCGACGCTAGGTTGTTACGTTTCTTTTAGTGTTAACATTTTCTTGTTGTTTTTTTAGATTTATTATGTCTCAACGTCATCAAAATATAAGTAGATGGTTAGAAGAGTGTGACTCGAATTCCAAGGATTAAAGGGACGTGCCGGAAATACCAAATGAAGATTACAGTGACGTTGAAGATGTACCAGTAGACCACGTCATTGATGGTGAGTGTCAATCAGACTCTGATATTAATGTTGACGAGTGATATGAAGACGTCGATAATCTGCCAGTTGATGATGATGATCTGCCATTTGATGATGGTGCATCTTCCGATGATGATGTTCCATTGGCAAGGTACCGGAACTACTTTGGAAAAAATCGGTTCCGTTGGTCGTCTCAAGCTCCAGTTTCGCGATCAAGGACTTTGCAACACAACATCGTTTGCCAACCGCCAGGATTATAACATTCCATTTGTGTTTTCAGTGCAAAAATCCAAATTGTGTTGAGTGTTCTCAAAAAATGTGTGTAGACTGCCGCGAAAATTTTAAATGTTAGGGAGTTTTGTCATTATTGTGATTTTATTGTGCCAATGATAGTTTTATATAAGAGGTTATATGCTTAAGTTACTAAACAAATTAAAAATTAAGAAGTCTCATTGATTGTAATTGCTTAGATATCAGCTTAATAAAAAAACTTAAAATTTGTTAAACTAATTTGTAAGTCCACTTTTAAAAACGATAGTTAAATGTAAAAGTGGTATTTTGAAAAGTTTATTAAAACAATTTGAATAAAAACAATTGGAAAATATAATGTAGTTTTCATTCACAGCAGTTTTTGAGCTTTGCACCTTCCTATTAGTACTTATAGGCAAGCGGTCACCATGACCGACGTTAGGTGGATGTGTTACTAGAATACACGTTAGGTGGCTAAGGGCTAAAGGGGAGATTGGGGTAAACCAAATACTGGACAAACAATCGTCGGAATAGCTAGTCGTTTGTATATTGATGAATGTTGAAATGATAACTATTTTGTGTTGAGTTGAGTGAAGCGATGGCTGGCATATACGTCATGCTTGTAAACAGATGCCACCTTTGGGGACTGGTCTACTCCAGCTTGCCTCTCAAAAGTATATACTTAATGTTTTATTAATTTATCCCTTACTTAAACAAAACTATATGAGTTGGTCCAAAGTGTTTTACACATAGTTATAAGTTAAATATTGCTACTGTAACTAATCTGCTGAGTTTCTTACCGTTGTCTTCTCGGTAGATCTAGGTTCCAACCGGAAGTAGAATCGCTTTGCGTTATATTTAATGACGATTCGAAAGTGCTATTATATGTAACGTACTTGAATAAATAAATATTTGATTGTACTTAACTACAACTTTCAAGACGCATTCTGACCTCCAAAAGCTAAATTTTTTTTTCCTTATTCTTTACAGGACGACTCGAATTCGTGGACACGAATAGTCTACCGCCATTCTATATAAAAGCCTAGTTTTATCTGCCCCTAATAAATGTAGGAAACGAAAATAATATTAGCAGTAGCAGGTCACGTAGGATCTTCGATTTACTTCCAATACAATCATTAGGCCTAATAAGGACCAACGGATACTGATGCAATTAGATTAGTGGAACCTTATCCTTTATTAAAATAAGCTATTGGTTCTGTTTCGTTGAGTTATTTCGGGATATTGTGTGTGTGAGTTATATCGTGAAAATTTTTAACAAGATCCCGGTATGTTACAAGCTAGAAGACAATATTAATACATTCACTTAAAAATACCTGATAACTAAAGGCTTTTATACATTGTCAGAGTTCCTGCTAGACTGCCACATGTAAATTTAAAATAACAATGTATTATTATTAGATGTATAAGTACTTAATTGTTTGCAGGGCTCTTACAGAGTTCATGTTTAAAACTTCATTTAGTAATTTAAGAGCCATATTGTACAACATAAATTTAAGAAATCAGCATGTAAAAAAAAAAATAAACACAAAATCCAAAACACTTACGGAAAGTGAGATTTACGATGCATCCCAAACCTTTACTGCCTTTACCTGCAAATAGTCTGACAAATCGATCATTCCATCCATTAAATAGGGATCCAAATGACCAAGGGACCGAGATGAATCGATTCACGGACAATCAACTAGCCAGTGTTTCTCAAAGTTTCAATTACGACCAACCTGATTGTGAGCAATGACATTAGCCTTTACACGATTGCAACATTTAAGACATCGCATCCATTCAAATCTAAGCAAATTTGTTTATTAGTTCCTAGCAATTAACTGCAAATATTTCAAAATCCCACCAATACTAAAATATCAACGAAAGACTAAGATACAAGATTCGTAATTTTATAACATCTTTCTTCAATACGCGTAAAATATTAACAAAATTGGTTAATGGTAAATTTTTTCACCTTTATCTCAATATCTAATTTTGTGGATAAGATCTGAGTGTACCATATATGCGTCGTCGAACTCATTCACTCATATAATGGAAAAAGACATTTAAAAGGTATCCTTTATGGTCTTAATTCATAAAAATCGTAATACTGGCACTACCAGTTGCGCCTTAGTGGTGGTTTATTATGCTGCTAAGCAGTTTTGTAAAAGGCCACTTTCTTTAAAACAAGTATCGTGAGTGGCTCAATCAAAAAGCTTGCTTTAAGTGGGTTGGTGATCATAAACCCAAGTATAATGATTTTTGAAAAAGTAGGAAACAAAAAGAATAGAGATATGTTGATTCAGTTAAAATACTTAACTTTAAAGTGGGCTGCTCCAGTCAAAGTTTGAGAACATGTGGACTAGCCTATTTGTCACTCCACCTGGTAACCTCGTTACCAACTCCCTTTAAGGGATTGGTACTATTCCGTGGCCATTTTGGGGTAAATAATTATTAAGGGCAATGCTTATAACTAAAGGGAGTTTAGGAGTTATAGGAGTTTCGTGTGCAGGATAAAAGCGGAAGCGATTTTGATGATTTGAAATGAAAAGAGTTCAAGTAATAAATATTGAGCTCTTGGACAAATGGTACAGCGTAAAAAAAGCAAAAAAAAATAAATAGGCAGTAGGCAAGTACCCAGTCATCTCATTTTTTAACTAGCTGTAGATGTTTTGGGGGAGACCTACGTTAAGAAATGGACCTCTTTTGGCTGAAATGACGACATATACGGAAATTTGTTCTCAGTTTTACATAACAGGTATTATACCGCACCACAAAGCAGAGTGGTGGTAGATATTTAAATTTTTTACATTTATTTAACATTGCCCTTTACTTCGTTAGGATGATACCAGGACAGAAAGTCGTTTAATATATAAATCTAGTACTTCACCAATTTTTACTCTAAATTTCATCTAAATTCAATCAATAACTTTTGCGTGAAAGGGGAACCATACATTTTTCCAAACTTTTGCGTGTATAATATATGTGAAATGATTTAAGACACTGCTGATTCTTCATAAAAGCCAATTTAAAATAAGTACTAACCTTAGATCATTGTCTTTCTCTATTCAATTATTGAAAAAATTAATAACATACTATAAAGGTTTTGTTACTAACATACAACTAAGCTGGTGACGAATCCAATCTAGCCAGGCCAGACTAAGAAATGTACTAGTATTAGTCTCTAAATTTAACTTTAGTCTTAACTTGAAATAAATTTCTGTGAAGATGCAATAAAGTGTATCTATCTATGAACCGCTTCCGCTACCGCTACAACTTATGAATGGACTAGCCTTAACTAATTTATCCTAAACTTATGAAAATGTAGGTGGGAAGATCCCTATGGTCGCATTAAAGTCCAGGCATGTTTAATGTGCACTCATATTAGTTTGTGGTTTAAGTCAACACCCTATAATTCTTTACCTAACACGGTACCCTTTTACTGTGCAAAAAGAGTGTATTTTTATGAATCAAAATAGGATGTAGATTATTAAATATTATTGTTTTGCCCAACAGTACCTACCTACCATATTTTTTATTTTATTATACTATAAACAAAAAAATACTTTTTTTTTGTAAACACACCCATTCACTTAATTTAGATGTGCTGTATCTTAATCTATTTTGATTTCTCACTACGACTATGGTCCTAATTTAATGAGCCTAGTTAAACATTAGAGAATTTGCCAATTTGTTACAGAGGCAACCATCACAAGATCAAGACCTATTTGGACCTCAGCTAGGACCAGGACCAACACCTTCACGGGCTTTTCAAAGCAAAGTTAATCCTACAAAGGGACCGTTCAATAATCACGTGAGGCTTGAAACGGGGGTGGGGGGTAGTAAGATATCACGTGTATTCAATTTTTTCATTATTTTTTCAAACGCACGATTTTTAAATCGAGAAGCTCAGTTGTTAGCGTTGAAGAATGTCTTGGTAATCAGTGGTCCGAAAACTATGTAACGTTAAACATGTTCATGTACTAAAAACAATATATGTTTTCGCATGATTACACCATTCGTTTATTACGTTTTATTGTATATATATATATATTAAGTGGTTTTCTTTTAATCTCCTCTCTGTATGTGTGTACTTATATGACAATGTTGTGATGTCTTTAAGTAATAAATGTATCTTTCCTTCTTTCTTTCTAGTATTATTTTTATGCCAATCAAAAACAATCTGCAACCTTTCTGTCCAGCCTTTTTTATTGTGGTCCTTAATTTCAAAATAATATAAGATTTATACCTGCATTTAAACCTGTAGATAATATTCTAAAAAATTTAAATTTTTTTGTAGATACTAAAAAAAGCTGGGGCGTAGTTTTAAACCTCACCATGTATTACCAAGGGGGAGCCCTTGGTGAGAGGTTTAAGGGGGGTAAAAATTGTTAAAAAAATGATTACATGATTAATGGACGGCCCCAAAGTGTAAGTGTTCACGTCGAAATTTGTACAGCGCTTATGTCTCGGGCATAAAAACGAAAATCGAACTGCAAGTATTTACCTTGATGCTATTCGCCTTACAAATACTTTCCTTGCAACCTCTTAAAACAAAATTATAATAAGTACATACTCGTATTTATAAATTTTCAATACTAAGTTGTAAAACACAAGGAAACTGGCCATTTCAATACAACATTTTTTATTCCGGAAAAGGAAAAGAAATTTCACTTAAAAACATTTAACTCTCGCACAACGAAGGCTGAGCAAATCAACTACCGTAAAAAAGTCAAACTCTCACCGAGAAAGTGTTTTAACTTCGAAATACGCCGTAAAAATTTGTCAAATACGGTGTAATTATTTACGAAGCGAAGAATACCGAAAGATTATTTTTCTTTTGAGCCCATAAAAATGAAATGAAAACGTCTGATTTTGAATAATGTTAATGTAGAGAAAAACCCGGTTCCAATATTTTACGATTCGTAATATGTCCTAACTACAAGTCTTGAATGGTTTTAGCTTACGCCTCGTATACTGTATTACTATCCGTGACTAAAACTGATCATTTTTTAAATATTGGAACCAGGCATTAAATAAGCTACACTCACTAGAAAACCTATAGAATCCTTGGAATTGATTCCGAGCAATCAATAAAAATTGCTTAATTAATTGGTTCAACTGTTATCTTAAAATTGAACTGTGCAATGCGCTGATATCGTGACCAACATAACGTTATGCTCGGGACACTTTCCGAACAATGCGACTAATAATAAATGTTGTCAAATTATTCCCTCACAAAGTTATTGAATGACATTCAGAATTTGAACAGGTTATATCGGCATGTTACTTTTTTAACGTTTGAAAACTCAACCTTTAGAATACCAATTACCATTGAATACCCGTAATGGTTAACCCTGACTTTCACAGGTCACTTTTTCACGGCTCGTTTGAAGCAGCCTGTATTACGGAGTGGAGATTTTATAGGACATTCAAAGAAAATACTTCCGAAGAGTATATTCTCCGCTCTTCACAGGTTGTTTGACTAAGTTACTGGTATTCCGTTTGAAAACGAGCTGATGATGTCGGTGCGCTAATTCAGCTAAAATAATACTGATAATGAATAACAGGCCTGCTAAACGACACCTAATAATAAGTGGTTGTACTGTGGTGTTTTGGAGAAAGGTTCGCCGTGGCTGCTATTTATAATCTATATTTCCATGGCACTGTCACTAGGCGATGAGAAGTGTGGGGGGGGGGGGGGGTTAGTGGACTACAACGTTACGAATTGAGTTTATATGAGTTTGAGTTAAATTAGTGAATGTAATTTTGTGTGTTGGCTCATAAGATTATATTAATTTACATAATGTTAACCCATTTTCAAGCATACAGTTTAAATAAAAAAATCAGAAAGCAGCATGCAAGTTTCATGTAAGCAAGCATACATCATGTAAACAAGCATGCAGAAATGCAACATACAAGCAAGCATACAAATCTGTATATTCTGGTCAGGCTGCTAATATTTTACAAACAAAGACTACTTGAGTTGAATTAAAAATCATTTACTATGCACTACATAGCCCTGGGACCAGGCAACCCCAGTAAAAGGTGAACCTTCCTCTTGTACGCATAGTTTTATTAGAAAAGACATTTATTTTCCTTGCAACTCATGGGAATACAATTAATTTTATAAAATAAACAATAAATCGGAATGGTCTCCCAAACCGTCACATGATGTTTCCAGTGGAAGCCAAAAGTGGACCGCTGAGAGCCATTTTGCCACAATAGTCAGCGAGATGATGAGATGGCATACGAAAGAATGTGTAAATTTTAAGACATTTGCGTTCCATTTTAAACATTAAAAATAATTTAACGGGTCAAAACGCGAATGCATTTTTACTTAGTAGTTAATACGAACTACTTACTGCCCAACGTTTCGGTTAGGTTGCACCAACCGTGGTCACGAGCTGACTGGTCTTGCTCGCCTTCGTCTGTTCGGGGTAGCTTGCAAATTTCATCCACCTTCACATTGTCACATAACAAAATGTTATTGAATCACTTAGACATACTACACTGACAGTATCCGGAGTTGTTTTTGAACGTACTAACTGCGGTAAACATTTATTAATCACTTGATTCCATGCTGATGATAACTTAAATCCGTCTTCTCTATTGAAATTTTTGTACTTTTTGGTTTCAATAGCTTCACTTACTATCCTAGTATGGTAGTGGCGATTAATCGAGAGGATTTTAGGGTCGTGCAACTCCATCCAATGATTAGCTCCCATTTCTAACAGAGGTTCTGCTACCGCGGATTTATTAGTCTTGACGATTTTTTGACCGCCGCGATATGTTCTTTCACTCGTTCAGCTATTGTCCGCTTAGTTTGTTCAATGTAAGAACTACCACAACTGCAATCAATTTTATAAACTCCCGGCGTTTGAAAAGGAATAACGTCCTTCGGCGTTCGCAGTAATCTTGACATGATGCGAGAAGACGGATTTAAGTTATCATCAGCATGGAATCCAGTGATTAATAAATGTTTACCGTGGTTAGAACGATCGAAAACAATTCCAGATACTGTCAGTGTAGTGTGTCGAAGTGACTTCAATAACATTTTGTTATGTGACAATGTGAGGGTGGATGAAGATTTGCAAGCTCCCCCGAACAGACGAAGGCGAGCAAGACCAGTCAGCTCGTGACCACGGTTGGTGCAACCTAACCGAAACGTCGGGCAGTAAGTAGTTCGTATTAACTACTAAATAAAAATGGTGTCGCGTTTTGACCCGTTCAATTATTTTAAATGTTTGAAATAATGTGATTTCTGCCTAACCCTCAAGAAGGAAGGCGTGACTAAATATATGAACGTACAGAAGAAAAGTAATAAATACTTAGAAAAGAAAGTAGATTTCGGAACCCTTTATGCGCATGGCAGACACGCATTTGAAGTTTTTTTTTTCATAGTATGAATGAGTTAATTGCGCCTTACCTTCAGGAGCCCCTTTTCTTCTCGCAGTGAACATTTCGGCACCTCTTTACGATTATAAGGTCATGCTATAACGTTTTATTGGGTATGGTATCGAATCCAACGGCCTGTTAGTATCGGAACTGGTTTTACATATATTTTTCAAGAGATACGAAAAGAAATACGAACTGTCATTTTAATACCTTTTTTGATCTTTAAGTTTAATATTAAAACTCTTTCGACTCTCTGAAAACTTCGTTGTGGTTTAAAAAAGACCAAATAATATCCAATTAACTTAAAAAAATGTATAGGCCAGCCTTGGCCTATAAATTTACGAACTATTTTTCAAAAAAATTGTGTTATTTTCACACCTTGTTTATTAAAATAATGTAGTTTAGTAGGTATTAAAATAAATTGAATAGTTATTTCATAAACACTCGGTATTCCTTTCAAGTTTATGCACTTTTCAAAAATCTCGTAATATCCCAAACTTTGTAAAGTGATTACATTTCCGTAAGTTTTGAACAAACTGTAGAAACAGTATATAAAATTTGTTAAGAATAAATTGAGATTTATAGAAATTCAGCAAGTAAACTTGAATGTGACCATGTAAAATTTCTAATACATTCTAAGTGTGCCTATATCAACTTGTACCTAAAACAAATTTTGTGGCATTTATTTACTCCGTCGCAAAGATTTCCCCAATTCCATTTCTAGGTAGTTTTATTTACAATACACCCTCTTTTACTGAGTCCAACTTAAATAAATCTACATAGTAATGTAATAAGACCCAATTTCCGTTACATCTTTTCTAAGCGGACCGTAACTCTTCGTATCACAAAACAAACCCTATTTCATACCAAACTGACCCTTACTACTATTTTGAGGTTGCACAACTTATAATAAGCGCCCACTGATCTATGAAATTTTCTGACCCATTCTACCAAGTTAATGTAAAACAAGTTTCCTCGCTCCGCGAATTTGAGCCTTAACTTATGTCAATAAGGATCTTGGAGACCGGCATGAGTTATGTTATTAACAGGGGCATCCCCAAGGAAAACTGTACAAAAAACGGCCTCGTAACAATTCGACCGAAATTGAACTTTAACTCGAGGGACGAGAGTTGGGTTGCCGTGCGAGGTTTGGTGGAAGACTAAATTATATTTGCTACGGTATAAAATAGACAGATTCTGGTAGAAAATTGGTAGTGGACTTGGCTTGAAAGTATTTTGGTGGCCGTTTTTGAGAACTTTCCCAATAAATGTTTTGATGTTTGTTGAAATTAAGTTCAAATTCCGTGTAATTGGTTTGGCCGGGGGTCCCGAATTGCTTTTGAGGATCGGTTAGCAAATATCTCCAGACCAATTTTGTATGGATTGCCATAGTTTAATGCAAGTTTGGTTTGACTCTTGTCTTTGATCAGTTTTATTGATTTAACTATGAGCTGTCGTTTTTGTATCTATGCCGACCAGCTTTATTAAATTCAATTCTGTTGACGATATTTCATCTTTTGATGATACGTTCATGACGAGACATGTTTCGCACTTCTTTTGATAAGAAAACAATTAGGTAATTAGTTCAAACTAGCTACGCTTGCAATATTAGAAACAAAAAATTTTTATCTCCCCTTGCGGTGCGGAAATCGAACCCACGACCTACACGTATCGCGCATGCTGCTCCACTAACTGAGCTAACCGCAAGTTATCGTAGGCGATGAAATTTTTCTGCTGTATCAACCGTTAGCCTCCGGTAAGTGCCCTCTGCCGAATATGTTTAGAACTACATACTTATTGGACCGTGCCTACGTTTATAGCTACGCTTGCGACCTACTTATTTATGAAAATGTTGTGATAATTCAAACTCATACTAAAATTAATCATATTGCAATGAAATACGGAGACATCGAACTGGAGCAGCCCGACTGGTGAAATACCTCCACCTTACAGAAGACCGCAGCCAAATAACAATCACTTCAGTGTTGTTGTGTTCCTGCGTGTGAGTAAGGTTTCCAGAGCTCCTGGGGGGTGCTACATTAGTAGCAGGGGTCAAGCCTTCAAGGTGAGGGCGACAAGTCCAGTAACAGATTTATTATGGTGTACTTGTCACCCTTAAGCTAGGACCTCATTTCCAGTTAACATCAGGTGGGATGAGGTCAATCTTGAAGTGCGATATAAAAAAAATAATTTGATTAGTACGTATTGCAAAGCTAGACTAATTTAGCTTTTATAATCGAGATCAAAGCATTTTAACTACAACTATAACTATGAAAAAGCATAGTATCGCTTAATTAATTACGAAAGTATTGCATATACATATATATTAAGTGACTTCTCAGTATTTGATTTTATTAAGATTGCCTATTTATAGTGAACTAGCTGTGCCCGCGACTTCGTTCGCGTGGACTGCATGTTTGCAAAACAGAAAGTAGCCTATGTCCGTTCTAGAGGTTCAACGTATACCTATACCAAATATCATCAAAGTCGGTTGAGAGGTTTAAGCGGGAAAGCATAACAGACAGACAGAGTTACTGTCGCATTTATATTATCTATATATATAAAAGGAGAAACTGACTGACTGACTGACTGACATATCAACGCACAGCCCAAACGGCTAAACGTAGGCACTTGAAATTTGGAAGGGACGTAGCTTAGGTACCGTAGGGGTGCACTAAAAAAGGAATTCCCGAAATTCCCACGGGAACGGGAATTAACGGGAAAATCCTTTTGTATGAAAAATCTAAACCGCTTAAGTTAGACGCTTGAAATTTGGCATGCAGGTACCTTAGTAAATATAAAGTTTAGTTATGGCTGTATTTTGAGAAATTCCCACGGGAACGGGAGTTAGCGGGAAAAAACTTTTGTATGAAAAAATCTAAACCGCGTAAGTTAGATGATTGAAATTTGACATGCATATACCTTAGTGAATGCAAAGTTAAGTCATGATTGGATTTTCCAAAATTCCCATGGGAACGGGAATAGCGGGAAAAACTTTTGTACCGCGAGTTAGAGGCTTGAAATTTTTTAGTATATGGGTATCTTAGCAAATGTACAGCTTCATGGGAGCACTAGCGCCAGATTCAGAATAATTGTTATGTTGTTTTTTAATGTATTTTCTCAAAAAAAAAAAAACTTTTTAAAATTTTTGAATGCAACATTCATTATTATTTACATTCGACACACACCGAGAAAAATACTGAAATGACACAATAACACGCCACGCGGACGAAGTCGCGGGCAAAAGCTAGTTAATATATATAGTAAGGATTAGCTGTGCCCGCGGCTTGGTTCGCGTGGACTACAGGCTTTTCTAGATATAATTTACTTTTATGGTCGGTTTCACTCCTACCACCCTAATATTCAAAACAATTACTTTTTAAAAAAATAATTAAATCGACTTCAAAAAAAAAACACTAGCGACAAAATCTTTAACCAGACAAAAGCAGTACCTACATAACTAGAAAGCGATAAATAACCTTTTTTATCTACTTTATGCATATTAATAAAAATAATACCTAATACTTTAACAAAGTCATCTTTAACTATATAAATTTTACAGTTATCACTTATTTTTGGAGCCGGTGCCAGCCTGCAGCCTAGGTAACGTATTCTGTTGTGTCGGTTTTAAAGTAGCCCATGGCCGTTATAGAGATTCAATATATACCTATACCTAAATTCATCAAAATGGGTCCAGTGGTTTAGGCGTGAAAGCCGGACAGATAAACAGACAGGAGTTACTTTAGCATTATGGATAGTTTTAATGAAAAGTGTTGCAAAATATCTCGGTGGAAAAATAACGCAAATCCTTTAGTATTGCGTAACTAGTTACCTTTAAATATCTCACAATTAATTTGTTAGCGTTGTAAGCTCGGTGCTGATGAAATTTTTGATTAAAAACGCCACTTTTTTTTGTACATTGTTTATTTAACGAGTTTCATTTCGGCTTCAAAGAAAACTCTGCAATTAAAAAAATAAAACATTTCGGGCTCTGTTTTATTGCTTTGATTTAGAATATTTGCATTTGAAATCGGTGCTCTGGTATTTTTTGATGAAAATGTTAATAGACGAGTGATTTATTGAAAAAAATACCACTTTCATACAACGGGTCAAGTAAAAATCGGTCTCGGATTAGTTTCTTATTTGCATTAATCTTTATAATTAATCTGGTAACATCATTATACATATTAATAAAAAAATGTGTTAGGTACTTCGTATACTAAGCTATGTCCTTATATTATTAGATGAGTTCAAGAGTTGATCCAAACTTTACGTGAGTACTTGATACATACGAGTTTTATAAGAATCATGGGTTAAAATTTAATTTTGTAAGGGAAGATAAATAACTATCGCTTTACAATATTCAATTATTATTTTTTTGTTTGTCAACAAGATGTAATTTCAGGATCGTATTAAGGTGTGTGATCTTATATTAATTTAATTAAAGTTTAGTGTTGATTAAAGCATTTCTCGTATTCGACTATTTTCTCTACTATTTGTCTATTTTACTATTTCTCTGGAAGAGATCGTTTTCTAGCGTTAAGACCGCCTAAATTAATCTACAAATCCTATTTCTGTAAAGTTTTTGTGCAGTAAAGAATATCTATCTATCTCTACCTAAAATTTGTCTGGAAGAGATTGATCTCTAGCAATAAGACCGCCTAAATTGTACTTTAATATGTCTGTGCATTGAAGTGTATCTATATATTTATCTTAAGCAAAAACTAAATTGCCGCTAAACTGACATTCCAGTGAAAATATTCAGCAACAAACTAGCTGCAAATTTCGCAACGCCGAACAAAACGCAACTCTCAGTCTAACTTCAGACGTTTTTCGAACGAACTTTTCAGAATTCGTTTAGCTGCGAATTGTTTGAAAGATTTTTTGTTCTGTGCCCCGTTTAGGCAATTGCTTTATAAACTGGCGAGTTAAACGCCTAAGTTATGACAAAAGTGCAATGAACAGGAGGACATTTTGTGCAGCGATAATGAACGGGATGGTGGCGCTATGTGGCGTGTCGTTACATTACCTTCTTTAGAGTTGAGTGAAGCGATGGCTGGCACATACGTCATGCTTGTGCATAGGTGCCACTTTTGGGTACTGGTCTGTTACAGTTTACCTCTAAAAGTAAATACCTACTTAATGTTCGGGTCCCATGCTTAAACGAGTCGGAGACGGATTTAAGTTTGGTAACAATTCATGACATCTTTCCTACTCTATACGATTGAACAGTGACAGTGACAAAATGACTTTTTCGTGTAGCAGGTTCGCAACTTTTTTTTTTGCTGACATCGAGCATATTGTTTTAGGTCTATTAGGGGTCAGCGAAACCTGAATCTAGATTTTTCGCGTGGAAATTAGGATCAATCACAGGGGCATTACTCAAGAGTAATTGCTTCGATGGACCTTTTAACATACTGTCACGGACCCCGAGATGTTCGCGAACCACAGTTTAAAAAACACTGCCATCACAGATATCGATTATGTTATAAGTGTGTGGACAATTTAAAAAAAAGTTAGAAATATTTTTTTTTGTTAAATTGAAGACCTAGGTGGCGCAGTAGCTAAGGTAGGCGGCCAAAGCGCGATAGGTCCCGGGTTCGATTCCCGGTCAGGTCAATTTCGGTCTGGGTGTGCTGGGATGACGCCCCCAGTTAGTATCCGTCGTCTGGTGCTCATAGTACAAGGGAAACCTTAGTTTGAGACCAGGTGGTTGGTGTGGTTGTCTGCATTTTATATTTTATCAGTTTTTCGTGAAAATTAATTTTATCTATCTAATTTAATATCTTAGTCGAAATTAATAAAACAAACGTTAATAAACCTTGAAGTAAAAACATACAAATTGAGAAGTCTTTAGCTAAGGAGCAAGCAAGGGTAAGTCAACAAATGGACATTGAACTAAACATTTCACTTGTAAATACAAGAACTTAACGTAGTTTATCTTGCCAAACGTCAAAATTACCGACATCAAACGGTTTAAGTACCGTCTGGAAACTAATTTTGCACCGGTTGTTATTTCATCCCGTTTAAGTTCTCCGGGGAGTTTTAAAACGAGCTTTCACTACTTAAACAAAACTATACTTTGGTATCATAACCTGAAAGTGGGTTATTGCGAAAGCTGAAGTTAATTATCTAATAAAATATCACAGACACAAATGAAATAATATATATATATTTTATTATTATTGTTCTTTTATTATTCAATTATTTATCATTATTATCTATAAGTGGACGATTTTTTTCGTTTTATTATTTAATTTGCAAACAAGCTCAATAATTACATTATTTGACATTACAATCGATATCTTATTTGTACACTAATAGCATTTACCGACATTGAAGTTGATTGACTTGTTATTTTTTAAGTGATTCACCGTAAATTGAACTAACGACGGCGACTGGATGATGGGTGGTCGGGCACGCGCAGGAATTGAACACACCTACACACATACTGCTGTGTTTTTTACACTATTAAGACTACCCACGTTCATCTTATGTTTGTGTATCTTAATGTTTTGTAATATAAATATTACTATTATTTATTGTTTATTTTTCATAACGTATTTAAGTAGGTTTATGACACTGTGCAACGTCGCCGGCGTCCGTGGTATATCACTTGGCAGAATCCACTGAAAACCAGCGTCATGGCCTGCGGCGTGGGCCATGACTTATACTGAGTGAGGCCCTTTTATTGTGGACATCACGACTTGCAATTGTCTGCATCGCCTGGTTGACGAGGAGAACGTTCATTTTTCATTTTCCTTTAAATATGTTTTCTGTTATTTACTTTTTTTGTCCATTCCTTTATTGTTATTGTTATTTTTACTCATATGGCTGTGTTGTGGTGTCTTCAAGTAATAAATGTTTCTTTCTTTCTTCTTCTTTCAAATATAATAGAGCCCGCGAAATTTGTGCACTTGCTTAAAAATGTCGACAAATTGTTAAGTATATTATGCATCACTTAATCAATGAGCAAATAGTCACTGCCTCTACTTGAACCATAACTATCATAAGATTTACCGGCGAAAACCAATACAATTTTTCGATACTGCATGTCTCATAAACAGTACGCGTTAATTTTGTTTGAATATCCATACTTAAGATGAAAGTGTCAATTTGAAATAATTAGTTCCTATGATCGGCTAAAAGATGGAGTTATGCTTTGTTACATCGCGATGACAAGATATTCCGTCGGTTTAATAGGTAGTCAAATCAAATGCAGTCAAATGTTGTTCAATAACCGAGTTGATTTGATTATCAAGTACTAGCTGTTCCGGCGAATATCGTAACGCTTAGGTATATTTTTATCAAATTTTCTAACCTATCCCTGGACCTCCACAATTATTTTAAAACAAATCGGTCTAGCCGTTGTCGAGTTTTAGCGAGACTAACGAACAGCGATTCATTTATATATATAAGAAGATAAAATTTAGTATGCAACTAAGAAGATAAATAAAAAAACTAAAAGATTAAACATAAAAAATAAAGAAAAAATAAGATAAAATAAATAAAAATTGTATTTATGTTGCACGGCCGTACCCATTTCTCGCATCTACTATTTCCTCTACCTTAGGGTTGTCTGGAAGGGATTCGCTTTCTAGCGATAAGACCGCCTAAATTGTACTATAATCAATCTGTATAACCCAGTTCTGTAAAGTTTTGCAATAAAGTATATCTATCTATCTATCGATCTATCTATAAGTCAATTAGTGAGTGAAGTGAAGAGGAGAGTTCAAGAGTTCAAAAGTATTAAATTAAAAACAAAAACGCGATTCCTTCTATAACACTCCACCGAACCCAAAAAGGCCAAGTTCAGTGAAAAGCATTAAATTAATAAACTTCACCCCTAAATAACATCCATAGTCGAAACGATCCCAACTCCACTCGTCCCGCAAAGCTGTCTATGCCTTTAAATTCCCTTAAAAACGGGACCATTTCGTCCCAAGGGCGCCCGGAACGAAATCTCGGTCGTTACAATACTCTTTATCCAAATGGCCCCCCGGTGAATTGTTTTACCTTTCCGATTTTTCCGAATCGTTCCCAGAAAATCGGGGAAGTTCACCACTTAGCGAAATTAAACTTTAGACGGGAGATTTGTGTTCTGTAGTTGGCTGGAAGAATAGGTAAAGTGTATTGTCAAAGTCTAAAGGTACGGTATAGAATCATTTTTTTTTATGTTGCTCTTCAAGATTGACCTCATCCCACCTGATGTTAAGTGGTAATGAGGTCGTAGCTTAAGAGCGACAAGTACAGCACAATAAAGCTACTACTGGACTTGTCGCCCTTACCTTGAATGCTTGACCCCTGCTACGAGTATTAATGTAGCACCCCCAGGAGCTCTGAAAACCTTACTCACACGCAGGAACACAACAACACCGAAGTGATTGTTATTTGGCTGCGGTAGGTCAACAATGATTCCGGTTCACGCTAAGAATAGAAAAGTGATTCATTATCTATGAAATTGTTAACCGTCATCTGAGTGATAGACAAACAAAGAGTCAGACAGACGGCCATACGAAAAGCGGAGTCTTTATTATAAGGGTTCCGTTTCACCCTATCTTCTTGTATCTATGTTTTTCCTTCATGCATCAAAACATGTTTAGAGGGATATGAGGGAAAGTTTAAGTCTGGCGTTATATTCAATAAGGACAACACCACTTCAAAAAACACTTGCAGTTTGATATGAGATCTTATGTGGTCGACATAAGGGTGGTTTTAAGTCTAAAGAGTGTAGTATCACATGCTGTATATGAATATTTAAATGTTAAACATTTAGTCAATTAAGACCTTTGGGGTCTTATTCTATTAGGATGCCAGGAAACGATACCGAAAAATAAGCTGTGTACGCCGTGGTCTACGGTTGCATAAGTGACTATATATATATACATATATGTATATAGTGACTATATATATAAATATATATAGTGACTTGACTACCGACTGGTGAAATACCTCCACCTTACAGAAGACCACAGCCAAATAACAATCACTTCTGTGTTATTGTATTCCTGCGTGTGTGTTAGGTTTTTAGAGCTCTTGGGGGGTGCCATTTTAGTAACACGGGTACACGACAAGTCCAGTAACAGATTTATTACGCTGCGACTTAACATCAGGGGGGATGAAAAAAGACAAAAAAAATATTAGGTACTGTTTAAACATAAATTAAAACAATGTGGCGTCAACTAAAATGGTACCCAAAAAGTCTTTGCTCAGTATAATATGTCGTGGTGACTTCAGTGGAATTAATTGCAATTATCGTGCTTGGAAAGCCATTTTAAGCTAAAATTTCGTTTAAAAGGTGATTAGTCGGGACATAACCCCCTTAAAATAGTTATCAAATAGAAGGACCTGAGCAACTTACTACATATTAACAAATTTGAAATCCAAGAGGCAATATTAATACTGTAGACTTTCGTTCCAATTTAAATTTTTGTTTTAATTTAACATCTACATGGAACAAAAGAACTGTTAACGATTCGACGGCCATTTTGAAACTGACAACTCTGATTTTTTTTCTTGCTTGACCAAGCTATTTATGGTATCAACTACGCTGGTACCACAGAGGTGTCCTAATGAATAAGGGTCCTTAACCCTCTGTACGTAGGTATCTTTCCAGAATGTCGCAAAGGTCTGGCTTGACGTTATTTACAATCCACGAAATAAATTAACCCCGTTCTAACCCTTGTTTCGGTCAAAGGGAATAGATTACGTTTTGTTGTGATTCTAATTAGCTTATTATGTTTGTTTGCACAGTATCGTAATGTTATCTTGTGGATTTTGTTGGCTGAGGATTTGAATGTTTTTTGGTAAAAGACTGCCTCTGACATATGGACTTATTTTTGGTCTTTTGAAACATGTCACTTCTTCTTTTGACTTTTCTATCGCTCTATGTATTTATCTTTTATTTCTATTAAAATTATAATCTTATACACTAATCTGACTGCCTTTACCTTTGTATCCTTGGTCTTCAAGTCTTCTTCTTGTTCCGTGAGACGGTACTGTTGTCGGCTATATATATATATATATATATATTTATAAAAGAATACAACATACTGTACAAGTTTATGAGAAGCTGTTGGTTTCTTTAATTTCAGGAAAATTTGTTGGAATTAATAATATAATTGTGTTGGATAATCCATTTGTTGAGAAAGGCTTTGGGCGTTATGTTATATAACCCTGTGACCAATAGGAACAAAGACTCAGAGGCAAATATGGAAAAAGCGGGGAATGAAGTTACGGCGGGTTGCTTGTATACCTCCTTATGAAAACTAGAATTAATATCTAATATTATGTTAAAACGAACATAATTTTTATTATATTTAAACTTATTAATTATATATATCACGTATTTAAAAAGTACGTAAGTTAAGTAAAGTAAGGCGGACTCAATTGCCTAGTGCATATCTCTACCAGTCAACTCCACAGGTTTGCACCGGAAATATCATGGCGTGCATAAAGTTTATATAAAATATATTCTATGTAACAATGTAAAATTTTAGAAAGCTAACGTACCTATATAAAACTAGCCTACAACGCAAGGTAAGCCTTCAATGACCGGTTAAGTTCTTTTAAAATGATTTCGCATTAATTTTTCATATTATACATACATATTTTTTTTTATAATGCACTTCAAGATTGACCTCATCCCACCTGATATTAAGTGGTAATGAGTTCTTAGCTTAAGGGTGAAAAGTATTGCATAGTAAAATTGTTACTAGACTTTTCTTAATTTATACATTATAACTTTTTTGTAATGCACTTCAAGATTGACCTCAAACTGTTACTAGACTTGTCGCCCTTACCGTAAAGGCTTGACTCCTGCTACTTATGTAGCACCCCCCAAGAGCTCTCAAAACCTTACTCACACGCAGGAACACAACAGCATGTTTAGAAATACATAAGTTACGTAGTATGGAAGGGAGAGCATTCCATATCCCAACAGCCGAAACAAGAAAAGAGTTAGACGTGAAACCAGAAAATTTCATGTCTATACCTTTCTATTTTTAAGACGATACAAAGAAAATTATTTAAATTTAACAAAGCAAGCTACACTGCTTCCGAGTTAAAAACGTATATTAAATATACCTATGTTTACATCAAATTATGTACACCAGTCTTTGTAAATACGGTAATTGCCTCTTTATTTCACACACGGTTAAAATTTAATTAATAATTCTCAGGTTCTTTACACGCATGCTCCTAATTAGTCCGTGTTTTTGGTTCGCCTTTAATTACATAATGTTCCACTGAGACCTTTGGCTTGAGTTTTTGGATGTTACTAAAATGAGGCTCTCATGTTTTCGTTTAACAAGAAAATTAAAAAATGTGACTTTGAATATTAGAAACAGACATTTTTTATCTCCCCTTGCGGTGCGGGAATTGAACCCACGACCTTCACGTATCGCAAGGGGAGATACAATTTTTCTGTTTCTAATAATTAAAGTTCGCTAGTACGGCGTATAGTACTATAAAAATAATAAAATCGATGTGACTTTGATTGTAGATGGATTTTTAATTGGGAGATTTGTATAGTAGATTAATACTTGTGTTACGCGCGCCATAGTTGATGACCTAGCGCCATCTAGTTTTTTTTATAATGCACTTCAAGATTGACCTCGTCCCACCTGATGTTAAATAGTAATGAAGTACAGCATAATAAAGCTGTTACTGTTACTTTTCGCCCTTACCTTGAAGGCTTGATCCCTGCTACTAATGTAGCACCCCACAGGAGCAGCCCGACTGGTGAAATACTTCCACCTTACAAAAGACCGCAGCAAAGTTATAATCACTTCTGTGTTGTTGTGTTCCTGCGTGTGAGTAAGGTTTGCAGAGCTCTGCTACTGATGTATCACCTGGGGGGTGCTACATCAGAAGCAGTACATTAGTAGATTTTTTGCACTTTGACCTCGTTTAGAAGTCATCAGCCAGTTCGTATTCAGCCATCAAGAGCCATATATATATATATATATATATATATATATATATGTCCAAATATACGTCAGTTTTACCATAATCAAGTTTTATCATTTAGTTTCGGCATACCCCGAACTGTAACCTCCACACCGTGCGCCTACTAAATATTGAGCCAGCTTTTATTATTCCCATCGCCAGCAAAGTAGAAGAAAAATCGCGAACTCTAAAGGCGCATACTGTTAGTCAATAATCTCCCTTTTCCGCAAGAGTGGGTATCTGAAAAATGGCCGCCGCGAGCTGAATGGCCTACAGCACTGGAATCGATGTTCCAATCACAGAGGTTGCGTGGGCAAGTGAGTACATTTCGGGATGTAACACAGTGGGATGACTGGCGTTTCAAACTCAAATACTTCGTTATTTATGTGAGCTCCTACATATTACACTTTTAAATTGTCATTGAATACAATGCAAAGTGATTCTACTGCCGGTTTGGAACCTATATCTGCCGAGAAGACACCGGTAAGAAACTCGGTAGATTAGTTAATGTAGATAGTAGTATCTAACTTAAATTTTAAGACTTTCGCTTTCCATTTTAAACATTTAGAATAATTTAACGGGTCAAAACGCGACACCATTTTTATTTAGTATTTAATGCGAACTACTGACTGACTCAGTCAGCTCGTGACCACGGTTGGTGCAACCTAACCCAAACGTCGGGCAGTAAGTAGTTCGTATTAACTATCTACTAAATAAAAATGGTGTCGCGTTTTGACCCGTTAAATTATTTTAAATGTTTAGTATCTAACTTATTGCTATGTGTAGCTCGCTATGGGCCAAGTCATATCATTTTGATCTGATGAGTGATGAAACAATTAAGTACCTACTTTATTTACTTTCAAGAGATAAGCTGGAGCAGATCAGTTCCCATAAATAGCACCTGCGTTTACATTTCAATACGTCCAATTATGTTTGATACGATTTCAACCAAACCAAAAATAAAGTAGAGCATCTTTTCAGTGACTCCATGACGTTCTGTCAATTTATCTATGTCTAAATAATCTTTACAAATATTATGAAGCTGAAGAGTTCGTTTGTTTGAAAGCACTAATCTCAGGAATGGCCGGTTTTCATTTGAAAAAAAAAAATACATTGGATCCATTTATCGAGATAGGCTTTAATTTATCAAGAAATCAGAAAAATTGAATCTCCCCTTGCATGGGATTCCAACCGACGAACTTCACGTATCGCGCGTGCTGCTCTTCCAACTGAGCGCGCAATACGTGAAAGAAGTGGGTCCCTCACCGCTAGGGAAGATGGATTTTTTTCTGTTCCTTTTAAATAGTTAACTTTTACTAATGCAGCGTGAAGCACTCTAAAAAATTTAAGGATTTTTTATAGTACCCAGGTATTTGGTCACCGCTCCTCTCATCACAGTGATCTGCAAAGGATGCGAATGTGATATTGAATCTAAAACGACAAACAAAACGTGACTTTTGTCCCCTGACATTGACGAGGCGACTACGCTTTAGGACGGCCATTTGCGGCGTGACGATCACTCTCTTAAAAAAAACAGTACAACTGAAAAATCAAGTTGAGTCAAGACACAGAAGAAATAAAATAAGGAGCACAGATACGATTGCATACAGATTGTGAGCAATTTATATCAGTGTTCCTGCCAGATAATAGCCGAATATCACTCTTAATGTTTAATTTATTTTATGTTTGGTTATAATGTTATAACTGATGATGATTTTGATATTATTATTATTTAACATTATTTGTTTACCCGGTAAAAAAAGTATTGGTGGGTGCAGATTAGTACCGAACAATTATTAAAGTAACTACCCAACGTACAGTTAATATGAATAGAAGTTCACATTGAATAAGTAACTGCTGTTTTATTATACGATTTGCTGTTAAACTTCATCAAAATCTTACGAAAATATACTTTCTGAAAACAACAAAAAAAAAACAGTAAACAAGCAATTTCGCAACATACTTCAGCTGAATAAGCGTCTTCCATATATTTTTTTCCAGCCATATGCGCTCGTAACGCTCCATGTATTGATAGCTCTTCGTCTACCTAGACAGTGGCGTATTTTTAGAACATTTCCATCAGGATACTAAATGTCAACTTTGTCCACACGTGTTCACGTGCCATTTAATGTTTATTTTATACTTTGGGTGTCAAGATTGATTGACAGTTGGAGCGAAAATAGGTAAAACGTTGTGATTTCCCTTTGAAACAGTCCAAAAGTCCACGTGGAGGAAAAATAGCAAAGACGCTAACTTTAAAAGTCACTGTTTCTTTTATTTATGATGGGATTCTAAATATACACAAGCCACGTGCCCGCGACTTCGTTCGCGTGGACTACAGGTTTTACATTTGTATACTTTTACGGTCGGTTTTACCCCTACCTCCTCAAATAATCCATATTTTAATCCACGTTTCGAGCTATTTGTGCCACATTTCATATCTCTAACTTAAAAACTAAACCTTTTTCAATATAAACTTTCAAGGGCGATATCACCCCCTCCCCCCTTATTTTCGAAGCAAAAAGTAGTAACAGTTCTAGAGGTTTAACGTTTAGCCATACTTAATTTCATCAAAATCGGTTTAGTTAAGGCGTGAAAGCCGGACAGATAAAGAGACAGAGTTACTTTCGCATTTATAATATTAGTATGGATAAGGTTTCACCCATTTCGTATGGAATCCCTAAAGGGTAAATGTTCCATTTGAGAATTTTGGGCCCTAAATTATTTCGGCAACCGTACTACCGTACATTTCAGGTTGATGGAAGCCATTTTGTCTCGTTACTACACACGTTTAAACGGCCTAATGTTGCCTACAAGTTCAGAAATATCGTTTATTTCGTGTTTAGTTTTTGAAGCTTTTAGTACACGGGCATATTATAAGCTAGTCTAGAAGCTGCAGCCCTTAATTTCCAACCGTATCTAGCGTTTTTATGCCCAGTTCCAATATATTACGATTCGTAATGTGTCAAAATTAACTATCCGTTTTTCTAAGAGTCGTTAATTCTTATTTTAAATTTACTTTCCATATCAGCTAAGAGAGGTAGGGCATAGCGATTTATCGCTCGAACTGGAGCAACCCGACTGGTGAAATACCTCCACCTAACAGAAGACCGCAGCCAAATAACAATCACTTCTGTGTTGTTGTGTTCCTGCGTGTGAGTAAGGTTTCCAGAGCTCCTGGGGGGTGCTACATTAGTAGCAGGGGTCAAGCCTTCAAGGTAAGGGCGACAAGTCCAGTAAATATTTATTATGCTGTACTTGTCACCCTTAAGCTAGGACCTCATTACCACTTAACATCAGGTGGGATGAGGTCAATCTTGAAGTGCAATATAAAAAAAAAAAAGCTATCAGTCATGGGTCGGTCGTTTTTAGCTTACGCCTCGTATAATTTATTGCTATACGTAACTCAAACATTTTTCCAGTATCGGAACCAGGCATTAATCACAACGTTTCGGTCTTATACATTTAATTTAAAAAAGCCCTTTGACGCATTTTTATTTGAAAACCAAACATTGATCAAAAACACTGGAATGTCATATTTCAGAATTCGAACCACTCACAACATTGGAATTTCGCGGAAATCTCCTGAATCGAAAACCACATCACATATGTTGCCTGCACGATCGAGAATCACAACGGGAAAGGACCAGTCACGTTTGCAAATCTGCACCGAATGCAAAAGTGCATTCGAAATTGCACTCAGAAGAAATAGTGAGAGATGCAAAAATAGAATGGCTTCTGTAATAAGAACAGGAGCCTATTAAGTATACATGTCGTAGGATGATTTTGTAAATCGAATTTGCGCAAAAGCTCTAGGGATATTGCTAAATCCCAGATAATTCGTTTGTTTAATCTAGGTATTGGTATTTTCAGACTTTAATGTAGGTCTTTTTATACTTGTGTTAATAAATGACCCCACTATTTACGCAATTGCTTGAGTCACAACACATATATAAACAATCTCGTTTTCAGTTGTGTCTCTGTATGCTTAGATCTTAAAAGCCTCACAACAGATTTAAACCAATTTAATAAATTTTTTGATATATTATTTATCAATAAAACGGTTAGGTTATATGTATAATACTCCAACATGCATGATAAAGAACAAAAAGCTGATCACGTTTAGTTTTCAAACATTTGCCCCAGAGAGGTTTGAACTTGTGGCGTGTCAAGGGTCTCCCACTCGATCAATGATGAAGCAGAAATTTAAATCTAATCACGCAAATATATTTATCAATACTTATAGCCCTTGAAATACAAGACTCTTAAATAACCTCTATATCTCTTCAATAAAGGCAGTTCATATACAAATTGCATACGATGCAGACTTGTGGCAGTATGGTGGTTAGATGCAGTAGTTAGCAACACTCTAAGTCATAAGATGACGCGTTTTCGACACGAGTTCAATGTAAGTAGCCAAAGCACTGGTAAAGAAGAAGAAATAAAGGTTTATTAAGTGACATGACATAGCATTTATAGAAAAGCAAATTTGAAATAAAATTATGTCACATTTTTTTTATTTTTATACTATGTATTTTGGTCACTGTCGCTGCGTGTAGCACTGCTCACCAATTAAAAGGCTTGTTATTCTCTATATACTATTTCATGTCACTAAACAAACTATTATTTCTTTCTTTTTAAATAGGCTCAGCATATGATATGTATTATGTTAATAGCCATCAAATTCAAATTCAAATATTTCTTTATTCAAGTAGGTTACATTTTGAATCGTCTTTGAATACAATGCGAAGTGATTCTACTTCCGGTTCGGAACCTATATCTACCGAGAAGACACCGGTAAGAAACTCAGCAGATTAGTTGCAGTAGCAGTATCTAACTTATAGCTATGTGTAGACTTTCAAGTCATATAGTTTTATTTTGATGAGTGAAAAAAGCATTATTTTATTATAAGAGGTAAGCTGGAGCAGACCCGTCCCCAAAGGTGGCACCTGTTCACAAACATGACGTATGTGCCAGCCATCGCTTCACTCAACCATATTGAAGGAAATAAACGACCCGCCACATAGCGCCACCACCCCAGTGACGTTTTAGTGAGCATGACTAACTCCCAACTCCCTTTGAATAATTACAATTTAAGTCATCAAACCAACTACAGGACCCGGAGCACTAATAAGTAACCTACCTACATCTTATTCTGATAATTTGAGACAATTTCCATACTAAATAAATACGGGATAACTTTGTCTATCGTAAAAAATTACCAATAACAATGTAATTTTGTGAAATGAAAATTAAAATATCCACATGGCACATACCTAATTAAAATTATAAGAAAAAAAATGAACAATGTCATTTTGTGAAATAACAAATTAAATTATCGAGATGCCACTTAATTAAGGACAAAAAAAAAGTTTCAAATCAGAATTCAAAGAGCATTTATTTTATCATTTTTAACGTGCTCTCAAACTAAGTAACTAAGGCACTTATGTTATGGTAACTACAGTATATTATATTTTAGGCATTTGAATTCAATCTGTCTTTTTTCGCATTCTTAACCTGGTCTCAATCTAAGTAGCTAACGCGCTTATGTTATGGTAAGTACAATGTATTATGTTATAGCCATTTGAATCCAATCACCGTTTATTTTTGCATTAAACTGAAGATATTCCCACCCCGTAACTGCCTACTAGTATTCTGATAGACAGAAGTAGTAAAAATAGATACTTTAACCGCTTTGCTTTGTACTTGCTCTTCACTTTTACTCTTCTTAATAGTGATATTAAAAAACGAATAGATTCCCATGACAAAATGAGAGGTGAACCGATAGATTAGCATAAAGATTGATAAATTGACAGACAGAACAGGCAAACAGAAATACTGAGAGGTAAAATATCTGGATTGCCTCTATAAAGATGATATTTTCCGAATTTGAAGTATTTTAATAATTTTAATATAAGTTTTTAGGAACTCGCTCGATAATTGTACAGTACAGTCGCCTCACGCTTGTAACTTGTCACACACTACTCGCGTTGTTTAGAGGTAGCACAGGCTTAATCCTCTGTAGTAAGACCTTTGAAACTTGACCTGTTAGTTGTGCATCTATTTCCACAAATAGCCGCATTTAGCTTTAGCGAATGCAAATGATATTCTAACGATAACTGTAAATTAAAACGAGTAATGAGATCAGATAGATAATAATCAGTGATAGATATAAAAAAATAATAGACAGACATATAGTCAGACGTACAAAAGACAAATAACTGCATTGATTTTCATAGAATAGTATAGAAAATCTCTTTATTTATGTAGACTTTACTAAAGCACGAATCGTCAGTAAACATTTATTAATTTACCGCCGTGTTAATAATAAATATTGGATAACATCACATACATTGTTTTGATTCTGCAGTAAGTAGTTGTATTACAGAAATAAAAAACAACGACGGTGATACAACACTCAGGCCGGAGACAATATAAAAAAAATTCGTTTCCCATATTGCCCCGGTCGTTGGTGATGTTGAGAATAACTGAAAAGTAACTCGACACTTAATCTTTTCCCATATAACATTGCTACCTTAAACTAGGTACTTAAATAAATAGGGATACGGTCCAAGTTTTATTCTAAGAGCTTGTAATATAACTACAGTAGGTACAATCTCACGTCTAGTCTTGTAACTTGTCCCACTCCCATGGAAGGGAGGTTACACAGACATAATCCTCTGTAGTTAGGCCTTTGAAACTCGACCTGTTGGCTGTGTAAGTACACAAGAGCCGCCACAAATGGCCATTTCCGAATTTGGCGAGTACCAACGAAAATCCGAATGGAAATGGAATAGTATGAAAATATACGAATAAACAATCGAATAGCTAGTTAAAGTCAAATATTTCTTTATTCAAGTTGGTTGAGAGAGGTAGGGCATAGCAAACTATCGCTCAAACTGGAGCAGCCTGAATGGTGAATTACCTTACAGAAGACCGCAGCTAAATGACAATCACTTCTGTGTTGTTGTGTTCCTGCGTGTGCGTAAGGTTTCCAGAGCTCCTGGAGGGTGTTACATTATTAGCTGGGGTCAACCCTTCAAGGTAAGGGCGACAAGTCCAGTAACAAATTTATTATGTACTTGTCGCCCTTAAACTAGGACCTCATTACCACTTAACATCAGGTGGGATGAGGTCAACCTAGAAGTGTAATAAAAAAAAAGTTACATATAACACAAATGAATCGTCATCGAAAACAATGCATTGTGATTTCACTGACGATTCGGTGCCGTGTATTCCCGTTGTCCCCATCGTGGGATCAATGGGAAGGAAAAAAAGCAGTCCCCATTATCAAAACGGACACTGGGCAGTTATAGTTTTACGTATCGTTGTTCCTATGGACGTTCCTATATTTTTATTTTTCTTGTATAAACGTGCCCAACTCAACGCGACAAGAATAAAAATTAAAATTGATAGAATTTTAGTATCTCATAAAAATATGTTTTTGTTTGCACAATGTCGTAATACCTATACAGTATCATCAATAGGTACTCAAAATATAAAAAAATCGTTCGTGATTAGTTTACTTTGCAACACATGTACATGACATAATTAACTTACTTCACCCAAATTACTACCTTAATTGTATTAATTTACTTTTGAATGAAGGGGTAGTGTGAAATATATTCTTTAAGTCACTCAAAACATACAATTTAAACTTAGTGGGGATAATGAGCAAAATTTTGAAATATTTGAAATACAATAAATTAATGTGGATCATTTTATTACATATCCTCTGTCCCTAAATGCCCCATAATGATTCCCCATAAGTCCCCATAATGGAGACAACCAAAATATAAAACATATTAGTATTTGTAGATGCACACATTGGATCAATTCATGTGGTTAACTGTTTTTACAATTTAGTACATACCTACGACATTTTTAAGTTTTTCACAGAATTGTATTTTTTTACTAAAGCCACAATTACCGAGACTAGTATTAAAACCGTGAATCTTTTATTCATCTAACCAAATTAATTAATAAAATAAGTTCAAGGATATGTCTACAAAACCGGCCTGGAATTAATAACAGGTCTATTTATGGTACCTAAACATTCTCGCGTGAACGTTCCAAATTGGTAACCTTATTCGAAAGATAATTGGGAATGTTGCCGCTATTTTCGACCTATAATAATAATTATCGGCACTGGCGCAGAGCTAACTTTTAGGAAACAGTATCATCGTAAAACGTTGTAAGTCATAAATCAAAAATTTTCAGTGTTAATATTTTTTAGATTTTAATCTGTCTAAACGATATGCTGTTTGATGCCCGGTTCCTATATATTACGATTCGTGAAGTGTCAAAAATGACTACCCGTTTCTCTCCAGCCGACTACGAGTCGTTAGTACCGCTCAAATTATTCCTTATCAGCTGTCATCAGTCGCCGTAGGTCGTTTTTTACGTTTTTTAGCGTTTAGCGTTTTAGTTTTTCGTTAGCTTACGTCTCGTATAATTTATTACTTTGCGTAACTAGAACGGATCGTTTTTCAATTATTATAACCGAGCGTTAATGAAACAGTGAAATCTTAAAGATGTGTTATTAAGTAAAATACAAAAAAATACACTTGTTTGCAAGTGAAATATATACATAATATTTCGTTCATTCCACATATTGGTAATAAATGTTTTAAAATCATATATCTTTTTTTTTAAATGGTATTATTAAGGCACTTTTCTTTTATGTTTTGCGGCACTTATAATTTCTTTAAATTTCATATGTTTGTATATCCTGCAAATGGATCATATATCTTACATTTGATGAAGATTTTATTGAACAAATATTAGCTAGAAACAGGACTTAAAATAATTAATACATTGTATTAAATCGGCGTAGTGGATATTAAAGAGAGCGTTTCGGACATAAGAACTGGGGGGATATTAAAACCAGTTATTTTCTTTTTTTCTTAGAGATATTCAATGCCAATTATTGAAATAAAATACTTACTTGGTTCAAAAAACAAACTCTTAACATATTACTTAATTTAGCGGATTCGAACTAACTTTTTAATATTTATCTTTTATGAATTACTTAGGCACATGACAAAAATCTCCCTCAATAATGTATATCGATTGTATATGCGACCAAACTCTATTGATGCTGGGTTTACACGCGGAGGTATAATCGACCCATCTCCATTGATACCGGGTTATTGCGCGGGGGTATAATTGACCCAGCTCCATTTACGGTGGGTGAACTATTAAAAAATAAAAAATAAATATAATAATAATATAATATATAATATATGTAAATATTGTTTTCTTCAAAATTATACTTATGCCTTTTTAAAACTTTACTCACGCTTGTACGTGAGCACGCATTACGATGTTATGTTAAGATTAATTATTCGGCGGTAGCCAGCTATCTTACTTGGTAAATACCTATAAGAGGTTGAAACCTTAGCTAACACAAAGAAGCAGTGTGGGCGTAGCTAGGTTATGGACAAACAAAAATTGGGAAACACTGTGTTAGTTTATTTGTTGCCATTGGTAACCGACTTTGAAGAGGTAATATTTAAATTCGACCATACATGTGTTTTTTACTGATAATTTTTATTTTATTTGTTTATTTAAAACTTGATTGCAAAAAAAAAGTAAAGTCAGCATCATTAGTTCGTATACAACTCAGTACCGTATTACATTAAGTTAACCGACGCGATGACGTACAGTTTACTTACGAGCTTTAATGTGACAAGGTACTGAGGTGGATACAAACTAATGATGCTGACTGTATAAAAAGCGGGTTTCATGCTAGGAGCATTATCTACCAGTCAACCATTGGGTCATGCAGATAGTTTGTGGGTGCGGTAACAATTAAAATATGGGTATGAATTACAGTAAATAATAATAAATAGCAATAAACTAAACACCAGAATAAAAAAATCCTACGAACATGTTAAATTAATATAATAAAAAAATATATAATACATTAATATACTATAATTATCAGTTTTTATATAAATATAAGTCAACAAGTAAATAAATTTAACAAATGAAATTCTATGCAGAATGAGAACATAAGAATTCACGAACTCTCATTATAAAATAATCTGGATACAATAGAAAGTCGTGGGGACTCCTCAATAGTTTCCTGCTAATAACTTGGGTTTGTACTAAATTCATTTCTCAAAATGAGAAATTAATCGTAAACAATCAAAAGATAAACTCGAGTACGAGTACAAGCAGTGACGTCACAGAAGACGCCTCCAAAAAGGCAATTAAAATGCTGTCCCAAGCACTTCCATTAATTTATCCGGTAATTAAAGAAGTGATGCAGATGGTACCGTGCCACAGTTAAAATAGTAACAGTATGAAATAGAAGGTTTTGCCAACGGTATTGTCATTTATGGTCTATTAACGACAAACTCCAGCTTCACACGGGTGAAATGTAATATTTTTTATTTTTATAGTACTTTACGCCGTACAAGCGAACTTAAAATATTAGAAACAGAAAATGTTTATCTTCCCTTGGGATGCAGGACCGATAAGTATGTAGTACTAAGCATATATATAATATATATAAGCATAGGCAGAGGGCACTTACCGGAGGCTAACGGTTGATGCAGCAGAAAAATTTCATCGCCTACGATAACTTAGTTGGAAAAGTAGCATGATACGTGAAGGTCGTGGGTTCGATTCCCGCACCACAAGGGGAAATAAAAAAATCTGTATCTAATATTGAAATATACTATGTATTAAACAAATTCATTTCAGTGTTATTACCGGTAATAGATAGTGATTCAATAAAAGGATAATTATAGATACTAACTTAACCATATTTGTATCTACATTTGATTTGATGCCCTCCGTAGATGATAAGAGGTGAGTAGGACAATTTTGGTAATAGTCTTTGAGTGCCTAGGTTCGATTCGCAGTCGGGTCAGTTTAGATAACTAACTTTTCTGACTATCCCTAGTCTGGGTATTGTGGTATCGCCATTGATTCTGATTTTTGTAACATTAGTGCTTAAGCTACTTAACACAGATTCTGAACTGTGTATATGATGTTGTCCAATAAGCGTAAGCGATATGACTTATTGTGCCTACACAAAATAGTACATGCCGATATAGACGCTCCAAATTTACTTTCTTCGCTTAACTTTAACACAAGGTATAAGTCGCGTCACCCGAAATTAAAATTATTTTCAATACGCGTGTATAGAAACAACACCTCGTACTTTAACCCAATTGTTAGAATGTGCCGCACGTACAACGATGTGGTTCACAGTGGTGGTGGCATAGATGTTTTCAATGCTAGATTTGGGCAATACAAGAAAAATGTTTCCGATACTCTGAGGTCCGAATTATCCACGATAGTCCAGTAAAGTCTGTTTTGTTTTAGTGGTTTAAGTCTTTTTTTTATATTTAATTTCTAAATGTAAGCTAAAATGTTTAAACATGCTGTGTATGCTTTTTTAGATTGCCGTCTAGTCAAGTAATTTTTTTGTGTCTTATTGTTTTTCTCACTGACTGTAATCTGTCTGCATACCTATTTTAAATAAAATAAATAAATAAATATTGCATCAAAACGTAGCCGAAGCGAGTAGTGAACGAAAAAAACATAGAAGCATTTCTAACGCTTTAAATTGGCATCACGAAAAGTAAAGCACGGTGGGCGTGGCTTAGAAAAGTAAGCTAGCACCGGTAAGTAACTTACAACCCCTTAAAATAAAGTATTTTTGTCGACTTAAACGTTAGCCTTTAAGTTTTTTTTCAAGTGTCCATGCTTTATTACTATATTGTGTATATTTTGCTTGTGTGCTTTACATTTGTGTGTGTTTTGGTATCAATTTTCGATTGAAATTAGTATGATGGGAATTTTGCCATGTTCATTTCGTTCACTGGATGGTCGGTAGGTAAATATATTTATTTCTATTTGTTTATATCATAAATACTTTATGGAAATGTATATATTTATATATTATATAGGTATTTATTTGTTTATTATAGTTTTATTTATCTTTACGTATATATTTTTTTTAATATTTTTATCTTGTTATGGTATTTATATTGATATTTTCTGTTAGTATTTTTCTCAAGCATTTTGCACGGCTGTACCCGTTTCTCGATGTCTACTATTTCCTCTACCTAAAGGTTGTCTGGAAGAGATTGCTCTCTAGCAATAAGACCGCCTATATTGTACTTAAATATGTCTGTAAAACCAATTTCTGTAAAATTTCTGTGCAATAAAGTGTATCTATCTATCTATCTAAATAGCTTTAAAATGCAATAAAATATTTCCACGTTAGCAAAAACTTTATTTAAAAATGCCTGACTGAAGATTTATCTTAACTGCGCCACCGTCCAGCTCAGTCCATTAAAGGCCATCCTAGTCCATTGTCCACGTTTGGAGCGTCATCCCAACTAATAAAATCCCAGGACGCCTGTTTAGATAATTGCCTTTTTGTCTGGATAATTCGATTGTGCGCCTGAATACCGGACTCTTTGTTTGTTTTAATAACCGAGAATGGTTTATTTGTTAATTTTATTTCGTCCTTCTTGCGCGCTTGTTTCGTTTCTGATTAAAATAACAATACAAGAGACAACAGACATGCAACCGCATTCGCCCCCTGACAGGCCTTTGAGATGAAAGCGGCCAAAGTATAAACAGGCACGCATTAAATTACGTATTTATATACATAAATGTGACGTGTCTTTGTTACTTGTGTTATGGGGGACTCCATTTTCAAAGATTAAAATAAATAAATATACGACATCACAAGATTACTCTGATTCAGTGGTAGGTAAGTAGCTTCAGCATTTGTGTTACAGAAATCAGAAATAACGACTAAACAATGCAGCTCCGAGACAATTAAGAAAGTATTTTTTTATTGATGCGACCAGGAATCAAACCTTGTCATAAAAGTTTAAAATTAATTAAGTATAAAAGTATTACAGTCCCACACCTCCCTCGAATGATAATACTTTTCCCCCACACAAAAATCGACGCTCATTAAGAGAAGCCTTTATGTAGAAGTGAACAACTATATACTTATGATAATGAGACAGTTTAGCGTAAGTTTCATACGAGGACAAGTCATTTGACAACCAATAAGCGTCTAAATACGGTCAAATTTAAAGATTTTCACTATTTTACTGAGCCATCAGATGAAGAACTTATCCATGTTTTAGCCCAATGCTTATACCTCGCTTAAGAATGCCAAAGTATTCTATAACATAGCTAACGTGAACGAAATTATGTACGAATAAAGTGTACAAGACATTTTAATCCTCACAAAAGGACGTCTCGTCGCAGGAATACAGGATCCAATTTGTATAAGTACTAAAGACTTCTGCGTGAATGAACGTGTGTTTGCGGAAATTCGTACGGAGCAGAGAACTTGGATACAGCGAGAGTTGATGAAAAAAGACAGGTTTACATTAGAGGCAGTTACAAAAAAATCTGGTATTTTTTTATTACACTTCACGATTGCTCTCATACCACCTGATGTTAAGTGGCAATGAGGTCCTAGCTAAAGGGTGACAAGTACAGCATAATGTATCTGTTACTGGACTTGTCGCCCCTACCTTGAGGGCTTGACCCTTGGGCTACTAATGTAGCACCCCCCAGGAGCTCTGGAAACCTTACACGCAGAAACACAGAAGTGATTGGTATTTGGCTGCGGTCTTCTGTAAGGTGGAGGTATTTCACCAGTAGGGCTGCTCCAGTTCAATCGGTATGTAAATCGCTATGCCCTACCTCTCTTATAACACACAGGTAACAAAAAATGGTAAAAATAAATGTTGACGGTTATAACAACGGGTACTCGCTTTACTACAACGCATGCAAATTGCGGTATATAGCTAGGTTATAATATAATAAATTGCAATGAAGTCTTATGGTCTGAAAGGCGTTAGATACAAAATGATACTAGTTAGCATTTAGATTTTCTTATTTAAATGTGCTTTTTTAGGCGCAATTTAAGTACCTACTGTTTCTATCTAATGCACAAAAGTTTTAATTTTAATGCAAAAGTTATATTCTGTGGATGTGTGTTACTTTTTACAGAACAAAAACATACTATATGAACAAGTAGTATACTTTTATCTCGAAATAACAAGAACAAAGACAAAGGCAATCAACAAAACTTAACTTAACCATGTCTCACATTAATTGACAATGCATAGGTATACATAAGTTAATAACATGAATAAATTAACAGAACATCTTACGCTTGACGTGAAATAAACACGGAACAGAACAACGTAAACAAACCGACATCCCTTATTACTAATTCATCCAAACCTTGACTTAACCATGAAGTCAATTACTGAGAGATAAACTAACTTGCCTCCGAGCTAGCCCTTTGACAACTTATGTTATTCCAACTGACGACGAACTAAATGCTTTATGTATCGTTAGCAAGTAATTTAACAAGCAATAAAACTCTCTCAGTGTGCCAATTTCCTTAGTGTTTTTTTTTTCGAAATGTTACGATAGAATTATTGACATACTAAGCCAGTGATGCTGGGGTTTTTGTTTTTTTCTAGGGACATTCTAGAGTCGTTGTAAAATGCACATAACTGGCCGCTTTGTTTTAGGGCCTTTTACGTCAGGCAGCACAGCTCATAGAGCTCAGCCTTTTTTTGAGGAGGGGAAAATACCTTTCGTACCGTACCACTACCGTGGGGACGACAACGGCGTTTTTTGGACGCCCCCGCTCCGTAAGAGCGAGGACTACCCTAACTTAAAACCCCAGCCGCCTTTTCATCGCCTAGTAACAGCGCCATGGGAAAACCGGAGACCCATAACAGCCACAGCCTCGTCGGCAATTGCTGCCCCTTAGGGGGCCACTCCTTCTTGTTTCCCCTGGATAGGCGAGGGACTGGCGGGAATGGTCGAAGGTGATAAGTCGTTCCTACGTATCTGCGGAAGACTATTGCAAGGACAGCTGGGTGACCCCACACTCGAGGATGGTTGGTTCCCACCAGGAGGAATAAGGAGATGCCTTGCTTGCAGCTTCGGGCTTCTTCGAAGTGGTTAGAGGGTTGTCCTCTCGCTCTCTCTCAGCTGCCTCCTTCCTTGAGATGACTTACTCGCTGAAGGCAGCTATCGCCGTCTAGGCCTCCTCGCCTCCAAACATGGCTTCAACCATGCTTGCAGGCATCATATTCACTGTCATGAAGATCGTTAACTACTGAAGTTAAATTGTTTCTCTTGAGTGAGGACCGCCACTCAATAAACATCTTGTAGGACGACCTCCAGAAAAGTAGGAAGGACCTGCAAAAGACTGTCCCATCCCAGAACTTACCATGATGTTATTCCAAAACTAAAATTGATGGAAAACGATACATATCATTATGTATAGCCTTTGATATGCAACTTAAACTAAAGTCAAACGAAAAGCGCAACGTTAGCAGCTAATTTAACTTGCGTTATAACTCTTGGTGTGCCTCCTTCCGAAGTCGCGCAAATGTATTTCAACAAAACGTGCTTTCGATGGCCACTACATATACTCAATGTTGTTCAGACCAGAAAATATTCAAGGCAGTTAATTTTATCCAATATTTTGTTAAACTCATGTATCAGAAAATGTGGTCTAAAAATTAGTTTTTAAGCCAATATACAATTTAGTAAATTTTGATAGAATTATTTGTTTTCCTTTCTTGCTTATTTTGCTGCCTTTTGTGTCATTTTGATGTTATGGATCTCCTCCCACTGGAATGCTTAGGGTTTTTTTACCAAAAATTAAGCAGAGTAATTGTCGTAACAAGTAGTAGTACATATTTGATATATGTCAGTTACATGTAAAGAAGAAAGAAAAAACATTTATTGGCTCACACAAACTTTTACATACAGTAGGTTAAAAATTATTTAAATTATAATGTGCCAATAAGGTCTCAGCCTCAGCATGAGCTGCTGCAGCACAGTGCAACATCAGCGCTGGTTTTCAGGCGAGACCTTGTGGTGAGTAGCGTATATAAAAGTTACGATAAGTTGGTTTTATTACATGGCCATACAAAGAAAAACAGCAAATAAAAGTAAAATATATATAAAAACAATACAAACAGTAAACATAATTTCATATAGTTTTATATACAGGACACGAAATTTGAAAATTTAGAAATGTACAATAATTTACATGAAAAGGATACACAGCATCAGTCGATGTATAATGTATATTGCCGGGTGGAATCAAAATTCAAGACCATTTGTTCCACGGAGATAACCACTAACTATTAAACCATTGGGTTATTTTAAATAATATTTATAGAGCGTCTACTGACTAAATAAAACAACGTCTTACACTTATACCCTCAATAAGATAAATCCTTTCGGAAAATAAATGACATCGTTATGTAAATAAAAAAAATATCGGCAAAAACAGCAAAAAATAACGTTCCTGTCCATTCCGTCTCTAACGTTATTTAGGTATTTATTACGTCTGCGATTGATTCAATAACTACATCGTCTATATTGATATCAAAATTATATTTATCAATGTACAGTTACAATCACAAGTGATATGAAATGCTAGAAACGTGATATTTCGTAGAATCCCGGAAAAATATTTCATCTCAAAGAATAACGAGAAAACTTCGACTTCTTGGCACGAAGCCAGAATTTTGGCGTTAAATTGATACCTGAAGCCATACTCCAGAGGTTATATAGCTGGGAAAATCCTTAACATATTACATAATATGATAACTTTTACTATAAATACGAAATAGGTTAGCAAATCTAGATCCAGGTTGGTCCCGAGAGGGTGCTATCACGCGGCAGCTGGGCGTGTCAGGTGGCCTGGCATACTTCAGCTGTGTTTTACATGGTGAGGTGGGCTGCTTGGCGGTAGGCGCTGGGGAAGCCTGCGTAGAATCCGCAAGGGATACCCACTCTGTTTCCCGCAGAGAGTAATGGAGCGGTAGGCATTCATCCAATATGGCGGCCTCCCCAAGATGGCGGACTGGCTGTGAAATCCACCCACCATATGGGTATCAAATGAAAGGGTTTGCTGTCAGAAATACGAAAAAATAATCACGTGACTTAAATCCAACATGGCTGACATCCAAGATGGCGGATTGGCTATTTAAACCTCACCCCCATGATAATTTTTAGTGCTTGCTAAAAGCGTCTTATTACCTACGTTAGAAATTGTAACCACACTAAATTTGAAAATAGGGTCGCGAGAAGATTTTTTTATGTAAAAATAAAACCTAATTTATTTGTTTCATCTATTTGATATAATAAAGATGCTTAAAGCCCAGAAACAAATAGATAGTGTATAATCATTTTAGTATACACCCGACGAAGTAAAAGTGGATACATGCAAGTACACTAACATCTGCGTTGATCGCATCAACTCTCTCTGCACAGACTAAGACCTTAAATGCTAAGTCCAGATTTAATCTGGATTCATGTCTAGATATGCAACCGTCTACTAATTAGTCTGGCTCCGAGATAGGTTAGGAGAGGTCAGATGGATGACACTTTATTTCAGTCAAACTTACTGCGTTTTGGGACACAGAGTTAAACTTAAATTTGTCTGAGCAAGAAAAGTTTGCACGAAGTAACTTTTTACCAAAGCAGTCCCTTTGATTCATGCAATTTCAAATAAAGGTCTTTAAAAAAGATTAGCTTTTATAGTGTGCCGACCTACGACATTACCTACAATTCAACACAAATACAGCGTCAGCAGAATTGGCGTAGTAAACAACGCTCCATACGTAATGCATGACATCGAACAATGTTTTGATTTATGAAAACGCTTGTTTCGCATTCAAACAGAACTGTGAGAATTAAATATTGCTATCACTCATCAGATCAGATATTTCGTTTTTGGGAGCAGACTCCAATTTATCGCTCGAACTGGAGCAGCCCGACTGGTTAAATACCTCCACTTTACAGAAGACCGCAGCTAAATAACAATCACTTCGGTGTTGTTGTGTTCCTGCGTGTGAGTAAGGTTTCCAGAGCTTCTGGGGCGTGCTACATTAGAAGCAAGGGTCAAGGTAAGGGCGACAAGTCCAGTAACAGATTTATTATCCTGTAATAGCCGCCCTTAAGCTAGCACCTCATTACCATTTAACATCAGGTGAGATGAGGTCATTCTTTAAGTGTAATATAAAAAAAAACCTCAGAATCGTTTCTGACGTTTGTCAATCAGACCCCAGAAGGCATACGCTTGGTCAAAAGCACAAAAAGTTTGTGTGCTTTGTATTTTCTCTGCCTGTGTGTCCCAGTACACAAGTATAAACGCTGTCCCACTGTTTACATAGTCCATTTTGCATTCGCAATACGCAGTCTAAAACAAACTTCGTTACATCAACTTATTATCGTTTTCAGTACACTTTGAACGTTTATGTAGCTGGATTAGCAATTTGCACTGTGTACTTTGAATGCCGCTTTGATTTTGATAGCCTTTTTGTAGGAGAAAATTAAAAAGGAAGCAAGTTTGGGCTTCGTGTTCACTTGGCACGGGCAACGAAATATCTTGGCTGACAAATTTTGTCACCACAATAGAAATCGTTTGAAAAAATTCGTATACTTTGCTAGAACGCTGCCAGATATTTTAAATGTTCCAAGTGTTTCGAAATTCAGCCTGTATGCCTAAAGGAGATTGGTGGAAGATAAACAGCCAATCAAATATCATAATTTCAGCCAATAGATTAAGTCCAGGGTTCAGCAATGCAGATCTCTCCCTTAGTCCAAACCACTTTCAGCTTTATACCTTTGCCACTCACACATCTATTGCCATATCATCATCGCTATCTTCTAAAAGTTAATATTAAGTAAGTTTTCACGTTTCTAGAATTTGAGAGAGCCCTCCGTTCCCCCGCAAGCCCGGTGAAGATAAAAATGCCATCTGCAGTCGTCTTCTATAGTCAATTAGGAAAAAAAAGGTTCTAGAATTCTGCTCCATCGGACATCTGACTTTTAATGAGGTTTATAACCTGCTCATTGTCACGTTCGCTTTACTTTTCTTAGGGTTTGTTGATAAATTGATGAATTTAGCTTAAAACTGTTTGACATCTATCAAAACTGTCATATCCCAAGCATTTCGTGTAATTTGACAACCGTCAAATCGTTGGTTATCATTATAGTTGGGTTTGTGCAGCCGATCCTTAGAGTTATGTCCGTGACTTTTGTTCTAACGGGTATCCCTATTTATGAGTCTGCCACGAAAATAAACTACAAGCAAAGAAGAGTCTTTGCAGTAAAATTTTAATAAAATAGCTTATCAATAATTCCGAAATTTGAACGTCAAACGTTTTACTGTATGAAGAAAAAAAGTGGTTGTGCAGTGAAAACAGCACAGCAAAGTAAATAAACGCTTGCAGTTCAATATTAGTTCTTGTGCCCAAGATTTTAAGGGCTGTGCAAAAACCAAAATCTGACGAGCTGTTCATTGGATCGTACTATGCTGACAACATATTGGAGCAATAAGAAAAAATCGGTTTGTAATCTGCAAAGGAAGCATTGGGAGCTAGCAGTAACCTATTCGTCATTAAACTTTTTACTGCTGAATCATATAAATCTTCAGTCCTTTTAAATAAATGTCAATAAACAACGTTTCTAGCTACAATAATTTTCGTGTGAATGAGTAATTCTCCACTACCCTATCTATTCTCATTCGTGACTCTAGAAAATAACTGCCAATGCAACGCCATATTTCAAAACCCGTAAAACTTTGCCAAACTTATTTTTACGACACATTTTATGCCTTTCCGACTCCCGAAGAGCTTAAAACAAAAATATGCAAGGAAAAGAATATTGAATGTTTTGAAAACCCTTGAATCTTTGATTTGAGCGCTTAAAATTTCGAGTTAAGAACGGCCACAGTCCAAACTGTTAATTTTACTATTATCCGCCATTTTGTGATGGCCGCCATCTTCTTATATTCTTAGACAATCTTACATTCTTAATTAAATTTAAAGTATTGCTTTAATAAAAGACTGCCACGACATGCACAATTTTACTAGTAAAAAACTAAAGCTTAATATATAACTGGATTTGAAATTGGTCATAGTACGGTGAATAGCACACGGTAAGCACTTACAGTTCGATTATAGCTCAAAGGCCAATGACACAAGGTCTGTAAAAAGTTAAAAATGTGTAATCTGCTTAAATCCTTTTATTGAATACCTATAATAAGTGAGTAGTGTCAAAATATGAAACCATTTTGGGGCGGACGAAAATCTAGGACTGATTTCCGTCGAACATTGTACGCTAACGGTTATTAATTACCTTTTAAATTGAAAACAAACCAAAATCCATTCTATCGTTTGAGAGCTACTGCTATAGACAATCACACGCACACACATACACGTCAAACTAAATATAACAGGATTATAAATAATATATGTATATCCTTAAGTGAGGGTCACTTCCAACGTCACGGTACCAGAAATTGTGACATCTAAACTCCATTAAGAATACAATATACTTGGAAATCCTAATCTGAACAACGTAGTACATTTTCGTTAGTAAAAGCACAACGGAAGCTTTTGAAAGGACAAGTTGCTTTTAAAAGTTAGATACCGTCGGGGAAGATTTTTCAAAATTACGAAGTTCTTCCGGACACTCTAGTTGGATTTTAGTAGTAAGTCAGGATGGTCTAGTAAGGATACTTGAAAACATTATTTTTAGTAGATTTGCACTTTATATTTAAAATGAAAAAAGTCGTAACACAGTGTTTTCTGTTTCACTATTACCGCACCCATAAACTAACTCTCCGCATGAACCAAAGGTTGGCTGGTAGAGAATGCCCCTAGCATCAAGTCCACCTGTTGTACTTATTTGTGCAATAAGTTTTTTAAATAAATAAAATAAATAAAAATGACTGTACAAACTTTTTTTTTAATCCCAAATAATTTTGATTCCTTAACATTTCGTCCTGTTTTCTAGTTAGTTATTATTAGAAATTAAGTAGATAATCTCAACATAATGCTATAACCGTTAAAACGTCGAAATGAAATCTGTTGATAGTAAATGAAAATCAGTAGTTGGTTCAAGTTAAAAATATATATATAAATAAATAAATAATAGTATTAGACAACATCACACACTCTTACTTTGCTTAGATTCTGTGATAAATATCTAAAGCACTTGTGTCGCACAAATCAGAAACAACGACGGTAACACAACACTCAGATCTCTGAGTCTGAAGTTCGATTTCCAAACTAACTGGACCGGGAATCGAACCCCGGACCTGATAAATGGCACGACGCCAAAGTCCAGTCAACTCGCCTCTCGGCTATGGAGGTCGTCAAAGACCAAAGGCTACTTTTAAATAAGAAGACTAACAGTAAGTACTAAGTAGGAGATATTAAAATAAATTTTGTTATTTTTATAGTACTAAACGCCCTACTAGCGAACTTTAAATATTAGAAACAGAAAAATTTTATCTCCCCTTGCGGTGCGGGAATCGAACCCACGACCTTCACGTATCGCGCGTACCTACTGCTCTTACCAACTGAGCTAACCGCAAGTTATCGTAGACGATGAAATTTTTCTGCTGTATCAACCGTTAGCCTCCGGTAAGTGCCCTCTGCCGAATATGTTTAGAACTACATTCTTATCGGCAAGGGGAGATAAAAAAATTCTGTTTCTAATATATTAAAATGAAATTTATTTTCCCCAAAAGCAGTATAATACAACATAAATATAAAACGGTCTCCTACAATGTAGAAAAAAGCGCTACAGCAAACGAAAATTTCAGCTCCGCTATTCCAAACGTCCAGGAATTCCACGCACCAAAATAGGTCACTACTAAAGGAATTCTTAATTCAGCTGGAACGCCAAATTGAATATATTATGATGACGGGAGCGTTCAAGAGCTTTCCAGATTGTTCCAAATTGTTCCAGCTTGTTCCAACAAGCGTTTCTGTGGCACCTTGTTGAGTTTGTGGCGACTGCAGCATAAAATGCCTTGTTCCGCCCGATTTAAGATAACTCTACGAGTACTTTATTGATAACTTATAGGCGAGTCAATTTGACAAACGTACTTTTCTATATTGTCTCGGTTCTGGGCGTTGTTGCACCGTATTGTTGTTAATTTCTGTAACACAAGTGCTTTAGCTCCTTACCAAAGAATCAGAGCAATGTATGTAATGTTGTCCAATATATATTTCTTATTTATCTATTTATAACTAGCTACCGGCCCCCGCTACGAGTGGATAAACCGAGAATTTGCTGGTTATGTAGGCACAACTAACAAAGCATACTAAAACTTACTTGAGTACTTATTTGTTTCATCACTCATCAAAACCAAAACTATATGACTTGGTCCATGACCGGTCCTTGACGCACGGGAGGAGACGTGCGGGAGGCGGGCATGACGTCAACGCGATGGGTCGGCAGACCGCGCGGCGCCGGCGCAACCACTTGCCTTCGGATCCCAGCCACGCTTGGACCCCTTCCTTACCACCGATCGCGATTAAAACCCCTATTGTAACATCGCCGTAGAATTATTACAAGTTTGTAAACGCTGAATAAACAATAGTAATAAGTTAGATACTGATACTGTAAATGATCTGCTGAGTTTTTTACCGGTGTCTTCTCGGTAGATATAGGTTCCGAACCGGAAGTAGAATCACTTTGCATTGTATTCAATGACGATTCAAAAGTGTTTTAAGTAACCTACTTGAATAAAGAAATATTTGAGTTTGAATATAATAATAGACATCTTACATATTTTTTTCAGTGTTACCATAATTAATGGACGCCACGATGCGTGCCGCTAGTATATAAAAATATGAAAATTTAACAAAAATAAAAACAATGCTATTTCAATATACTTAGCTAAACAGCACTTATTTTAAATTCTGGTTCCTTTTAACCTTTTTCGGTTTCGAAAATAGTTTCGCACCAATTCTCGTTTTAATTAAAATGCTTGCAGCGTTTTCTGTTACAGTGAATGCAAGATGAGAGTGATTTTCGTTTTTGATTAAACGGAGGGCAAGAAAAGTTGTTGCAGTAAAAGCCTCCGATGTCTTGCCTACTTTAAAATTTCGCTGAACATTTTTTTTTGTAATAAAGTTTTTTTTAAGCACCGACGCAAAAACATCCGTGTCATATGTTTAACGTCTGTGTGTGTGTCTTTTTAGGTATAATATTGTAGTTCCCAAACAGGTTAACTGTTTTTAATTTTGTTTTTTAGCTCAAAAGGTGTATTGGTCGGGAGTATTCTCCGATATGTTTGATAGAAATCGATCCACGAAGGCCGCCGCCAAAAAATCTTGAGTTACATAATTTGGCTTTCACTGTAAAAACAAATTGAAAACATAATAAAATAATTATTAAATAGGGCTGCCATACACAAAGCTCAATTCCAATAATGGAAACATAAACCATAAACAAAATTTACAGTAAAAATAAATAATACACTTTTTAGTAAGGACTACAACACCATACACATTGCTCTATTGGTGGTAAGTAGCTTAAGTACTTGTGTTACAGAAATCAGAAACAACGACGGTACCACCACACCCAGACCCGACACATAGAAAAGTTCGTTATCCATATTGACCTGACCAGGAATCGAACCCGGCTGTTTTAAAATGCTTTTGAATGTCCAGGAATGGTTCTTACCTATCAAGTAACAAAACAAACGGTTTGACCACTAATAAATAAATAAATGTACGGAATTCTCAACAAACAACATCTAACCGCACTTATCCATTTTGGACGAACCCAGCAACTTGGATTGTTACATTAAGAATAAAAAAATTAACTTTTAATTATGATGGATTCATTACCATTAAATCTGTGGTAGCTAAAAACGATAATGGATGAACAAAACTCTTAAAAGTCTTCGATAAAAAAGCGTTATTATTGTTACACCTTTTAAGACAACAACGAGCGATTAATTAAAAATTAACGTAAAATGTTAGTCAAATAGGCTATTAACTGGAGCGGAAGAGCCATTCAGATACAGTGTTGCCAGAAAATTGAATATTATACTACCTTTTGTAACGTTTAACGTTGAAATTAAAGTGTTTTTTTAATCTTCTATTAATCCCATGTATTATCAAAAACATTTAAAGTATGCTCCATAGTTGTTTTTGTAAAAACTACCTGTGCCTGCGACTTCGTTCGTATGGACTTCAGGATGATTTTATTAAAAATAAGAGTATCCTGAGTTATTCGTTATTATATCAGCTAACAATAAATAAACTGTCATATTGGTCCAGCCACTTCAGAGATTAGCCGAAACAAACAGACAGACAGACAAAAAATGTTATAAAATGTTATTTTGGTCTATGTACGACGTACGTATATATATGTTCATGTCTATGTCATAAAAAGCGGCTACAATATTGAAAACAGAAAAGCGTAGCCAAATAACAATCACTCTGGTGTTGTTGTGTTATTGCGTGTAAGGTTGTTCAGCTCCTGGAGGGGTGGGGGGCAGGTACATTAGTAGCAGGTATCGAGCATTCAAGTAAAAGTGACCAGTCCAGTAACAGCTTTACTATGATGTACTTGTCGCCCTTAGCTAGGCCTCTATTACCACTTCACATCAGGTGGGATAAGGTCAATCTTGAATACTTTTTTACTATAATTCGTCTCTTTTGCTTATGTGCTTTATATTTGTGTGTTTTTAGCCAATATTCAATTGAAATTAGTATGACTGAAATTATTCCATGTTATTTTCGTTCACTGTTTTTTTTTATAATGCACTCCAAGATTGACCTCATCTCACCTGATGTTAAGTGGTAATGAGTTCCTAGCTTAAAGGCGAAAAGTATAGCATAGTAAAACTGTTACTAGACTTGTCGCCCTTACCTTGAAGGCTTGACCTCTGCTACTAAAGTAGCACCCCCCAAGAGCTCTGGAAACCTTACTCACACGCAGGAACACAACACAGGAGTGATTGTTATTTGGCTGCGGTCTTCTGTAAGGTGGAGGTATTTCACCAGTCGGTGAAATACCTGCTCCAGTTCGAGCGATAATCGCTTTACCCTGCCTCTCTTAAATTAACTGTTGTATTCGAGCTAAACTTATAAAAGATATTGTTATCTTCTCACAAATAAACCAACGCTAAATAGTACTCGTGACCTAGTAACACCCGCTCTCTATTTAAAAAAATGTATTTCTGCGAGCCGTTTAAAAACTTTCAGGTCACGGTTATAAAAGGCCTCTCCATAAATAGGATGATAGAAAAAGAGTTGCAATGGCAGTTTTAATAGCTTGGCTGGGCATTTACTCTACTGCTTAAGTTTACAAGATAGTTTTGTGTTTTTGCAGAATTTGTGTAGGTATATCGCGAGTTATTGTTTCATGAATTTTACGTTGAGAAGTAATAAAAGTGAATGTAACTTTTTGTGCTACTTTTTGGTGAAGAGAAAGAAACACACGCTTTTCTTACTGACAATTTACACATTACGTTGCAAAATATATAGAATTGAAATACATGTAGGTAAATGTTATCATAAAAATATGAATAGAAAGGTAGGGCATAGCGATTTATCGTGAGCTGGAGCAGCCCACCTGGTAAAATACCTCCATCTTACAGAAAACCGCAGCCAAATAACAATCACTTCGGTGTCGTTGTGTTTCTGCGCGTGAGTATGGTTTCCAGAGCTCCTGGGGGGTGCTACATTAGTAGCAGGGGTCAAGCCTTCAAGGTAGGGCACAAGTCCAGTAACAGATTTATTATGCTGTACTTGTCGCCCTTAAGCAGGGTCAATTTTGAAGCAAATAAAAAAAAAATACAGTATTGATGTACATTTCAAAGTATCTTATCAATTATAATGCTGAGTACACTAGACATGCCTTGCAGGCCTATCATGCGCAATACGTCAAATATCTCGCATGAGACGACAAAAGTTTCAAAACTGTTGATTGGCTAATAGCAAACCGCACTCGTATTTTCAGCCAATCAGCAGCTGGCGCACTGACTTCAATCGATTTTGACGTTTGTTAAGAGCGCGATAAAATTTAGTCGCTGGCCGTATGCTAGGCCTGTTAGTTTAAGTACCGGGTCACAATATTGACGGGGTCGATTCCTGCGTCGTGTTAAGTTTGCTTCGGATCGTATGTGATGTATATGTTAAAAAAAATATGTGCTATTTAAACGTTACTTGTATGTTGATTTGCGAAAATATATGCTACTTGAATCATTATTTACGTTTTATTTGTATTAATCTTGTTTCGTGAATGATAGATAAGTGCAAAATCTTAGTCTACATCCTTATCCTATAAAATTCGATCCCCCTTTTTCAAATTGGGTAATATGGGACGTGACACCCTAGGAGCATAAAAAACAAAGTACTTAAATAAATCGATCCATTATTAGTGTAGGTACCACTAAGAACTCAACAAAAATCATTTAGTCGAAATGCTAAACTCTCTTTTTTTGCAGATGGTTAAAATCAAATCAACGCTACCGATTTGAGGTTGAAAAAATAAAAAAAAAGTTCGTATTTGTTTCGATTATCGTATCCCAACATTGATATGAAATGGGAAATTGTTTCCCGTCTCCCAAATCTAAAATTACCCGCCGACATATATGATTGATGTATTCTGATCCCAATTGTAAAGGATTGCCCGGTCTCCCCATCTCCATACTTCATAAAAAACGTTTCGCTGGCAGGGTGACCGCACGTCCAAACTTCGTACGTAAACGAAATTCGTACACTCCCTTGAACTTTGTATCTTTTAGTGAGATTCGTTGGAAACGATGACATAAGTAAATATATGTACCTTTTTCTGTACATAGATCAGATTAACTACTTTGGATTTTATATCACCCTTGTGTCGTACGCATAAGAACTAATATACAATTGCAAGTATTCACCTCGACGTACTGTAGACCGTACATCGATATGATGTACAGTCTACAGTACCTAATATCACAATATTAGATGGCTGACAATTTAGACATAATTGAGTGACGTGTTTTGTAATTAACATGTCACATTAGCGAAATTATATTTTAATAGATATGGGATTGGTATGTCACAAGACAAAATCTCTTCAATAAAGTAACATAAAAATATATAAATATTTTTTCCTCTCGTAGTGTAAGATTTGAAACCACTGAACTGATAAGATAAGATTAGTATACAGTTTAAAATCCATCCGGCGGGGACTATCAACCATAGGCCTAGAGGTTTTAACTTTAGCAAAATTTGTCAACTACAATGAGAGGTAGATAATGGTTGTGAGTTCGAGTCCCATACTTCAAGAGGATATGAAATTTGTCTATTTCCTGATAAGAGTTCAGGGATAATTGTCACTGGTTTCTCAATTTCAGTCGTAAAACCATGCGTGCTTCATTTTATAAATATATATGAATCTTTTAACTCTGTTTTAATGGTCACCCATCCAATTCCAGACGCCAGCGCGCATCGCTTAACTTTCCGTACAAAAACTCCCACATGGTTACCCTACCTGCAAACCACAACTAATGCCTTTTCACGAACGAAATATAACGTCATTCCGATTCTACACGCCTTATGTGTTCGGCGTTAAAGTTGAAAATGGATGGCCCTTTCGTCCGTCCGTCATCTTTTTGCTGACCCATTTCTTCCCGTGTCAAAGAGCACAATGGAACAATTCTCCTGGATTCCGTATGTAATATTCGCGTGATATTTGTGCTTAGGGACCACTTGTGCATTGTTGAGGGGTTAAGGTGAATTAGACCTTTGTGCTAGAAAAAATAATAAGCAAACAGTACTATTTGTTCGCGCCATCTTTGACCAATCAGGCTATTCCTTTTTTTGTGCCAGGGGGAAATGCCTTGATCCACCGTACCTTCACCCAAGGGAGGGTGACGGCGTATGTGGGACTCACTGCACTAAAAAGGGCAGGACTACCCGCTAAATCCCCCGGTTCGACCTCCATAGCCTTAGTGGCGGTGACATGGGAAATCGGCTCAGCCTTACCAACCACAACACCGCCAGCGGATGGCCGCTTACTCAGCTCCGTCTACTCCCCCCACGGTGGTCGAAGGGAGACTGGGAATGGCTGGTCCAACGGAACCATCCCCACCTCACAATGAAAAGGCTACTATACACTACTATATGCTGCAGCCAATTAGGGTGTTTGCGTATGAAATTACTAGATGGCAATTCGCGAGCGTGAGGTCCAACTGATATGTGATTGGTGATTTAAATGTCATGGTGACATGTCTGTCAATGTCATGTTAACAATAACCAATCACGTACCAATCGGACTTCATGCTTACGTATTGTCATCTAGCGGATTTTTCATACGCAAATACCCTCATTGGAGCTAACCAGCAAAACTTCGGTCCCCACCGCCGCCGCCACGCAAAAAGGTCTGTTCTTGCATTATTTTTTGTTCCTATTTCATTAATTTTAGTTAAAGCCCATTTTCCTCTTTTATTAATACAAATCAAAGTCTATCGCAAACAAACTATTATTGTCACAAAGTGTGTGTGAGTGTGTAAATTTTTTTATAAGCTGATTTAGAAGAAAGAAGAAAGTTGTAACCCCAATTTTTTTTTCAAACTTTCTGACCTTGTAAACCTTTCATGGACCCTTCAAGCAACACAGGCTCCCAAAGTGCTCGAAGCTTGGATACCACAATTATTTTAAAATCAATATGAGCCATTATGTATCTCTGCCTACCTTTTTGGGAAAAAGTCTTGACTGTATATTAGTAAATCTACCTTTTAATAAGTAAACTAGTGGTGGATTTAGAGTATTTTTTATATAAATGGACTTTTTTTTGTGGCCTTTATCCCACGTTTAGTAACAAAGCAGTGATTCAAGTTCAAGTGTTTAGAGAGACACGTCAAAGAAGTGACTGTAAAAATAATTGGCTTATCTAGTCCCTAGTGATTTGTCACTTATACAATTTTATAAGAACCCGATTAAACCTTAAAATATACAACTGGACTGGTCTGCATAGAATCCTTGGCAGTCTATAAGAGCAAGTCGTAACGTTTATGCCTGGTCCCTATTTAAAATGGAAAATAATAAACAACATCCAATTACTGTTTGTTCATCAAAAATTTATTAAACAAATTTCACTTTGAACATTTGAACACGATCATCGAAATTTATTAATTTATTTTCTTTTCGACTTTCTGTGATGCGAAATCTATCCTTTGTTCTCTTTGTGTAACACGCTTTTAATTTGAATGTAATTAATGACATTTTAATATATTTTACCTTAATAATTGGAGCAAATGAAATTGGCGTTAAATTATTTGATTAAAACTTGAAATGACGGATTTGGACTTGATATCAGCCTTATGGCATAGGCATAAAGATTATTATCAAACTGCAAGTGTTAATCAGGATTTATTTTTGAATGTACGATAATCAGTGAACGAAGAAAATATAGAATAATTGGCTACTTGACAGTGTTAACAATAAAATATGAAAAGTGTTAGATATGTTAGCTTATTAGTTAAGTAATCATTTTACATTTTTACTTTTTAATTAAAAGCATAGTTAGTATTTTATTTTTCCAAAATAAAATTTAGTTTTTTTATCTGTGGAACAAAAGAACCGAAACGGAAACCACCATTGCCACTCGGAAATGACAGCTGTCGGCGAAAATTATTTATTTTAATGTGGTGAAACAATGATTATTTTACCGATTAAATTGAATTATTGTGTCTCTAATCGTATTAAGAATTTATTGAAACATTTTCCGTTCATCTAAATTAAGTCGTTCCTATGCGTATCGGTTCGTTGTCTAGCACGTTGACGTCATAATTGCAACAGTGACGAGACTTGGCGTTTTCGCGCGCTTTTTAAATGTGTTACACAAAATCTTATTTTTCTCTGGTTATTTACATTTTTTCCAGATAAATCGAATTGCTTGGGATATAAAATGAACGGGCGCACATTTTACAATACTTTTTCAAAAACTGTCAAGTAGCCAATTCTCGCCATTCTAACTTCACTCGAATATAAAATATAGAGCACACAAGCAAAAGATATGAAATAAAGAAGTAAAGTATCGACACTTGATAAAAAAACTTAAAGGATTAAGGTCGACAAAAAGACGTTCGTTTAAGGGTTTCTTAGTTACGTCATCTCATAAAAGGTGATGGAACACTCGCTGTGATTGGTCCGCGCCTATGACTCACGGCGTCCGTGGAAACGGTATTCGTATCGGCGCTAGCTCACTTTTGTAAGCCACGCCCACCATGGCTTACTTTTTGTGGGCCATTATAAAATGAAATGAAATGAAAAAGTTTATTTCGGAATACTTCCATAGCCCCTTTGTAGTATAAAGTGTTAGTCAAACTTATAACTAGGATTAATTTGGACGTGTACCGCCATTATCAAGCGTTACAAATGCTTCTATGCTTTTTTTTTGTTCGCTGACTTTAATAGACTCTGTTGTTGTTGCTGCTGTGTTTAGCAAATAAAGTATCGATAAAGATAGTAGATATCTGTTAACTATGGACAGAACATCGATGGATAACTCTAATGCTAAGTAGCACAGTAATTAGTGACTAAGTATTTTTAAATTCCCGCACGTGCCCGTATCTCTTCATCGTATTGCGTAATTGCAACAATTCTTTAGATTTAATCACTCAAACTGAACAATTCCAATCAGACATCCGACAGTACCGTGAAATACAAGTGAACCTTATTTCTATAGCGTAAAGTTTATTTTTCGACGACGATTTGTAGGCCGTAAATCTGAGTGCCAGGTTGAACTGTCAGCATTGGGATCCTATTTCTGTAGATATAAAACTCTGCTAGATATGATGTGTTTACATCAATAATTTTGTTTTTTTTCTTCACTTCTTTTTAAAAGAAATAATAGTATATTTTAGTTAAATATTGTAATTAAATCTGTATAAAAACTGTGTCTTGCCATTACCCTTACAGGGTTCTATATGTATGGGTACTGTGGTAACATCGTTACAATCATCCTTCTTGTAAAAAAACTGGGTATTGTGGTAACATCGTTGTTTCTGATTTCTGGAACACAAGTATCAATGTATGTGATGTTGGCCAATATTTATCTATTTTTTTTTATTATTGCAATAAATTATAAATTAAGTAATTAATATAAGAGACCTATGTTGTGCTGTCTTTCTATTATTATTTTACCCGAAGGACGTCTACGGGAAAGACCCAGGATTCCATTACATTGTGGTTATTAAATGTGGTAAAATTTACTTTTTTAACGACTTCAAAAAAAGGAGAAAGGTTTTCATTTATGTTTGTAGGGTTATATTAGACACACAATCCTACAAGGAAACCAATGTTGATAAATTAAAATTTTATCAAAATTGGTTTCTTTGTAATTCATGCAATTGTTATTTGTAGCACGTGGTTTACCTGTTCGTTCGAACAGCTAAGGCCTGGAATTCAGTTTTTCCGGAACGTTACAAATGAAATATCTTAAAAGCCAAAAGGAACAGATACCTCTCAGGAAAACAAGCATGATCTTATGTCTCAGCTATGCCCTCCATCAAAAGGTTCACGTTTTCATGTTAAACAAAATATTTAAAAAATATATATTTTATCCGCTTATTTTTAACGTTCTATGCAATTTCTTTATTAAATCACATTTGTTTAATCTTAGGCCTCATCTACGCTCTCCAAGAAAAGCCTCTCATTTTTATGCTTAAAAAATAAACTTAAAAAAAAAAAACTTTAAACCGCTTATTTTTATAACCCCTTCCAGCGGCTATATGGCACCACCGCGTCCTACAAAGTACTTCGGCCCACCTGCCCAGTAATACCTATCGGTATTGCCACAACATCTGTTTCCAAAGTTCAGCCAAAGTTCCTTTTTTATTACGGCCCAAAGTCGACAGATTCTGATTTATGTGGAAAATATAAAGTTTCAACGGTTCGAGAATAAATCTTTGGAACTAGTTCAGACGCGGGAGAGTTATGGTATCAGCTCTTGAGATTTACTGAGATAACCTGAACACTTAGCGTATTTGTATAGTGAACTAAGTAATTATAATAATACATTTCAGACATCATACAACAGGTTGTATTTGAATTACCTTCTTTGGGATCAGGATCCCAAAGAAGGTAATTCAAACACTCGTCTTATGAAAATCAGAATTGACGGTACCGTCGCATTCACATTGTATAATCTGCCACATTACATTACAGCTAGCAGTTATGAAACAGGGCCGTTTTGAAATGAGCCGGATTGCATTTAAGCCGGCTAGGCTAAATATTAAACCGTCCCAATAAAATAAAAAGCCATCGTAATATAATGATAAAGTGGAATAGAAATTATTTTTATTTATGTAAGCTTTACAAAAACACTTATGCATCGTTGGTACAAGTTCAGTATTTTGCGACAGAACAATATATGCTCAAATATATTTACAAATATCAAGATAAGATACTGATATTAATCATAAGAATAACTTTCGCAAACCTTAACATCGTCGTTACATTCCCTTCAATATGGTTGAGTGAAGCGATGGCTGGCATATACGTCATGCTTGTGAACAGGTGCCACCTTTGGGGACTGGTCTGCTCCAGCTTACCTCTTAAAATAAAATAATACTTCATGCTTTTTTCACTCATCAAAATAAAACTATATGACTTGGTCCAAAGTGTTCTACACATAGCTATAAGGTAGATACTGCTACTGTAACTTATCTGCTGAGTTTCTTACCGGTGTCTTCTCGGTAGATATAGGTTCCGAACCAGAAGTAGAATCACTTTGCATTGTATTCAATGACGATTCAAAAGTGTTACATGTAACCTACTTGAATAAAGAAATATTTGAGTTTGAGTTTAAGCTTGCTCTCCCATATTATTTCCTCTACAATCCAATCCATTTAGATGTCCAACGGGATTGTATCCATGGTCCTTATCAAAATGAACACTTATAACATGCTTAAAAATTCACAAAGGGTCTGCTATGAAACTGAAATCCGTCATTTAAACATCCGTTGAAATGACAAAGGAATGTAACTGGTGAGAGGAGATGAAAATGATATGCTTGAATTAAATCCGTCAGATTAAATAAAGCAACGCGTAGTGAAGTAGTATCTTTTTTTTTATAAAAATCAAACAAACAAAACAAAAGCATTGTAAAATATTTAAATCCTTAAGCACATCTTATAAGCATACATTAGTTTAATACTACTTGCTATATACGCTTTCATTAGGAAACAATACTATTGGCGGTAATACAACTATTCATAGTGTAATACTACGTAGTTTGAATAAATAGTTTTTTATATCGATAGATAGATATACTTTATTGCAGAAAATCTTTACAGAAATAGAATAGAATAGGTTTTACAGATTGATTATAGTACAATTTAGGCGGTCTTATCGCTAGAAAGCGATCTCTTCCAGACAACCTTAAGGTAGAAGAAATAGTAGATGGCGAGAAATATCGATATCGATATGATGATAGTATACTACAAAATCGATACTATCCATATTATTATATGAATGTATCGATATTGCTACTAGTTTTCAATTTTATCGATTATGAAACTGATGATAGTTGGACAACTCTAATACCAACCTCGCTTGAAGAATGATCCTAGCGTGACAGCTGCAAATAAATAAGTAAATAAAACAAAGTTCGCTCTAGAAGTCTTGTTGCCATTTAGCATAAAAATTAAAAGCGGAGTCATTAAAAAGCAGCAAACGGCGCTTTTAATAAACAAACAGCTGAGATAAGTCGTACAAGTTAGCGCTTGTAACACGATCTGAATCTGCAGCGGACTCGAGCAGCGAAGCGACTGATCCTTCATTACTAAGTTTGTTCGAGCGAACTTTGCGAAGCCTGCGCTAAGGACGGTGTTAAGGCGATTTTAACGGACACTGTTTTTGAGGCGTTGTATCATCTTGGATAATGTCGTTTAATTGGTGTGCTTTTAAATAACGAATTGATGATAATCGGTTGGGTTCTAAAAAGGTGCGATCTTTTTCTTCAGGTTTAGCTAGAATTTAATTTCCATGTGGAGATCTGTCTCCAAACGATCTCTAATGTATGGCGGAGACCCAACGCCGCTTCAGCATCGGGACCTTGAGATAAGTGGCATATCGATTATTTGACAGATTACTAAATCGATTATTCGATACATTGCGCCACTTAGATAAGTAAAGAGATTCTTAACATTAAATTTAAGAACGAATTCAGCATAAAAATAGACTATAGATTCAGATAAAATAATGTCGCTTCCATCTTGTTGTCCCTATGTTGGCTTATATCTTCAAAACTATGCAACTGATTTTAATGCGGTTTCTTGTTATTGATAGAGCGAATTAGGAGGACAGTTTAATATTTGACCTACACATGTGTGTATATACAGAAAAGCCTAAAAAATTTTTCGTGTCTACATTCCACCCGTGCAAAGCCGAAGTCGCTAGTTTTAAACTTAAACTGAAATCCTACAACAAAACGTTAACAACAAATATTAACATTTGAAGTACTTTACAAAGCCGCATCACCCTTAAGTCAAAAGGATAAAGACTCATATCTGCAAGTGTTTATCGCGATGCACTTAGTATTTTGGTAGTACTGCACAAAATAATACACGACACTAAAAATAAGGAGAAAAAAGGAAATTAAGGTAAATTTTCTTAAATAAACCTGTGAATCTGAAATAATTGATCCCGTGAACATATCGGATGTCCTCCAGACATTTTGCGAGAACAACACTCCGGTCGTACTTAACTTCGGAACTACCATTGCAGATATCAGAAACTACAGTAAAATACATACTATAGAGTAACACAGTCTGAAAATTTCTAACGTTCATACTATAGGTACTCTAAATTAGCGGCCAAATATATCAATAGCTACCGTAGACCAGTTTTTAACTGTTGTTGTCTGAGTCCATATTCCCACGGCACATTATTATGGCGATCACAGGGAGGGGGACAGTGGGGGTTATCGCTCTTTTCTAAGCAGAGAAGATCCACACACGCTCACGTTTTACCCTGGCAGACTAGACGGAATGATAAAGCAGTTCATTTCCCTATTATAAACCTGAAGAGTTTATTTGAATGCGCTAATCTCAGAGCAAACTACTGTACTTTAAGTTGAAAAAAAAATGTCCATTGATTGAGGAAGGCTTTAGGCTATATAACATCACACTACGACCTTTAAGAGCGTAGAATCAGTAGAATATGGGAATAGTCTGCATGCAAAGCCGCGACGGGCCGCTAGGAAGGGATAAGTAAGACAGGTAGGGCATAGCGATCTATCGCTCCAACTGGAGCAGCCCGACTGGTGAAATTACTCCACCTTACAGAAGACCGCATTCAAATAACAATCACTTCTGTGTTGTTGTGTTCCTGCGTTTGAGTAAGATTAGCAGAGCTCCTGCAAGATGCTACATTAGTATTATGCTGTACTTGTCGCCCTTAAGTTAGGACCTCATTACCACTTACCATCAGGTGGGATGAGGTCAATCTTGAAGTGAAATATATGAAAAAAAAGTTAATTGTTACTTCTTATCTCCCTGACTGTGCTAACGTATAGGTGGTTCTAATACTGATACCAAGATAAACCACCGCGAGTGTGTTCGGTAGTTCTCAAACTTCTCGGTGTAGACTTATCGCTGCCTATCGCAGTTTTAGAGTTCAGGGCAAGTTGGCCACTTTTGCGTCTTCCGTGTTACGTTTCAAGGATTGGTAAACTTGGCCATTTGCGGCTGAAGATTGGTCTGAAGATAGGGTAGTCTATTGACAGTGTGATTGTGGCCATATCTCGATTCGAGTTTTACATTACGACTTATCTTATATTGCAAGTTTGTGTAACTCTATGTTTTGTGAAGTTTGAATATAATGTGTGCTGAAGTATGTCATTGATTTAAGAAGAACTTTTCACCATCCTGAAGAGAAACAGAGAGATAAGTCTTTTAAAAGTAAAATATACATTTGAATGAAAATGGCAACCCATCCAACATCGAGGCACTTTTAAAATCATTTCCGAAACGCTGATGCAACTGCGCCACCAGCATTCTAGCTTGATTCTTAAGCCATCCTGATTGGGTATTTTATGTTCCTTTTACTCCTGACAACGCGGCAAAATCCAGATTCCCTAATTGGCTGGATGCAATTTGATTTTATGTCCAGGGGAATCGTGGTTGACGTTCCGTTTTACGATGATTGGTGCCGCAATAAAACAGTATCGGATTAATACGTGGGACACGGAACGTTAAGATGAAACTACTGGTACAACAACAATATTTTGTATTGTATAGCCGCTGTGAATTGGGAAGATGATTGACCAAACAAGATGGGATAATAACTTCCGAAAGAATGCACGCAAATGCTGAATACGTCTAGCTGAAGACAGGATACCCACATTAGCAATTTTATTTAATAGTTAATTAGGTTTGGAGTCGTGTGGCAACCTCATAGTTATGAAGAACTAGCAGCCGCCCGCGACTTCGTACGCGTAGACTTAGTTTTATCTAGCAATGAATATAGCCTATGTTATTTAGGGTAAATGTAGCTTCCCAACGATGAAAGAATTTTTGAAATCGGTCCATTAGTTTCAGAGCCTATTCATTACAAACAAATCTTTCCTCTATATAATATTAGTATAGACGAAACAGGAAATGACAGTACAAATTCACAAATCACGTGGTCTACCATACTCCAGAGAAGTACCAATCTACTAATGTTAAGCCGTTGAGTAAAAGATTTGACATATGTCAAATCGATAATGGCAATGTCAAAGTAACTAGGTTACGCTGCTGAGTTATGTCAAATCGGTAATTACTTAACGGCTTGACTATAAGACTACACAATTCGTTAAGATTATTACGACATGAAACGACGTAAGCACAGACGTATGATATGAGATGATGATGATGACACCGCATTTCCGTGTTCGTATCTGAATTCGCAAAATCGGAATCTGTATGAATCGCCGATCTGTCTTTTGCATCGCCGATCATCAACTAATCTTTTATGATAGCCAATTTTACTACACATCCAATATTAATAATGAATATCTACCGAAAATCACGGAATATTATTTTCGTACGTCGCAAAACTTATAATTGAACTAAAAATCATAATATTTTAGTAAAGTTAATTACCATTAAATTAATCTAATCAGTGATGAGAATGTATCTATTTAACTTCAAACAAAAGACTACGAAATTTAGAAATTACATAATTCTTTCTAATTTCAGAACATTTTTTTCACTTTTTGTACCTTTCCATTTATTAAAATATCTCTAGATCAATCATTAATGTCTAGGGATTATTATATGAGTAGCTTACGTTCTTGGACTAAATGAATGATGATAAAATAATGGTATTAGTTTAACCACCCGCAAATAATGGATGCTTGGATATTGATACTATTTTTATCCCAAAATTCGAAGGAATTAATTAGGCCAATAAAGAGTAACACCTACGGAAAATGGTCTGTTTATCTAGGAATATAAAGGTTTATTTTTGTAAGTGGACTTGTTTATTTACGGAATGTTCCAATCACTAGACAAAAGAATGCGTGGGGGCTGCGGTAGAACCAATATGACTTTGTTATGAAAATCAACGGCTATTTGATTGGTTATTTTTGATACGACTTTGGCGGATATGTAAAGAATCACCTATCACGTAACAGATATATCATGTCCTGCTTACGTATTGTGATTGAGCGGATTTATGATACGCAATAGCCTCATTAACTATATTCGTATTCGCAATCAAAACCAATCAGGCTGTATTCTCATCATTTACTATATCCTCTACCTTTTTAAGGGGGAATATGCATTGGCGCACTATACCGCTGCGTTGATGATGGCAACGACAGCATGAGGGACTTCCCCGCTCTGAAGAGTGGGACTAGCGGGAGACTGGTGACTACAAACTATAACAATATTTGCTCTACCTGAAGGTTGTCTGCAAGAAATGGCTTTCTAGCAATAACGCCTATTTTGTAGTATAATTTTTCTGTAAAAATAATTGCTGTAATTGTTTCTTTGCAAATAAGTATGTATGCCTTGTTTTGACGACCTCCGTAGCCGAGAGGCGAGCGGGCCTGACTTAGGCGAGCGCCATCTCTGAGGTTCCGGGTTCGATCCCCGGTCGGGTCAATATGGGAAACGAACTTTTCCATATTGTCTCGGGTCTGGGTGTTGTGGTACCGTCGTTGTTTCTGATTTCTGTAACACAAGTGCTTAAGCTACTTACCACAGAATCAGAGCAATGTATGTGATGTTGTCCAATATTTATTTATTTATTATTTATTTATTTATGCCTGTCCGAAACTAAGCCCTAGACGCTATTTACTTTCGAATATTTATATGTTCGCATTTCTAAATACGTTTTCTGAAATTGTCACTCGTATTGGAAACTATACGTGAGCACGCTGGTAAAAACAAACTTAAATGGTTTCGGATCTGGGTGTTATGGTAAAGTCGTTGCTTCTGATTTCTCTAACACAAGTGGTTAGATCTGTCTAGTGGAGAGCTAATTACCACAGAATCAGAGCAATATGTGATGTTGTTCAGTATTAATGTTTTATTCAGGATGTAGAAAGGTGTGCACCGGTGTTAGGATTCGCGTTCCCCGTTATTACGCAGATTGAGCATTTCCACTCTTTCAAACATAGGTACAGCTGTTGTACTCCACTCTGGTTGGCCAATGAAGGTATGAGACTGATATAGAGTTGGCGCTCATCACGCTGTGAAGATCACCAACTGTCACCAGTGCACGATGTGATTGTCACTGCCGTATTAATATTCCTACTGTAGTCAAGCCGTTGAGTTATTACTGATTTGACATATGTCAAACTTTTTTTGACAGATGTCAAATAATGATAGCATGGGGGCCATTCCAGTTACTTCGACATTACCATTACCGAACCGAAAAGTAAAAACTCAAACTCAAACTCAAACATTTCTTTATTCAAGTAGGTTACATGTAACACTTTTGAATCGTCATTGAATACAATGCAAAGTGATTCTACTTCCGGTTCGGAACCTATATCTACCGAGAAGACACCGGTAAGAAACTCAGCAGATAAGTTACAGTAGCAGTATCTAACTTATAGCTATGTGTAGAACACTTTGGACCAAGTCATATAGTTTTATTTTGATGAGTGAAAAAAGCATGAAGTATTATTTTATTTTAAGAGGTAAGCTGGAGCAGACCAGTCCCCAAAGGTGGCACCTGTTCACAAGCATGCCGTATGTGCCAGCCATCAACGGCTTGCCTATAAAGTCGTAATTCTTTCTACCCAAGCATATGAAGTATCACTTATCGCATGAGACTCACCGTCGCCATATCTAACAATCCCTCTAGGACATTTTAATCGTGTCGGACAAGCTCACAATTTGGACCCCCCTTCCCCCCACATATAATATTTACGTCAATGCAGAGGGACGGCGCATTTGAAATTCAAATTCCGCGATTATACGTCACTACCGGCAGGGCGCTGGTCTGTGGCTACATCCGGCCATGTTTCACTGGGTCACCTTTGAAAATATTTGCTTTAAAGGTTTTCAACCCTCTACAAAAATAACCGATCGAGTGCAAATCAGACTCGCCCATAAAAGGTTTCGTATTGCCAAGTAACATAATATACATTTTTATATTCGAGTTGATTGAATTTAAGATTTTGGGGTTTACGATTTATGACGTATATATATCCTATTAATAAAGTTACAGGCGGGAGGTATCACCTTTTACCACTTTGGAAATGTCTCTCGCGCAAACTACTCAGTTAAGAAAAAAAAACATATCAGAAACCTTAATATAATTTTTGAAGACCTATCCATAGATACCCCCCACACGCATTGGTTTGAATTTTTTTTATTTTCAGTTTTAAGTATGGGGAATCCTCAAATTATTGTTTTTTATTCTTTTTGTATAAATATCTTAATGCGGTTCACATAATACATCTACATACCAAGTTTCAACAGTATAGGTTAAAGTTTCAAAAAAAGCTGTAACATACAGACAGACAGACAAGACGAATCTATAGGTAAGGGTTCCGTTTTCGCCATTTAGCTACGGAACCCTAAAAACGGGGACTTTGACCGTATATAATGTTTTTGAGTTCGCAGATAGCGTTGATGTTTATGATGTTTGACGACCTCTGTAGACGAGAAGCGAGCCGGCCGGACTTTGGCCTCGCGCCATCCCTAAAGGTTCGATCTCTGGTCGGGTCAATATGGAAAACGAACTTATATATTGTCTCGGGTCTGGGTGTTGTGGTACCGACGTTGATTACGATTTCTGTAACACAAGCTGAAGCTATTTACTACAAAATCAGAGCAACGTATATGACGTTGTCCAATATTTATATTTATAAATTAAAAGGACTTTTATAGTACAGTCAGTAGCTTTACTTCAAGAACAACTCTGTACTTTGTCACATTAAGTCACTGTCTATCCGACTTGTTTAGTTACGCGGAGATTGAGTATGACAAGGTACTGAGGTGTACACAAACTAATGATGGTGGCTATGGCTGTACCACGATATAAGACCATCCCTAAAAGCCAAAATTGTTTAACAGTTACTGTCAATGTTTAATTAGAAACGCTCATAAATTGTACGTTCAACTGATGTTTTAGCTCCATAACAGAGTCCGTGATCAAAAAGTGAGAACAAAAAGTATCGAGCATAAAGTATCAAACAGTTTTGAACAGAAAAATCCTTAATTAACGGACTACTAGTGTTTCCAGCCTTATTATCTGCGGACTGAACAGTGTTATGCGAACGTTGGAATGTTCACTAATTTGCGAGACTATTTCTTTGTGTAACAAGCTCTAATTTAGCCTTGTATGTGCCAGGTTTAGTCCAGCCGTTTTTAGAGCTTACAACGCTTTTAACTAATCCTTATTTCGGCACGTAGACATAAGCGTCTGTAGAAAATGTCTAATGTAGTTTCAATTTACATAAATACATAAGGGTGATAATTTTGTTTCCCTTTTTCAGTAATACTATAGTGTTTAAACTGGGTTTTGTTTTACCAATATCTGCTGAGAAAATACTGGTAAGAAACTCAGTTGGTTTGTTACAGTAGCAGTATTATAGTTTTATTTTTACAAGTTAAAGGACTTAAGTTAGTATTTATTTTTTGGGGCAAAAGTAAACCAGTCCACAAAATTGGCACGTGTTTGATTCCTCAAAAATAAATAATGTTTATAAATAAATAAGTAGATTGTTAAAAAGTCGGATTCTTACAAAATATATGACCACCGTAGCCGAGAGCCGAAAGGGCCTAACTTGGGCGTCACGCCACCTCGGGGGTCCCGGATTGAATTCCCGGTCAGGTCAATGCCTAAAATGAACTTTTCTATATTTTCTCGGGTCTGGGTGTTCTGGTACCGCTATTGTCTCTGATATCTGTAACACAAGTGCTTTAGCTACTTGCCACAGTATCATTTCAATGTACATATGTGATATTTCAAATTTCTACTACATTTCCATTACATTAGTCCTTTTACAAGTACCATGTAAACAAAAACTTACTTACATACATTGTGTTAAATTTGGTGCAACATCACTTTTTCGCACAGTTTACACAAAAGAGTGACGTAAATATATCACTCAACTGAATTTCAAATGCGGTGTATTATCAACATTTTTATTATATAATATATTAAGAAAATAGACTGTTGAAATTTTTTTAAAATTGCATATCAAGATTGACCTCATTCCACCTGATGTTAAGTGGTAATATCTTATTACCACTTCCTCTCTTAATAAAATATAATCAGTGTTTTACGGACTTACCATTACAATTCATGGTATCCCAGTGTGTCTGAACCTATAAGGACAGTATTACATGAGTGTCGGGAACGCTGGCTAATTTTGAAAGGCTACTTCTTCGTGAAACACGCTTTATTCCAACCTAGTGTGTACTAGATTTTAGTCTAGCCATTTTGGTGAAAGGACCAATGCTTTGCTAAAAGCTCGCTTTGCGGTTCCGAAGTAACAGAGCGATGCTGAAATATTCAAACTTTTTTGATGCATTTTAAAACTCGCTGGACAATTTTTGCTGTGTTTGTTTTTGTGCATGTAGGAAGTTAAATTATTAACGTGATAATAAAGAAAAAAAGAAAAAATATGCCTATTTAAAGACATTACATAGCATACATAGAACAGCAACTTATAAATAAATAAGTCACTAAAAATGTAAATACTCAGCATAATAGTCACACACGAAATTTTATATTTATCTATTCGTTACTTTGTTTTTTTATCGATTGATGTTTGTCAGTCATTTGCATATCGGTTACATTTTTCGGTATAAATCGGTTAAAAGAGAAATCTTTTTATCTAAGTAATTTATTATGTACTTTAAATTTTCATCTCGATATAACGCGAATAAAATTTAACCTAAATAAAACAACAAATGAAATAATACATTTATCTATCTCTATTAATATAATGAAACTGAAGAGTTTGTTTGTTTGAACGCGTTAATCTCAAGAACTACTGGTTCAAATTGAAACAATATTTTTGTGTTAGATAGTCCATTTATTGAGGAAGGCTTTGGGCTATTTGACATTATCCTGTGACTAATAGGAGCGGAGAACGGAGACAGTATGCGTACGAAGCCTCGGCGGGATATGGGAAACTAGGTGATAACTCAATCGTTATTCTGTCTTTTTTTTATATTGCACTTCAAGATTGACCTCATCCCACCCAATGTTAAGTGGTAATGAGGTCCTAGCTTAAGGGTGACAAGTACAGCATAATAAATATGTTACTGGACTTGTCGCCCTTACATTGAAGGCTTGACCCCTGCTACTAATGCAGCACCCCCCAGGAGCTCTGGAAACCTTACTCACACGCAGGAACACAACAACACAGAAGTGATTGTTATTTGGCTGCGGTCTTCTTTAAGGTGGAGGTTGTTTACCAGTCGGACTGCTCCAGTTCGAGCGATAAATCGCTATGCCCTGCCTCTCTTAAAAATATATTATTTAAAACAATTATATTTATTGTTGCTTGTTTATTGTTTAAACCAATTTAATTATTTTTATTCTTATCAAATAAAGTAATGCTTTATATCACTGCTGTCACCAATTCGTGATACCTATATAAAATGTAGATAAAATGAGACAATATTTTGTATTGGCTTGTTATTTCATGAGACTTCGTTTACATTTTTTTAATATAATAAATAGCCTGCATGTTATTTGTCTTTTTACTAAATTTAATTCAATCCATCCAGCATATTTGGCGTATAAGAGTAAAATACACACATTAATTCCTCACTACAAACATTTGCGTTTATAGTATTACCTACATAAGAAGGATTTAGTACAAATGTATAATGAATGATGAACATTTTCCTGTTGGTCCTGCGAATTCGAAAAAATTTTGTTTAAACGCAGTAACGAAAATCCAATTAGGATCTTTACTACGTAGTTATTTCATTATGAAACTTACAGTCTCTTAGAAAATCCCGGTCTAGAATTCTTAATGCTTGCAAAGATTCTCTTTGGTGTTTTGTAATTAAATGCTTCAGAAGTAAAAGTAAAGTCTTTCACTTCATTTAAAGGAAATTCAGCAAGATTAGATTTTGTGTGTTGTAAGTCTTGAATAATAAAGAAAAAAGTTAATAAGCTCCTTCTAAAAGTTTTTCAGCACTGTAGACTAATAAGCCACGCTAAATTCCACTTGGGGAGCGGACTATAAATTGGTTAGTTGTCCGTCTGTTATATTACCCGTAAATTGGGGAAACGTATTTTGCATTTCCCACATAATCTACAAAATAACGGTGGTACTTTCAATGAAATTGTCGCGCAATTCAATTCAAAGTACTGATATTCAAAGACGTTACTAGTGGGTACTTTTTTCAATACTGAAACGTGACATAACCAGCCAGCATCCTGCAACTTAACATCGTTTAATCTAAATACTATCTGTGCCCGCAACTTCTTTCGCGTGGAGTAAATACTTTCATGGTCGGTTTTACCCAACTTTCCCATAATATTCAAAACAAAACGTAATTTCCATATTTTCATTCAAGTCTCGAGCTAGATCTGTGCTAAATTTCATATCTGTAACATAAAAAATAAAAAAAAATCCCGTATAGAGTTTCAAGGGCGGTATTACCTCCATCCCCCCTTATTTTCAAAACAATAAGTAGCTTATGTCCGTTCAAGACGTTCAACCTACACCAGATTTCATCGAAATCGGTTTAGTGGTTTAGGCGTAAAAGCCGAACAGACAAACAGACAGAATTACGTTCTCAATTATAATATTAATATGGATTATTAATTTGGCAAATGCACAACACGTGTCTCATATTTTTTTAATAGCTATTAAAAATAACGAAATCTGATCTGGTATTACTGAACCAGTACCTATTGGCGACCTTGGTTGCGTCTTTTATCATCTTTATCATGGTGAGTGTTTCGAGGACCTGTTTTCCCTTATCCCACCCTCCCCTTCCTTCACAGAATAACATCCAACCACAAGAGCCGGCCAACGATGTCATCGCTTCACCGTGGAAAATATTCCATCACGAACAAAAAAGTTTGGTAACTCCTATCTTTGCCGGACCATAAAGAAGTGGAACTCGTTGCCGGCTCATGTGTTCCTCCTTCCTTTGACATGGATTCCTTCAAAAGGAGCGTGAAGAAACATCTTGCGGGCCAGTATGGCGATGCTAACGGATAGGATATTTCGGTATCAAATCCGTTGTCATCGCGACGTGGGTTCCTATCTTACTTACCATCAGGCTGGGAGGAGCCAATATACTGCGCTACTATAAAAAAAACGTAATTAATGCTATCCAGAATCTTATATCCACTGGTCCTATCAAGAATCTACCTTACTTAGAATTCCCGCCTCAGCCGAAATTCCTTTATCTAGAACAAATTAAGAGAATCGTGAGCTTTTAGTTAATTAGGGAGGTGTGACACAAATCTCAGTTTGATACACAAATGAGGCAATTGAAGTAACGCTGAGTATATGAATGTGTGTGAAATGACTGTTAATTTAAACCTTGAATGTACACTTACGTACTACTATGTATAGAAACCGATTCTAATGTGATCTTTATGTCAGTGTCATAAGAGGTGAAGTGTTTACATTTTCTTACTCGTGACTGCACAATGTCGTTTTAGATATAAAACTAGGGAGGCAACGATATAGCGGAAAGACGATAAATATCGATATATCGACGCTTAAAAATATCGATAGTTATCGATACTACGAAAGTAAATTTGAAATAAGAATTAACGACTCGTAGAAAAATGGATAGTTATGTTAAAAATTGGGTATATTGGAATTTTTTTAGCCGAGTATAGCTGATCTTGCAATTCGGGAATACCAATGTGAAATAAATTTCTTAGTAGCGTACAAAGCTATATCTTTGTTGTATAAAGCATCAAAAACCTTTGCAATAAAATAATCGAGTAAAAAAGTTTGGTAACTCCTATCTTTGCCGGACCATAAAGAAGTGGAACTCGTTTTACGGAAACTAAATTAATGTTTGTATATTTGTTCCAGGTAAACTATTATTTTCTTCGGCTGAAAAATGTACTGATTCATTGGTTTGGTAAGTTTATATATATAAGGAGAGAAGAGAAAACGAATAGTACATCGATGAACAAGATATATCATATTGATGTGACCATAGATATATTACTTTCCTTATTCTAAGGATGTGACATTAAGTAATGAGGTTATGCCACCAAAAGTTGCATTCACTCCTGTATTTTCACCTTGCTAGAACGAAATATTATGAAACAGATAATGGTCAGATATTATATACATTAACTACTAGTGGACCCGACCGACTTTGTCCTGTCAATAAGATTTGGAATGTGGCTTGACTCATAAGTTTTAGTTAGAAAACGTTTACGTTGTACTGGAAAAAGAAAAGGACTGTCTTTATAGCTTTCTTATTCGAATTTTTCTCGTCGTTAAAACCATCCTTGGACTTCAACAAACATTTAAAAAAAAACAATTGTCAAAATTGGTTAAATATAGTTTTGAAGCATTTAAAAAAAATTAAAAACAAATGGCTGATGCCCAGTTTTGTGGCATTGATACGTTACAATTATTTTTGAGTAATGGCAACATCCTTATTCATTTTCTATTTTCTTACTATCAGATGTAACGAGTATCTTCTATCCATACTAATATTATAAATGCAAAAGTAACTCTGTCTGTCTGTCTGTCTGTCCGTCTGTTACTCTTTCACGCCTAAACGGCTGAACGGATTTTAATGAAATTTGGTATAGGTATACGTTGAATCTCAAGAACGGACATAGGCTACTTTTTATTAGACAATAAGGGGGGGATGGGGGTAATACCACCTTTGATAGTTTATATGGAAAAATGTTTATTTTTCAAGTTAGAGATATGAAATTTGGTACAAATATAGCTTGAAACTTGGATTAAAATATAGACTACTTTTTGTTTCGAATATTAGGGGAGAAAGGGGTAAAACCGACCATGAAAGGATATAGTCCACGCGAACGAAGTCACGGGCACAGCTAGTCTATAATATAAAAATGAATCGCAAAATGTGTTGGTAAGCGCATAACTCAACAACGCCAGGACCATTTATGCAAATTATTTTTTTAAATATTTGCTGAAGTTAAAGGATGGTTTTTACGGCGACGAAAATTCAGATCGAATTCGGAAAACCTAAAACATCCCTTTTCCTTTTACAGTACAAACGTTTTTTAACTAAAATGTATAGTCAGTTTGAACTTTATTGCTATATGATCAATGTCGCTTTTTGCTGCGACTATAAAATAGGTAGAAACTGCTACTTTCCAATTATTTTTGGCAGAATGAAGTCTATCGAGATCGCTAGTAGTATATATAGATAGTTATATTATATACTCGTATACTTCGCTCTATGTCGTAATCTCAAACCAAGCCGTGTTGTTTTAGGAGACGCTCAGGTAACCATCAAAAGTTCTTACGAATAAATCGTGCAGTTTAACTCGAGATAACATTTTCAGATTATGTTCTTATATTAACTTTAGCTTACAAGTTTATGAATTACCAACATCCGTCAGAAAGTGAATTAATTATAATAATTTTTGTTAAATCCTTGTCGGAATTTCCGGTTGCATATTTTTGTTACTCTTGCTCGACCTGGTCAATATTAAAGGTTTTTTTTTTATATTACACTTCAAGATTGACCTCATCCTACCTGATGTTAAGCGGTAATGAGGTCCTAGCTTGTACAAGTACAGCATAATAAATCTGTTACTGGACTTGTCGCCCTTACCTTGAAGGCTTGGCCCCTACTATTAATGTAGCAGCCTCAGGAGCTCGGGAACCCTTACACACACGCAGGAACACAACAACACCGAAGTGATTGTTATTTGGCTGCGGTCTTCTGTAAGCTCCATTTCAAGCGATGAATCGCTTTGCCCTACCCGTCTTAAATTTGGTTGGACTTCCCTTTTATGTGCCACCTGGGTTCATGTCAACGCCCTTCCTCTTCTTTCATATTCTACACCATGGTAAAAACCAAGACATTTAATTAACCATGCTGTTCCTTTCTCGACTTTCCATCTCTCTATCTAGCTGCCTCGGACCAAATTAAAACGTTTATGCTCAACTAGCTGTCCTGACAGACTTCGTTTTGCCAAAAAGATTTGGAATGTGTCAGTTTTTTGTTCCTACCTATTTTATAGTCGGCGCAAAAATGTCATTAGATCCTCCAAATGTACTAAGGCCCGGTTCCAATATTTGAAAACGATCCGTCCAAGTTACGGATGGTAGTAAACTATACGAGGCGTAAGCTAAAATCGACTGACGACTGCTACACTAACGACTCGTAGCCAGTTGGAGAAAAACAGATAGTCATTCTGGACACATTACGAATCGTAAAATATTGGAACCGGGAATTAGAAAACGTTTGTATTGAAAAAGGAAATGAGCTGTTTTTAGGGTTTCCGTGCAATTGTGCGAATTTTTCTCGCCGTAAAAACCATCCTTGGACTTCAACGAATATTTAAAAAATAATTGGCTAAATTGGTCCAGGTGTTGTAGAGTTATGAACTTACACATATTGCAACTTTAAACTATATGACTTGGTTCAACGTGACCTACACATAGCGATAAGTTAGATACTGCTACTGTAACTAATCTGCTGAGTTTCTTACCGGTGTTTTCTCGGTAGATATAGGTTCCGAACCGGAAATAGAATCACTTTGTATTGTATTCAATGACGATACAAGAGTATTTTATGTATAATACTTGAATAAATATTTGAGTTTGAGTTTATTGCCATCAAGAAGATATATAACAATCTGGACCATCATCGTTTCCTCTTTTATTTTCAGATCGAAATACAAACTGCTACTCAAAAACTAGTTCTCATAGTAAATCTGGGCGCACCGCAGATATTTTTGTGGGTACAAAAGCGACAAAGGCAAAAAATGCAACAACGGAATCCACTGGTCAATATGTGCTCAGTTTATTTCCAAAATAGGGCTGACAGCTTTGTAAAGGTCTTTACTTTATTCAATTACCGTGGTGCTGTGGTAGTTTCAGAACCACGGTTTCACCATTAAGACAATGAGGTTTTAGTGGGTAGGCCTACCTTTCTTAGCAGGGGAGGGCAGAGTCCTGTAAATGCCGTTACCTCCCTCGGATAACGGTACGATACGTCACGAATTTATCCCCACCCAAAGAAAAGGTACTCTGCAAAAATTTTATGATAAAGAAAAAACAGATCAGAAATTGTCTTTACTTCCACATATACTTTAAGTTTAAGTAAGTTCAAGTATTCTTTGGAAACCTGAGACAGAGTACGGCGACTAGCGTTGCATTAAAATATTTGTCTTATATCTAAAAAAAATAGTTGTGGTTTTCGTAACTAAAGCATTTAAAGCGGCTTACTTTGCATTCGGATCAATGTAATGATTTAGACTTATATTTATTTTCATTTTCGAACCAAAAGATTGAAACAAAAATAAATCTAAAATATTTGACAACCCTACAATGTTCAAAAAATTCCAGTTGTTTCAAAGGCTCATGCATGAAATGTTCATGGTTGAAATCCATCGGCTATCGGCGTGGGATTTGTCCTGAAAATTGGTGAACATTTTTCTTCATGTCATATTTGTTACCTATAAACATAAAACACACATATTACACCCAAACATATATACGATATTTTATTGAGGGTTTTCAAAATAAATCACATTGTTTCTCTGAAAATACAATGTTTTGTTTTATTTAACACGCCATTACAAGATATTACAACAATCACCGTTTAACTATTACAATACACCTTTATCTTACTAAACCAGTATATCCGAAGATTAGTGTATTCAAACAAACTTAAGCTTAAAATTCGATATATAATTATGATGATGATGATATATGATTTCGATATATGATATATTTATTTATTTAAAAACTTTATTTCACAAAAAAAGTACAACAGGTGGAAGTCCACCAAGGTTGACTGGTAGAAATTGCCCATAGCATTAGTTAACCTTTGGGTCATGCGGAGAGTTAGTTTATGGGTGCGGTTATAGTGACAAAGTGCATAAGTAATCTAAAATATAAAACATAATACATGAGCATAGTAACTACCAAGCGTTACAACAGTCATTTCGGAAATTTATATATAAATTAAATATACATAGACATAAAATTAATACATATAATATATATGTATTTAAAATATGAATCATACTTATATTTACATAATGAGCATATATATACTTTAATATATGCCTAAGTAAATAATACCATTAAATATATATGTAATATTATTAGTATAGATTATGAACGCATATACTTTCATTTAACTTTTATGAGCTGGTATTTACTAATATTTCTTACTTGCTAACAATAAGAATTAATATTTATCATCGACGCGCGTACAATACCGCGCATTGATGATGAAGATTAATTTTGTCTGTTACTTCATATATTATTACAATCCAAATTAGTACTTACGGAAAAATCGACTTACGTGCTTTTGCACGCGTGTCGACGTTATTATAATTTGCCGAAAATATAGACTTGTAATACTTTAATGAAACTAGATTCAAGAGAACTTTAATTAGCTCACCAAGCCTCGAGACTCGACCGTTTCTATCGTTGCTTTCAGGACTCTTCTTTTCGTTAAAAACGGAATAATTTTCAATGTAACGATGTAAAAAGTCACTTCAGTTGTGGTTGAAACGACGGATACTGCGGGTAACTAAAGTGGGTTGCAATTTGAATAAAATACAAGATTTTCCATTGGAGTCCACCGACTTCGTTATATTAACGTATGAATTAATATTTTGCTTGTCCACTAGCGCATTAAAACTATGATTAAAATATGTATTTTGTGCATATAAAAGCTTATACAATTATGTCAAAGTTTTATAAATCACTTGATAGGGACTTTCTTTTTTATATAAAAATGGCTTTAATGCATAGGTACGCTTATAAAATGCTAAACTTTTAAACACTGACATCAGTTTCATTTAAAAATTGCTTGGTTCTAAGGTCCTAGGTTCGATTCCCAGTCGGGTCAATGTGAAAAGCGATCTTTTCTATCCCCCCCCACCACAAGAGTCATGCGTCCTTAAACATATTTTGTAATTGTATAATCCAATATGTCCAAAAATCAACCGTCAGAAAATATGGTACAATATTTTCAGTCACCCTGTTCTCCTCGTACATATGCTATTGCCTTTCCAACTAAGCAGTGTGGTATATTATATACATACAAACACAACTGAATATCTAACATATTGTCTTTCAGAAAACAAATCAAATCTGAAAGCTCGGAGCTTTCAGTCCATTATCTTAACATAAGTTGTTCAAAATTGTGTTAAAATTGCAAAAGTTGTTTGAACTTCTGAACAAACTCATACAAACTGTTTACCTTTCCAAGCACAGCCATTTACTATTCTACTACAATATTGTAAGTCTAATGGTAAATAAATCCTATTGTTACCTTTCAGACGAAACTATTGAACCGATTTCATCAGAACAGAAGAAGCTCTCCATACAATATTGGTATCGAGGAATAGAAAAGACTTTGTGACAAAGTAAATTTGAAGCAGACGAAAATGAAAATAAATTAAATCTAAACAGAAGCTTTCAGAAGGCACATAGAAAGATTTTCAAACTATATTTTGCTGAAGTAAAGTATATTTGATACTAAATGTATTTAAGTCTATATTTGCTTTAGTTCGCATTTTTGCATGCGAAAAGGAAAATTGTATTTACAATCTACTGTAACGAATAATTAGTAACTTGGTAGTGCAGTGGCTGAGGTCACCCAAAGCACGAAAGGTCTTGGGTTCCACTCTTAATCTGGTCAATTTAGGAAAAGTACTTAATCTTTTTTTTGCAAAATTTTGAAAAAAGTTCAATCAGTGTGGTGTACCGTATATTTTATGTTTTAACAGTTCAATTCAATAAACTGGACGAATGACGAGGGACATTTTTAATTATTTTAGTGACCGCTTATCGTACTGTTATCATAGACTTTTACAACTTCACTTTAAAACATAGGGCTCTATAGCTTTCCATAGCGGCCAATATCCAGTTAAAGCTTGTTTCAAAGCACAACCGGGTCCAAAGCAAGTTGTCCTCACCACGTGGGTGGGTCACTAGTAATAAATAAACCGGATTAACTTCTTCCACTACCCTTCAAGAGTTCCTCAACCTTCTGAAGAGGAGTTCATAAGATATATAAAAAACGCGGCTTTAATTGCGTTAATTCTACATTTTCCACTGATTCTTCGCTGTAGCTGTCTGTAGTAATGTCATATAGTTTAAAACCTTCCTCGATAAATGTACTTTCCAATACTGAAATTGTCCAAAGGTATGCCGAATCAGGATGAAGGAAACAACCAAAATCCGGAGCGTATGGACATTAATTTTGGAAATCAGTTTAAACTTATAGTTTTACAGAAAAAAATTACTTGCGCGTTGTAATTACATCCAACGCCATCTATTGGTGCCACATGTAAAACTTATTGTAAATAAACTTCTTACTTCAATTTGCACAGAAATAATATTTCAAATCGAGCTAGTAGTTCCTAAGATAAGCGCATTTAAACATACAAACTCTTAATCAGCTTTCTAGTATTTGTATGGATAAACTAAAAACGATAAAAAAACATTTTATAGTTTATGAACTGTAGAAAGAGGACAACTCAAGATTATAATAATCTTTACTACCGACTTCAATCCAGAACAACTCTTCCGTGAAATGCAGGAAAGAAATCTCAAGTAATAAACTTAAATGCACAGACGGAAATCCTTATTTCTTATATTTGCATCTAAATATGAGATACGATTTTATTTTCCGCTCCGTAGCGTGTGGGTAAGCTGAGATCTCCGCAGACACTACTGAGGCAGCCATTTTGAAATCTTATATGCGTTTTAAGATCGTGTTTAAACTATTAAAAATAAAAAAAGATAACCTGTTTTGTATTTTGTCATTCTTTATTTGTTATTTAATATGTGCACATCGATTAATCGGTATAATAATTATGTTGGGTACATTTTAAGACCAATCTTGTTACCATATTCTTGCAAATAAACGATATTATTATTATTATTATTATTATTTGCCCTATAGAGAGAGATTCATAAGTATTACTAATGTAATCTATGTGAATAAAAAAGATTGTCTTTGACTTTGAATAGGCCTTCATTATAAACCACTTGATAGCTTGTTTATTTTCTCACTGGAAGATTTAGGACATCGTCATTAAAATCAATTCATCATTACAATAATGGCCTAATCACCACGTTAGTCAAATGTGGATTGGTGATCACAAACCTGAGCTGTGCTCGAAAGAAGAAACATAGTTGGTTCGACCCGGCAATCGAACGCAGGACTTTGAGATCTATACAAATGATCTTCCAGTACGTAACTGCTAGACTTAAGAGTGTTTAATATTATTTAAAACGAATATACAGGAATATTTTTTAATTACCAGAAAAATTTTAACCACAGTATCAGTATCAGTTACTTATTACATTTATGTATTTATAAATAAAAAAACGGACCTAGTAATTTATCTCTTTAAAACAAGTAAATAGCAGGCAATCTATCATTTTACTACGTCTAGCGCGCATCAATACTACGTTTTCATTGAATAATCGCATCGTTTCTCTGTTTACGCACACACACTCATAACGCGGGTGTGTGGCGGGAAAGACGCAGCGGGCGGGGGCGCAACCCCTCAACACCTGCGCCCGCGCAACCTACTAGTTTCGTCTTGACCGTTGACCGTGACCTACTTAACGTCACATGACACGCGCGCGCGAAATTAATCACTGGACTGAGAATTATTTCTTGTGGCCCAGGCCACACGGTTCGTTTTACGTGAGCAGACATGCTCAAGGACGAGGAAGACCGGCGCTCTCACAACACTTGTACGACGACGTGGTTGCGTACTTCGAAGAAGACCCGCGAGGAAGCACTAATGATGCCGCTCGTCAGTTTGGCATATGCTCAGTACTCCGCCTGGAAAATAATTCATTCGGACGGCTTGCATCCATACTATTACCAAAAAGTACAACAGCTGACGTCCGTGGACCGAGCGCCAAGGATTGCTTTGTGTAATCGTTTTCAAATGAATGCCTGTTTACGCGGATTGGAGTCAATTTTTTTATTGAGATTAAGTGAAGTGTTTATGTCAGTGAACCAAACACAGTTGAAGTGTTAAAGCAGTGAATTTTAGACGCTTTTAACCAAGTGCGACAACAACAAAATGTCCTTATTTCTGTAAAAGGAAACCGACATAAAAGGGCGCGCCTGTGCATTGATAATGAAGGTAAACATTTTAAACAATTATTAAAATCCGTGTAGGTAGATGTTGTGTAGATTTTAGGACAATACAAAAGTAATGCACACAATAAATAGCTCTTTAAATACGCCAAGATTCGTTTAAATTGTAGGTTAGGAGCTACCTAGTTTTGAAAACGTGATATTTTCGACAAATAAGTAGATACCTAATAACTAAAACGTAACGTAACGTGTTGCAAAACGTAACGTGTTTTTCCTAAGCAAGAAAAAGTATTAAGGGATAGTTAGATTACAAAATGAAAGTGTTTTGACTAATTTGATTATTATTACGCTTACGCGCGGAAGCGCCCTTTTGGGGAACTCAGCTGAGTGTGCGTTGTCAGTGCACTCTCAACCTTATTCCGATTCCATGTTAATTTGTTTTTCTTTGAGAAAGGTAGTAAGAAGTAACCTACGATAGTGAAACAAGATGTGCGTATTTCATTGACATGTTGCGTGCCAATAGTTTCATTGAGTAAAAAGACGGATGTCCACACATTTTTTGTCAATTTCAGTAAAAAACAAAGCGTAATAACTCTGTCATTTTTAATCGAAAAAAAAATCGGTTTGCACTTTTACAATTAAGACCTTTGTCTACATACGTGATTAAATTTTTTATGGTAAATAAAAAATAACGGTGTATAAGTTCTAATAAGTAAAACTATAATTCCATTAAAACACGATTTTGAAATATCCACTGGGAAAATACACAGGACAAAAATAGTATATTAAAATATGGTAGTTTATGTAAAAATACGGCTGTGCCGCTATTTTTCTTGACAGATTACATTAATTCCCAACTAGAAATACTCTGTATGTGTGTGTGTGTGTAATTTTTATAGTAATAAAAGTGACATTTTACTTTTATTACTATTAACACTACTCTTATGAAAGTGTCTTTGAAATACGGAAAAATTTCAAACCAAGTTAAACATATTCATACTACGAGATAGTATTATTTATTGTCGTAGTCGTAGCACATCAGAAATAACTACGACTCGCTACGGCTACGTTTCCATTCGGCAATGTTTCGATTGACCCGAACGACTGTTCGGGTCAATCGACTGAATAAACATATGACATATTTTTTTCTTTTGTATATGAAAACATAAATTACAAAGATCAATTGCGTTTAAATATAACACAACTTCCCTTCTTCGTACTGTTTTAACGTAATAGTGACACAATTTTAAAATTCTACTGAACTTTGCGCTGTAAATTCATCAATTTTTATTTCATTGTTAATAAAAATTTATTGATTGATCTGCTGAGTTTCTTACCGGTGTCTTCTCGGTAGATATAGGTTCCGAACCGGAAGTAGAATCACTTTGCATTGTATTCAATGACGATTCAAAAGTGTTACATGTAACCTACTTGAATAAAGAAATATTTGAGCTTGAGTATGTTATGTCACTAAGCAAACATTTATTTATTTTTTCCAAAAGTATTTTTTTTTTATATTGCACTTCAAAATTGACCTCATCCCACCTGATGTTAAGTGGTAATGAGGTCCTAGCTTAAGGGTGACAAGTACAGCATAATAAATCTTTACTGGACTTGTCGTCCTTACCTTGAAGGCTTGACCCCTGCTACTAATGTAGCACCCCCCAGGAACTCTGGAAACCTTACTCACACACAGGAACTCAACAACACAGAAGTGATTGTTATTTGGCTGCGGTCTTCTGTAAGGTAATGTATTTAAGAAACTACAAACTTTCTGCTGCAAAAGTCATACATTTCCGCAGCACATTTGAAGCCGCTACGCTCCAATGGCGTCATATGTCTTCGCAGCTCATTCAAAGCGGCTTCGCCTCACTGCGGCTACATATCCACTCGGCTACGCGCCCCACCAAGCGTACAGCTGAACTGAACAATTTGCCTTTTGGATGATAAGATTTTTAAATATGATTTACCTTCAGTATAAAGTTGTAAAGCTATCCATACTAACATTATGAAAGCGAAAGTATAGTAATTAAATATGAAAGTGTAGTAACTCTATCTGTCCGGCTTTGACGCCTAAACCACTGAACCGATTTTGATGAAATTTAGTGTTGGTATACGTTTAACCTCTAGAACAGACATAGGCTACTTTTTGTTTTGACAATAACGGGGGATGAAGGTAAAACTACCTTTGAAAGTTTATATAGGAAAATGTTTATTTGTTAAGCTAGAGATATAAAATTTGGCACAAATATAGCTCGAAAGTTGAATCTACCGTGCCAGTACAACAAATACTTAAAATACATTTATAAATAGTCGCAGATAAATGTTAGATACAACATTAAAATCTGTACGTTATTAACGAAATTATCGGAGAACACACATAAATAATTATATTCGATTTTTTACTTTTTTCAAAAACACCTTGACGACTTTTGTAGCCGAGAAGCAAGCAAACTTTGGCACCGCGTAATCTCCGAGGTCCTGGGTTCGATTCCCGGTCGAGTAAATATGGAAAAAAAATCTGTTTTATTTTGGTTCTAGGTGTTTTATTGTGTAACACAAGTGCTTCAGCTATTTACCACATAATCAGATCATTGTATGTAACGTTGTTGTCAAAAACAATAAAAATACGGTAACATTGAAAGCAATTTCGTTAGAATACGGTCCAAAATCGCCACTAATAAAAAGGTCCGTATCAATTCAGTAACAGAATACCAACATAACATTATGTAAGTGCCACAACTCTCCTCACGCCATTAAAGCCTTTATGCTGCGGCCATAGAGACGTTTGTAGCATGTTCTGAAGCCTGAGATAGTGGAATGGAAAGCCGATACAGATTGAGAGGGATGGAACATCTTATTGTGCTAGAATTAATACTTGATGGCGTCGATTTGATGTGGCGATATGTTTCAGGTATTATTCGTACCAACCTTAACAAATCTTTGATAAAACATGACATTAGTTATATTAAGAGAGGTAGGGCATAGCAATTTATCGCTCGAACTGGAGCAGCCCGACTGGTGAAATACCTCTACCTTACAGGAGACCACAGCCAGATAAAAATCACTTCTGTGTTGTTGTGTTCCTGCGTGTGAGTAAGGTTTCCAGAGCTCCTGGGGGGTGCTACGTTAGTAGCAGGGGTCAAACCTTCAAGGTAAGGGCGACAAGTTCAGTAACAAATTTATTATGCTGTACTTGTCACCCTTAAGCTAGGACCTGATTACCACTTAACATCAGGTCAATCCTCATCTCATGAGGTCAATCTTGAAGTGCAATATAAAAAAAAAAGACAACTGCAGGTCTATTCCCAAAATAGAATCAAACAAAAGAAAATTAATCAAAAGTCTGCGAAAAAAAACGTGATTTTTAATTTGTGTAAATAATATTTTGTTTTTTAATAACGCTTTATTCGCATTCGAAGTGAGTTGATTGCGATTTTTTAGAATTAAAAATTGCCATCCGTCGTCGGATTCGTCATATTTCTTTTTTGAGAGTAGACTTACAGGATTGCTTTAGAAGAACTTAACCAATCATTGAAGGCACCCTCTACTTTACTTGGGTTGTAGGCTATTTTTAGGTATACATGCACCGCCACGATCTTTTTAACTTAAATTTGTGGAGCTGACTGGTAGAGAATGCAACTAGGCATTAAGTCAGTATTTTCTACTTTTTAAATTAAATATAATGATTTAAATTAAATGATTTATTTCTGCAAGTGATTGACAACAAATTCTTTTGCACGTCCATATTTTTTTATGAGTACCTCGACATTGGTTATTGGTCGAGAGAAATACGTGCAATAAAATTTAATTGAATAAAAAACACTCAAATACTTCAATTCTTATTTAAATATTAAAGCGTCCACTCATACCGATGAAGAGTCGCCTTATTGCATTTTCCGAAAAGTCTATTAACTTTATTAAACGTTGTTAACCCCTGTTATTACCTCTCCATGGGATATTTTCTCGCTGGCCCGACCGCTCCCATAAAGTAATAAGAAGTGTTACATCCTTATCCGACCTATAGCCACAATATGAGAAGTTACAGTGAGGCAACGTTACTCTAAGCTGAAGATCTAATCTAGAACGGAGGCCCAAACACTACTAATAAAATAAGTTGATCGGGATTGTTATTGAATCAAGTAACCGTATAAATAATAATAAATGAAAATATATAAGCTTCCTTTTCTTCAAGAAAGTTCAGCAATTTCATGAAACAAAAATTAGATATTAACCTTTCAATGAACATTAAAATGACAAAAAAGAGGACAAATTTGGACAACATTTATTGGACAAAATCACATACATTGCTCTGATTCTGTGGTAAGTAGTTTAAGCACTTGTGTTACAGAAATCAGAAACAACGACGATACCACAACACCCAGACCCAAGACAATACGGAAAAGTTCGTTTCCCATATTGACCCGACCGGGGATCGAACCCGGAACCTCAGAGATGGCGCTCGACAAAGTAGGGCCGCTCGCCTCTCGACTACGGAGGTCGTACGGAGGAGAAATTAATTATTATCAAAATATTTTGACTTGTTTAGAAAGAGCAAAAAAGACAAAACAAAACAAAAAAATACGTATTTAAAGGATAAATAGAACAAATCATTTTTCTATTGCGTTTTTCTGGTTATTGCAAACATTTAGGTACAGTCTCAGTAGCTAAATTTGAATCATCAACTTAACTATATAGTGGAGTTTACTTGTAACCAGTTTTCATATTTAGCAAGTTAGTATAATTATAGTTGTTAATTTAAGCTAGATTTTTTATATAAGCTGTAAGTAAACCTAATAAAATAATAATAACATAAAAATAAAATTATATTATTTGAGTGGCATAATACTGACTGCGTATTATTGACGGCGCGCCGTGGCAAAACAGCTGAAGTATAACAGCTAGACCATATGGTCTCACTGCAGCAAGGTGGTTTACTGTGGCAACCACCCGCAGTCATAACATGTATTGACTTTCGATTCATACTGATATCAGAGGTCGAGTGAGCGCTATTCTGGTCTCTACGTCCCGATAACATTCATTATAATGGAGTGAGGTGACACCCTAACGTAATATTACCCCGGGTACTGTACTGATGTATCATAGATAGATAGATAGATAGATAGATATACTGTATTGCATAAAAACTTTACAGAAATAGGTTTTACAGATTAACTATAGTACAATTTAGACGATCTTATCGCTAGGAAATGATCTCTTCCAGAAAACCTTAAGGTAGAGGAAATAGTAAATGGCGAGAAATGGGAAGGTAGGGCCGTGCAACATAAATAGAGTTTTTATTTTGGAATAATATTCATAAAATAACATGATTAGCGTTTTAGGACGATACTGAAGTGATTGTTAAATAACAATGCAGCCAAATGGCTGCGATCTTCTGTAAAGCAGAGGTATTTCACCAGTCGGGCTGCTCCAGTTCAGGCGATAAATTGCTATGCCCTAGCTCTCTTAAACACAAATACGACAGATATGACGCCAGCTTAAGTACTTGGCAAAACAATCTAGACTTGATCTACAATCATCAGTTTGAAGGTCTACTGTACTACATAAAAAAAGTTTTAATCATTTAAACATAATACTCGGGCGATCATATCAGATGTTTTTTTTTTATTTTTTATTATATAGATTCGTTAGTTAGGTACACGATATAAATGTTAAGTTAAAAAAATACTTCTCAATGCATGCGAAACTAAACAATTAAGACAACGGCGCACTCCTGATGGTAAAAGGATAATCATGTTATTAATTTAAATCAAGAGAAATGCATGGCTTGGTTTTGATTCAGTGCAGATATTTTGTCAGATTAAATTTATCTACTAAGTTTATAAATTGGTATTTTGTTATTGCACTAATTTTGGTTTAGTTATAAGACTTATGTCGACGACTGTATCAATAAATACATCTTGGGGTGAAAACCTTCCACTCTCCTGCAAGCTCAGTGAAGATGAAAAGGCTATCGGAGGCAATCATTCATAGTCAGTTAGGAAAATAGTAATAATTAATAAATATTGGACAACATCACATACCTTGCTCTGATTCTGTAGTAAGTAGCCTCAGCACTTGTGTTACATAAATCAGAAACAACGACGGTAAAACACCCAGACCCGAGTCAATATACAAAAAATCGTTTTCCATATTGACCCGACCGGGGATCGAACCCGGAACCTCAGAGATGGCGCGATACCAAAGTCCGGCACGCTTGTCTATCAGCTACGAAGGTCGTCAAAACTAATGTATGTGACTAAATCTTTCAGCTCGATTGTTACCGGCTAAAGTTGGATGGACTCACGTTTTTGATTGGCAAGATTTGCTTTTTTGACATACAGTCACTTACTGCAGGGACATGGAAAAGTTTGTATTCCATATTGACCAGACCGCCACACCGACCACAGACCCGATAAAGTCCACCGATATAGTAAAAAAGCACAGTAAAATGACTCCTCCCAGTCTTATGGTAAACAAGAGACGAACCCACATCGTGATGACAACGTTATATCCTATGCGTTAGCTTCGCCATACTGTCCCGCAAGATATTTCTTCACGGTCCTTAAATACATAGATATAATTACATTACGTGTAACAAATACCCTACAATTTTATTGTCAAAGGCAATCCAATAAGGAATACGAGACAATAAGTCAGAACTTATAATAAACATTTTATGGGACAAGTTCGATTAGTTTTCGGATCGAGCACTTTCTGTTTTTACACACACGTTTTTCCTCGTGCGGAAACTGAGGTGGGAAATGTCGTATTGACTTTAACGAACCCTGGCGGTTGTTTCCTTATTTTGACATGACTTTGAGCGAATTCTGTAGAGGGTAGTTGATCGAAAATGTTGTTTCTATACTCGTCAACCAGGCGGTGCAGACCATGACAAGGCGTAATGTCATGTCATGGCCCACGTCGCAGGCCATGACGCTGGTTTTCAGTGGGCCCTGCCGAATGATTATGCACGGACGCCAGCCGCCAGCGAGGTTACACAGTGACAAAACTTCATTTTGGGTTTGATAAACAAAAAAATAATATTTTGAACGCACTTATCTCAGTAAATACAACTACGAATTATAAAATATTTTTGTTACAGATAGTTGATTTCTCAAGGAAGGCTTTGGCTTTTATAAGATTGCCCCGTGACTAATACGAACGAAGAATCAGTGGATAATGTTAAAAAACGGGTGTAGTACGCGCGTGAAACCGCGGCGGGCCGCTAGTTTTATATAACTTCCGAGCTAGGTACTTGTAACTTTATAAAGTTTGACAGAACTATATTTTATGTGAATCTAGAAAGTATAGTGTCCATAAAACAGTAGTTATGCCTGTCTATGTGTATCGTGCTATACCCTTACAGGGTTTTCGTATCAATGCCTTTTGTTAAGTTACGCAACAAACAAGTTATACAGTGAGTTAATTAGAATTATTAATAATCATTTATTTCTCCACACAATTATTCTTAACTAGAGTTAGTGGCATACAGTAATCTAATTTGTGAGAGACTGATGCTTGGAATAAGATTCAGAAAGAACTTTTTATACAGGTCACCAGGATTTACTAAATTAATAATCGCCTGATTTGTTTTCAAAAAACTTGAATTAGTGTTTTATTTTTAACTTCATATTTTAACACATATAAGATAGACATAGCTCTATTTTGGCCAGTAGCATAACCAACAAAAACGCCAGTTTTTGATTATTTCAATTAACCTAAGTTCATTGTAGTTGAATAAACGCCGATTTATCACTAAAGCAAACTGAAAATTAACAAATTTAGAAAGTAAAAAATGTAGTACATGAAACATTTATCCATGAACTGGCAGGGCGTAAAAAAATTACCCAAAAAAAAACAGATTTCAATTTAAAATAGCATAAGTAAAAAATATCGATTACTTTTTAGAGGAGCAAAATAATATTATCCAATTATATCTTAACAAAAGATATCAACTTTTCTTAATGGAGTGTAGTAAACTCCATTATGAACTTTCTTGAAATATAATGAGATGCCGTTTTTGACGATTAGAAATGCGACCGAGAAAAATGCTGACTACAGTTTCCTCGTCTCGTACACTTCACACCAGGGCGGGGGCGGATTGATAACGTCATTTGTTGCGCCCCTCCCGCATCTGTCACCCGGCGGGGCGGTGACCTTTTGTCTTCTTGCCCCGCCGAATATTTGAGTTTGAAACTGCTTTACTCTTTGTGGTTTATGATATCCTAGTACTGAAAAGCAAAAATCTTTTCTTTACTAGGATATCATAAACCACAAAGAGTAAGAAACTTTTCAGTACTATGATATCCTAGTACTGAAAAGCAAAAATAAGTTTTTTTGGGAAAAAACATGTTTAATTGATTTATGACAAATGAGAACGTGAATAAAGAATAGCTTTTATTCATGCAAATTTAATTAATGCAGTTATATATATTTATAAATTGTCTATTTAAACCAGATTAAGGTACCTGTTTGGAACCTATAACTACCAAGAAAATACCGACAAGAAATTTTGCAGCTTTTAGAAAAAAAAAGCTATACTTAAAATAGTCTTGCTATGTAAAAATATAACTAATCAATAGGAATGATGAAAATTATAACCAAATCGGATAATAAACAGCTGAGCAATTTATAACCTTTCCCTGATATAGTTCTGTGGAGATACTAATCTGCAAATTCAAAATTTTACCTATCAATACTGACTATTGTACTGACTAACCGCCAACCCGTAGTTTTTTTCAGGATTCTCAGGGAAGTACAAAAAATCTCTAGTGACTTTTAATAACTATATAATTTCCCTAATTTGTGTGAGAAGACTTGATAGATAATTAAAATAGCCAGTTCTGACGTAAGCAGCCCTAAATATACTTCATTGTATTCCGCGCAACAACGTACTAAGTTACCCCAAAATAGACTAGATGCGGTAAAAAATAGGCCCTTACAATGTCTTATAAGTAGCTTCCATTAATCCCTATTTCACTCACGTTTCACAACCAGCCCGACTCACAACAAACTGTGCTCCACTATAGTTAAACTCGTTCTTATCCCATTGCAATAAAGTTGATGATAGCGCGGGTGGTTTGTTGGCGGCGGTACTCGCGCACAATAAGGTAGGGTTGGCAGGTTACTGGGAATCTTGGGAATTTCCAAGGTTTTTTTGGTACGGAAATTGAGTTAATCAATCCAATTTGTGCCTTAATAGTCCTAGCACGTAAAGGATCTAGCCTAGTTCATATTCAGCATTCGAATCCACTAATGGCACTTGCCAAAATACAAATAATGCTTTGTGAATTAGGCTTTGTGCTATTGGTGTAGCATCATTTAATAATGGTACCTGCCAAAATAGCAATAATGCTTTGTGAATTATGCTATATGCTATTAGTGTAGCATCATTTAATAATGGTACCTGCCAAAATAGCAATAATGCATTGTGAATTAGGCTATGTGCTATTAGTGTAACATTATTTAGTAATGGCACCTGCCAAAATAGCAAAATGTGCTATGTGAATTAGGTTTTGTGCTTTTTGTGTAGCATTATTTAGTCGACGGCAACCCCACATTAGATACATTATGTTTGTATGTATCTATGAATGTTTGTAAACATATACGAAAAAACTACTGCATAGATATGGATGAACCGTTGCTAGACATATTAGATACTAGAATAGCGACTGGTTATACCTGTAAACTAGGCTATATATTATATATCAATAAGTAGCGTCACTCGAATAGGCCGCACCATAATACCAGCGCTGCAGCAGCCTTGCGTCGCTGCAGCATACAGCTGAGGTGTGGCCTAGTTGACCACTTTCCCATTTGATTTTTCTTTGTTTTTTTTTCTTTTTTAATTACCTACTTCATGTTTGTTCTGTTTTACTTTTTCCTGTACTTCTTTTTGTTTTTTGTTTTTGGTTTAATTTTGTTTGTCGTGTTGTGATGTCAAGTGGTCAATAAATGTGTTTTCTTTCTTTCTTCTTCTTCTTATATACTCAGTTTACAAATAAATGTTCCAATTATAAAGATTTAACAACCACTAGCGTTCCTTTTTAAAATGAAGAGAGTGACGCCTAACCCTAGGACCCTTTCGTAAATTTGTCAGCCCTACAAGTCACAGTGATTAATGACGTCACAGATCCGGTTCCGCGCCCAGAGCACGCCACCCATAGTAGTGAGGTTTGAAGGAAACGTTTGCCGGGCGGAAAAAGAATTGGAAGAAAATATGATTACTGGTCCCTGGTTATTCGATTGTTACTATGAACATGTTTTACTACAGAGATCCTAAATATAACGTCCGATTTTGGAAGAGGCACAGCAATAAGCAAATCCTCGATGGTCTAGTAAACTGATTCCCAAAATAGTTCAGGTGGACCACAAGGGTTGTCAAAAATGGGGGTCAACAATCCTTTAATGAGGGTCTATATTTTTTTTTAATTTTGAAAATTAATAAGTCGAGTTGCCTTTTTTTCTGATTTTCAAGATTGGCCTTATCCCACCTGATGTTAAGTGGTTATGAGATCCTTGCTTATAGGCGACAAGTACAGCATAACAAAGCTGTTACTGGACTTTTTACCTTTACCTTGAAGGCTTGACCCCTGCTGCTTATGTAGCGCCCCTCAAGAGCTCTAGAAACCTTACTCCTTGTTGTGTTCCTGCGTGTGGAACACAACAACACCGAAGTGTTAGTTATTTGACTGCGGTCTTCTGTAAGGTGGAGGTATATCCCCAGTCGACTGCTCCAGTTCGAGCGATAAATCGCTTTGCACTACCTCTCTAAAGTGAAATAAAAATTATGTTACTTTTAACCACGCCGAAGGGAAACTTATCACAATAAATTTTGTTCGAATTAATTGATTTCTTGTACTGTGGGTCAATGTAAATTAAAAAAAGTAACGTTGAATTTAGTCACGCTTTTATATGCTTGGGTAACTAACTGTACTAATAATATAATAATAATATTGGACAACATCACATACCTACATTGCTCTGATTCTGAGGTAAGTAGCTTAAGCACTTGTATTGCAGAAATCAGAAACAACGACGGTACCACAACACCCAGACCCGAGTCAATATAGAAAAAATCGTTTCCATATTGACCCGACCGGGGTTCGAACCCGGAACCTCAGAGATGGCGCGATGCCAAAGTCCGGCACGCTCGTCTCTCGCCTACGAAGGTCGTCAAAACATGTAACTACATCTTTCAGCGCAATTGTTACCGGCTAAAGTTGGATGGACTCACGTTCTTGATTGGCAAGCTTTGCTTTTTTGAGATGCAATCACTTACTGCAGCAATTAAATAAAAACCCTGTAATATATATGTTTTTTGTTTATTCATCGTTGTGTAAGTTTGATGTGTGTGTGTATGATTCGTCAGCAGAAGGTTTTAGGGATGATGATAGGAACCACATAAGTCAGTTCACGAATGTCCGGGTATATTTCACTCGACACAATTTTGAGGTTACAAGGTTTTGCCTTTTAGCTTACTTAGCGATAATGTGCCCCTACAGTTAAAACTCTACTCTAAGCGTCTATCTAGATACAGATTTAAAATTGACCTCAAATATAATGACGTACGTAGCCGAGACGCGAGTAGGCCGGTTCCGATTTCCGGTCAGGTCAATGTTGAAAACGCACATTTCTATATTGCCTTTGGTCTGGATGTTGTAGCATCGTCATTGTTTCTGATTTCGAGTATTTGATGTTATTCAACATTCAATCTTATATTTATTCGAGTTTTGGAATAATCAGTTCACGTTAAAGCGTTAAAATTAAAAAGGCAGAGAGTTATTTTTGATCCTGTAAAATAAGCAGGAATACATATTCCCATTATGCCAAAATACAAACAAAAAACATCACGCCATTTTAAAATCGCTTCAATATTCCACGCTATTTGTTCAAACTTATATTTCACAGGACGCTGATTTCGTTTTAAATCATCTCATTATTAATTGGTAATCAAATGTAAAAGCCGACGATATTTCCATCTGTTCCACTGACAATTTGGGGCGCCAATCTTAATTAAGAATACAGAACATTTATTTTAAATGACTTGTGTTTTTCCAAGGCAATAAACGAATAATGTCAGGTAATATTTCAACCAAGAGTATTTGCAACTATTGATAAATATTTATGTTCTTAAATGAATTTTGGCTTTGGTAGTATGTAGTTGAAGAGATAGTCAAACTGTTTTGAATTGTTAGACCATCAGATTTGATCATCTAGCCATAACTAGCAGTACCGGTGACTTTGTCATTATTTTTTTGATTAGTAAAAAAATATAAAAATAGCCTCTATTATCTTGCATTATCCCACCAGCTATCTGCTGTTGAAAAGTTCGGCAAAATCTGTTTAGATTTTTCAACTTTTAGCTGAAACAAATAGATAGACAATAAAAGGAATGAAATTTAAATGAAACACCCCTCCAGTTTGATATTAGCAGTTATATTTACAACTTAGGAGCGGCAACAGTTCAAGCTGTTACGTTGACTTCAATTCCGCCATTTTGTGATAGCGGCCATCTTAGATTAGAAATTGGACAGATATTCAACAAAAATAGCAAAGAACACTCCCGATTTATTAGATTTCAATCGAATAATAATCAAAACTAGTTCATCTAGCTAAAAATTTTAGTAAAACCGTATCGCATCCCCCCATTAAGCGACCACTTTTTGCAAGCGTAAGTTATAACTGATAAAAATTGTGCCAAGAAGTGACGTCATGCTTAACTTTACAGGCGTCGTGTTCAGTCACATGCACTGATATGTATATGTCGCAGTCATCTGGTTTAATCAGCTATTTGATTGTATCACTAGCGCGTTCATTGAATGACGACGTTTAATTGAATGACTAAAGGACAACTCGTCAAATTGTTTAATACAACGTTCAACTTCTTGACTGAACGTCATTTAGCATAGTCGTTGAATGGGATATAGCGGACTTTGTAATGTTTAATTAGGGCAACCATAAGTTCGCAACTTAAAAGATAACTAACTTTAGATAAAAAAAAATGAGGACATGACATAACACACCTTAATAAGATTTTTTTATTATATTTTAACAATTTTAAGCCTTAAGACACTTAGGCTAAAAAAATATCATATTTTTTCAAAAGTACTGTATTAAAAATTAGGGGAAGAGGAAAAGGTTGGAATCTCAATTTCACTCAGAATAAAAATGAACTAAATTACAATTACCTGACTGATTTTACTGATGTTACAATCCGCTAACTTGTTGGACGTTGAGTGATGCTTGTTCATTCAACGTTGGCCTAGTCATTCAATTAAACGTCGTCATTTAAGAGAGGTAGGGCATAGCGATTTATCGCTCGAACTGGAACAGCCCGACTGGTGAAATACCTCCGCCTTACAGAAGATTGCAGCCAAATAACAATCACTTCTGTGTTGTTGTGTTCCTGCGTGTGAGTAAGGTTTCCAGAGCTCCTTGGTGGTGCTACATCAGTAGCAGGGATCAAGCCTTCAAGGTAAGGGCGACAAGTCCAATAACAGATTTATTATGCTGTACTTGTCACCCTTAAGCTAGGACCTCATTACCACTTAACATTAGGTGGGATGAGGTCAATCTTGAAGTGCAATATAAAAAAAAAAAATTAATAAACGCGCTAGTGATTCAATCAAATAGCTGATTCAACCAGATGACTGCGACATATACAAACTCATTCTAAAGTGAATGTTATGGTAACGTAATTAGAGCTCAAGTATTTACATTTCATTGGTTCACGACCAATATGTATCTTACTTAATGTTTGTTTGATAAAAGCAAAATGTTTTGTGATTGGTCATGGTTTACATGACATTGACAGACATGTCACCATGACATTTAAATCACCAATCAATTAACAGTTGGACCTCACCTCTACGTATCGCCATCTAGTGGATTTTTCATGCGAGAGCACCCTCATTTAGAGGCTGGGTGTCATATATATACTTAGACGTGTTACCAAACAACGTTAGAACTATCTAGCAACTACCCGCGCAACTCTGCGCAACTGTCACAACCACGTAACGTGCGGAACCCGCATCAACGCGTTAGCTAATCTGCGACGTTAAAATTAGGGTTGGCAATAATGATTAAATTATTGAATAATGTTATAGCAATCCTTACTTTATAAAAATAATTTAAAAGAAAATTAGTTAATTTTACCGTAAATAAAATCACCACAAGATTATCTCTAAGGTTCCGGGTTCGATCCCTGGTCGGGTCAATATGGGAATATGGGAACTTTTCTATATTTTCTCGGGTCTGTTGTGGTACGGTCGTTTTTTCTGATTTCTGTAACACAAGTGCTTAAGCTACTTACCTATACAAGTGCTTAAGCTACTTTACTATAGAATTAGAGCAATGTTTGTCATGTTGTTGTCCAATATTTTGTACCTTATTTTTACAAATTAATATTTTTCTATTTCTATTTCAATGATTTTATTTCAAAATTTAAAAGGGATCTTCACAAATAACCGTGACATAGAATACCAAAGTGACCCTATTAATGTTAAGTTTATTCCTTTTGGGGCACGAACCCCTAAAATGATTCGAATAAACTTGAACATTAAACTTTTAAGTCGAGTCATATTATATCTGCGTAGGCCACCCCTACTTAACGGTAAAGTTCCCAACTCCCAACAATTGTTCTGAAGTTGTAACTCGACGTAATAGGTTAATATGTTCAATCACTTTCCGAACCGATATTATCTTTAATTAGTTTTAAAATATTTCTGTTCTTTGAAATGCGAGTTTGGCTAAGTTTGAATGTCATGAGGATAAAAACTATAATATCAAACTGGAAGTGTGTACCCAGTGAACGAAAAACACATAGTAGCATTTCTAACGCTTGAAAATAGCACCACGAAAAGTAAGGCACGGTGGGCGTGGCTTAAAAAGTGAGCTAGCGCCGGTACGAATACCGTTTCCACGGACGCCGTGAGTCATAGGCGCGGACCAATCACAGAGTGTATTCCATCCCATTCTATGAGATGACGTAACTAACGACCCCTTTAACGAACATCTTTTTATCGACCTAAACGCATTAGCCTTAAAGTTTTTTTTCGAGTGTCGGTACTTTGTTACTATATTGCGTATCTATTGCTTGTGTGCTTTACATTTGTGTGTGTTTTGGTGCCAATATTCGATTGAAGTTAGTATAACGGGTATTCGTCCATGTTTTTTTTGTTCACTGGTTTACCCGGATGCGCTGTTTATCGTACTTTTAGTACGTAAGTCGGGATTTTATATGATTCTTTTGACGTGGGCATAAGAACTTATATCGAAGAGCAAAATTTTACCTCGAAATGCTAATGATCGCACCTACATTCAAATCAAATCATCAAATAAAATCAAATATTTAATGATTCAAGTAGTTTACACTTTTGAATCGTCATTGAGTTTTAAGAGAGGTAGGGCATAGCGATTTATCGCTCGAACTGGAGCAGCCCGACTGGTGAAATACCTCCACCTTACAGAAGGCCGCAGCCAAATAACAATCACTTCTGTGTTGTTGTGTTCCTGCGTGTGAGTAAGGTTTCCAGAGCTCCGTGGGGGTGCTACATTAGTAGCAGGGGTCAAGCCTTCAAGGTAAGGGTGACAAGTCCAGTAACAGATTTTTTATGCTGTACTTGTCACCCTTAAGCTAGGACCTCATTACTTTACATCAGGTGGGATGAGGTGAATCTTGACGTGCAATATAAAAAAAAAATGAAAAAAAAAAATCCAAAATGACTACTTCCGGTTCGGATATATCTACCGAGAAGACACCACCGGTAAGAAACTTAGCAGATTAATTACAGTACCACTGTCTAGCTTAGCTATGTGCTGTGTACTCTATATTGATTATGTGTACTCATAAATAACTTCTTATTCTAAATGCTTACTAAAATCTACATACTCTGTGCTACTAACTGAAGTGTCAAAAATATTTCCAGTTTGTCACCTCAATTTTTCACGCATGTCGCGCAACAATGTCGGCTGGTGTAGCCGCGTGTCGCGCGTCATTATAATGTTGGAACAAATATGCGAGTCCGATATTCTGCGATTTATGGGTCCGTATAAAGCTCCCAGATAGGTCGGGGGTGGTCTCACTGGGGTACTGCTACTTGGCAGGATGTATGTATTAATTGGCCATCCCTGAGGTCCCGAGTTCGATTCCGGTCGGTCCCATATGGGAAACGAACTTTTACATATTGTTTCGGGTCCGGGTGTTGTGGTACCGTCCTTGTTTCTGATTTCTGTGACACAAGTGCTTTAGCTACTTACCACAGAATCAGAGCAATGTATGTGATATTTCTGCAGACCTTTTGGTTGCAACGTTTTATAGCTTAAAGCTGTCTTCGAAAAAGGGACTATCCAGCACAAAATAATTAATCAATTCTAGATAATTCCTGAGATTAGCGCGTTTAAGGAAACAAACAAACTCTAAAACTTAATAATATTCGTATAGATTTATAAACTTTATTGCCCAAAAAAAGGACAAAAAATGGGCTCGATGCTAGTATTCTCTACCCTAATACCCGGGGTATTATCATGGAGATATTTTGTTTATGGGTAACAGTAAGAATGTATGTACCTATTACTAAAATTCGTTTATCATAAATAGCACTAAAGGACCGTCTGACGATATGCCAAGCATGGATTGGCCTATCGTCAAAAATTGAAGTTAAATTTAGTTGATAAGACCAAGAAACAAAAAAACTTTAAAAACTATCCACGAAAGGTATTTAATTCATTTTTCAATTAACAGCTCGTTAGATAGATAGATAGATATTCTTTATTGCACAAAATTTTAAAGAAATAGGTTAACAGATTGTCCATTGTGGCTTTGCACGCGTACTGTCCTCTTTCTTTCCACATTTTCTACTGACTCTTCTGATCTGATGTTATATAGCCTAAAGCTATTGAGGAAAATAACTGAAGTATCCAACACAGAAAAAAAAATCGGACCAATAGTTTTTGAGATTACCGCGTTCAAACAAACTTCAGCTTTATAATATTAGTAAGTAAGTTTAGATTCCCATTTCCGAGTGTCTCAGTGTGACCGGCGCTCCAATACTGCAACGGACCAAGATATTGCCGTCGCTTGTACTACGCTGATAATACTTTGACATCGCATTTGATACTTTAAAATTGTTACGGCTCCGTCTTTGTTCGTAAACGGTTTTATTTTATACTCTAAAAGGGTTTTATTGGAAGAAATATGAGGGCTTTAAAAACTCGGCCTTTTTCTGACCGACCGGGAGGGTTAGCTTCTGCTTAAACTAACTTAAACTGAAAGTCGTGAGTTCAATCCCAACCTAGGAAACAATCGTGCGATAAACATTTGTGTATGTTCTGTATCTGGATATTTGTATATGTATCCATACTAATATTATAGATGCGAAAGTAACTCTGTCTGTCTGTTTGCCTGCTCAGCTTTCACGCCTAAACCACTGAATCGATTTTGATGAAATTTGGTAAAGCTATACTTTGAACCTCTAGAGCGGACAGACGCTACTTTCTGTTTTGAAAATAAGGGGGAATAAATAAATAAATAAATATTGGACAACATGACATACATTGCTCTGATTCTGTGGTAAGTAGCTTAAGCACTTGTGTTACAGAAATTCAGAAACAACGACGGAACCACAACACCCAGACCCGAGACAATACAGAAAAGTTCGTTTCCCTTGTTGACCCGACCGGGGATCGAACCCGGGACCTCAGAGATGGCGCGACGCCAGAGTTCGGCCCGCTCGCCTCTCGGCTACGGAGGTCGAATGGGGAATGGGGTTAATATCCTCCTCCAGGTCCTTGAAAGTTTATATGGGAAAATGTTTCTTTTTTATTCTAATATTTCCAATCTAAACCATGCCGTTAACATACACTTGAGGTCATTTGGCAAATTTTAAATACATTTTGTTTTAAGCAAGAGTGCATGGACATATAAAAAGGGGGTAACATTAACGTTAATTTTCCAACAAGGCTATTACACGGGCCGTGAAACGCTTACCAAAATACCACCTCAGTCAACAAACACGCTTCACTCCAGTATTTTAGCCCTGACCCGTCTGACTCTAAAATATACAAGCAAAGCGTCAATATTGACCCGGCCACCATTTTGCAACGCGCGAAAACATGCTCCTAAGAGCTCGTCCACTTGTAAATGAAACGGAAAAATGGCGCAGCGCTTTCGATTTATGGAACTTGCTTAGAGCTTTTGGCACGGTAGCAAGCAACGATGCCTTAGTTAAGCAACGGTCGTGATGGTCTAGTTTTGGATGGGTGACCAGACTGAGTTCCTTTAAATTTGTTTAGATATGCCTTTGCATGTGTTGCGTGAATCCAAGCATTTAATGATGAAACGCAAAAAATGCTACGGCATTTTGGATTTATGCAACTCCTCGGGGATAGCAATATATCAGAGTAATCTTGGAGAAAAATACACAGTGAACTTTTTTTTCAACGCTGGCACAATTAGGCGAAAAGCAGTGAGGAAGTTTTACTTTCTTATGAAGAAGTGTAATTTGGTAACTTTTTTACTAACCATAGATACTAGCCGACGTGATTTTATGAATAATGTTTTTTTTTAAACTTCAATTGTCAAAAAACATAAATCTTTCTCTTAACGTATCCGTAGTATAATTATTTTACATGCCATACACGGTTAAAGAAGAAATCTAAATTCAGGTGGATTTTCTTCTACTTAATTTCCTACTTAACACATAATGACTTCATCATAAATATACTCGTTACTTTAACATCGAATTTTGAAGTAGCAAAAGACCTTTAAACAAAATGTTTTGAATTTTTTTTTTATATTGAGTGCTGTTAAACAAAATAAAACCTCCCAAAGATCACAATATTGTGAAAAAATATTGCTTCGAATAAGTGCACATTAATCATTTCGGTAGATTGAACTATGAGGGCTGGAATACCTACCAAAACACCCCGTTGGACCTCATCGCCTTCATGGTAATGCCATGGGAACAGAATACCAACCACAGCATCACCGACCGAGAGCCTTACCTTCAACCTGCTACCGAGCAATATCGCATTCGCTTCACTGCTTTCTTTTCTACTGTGGTCTAGTAGATGGAAACCTGTGGTGAGAATTGATCGCTCAACGACGGATCTCCAGGTTGCAATTCTGGATTCTGGACGCGCCAGGAAGTTTTTTGGATGCAAGGATTTATTTATTCCCTGGGACCGGCGTTTTATGGCTACTCCCACTAGTAATTTTTAACCTTTTGTTTTTGAATTTTGAAGTGTATGTTTAATTTACTAAAGTACTTAATGGGCTAATGGTTTCCACCAATAGAATAGTACTTCCGTACTGGATCATGATTTCGGCGTCTTGGGTATATCTAGGAAACTATGTTTATGATCACCAATCCGTTAACCGTTTGTGGCTAGAGTGGTGATTAAGCAAGAACCAAAAGAGAAGCGAAATAAAAACGTGCGGTCAAGTGCGAGTCGGATCGGGATTTCTCAAGGGATTCAACCCGTAACAAAGTTATTAGTTGTTGCTGACATAGCTCAACAATTTAGTTAGCTAAATACAATTGATATTTCGTCTTTCTGAGGGTCTTATACCGTTTTATTGGTACATACTAAAGAATATGGGGTCAATATAGGAAACGAACTTTTCTCATTTAAAATAATTTAACGGGTCAAAACGCGACACAATTTTTTTTTGTAGTTTTGACCCGTTAAATTGATTTAAATGTTTAAAATCCTTTTCTAAGTACTTACTATATGTACGAAAGTTGTGTGTCTATGCATGCCAATAAATGTATTTTCTTTCTTTCTTTCTTAAAATAAAACGCGAAAGTCTTAAAGAACTTTTCTCATATTGACCCGACCGGGTATCGAACCCGGACCCTCAGAGATGGCGCGTAGCCAAAGTCCAGCCTGCTCGTCTCTCGGCTACGAAGGTTATTACCTCCATACCTTTCTAATGACGAGTAGAAAGCTACATCCACCCTGAGTATCAAAGGCTTCATTAATTGCTAGAAAAGATAAACTCGACGCATGTGTCCGCTAGCAATCAATATGTGAGAAAAAATTACAGTTTTTTTTAGAAATTTTCGCTAAATATCCTTTAAATTTTGACGACCACCGTAGCCGGCGAGCGTGCCGGGCTTTGGCGTCGCGTCATCTCTGAGGTTCCGGGTTCGATCCCCGGTCGGGTCAATATGGGAAACGAACTTTTCTATATTGTCTCGGGTCTGGGTGTTGTGGTACCGTCGTTGTTTCTGATTTCTGTAACACAAATGCTTTAGCTACTTACAACAGAATCAGAGCAATGTGTGTGATGTTGTACAATATTTATTTATTTATTTATCCTGTTCAAAAGTTGCCTATAACTTGTGCCAAAACTAACCCTCCATCTGAGCAACGGAATTGCATTACTCAGTCCCAAAACAGATACATATTTACCCTTCCCATTCACGTGAATATCATGGCTGCGAACTTTTCCAAAAGCAAAACTTAGCAAATGAGATTTCATGGGCCGACGATTCCATATTCAATGCGCACGTGATGGAAATGAGGAAAGGAAGGGGAGATTGGTAGGGGGGAGTTCTGTGTAATACTTATTTGTTGGGGGTAGGAGACGCTGGTTTGGTTACAAGCGTCAGCGTGGATTAAGAATTATTTTCTCATGCCCGGTGCAAATATTTAAATATAAATATTGGACCACATCACATACATTGCTCTGACTCCGTGGTAAGTAGCTTAAGCACTTGTGTTACAGAAATCAGAAACTACGACGATACCAAGAGAGGTAAGAGAGGTAAGGCATAGCGATTTATCGCTCGAACTGGAGCAGCCCGACTGGTGAAATACCTCCACCTTACAGAAGACCGCAGCCAAAAAACAATCACTGCTGTGTTGTTATGTTGCGTGTGAGTAAGGTTTTCAGAGCTCCAGGGGGTGCTGCGTTAGTAGCAGGGGTCAAGCCTTCAAGGTAAGGGCGATAAGTCCAGTATCAGAATAATTATGCTGTACTTATCACCCTTAAGCTAGGACCTCATTACCACTTAACATCAGGTGGGATGAGGTCAATCTAGAAGTCCAATATAAAAAAAAACCACAACACCCAGACCCGAGACAATATTTGAATAACGATTCGTTCTAGTTACGAATACGTAGTAATAAATTATACGAGGTGTAAGCTAAATACGATTGACCGACGACTGATGACAGCTGATATGGAAAGTAAATTTGAAATCAGAATTAACGACTCGCAGAAAAACAGATAGTCATTATTGACACATTTATTTATTTATTTATTATTTATTACGAATCGTAAAATATTGGAACCGTGCATTAAACGATTTTGAAAAAAAGGAAGTTTCGTAATCTGACCTATAGGTTCAACATTACTTCTCGGTAGATATAGGTTCCGAACCGGAAGTAGAATCACTTTGCATTGTATTCAATGACGATTCAAAAGTGTTATATGTAACCTACTTGAATAAAGAAATATTTGAGTTTGAGTTTGATTAGACATAGTTTACTAACAACAAATTTTTTCTTAAACTTTTTCAATATCATCGTCAAAAAAAACAATTCTCCACACAAAATAAATAAGCTGGTCATTGTAAAGTCAGAAATAATTTAAGTAAGTTGCAGAAAAAAAATTATTTAAAGATGTAAGTAATATAATCCTGCGAGGTTTTTGATGTTATAAAAATAACAATAATTTTGCGTAAGAATTTTAAAAATCATATGTATTTATATATGTTAGTGCTCCGTTGCGCTATAAAACGAACCCTTGTGCAAAATGTCAAGTTTCTAACCCCTATATGTAGTTAAAGCCTTGCGTTGGTAGATCAGTCAGTCAGTTAGCTTTCGCTTATATAGCTTAAGATTAATATAGGAATATTCCTGAAGGATATGAAAAGTACAACGGAACTGGCAAGGTCAGGTTTCGAAAAGGCGAACAGGGTACAGGACAACTTCCCACTCGGCTCGGGAACCAACTTCCCCGAACTTGGTAACCCTTTACGTCGCAAAGTTTGCTTAGGGATGGGGTTGCATGTTCGAAAAAGCCCTTATCGATGCATCGGTTTTTAATGACGAGCTCCGCAGCCGAGAGACGAGCAGGATAAACTTTGGCGTCGTGCCATCTCTGAGATCCCGGGTTCAATCCCCGGTCGGTTCAATATGGGAAACGAACTTTTCTATATTGTCTCGGGTCTGGGTTCCAAAGGGAGCGACAATACTTTTACTCAAGCTAACTATAAGTAGGTCAAAAAATATTTGGTTAGCGTGAGGCATAGTTGACACACCAACACACTTGTTACACTGAATACAACCATTAGCGATTACGACCTGGTTGTTGGTATTCGGAAGAATGAAAATAGTGCTTGATAAATCAAGCACCATTCTTATTTTTATCGTCGAAAAAAGTATTAAGCCATTTATTATTTAACAAAGTAATATTATTAATTTCTAACCAAAGCTTGGACAAGTCTAATCAAGCTTCAAACTGAAGTTTATTTATTGAATGCACGTTAATAAAAACTTATAGTACCTAAATTAAATATAAGTTAATTAAAGTAATTAAGTAAGTAATAATATTAGATAGATAGATACACTTTATTGCACAGAAAAATTTACAGAAATTGGTTTTACAGACATAATTAAGTACAATTTAGGCGGTCTTATTGCTAGAAAGCAATCTCTTCCAGACAACCTTTAGACAACCTTTATAAAATATTTATTGAGAAAATATTACTACAACAAAACAGGAAATAAAAAATACCATAATATGATAAGTACAAGAAAAAAACATAAAAAATAATAACACAAATAAATAAATAAAAATACATACATAAATATATATCGATCAATATTATACATATCCATAAAGTATTAACTGTTTAAACAAAAATATAGTATAAACATATGAAATCAGATTAAATACCAACTAATGCTTAGCTTATTAATATTATCCAGAATCTCAGAGCATTACAAAATCGTACAGCCAAAATAAAGAAACAGAAAAAAGGAAACACTAAGCAACTAATAAGTGAAAAGTTACACTATTACTATACAGCATATTGAGTGTTTCGGAGATATCCAATGAGTGTTCAATGGTTGAGGCAAAGAAAACACGAACAATATAAAACTCCAACTAACCCAGAATAAAAAGAGCCATACACTTCTATAACAAAAATGAAGTGAGTCAGTGAGCAGTGTAATTTTAAACAAAAAAATCTATCGATACAACGAAACAGTTACATCACTACTCCACACCAAATGTGGGTAACACGATGATGGGTCTTTATCAGACGTTTTATAAGTGGAAAATCAAATGGCGCCACGAATTTCTAACTTCGCTCCAACTCTGAATATTCTGACGGAGGAATTTTCTAACATATCCGCGGAAGATGGAATTAAGAGATTTACCGCAGATATATTTCGTGTAACATACTCATCTATATCTATACTAATATTATAAAGAGGAAAGATTTGTACCTGTTTTTGTATGTTTGTAATGAATAGGCTCAAAAAGTACTGGGCCGATTTAAAAAATTCTTTCACCAATAGAATGCTACATTCTTCCAATTTGACATAGGCTACAAAATTAGGGATCCTTGGTAAAATTTGAAAAATTTCAACAGAAAAGCGGCAATAATTCTCTAAGGCGAAACGAAGTTCGCCGGGACCGCTATCCCTACTAATATTATAAATGCGAAAGTAACTCTGTCTGTCTGTCTGTCTGTCTGCCTGTTACGCTTTCCTTTTTCCTTTAACCTCTCAACCGATTTTGATTAAATTTGGTATAGGTATACGTGGAATCTCAAGAACGGACATAGGCTACTTTTTATTAGAAAATAATGGGGGGGAGGGGGCTAATACCACCTTTGAAAGTTTATATGGAAAAATTTTTATTTTTGAAGTTAGAGATATGAAATTTGGCACAAATATAGCTCGAAACTTGGATTAAAATAGAGACTACTTTTTGTTTCGAAAATTAGGGGAAAAGGGGGTAAAACCGACCATGAAAGGATGTAGTCCACGCGAACGAAGTCGCGGGCACAGCTAGTTGATTATAAAATAAAAACTCAGTTTATGTTTGCACGGCCGTAGCCTTTTCTCGACGTCTTCTATTTTGGCTTTGTAAAGGTTGTCTGGAAAAGGTTTGTCTGTTTGGCCAACTTCTGTTAAGTTTGCAATAACGTAACTATCGTTTATACAATAGCGGATAAGATTAAGCAAAGAATCTTTTTTTGCCTATGCTAACTCGATGAAGGGAAGTTTACAGTAAAATTTGTATGGGTACGCCGACCAACACAACCTGAAAGACATCAAGCGCAGTCTCTTCCGGAAGCATGTATCAATTAACTCATCAGACATTTGTGGTGATCAATCTGAAAATATATATAAAAAAAAATATTTATTAATAACTTAAGAGCTTGCACATACAATAATAATGAAACTAAATACATTAATAACAATCTTCGCCTATATCACTTCCAAATTCGAAATAACATACAAAAATGTTGTCCCGCGGGATTCAAACCCGGAACCTCTGGATCCCGAGCCTAAGCTGAACCACTTGTAGTCCAAGACTCCGGAATGATGCCAAGGGATGTTCGCTAGGAGAAAGCAGGAACACTTTAAACAGTAACATAAACAACATAATAACCTCAACATACTTTATTATGCTTTATTTTTCTAGGTTTACATAGCCCAGAGGCGAGCGGGCCGGACTTAGATGTCGCGCCATCTCTGAGGTCCCGGGTTCAATTCCCGGTCGTACCAATATAGAAAACTAACTTTTTTATGCTATCTTGGAGCTGGGTGTTGTGATACCGTTGTTGTTTCTGATTTCTGTCTAAAAAATTGTCTCTAAAAATTAATTCGGATTACGTCCATGATTGCGAAACAAATCTGGCTGAATCAAAAATCGCGAACAAAACTGTTGTTTTTAGCTTAGCTTAGCATTTACAGAAACACTTCTTCAGGTCACAAAATGTAAATTTACAAAGTCTTGAAGTCTTTGCATTACAGTTTAACACATTAATTTCTCATAAAAAATACAAATTCATCATACCTACAAACAAAATATTTTACATACCTAAATTCAGTGTACGGTAAATGAAAAAAACATATTAATAGTATTTTATGTAACATCACATATTCCAATTACTCCTATCTTTACAGGAACATCAAGAAGTGGAACTCGTTACCGGCTTCCTTCTAAAGGAGCGTGATAGCCCAGTCATATTAGGTAAAAAAAGGGGTCAACCTCGGAATGAAAGATAATAAGCTGCAAATTGGTATGAACCTTTGTTTTTTCATTCTAAATATTGTCTCAAAAGTCACAATCGTTATCATGTCCGCGTCTCAAGATATTCAAGGTCAAAGGTCACAAAAATCGGTTTTTCGCGAATATCTGGTTGTGGTTCCCGCTGTGGATGCAGAAAATCAGGGCTACAATGTTCTTTAGCGGCCAGTGCAACGGACAAGCTTGCCTCAACGCTTCACTGTATCCAAGTAATCCCGATGAAGAAAATACATATGATCCCGATATTCTGGAAGGTTTGGAGATGAACATGACAGATAATGAGGATGATGACAATGAATCGAACATTTTTGAGCGACAAGAAGAAGAAGACGACGAAGAAGAAGACGACGAAGAAGAAGAAGATAATTAGCTTCCATTTCCAATTTCATTACAATTAAAATCAACAAAGATACTTTTGATATTTGAACTCACATTTTGATAAATGTATATTATGCCGTATTTAATAATAAATAAAAATATGTGTAAAATATATACTCTTACTATCATTTTAACTTAAAATAAAACTAAAATATATATCCAGAATTAATAATATTTTATACTTAAATAGTTAAATATGAATAATTATATATAAATAATCAAGTTACTTACTTTAATTAAATATAAATAATTAATAGTTAGTACATAAATAATGGGCATTGTTTAATAATTATAATTTCCAAGTAAATACTTGACTTTATAACGTACTGATAACCATAACTCACGCTTGACCTTGCATTAGGCCGTATATGACTGTACGATGTGCACTCTTCGCGCTCTACCATCAAAACGGTTGGTCGTATGAAAAAAAAGTTCAAACAAAAGTTGTAGGGAACTTTATAGCCTACAACTTTTATAATAAATGCAAATCTCATTTAACCGATAGGAAGCCAGATATTCGCGAAAAACCGATTTTTGTGACCTTTGACCTTGAATATCTTGAGACGCGGACACGATAACGATTGTGACTTTTGAGACAATATTTAGAATGACAAAACAAAGGTTCATACCAATTTGCAGCTTATTATCATTCATTCCGAGGTGAAAGCCCTAATATGACTGGGCTATGAAGAAACATCTTGCGGGCCAGTATGGCGATGCAAACGTAAACGTACCAAAATATCCTATCGGATATTTTGGTATCAAATCTGTTGTCATCGCGATGTGGGTTCCTCTCTTGCTTACCATCAGGCTGGGAGGAACCAATAAACTGCGCTTCTATAAAAAAAGAAAAAAATAATTACAACTTAAATAACAATAATTGTTTTCGATGGATTTAGCTTAAAGCCTTAAAAGAAACATATATACGGGTATAAATGGGCTATTCAATACAAATATATTTTTTCAATTCGAAACAGTAGTTCATGAGGTAACATAAGCGCGATCAAACAAATAAACAAACTCTTCAGCTTAATGATCTTAGTATATAAGTACTGCGCCAGTATTAATTTCTAGTAGTATGGATACATGAGTTTAGTATGCATCACTTTGATTAGCCGTTACCTATCTCGCGGACTGTGATAACATTCAAATTGTAGGAACTCCACACCCAGTATGTGAAATCATATTTTATTTATAACCAAATACAGTTGGAATTGATATTTTGTTCGTAAGCCTGTGACGTATTGTGGTGCAGTTTAAAGGATTGATAGAACAAGGGTTCTGCACATTTATATATATTTTTGCCTGCTATAATGCATTTTAGGTTTGATAAGGGCTCTCGTACACGAGTGAAAGTTGTTAATCTTTTATTTAGTAGTTATTAGAAACAGAATTTTTTTATCTCCCCTTGCGGTACGGGAATCGAACCCACGACCTTCAGTTTGAAGAGCAGCACTCGTGATACGTGATCATTTCTAATATTTAAAGTTCGCTAGTACGGCATAAAGTACTATACTGAAATTGATCAAGAACATTAATTATAACTAGTTAAACATAATCAAGATAACTAAAACTATTCATCGTCTTGCAGCAACAAAAAAAACATTTTTATTGTATTATACAACTCTCACTTTGCAAACAGAACACTTTAAAGAAACAGAAAATTTTTATCTCCCCTTGCGGTGCGGGAACCTACGACCTTCACGTATCGCGCGTGCTGCTCTTCCAACTGAGCTAACCGCAAGTTATCGTAGGCGATACATTTTTCTCACTTTACAAATTCGCTTGCAATTGTGTAACTACAAAATGGTAAGGTAACCTCTTTGTTGTCCATTTCATATGAAGGTTCAACGCGTATCAATTTTACAACATTTCGTATCGATTCATTGGCACTACTAATCCAGCCGATTCCCCGTCTCCCCACGGAATTCTTATTGCGGTGCAGTGACCCGATTCCCGGAATAACTCAGCGATGAAAGAAAACTGGTGAATCGCTGACACCAGGGTCTCAGCTGTGATATATGTCGTGGAGACTGAATGGACCTCTTATTGATGAAGAAGCTTTTATCTGAAAGGTCGTCAGCGAATATTCTACGGCTCGAATGCAAACAATCTCAACATATGGAATATCTTTATATGCAGGTATATAAAAATAAGATACTTTATTGTGGGCGATTTAGATGACAACGGCAATTAAGATGCAATGTGGGTCTAATGCATAAATGATGCATTAGACCCACATTGCATCTTACATTGCATTGCACCTTCGGTAGAACAAGACCACAATTGCAGTTTTTGCAATTTTACAGGAGAGCCATTTTAAGATAGATAGATATACTTTATTGCACAAAATCTTTACAGAAATAGGTTTTACAGATTGATTATAGTACAATTTAGGCGGTCTTATCGCTAGAAAGCGATCTCTTCCAGACAACCTTAAGGTAGAGGAGATAGTAGATGGCGAGAAATGGGTACGGCCGGACAACATAAATACAGTTTTTAGTTTAGAATAGCTTTAGTGTGGTCTAGCTCTGTTATCATTACCTACTCTAAAGTTATCCTCCTTCGCAAGACATAATCTATTATACTATATTCTTTTTAGACATGTGCTTTACAAGAATTGAGGACTTTCAGTTTTTTTTATTAGTTTTGTTTTTAAGACAGTTGACAATTCTGCCCTTGTTCTACCGAAGGTGCGGACTATGTTCTTTTACTAAAAGTGGAAGTACTTCCGCCGAGCTAGGTGTTATCTGCTCGGGGACCAAGGCCCAACTACCAATCTTGGTTTGTTGTATAAATACCTAGTGGCGACGAAAACTCTGACATCGCGATGCAGGATCGATGTATTGATTCGCTAATCGCGCATTACGTATGGAGCGTTGTGTACTTTGCCAATTCTGCTGACGCTGTATTTGTAACGATATGTAGGTAATGTCGTAAGTCGGCACAGATGAATGCCCAAAATGTTTGATCACATGTTGGAATAAGACACTTTATTTGAGCAAAGTAGGCTATTTAGATAACGATGAAAATAAAGATGTGTTGGTCCACTGCATAAATGATGAATGTCCAAAATGTTTAATTTATGTTTAAACTATGGAAAATCGATTGTACTTATGCAGGTTGGATAAAGACACTTTAAGCAAAGTGGGCTATTTAGATAACAATGGCAATTAAGATATGGCTCCACTGCATAAAATAAATGATGAATGCCCAAAAGTTTGAATCACAACGTATGGAAAATCGATGTATGCAGGTTCGCAAAAACACTTTATTTGCGCAAAGTCGGATATTTACATAACAATGACAACTAAGATGATTTTTGAAGATTGTTAATATTTCCGAAATACAAAATGTAATGTACTTGTTTTGTACAACAGCGAAGATTCGCACTTCACAGATAAACACTTAAGGGTGTTTTGCGAAGCCTTATGTAAAATTTTATAGAAGTGTTGTTTGCTTAATATTAATAAATAAATAATAATATAAACTTAAAACCCAAAAATCTTAAAACTAAAACCAAAATAAATTCATCATAATCGCAGTGAATGGATTGTTTCAGTCTTTTTTTATTTTATATTTATATTGAGAAATGCCTTATTAATGATTTCTGTTAGCATTTCAATCTAAAGAAACAAACGCATTGGTAGCTAACACGCCTCGATATTTCATTTGTGGCGGAGCGATTTTTCGTCGGCAGATTACGGAAAAACCCCGCTCAAATGGAATAACACTAATATGTCCAGTATGGGAATTCTTCCTGATGATATTCTTACTAGAGATGTGACTATCTTTCTAAGCTACCGATATATCGTCAATAAGGTTTGCAAAATAAAAAAACTTTGATACTAACTAATAATGGTTGGTATCGAAGTTTTTTTCCCAACATTTAAAATGCTATTGATTAATTTATTAGTAGAAGATCACGATTCTTGTGCCATATTATTGGCAATGACATCCTACAGAAGTTATCAGATAAACTAGCCAAAATCTCACATACCTTTAGTATCACACCCTTATTAATTTATTTCATTTCCAATAAACGAATATTAATATAACACATTGTATAATGCTCACGATATAATTTGAATACATAACGAAAACGAAATATCTTACGAACTTTTGTTTATACTGATATTATCATTTTTTCTCGTAGGCGTATACTCATGATAAATGTGTTATTCGGATTAAAGTGTAACCCACAACGATTCTTATTTTTCTAAAAACTTTAATATTTAGGTTTCGATTACTTGACTACTTGTTTAATCATAATCATAATCAATTCATTTATTCATGTTGGTTACAAGTAACACTTATGCATCGTCAAAATGAATGAATACAAACCAAAATTGAAGCTACAGCCGGTTCGGAACCTAATCCTACCGAGAAGAACCCGGCAAGAAACTCAGTAGTTATCCTAATCTTTACAATATTTTGGGCTAGAGAACTTAAAAATATGGTGTGCTAGCGAGCAAATAATCATGTCCATATATGTTTATCATTAAAATATTCATCAAGTTTGTAGTACCCTTTTTTCATTAAACATGATTTAACATAGACCTTAAATTTATGCATGGGTAAGTCAATAATACCTTGCGGTAACTTGTTGAATATTTTTATACTTAATCCAACGAATGTTTTACTGGTTTTGCGGAGCCTATGGTTTGAAATAGCGAGCTTATGTTTATTTCTTGTGTTAAAACTATGTATATCAGATTTCTTATAGAATAAATTAAGATTTTTACGAATATACATAATGCAGTCAAAGATGAATTGAGACGCTACAGTTAAAATATCAATTTCTTTAAATAATTCTTTGAGTGAATCACGCGATCTTAGGCCGTATATAGATCGAATAGCTCTCTTCTGCAATACAAAAATAGTTTGTATGTCAGAAGCAGAGCCCCACAACAGTAGACCGTATGACATTAAACTATGAAAATAGCTGAAATAAACCAGTCTCGCCGTTTCAACATCAGTAAGATGCTTAATTTTTCTGACTGCATATGCAGCCGAACTAAGTCTTTCTGCCAGAGCACCTATATGAGGACCCCATTGTAGTTTAGAATCTACAGTGATTCCTAAAAAAGTTGTTGAATTAACGAGTTCAATATGTTCATTATTCATAATAATATCAGTATTAATTTGCCTTACATTAGGCATTGTAAATTTAATACATTTAGTCTTTTTTGCATTGAGGACTAGGTTATTCGTAGAAAACCAATGCAAAACTTGTGAGAGAGTATTATTTACAACGTCATATGATTGCTTATGCCTGTCAACTTTAAAAATCAAAGATGTATCATCTGCGAACAATACAATCTCACATAGATTTTCGGTAAAGTGAGGAAGATCATTTATATATATTAAGAAGAGAAGAGGTCCTAATATAGAGCCCTGGGGCACGCCCATAACAAGTGGTGCGCCGGAAGAATTGGCTTCGTTAACATTAACTTTTTGTATTCTACCAGTTAAGTATGATTGCAATAAGGATATTGCAGGGCCTGAGACACCATAGTGTTCCAATTTTAAAAGCAAAGTTTCATGATTGACACAATCAAACGCCTTTGACAGATCACAAAAAATACCAATGGCATCTTGCTTTCTCTCCCACGCATCTAATATATGTTTGATAAGTGCCACTCCCGCATCAGTGGTGGATCTACCTTTGGTGAAGCCAAACTGTTTATTATGTAGCAAATCGTTTTCATGAAAATGTGTTATTAGTTGATCGAATATAATTTTTTCAAAGATCTTACTAAGCGTTGGCAGTATAGAAATAGGTCGAAAGTTAGATGGGTCACTTTTAACACCCGACTTAAACAGGGGTATTATTTTACTAAATTTCATTAGATTCGGAAATTGTCCCAGATCAATGCACTTATTAAATATGTAAGCTAAGTGAGGGGAAATGGTAGTAATAATAGTTTTTATTATCTCAAGAGAAATTCCCCATAAATCTTCAGTTTTTTTAATTTTCAAGTTTTTGAAAGTTTTTATAATTGTATTATAATCAACATGTTTGAAACTAAAGGAGCTTAGACACTCACATACACTAGACCGGAGCAGAGATTGAGCAAGATGCGGGCAAGAATTTATACGACTAGTAGTAACTATAGGGATTTTGGAGAAATAGGTTTCAAATACATTGGCCACTTCATTGTCAGAATCAATAGTATTTTTGTTGATTTTAAGAGAGAACTTGTTTTCTCGAGTTTTATTTTTACAAGTCTCTTTGTTAATAATGTTCCATGTAGCCTTTATTTTATTTGAGGATTTCTTAATTTTTTCTTTCAAATAATTTGATTTAGCAAGTGCTTAAGTTCAATAAACGTAGGTATATCAATTTCTATCGAAGTCCTTTTATGACGGAACAAAACTTAGCGCTACCAAACGCTTTCAATACGTCTCAAATATAACGTCCTTGCGTGTAAACATCGATTTAAAATTATTTTTTTCGTGTGTTTGCTTTTCATTCCATTAAATTTGAGTTTTGTAAGCCCGCAAACAACAATATTATTTCTTTATCTGAAAATGGCGGTAATTATCGATAACGGTACCGAAAACAAGTATGAAAATCGATATTTTATCGAGACTAGGTGGATTGTTGCATCCCTAACCCTAACGATAGCTGACGTATCAGATGGGAATAGATTAATTGCCTATTGACGGCGACAAATTAGAAATCCAGCTTATCTGCTACGAGACAATAAGATATTAACGTCTTTGATTTATATGTTACGTTTATATGCGTAAAAGTTCGGGATAATGATTGTGGCTTACCGCCATTGAATATGAAGCGAAATGAAATAAACAAAAGTCACACCGATTTTTCTGTGAAAGTAGTAAGGTGTTGTTATAAACTGACGACATTTCTCAAATCTAACTTTATGACGTTAACAAAGGCGTTGAATATATTTATCACAGTTAAGTCACTGTTAAGTGATAAGTGATATGAGAGTAAAACCTATTGAGTCATAAGAACGTAGTTCTAAACATATTCGGCAGAAGGCACTTACCGGTCGGTCGGTAACAGGTTAATACCACGAAAATTCATTGCCTACGATACCTTCCGATTAGGTGTTGGAAGAGCAGCACATGCGATACCTGAAAGTCGTGGGCTCGAACCCCTCATCGCAAGGGGAAATGAAAATTATATTTATCTAAACTAATATAATATAATATTATAAAGAGGAAAGATTTGTTTGTTTGTTTGTTTGTAATGAATAGGCTCCGAAACTACTGGACCGATTACAAAAATTCTTTTACCGTTGGGAAGCTACACTATCTTCGGGTGACATAGGCTATATTCTATTTTCAAAAAAAGTAGGGTTCCTTACTAAAACTCCAATAATGTAACCCAAAATGACCTGAACAATTCCTGACATCGCGTGCGCTGCGAAAACTATTGACGATGGAACAAAATCATGTACTACGACTTTGCAGAACTCATCATTATCTACAAAAAGTGTCGCAACAGTTTATGTCTAAATATTGTAGTTATGTCACAGTAAGTGGTTTTTTATTCTAAAAATTTAATCAATATGCCGCCGCTTGAAAATGCTCTTTATTTGTACATTGGTAATAATCCTAATCAAACTAAATAACGTTATATTCAAGACGGCTTCAATACCTTTATATAACTTTTTGAATTATTCAATTTGGACATTCCATTCGGAAGATATCACGAGTTTTAAAATGCAAGTATTAGAAAAAAGTCGCGTGTTTGCCGCTCACCGCGCTCAGCTAACCAGCATGCAATGTAAGCTCCATGTAACCGTCACTGGGGTACTAACGGGAGTCAATGTAATAAAATAAAGTGCAAGGTATATAGTACCTATTGCACCCGTGCGAAGCCGAGGCTGGTCGCTAGTTTAACTATATACATTGTAGTAAAACTAAAAATAAATATTATTCAGCAAACTAAATATTTTTATTTTGTTTCAGGTGTGTTATTCAGCACTGATTGTTTTTATTGGTAAGCTCGAAAAGTTATTCATGTATACAGTTACATGACGACCAAAATATATACCTAGGCCTGAACATAGAGCTTACAGGCTCTTACATTAAATCATTTACATACCTTTGGCTACAATCTCGCTTAATGGATAGCGTATATGGAGCCTTATATGCTACAAGTTGTCTAGAAGGTGTCGGTTCACTTTGGCCGTAAAGGTTTCCAGATTATAAAGTTTTGAAAAGACTGATCACGGCAAAAAGTTCCATCCCGACGCAGTAGCATAATGAGAAAAGAAGTAAAAAAAAAATTGCATATTACCATAATTTCCACATTACAAATATATCAATTTGTTAGCTGAACTTAACCCTCGTGTCCTTTATATAGGTCATGGATTGGTTCAGGTCCAATACGGGGAGATGTATATAAATTCAGTGTCATGAATTGGATATGTCACCGTAAGATTGTAAAAATCGTTAGATTACAATCTATCCGGCGTCAAACTGTCAACTGTCCGAAAGCTCTTCCTGATTGGTCGGTTTATTGTATGAGCGACCAATCACGACCAGCCTTTCTATGTCCCCGTAAAGTTAGAAATGGAATTCAATTCAAATCATTTCTTTTATTTAAAGAAATAGAGATGTCGTTTAAATAAAATAAATGCACTTCAAAAAATCTTCAAGTATTTATTTACTATTTATGTACTAGGTAATCAATAATCCTGACATACGTCGAGTATAGACACTCAACATTTTAATTGAAAATTACAATAAAATAAAAAAAAAATTTTGTCTTTTAACACAAATTAAAATTGGAAAATTTTAAGTAGGTAACTCTAATTAAAAAATATTTAGTACTTTAAACATACCATAAATTAATATTATAAAGACAACAAACGAAATAACAAACAAATAAATGACGGGGCGGCGGGGGGCACATAACTCTCAACCAATCAGCGCGCGAGATGCATTTCGTTCTACGTCAGATCACAATTTGACCGATTCCCTTCGATAGATTACAATATAGCGAAAAATTATGCGTTAAATTGCAATCATAATGTTACGGTTCACAATCTGTCGACAGTTTACAATCTCGCGAGATAGATTGTAATCTAACGATTTTTACAATCTTACGGTGACAGATACACAAACAAAATAACATAAACTAAGCTATTATTAATGGTTAAACGAACTTACCTTGTGATGTTTGACCATAATTATACGAGGCGTTGCATCCGTAGAGATTTACATAATATTAATTATTCACTAATGTAGTCCACTCTTCAATGTACCGGGCATCAAGCACAATTTTAGAGTCGAAAAAAAATAAATAAAAATAGCTCATTTGACTCTTTTAGTTTGTAGTACCATTATCCGCCACAGGAGGCGCGCGCGCACGATACAGTTTGTCATTCTTTTAGAGCAAAATTTTGCAAAACTCTGTTCGGGTATTTGCATATCGCAAATATGGGCACCAAGGGTGGGATATAAATCTCTACGGATGCAACGCCTCGTATAATTATGGTCAAACATCACAAGGTAAGTTCGTTTAACCATTAATTATACTTCGTCGTTGCATCCTTGAGATTTACATAATATTAATTATTCACTAATGTAGGATGTTTAGAGATATTTGCAAAATTTTTCCAAAATAAAATTAACTATCATCAATTAACCATTTTATTTTGAATACAAATCATAGTCTAAATACTAACTTGTTCAGTGTTAATTCTAATGAAATAAGGTAAAATCTAAATAGGTACACTGTTTCGTACGTTAATTAACCAGATCAAAAATTGCTTCTGCAAAATCACTCTCTTCGTAGTTGGAGGTTAAAGGCCGATTGTAAAATTTGGCGAAAACTAAGCTATTTCCCGACCAACCTGCACATCTCTTGATGCTGTCTACTGACAGCCCCTGTCGGTGCGCAGCCGAGGTAGACGCGTGCCGCGTACTGTGCGCCGAGAACACCTTGGTGTTTACTCCACTTTTTTCCATAATATCCTTTATCCACCTACTAATAGTAGAAGGACTAGCACTATGATACGGTTTTCTGATTGTCAAGAAGAGCTTTTCAGCATCTGATGTTGATCGTAAATGTCTGGTAGCCTCCATATACGAACAGAGAGTTCTTGCTGGGCATATTGGTGTTCTATTTGGAAAAAATGGAATCACTAATCTGGGCATAGGTCGCCCAGGTGCAGAAGTCTTTATTAAATCGTTAATTACAATCTCAATATTGGAATCACCAATCCTAACGTTTGATACTCTAATAAGAGACAATGTCTGAACTCGTTGTCCTGACGACAATGCGAGTAGTATTGCCAATTTTTTAGTAATACAACTTAATGATAAATCTTTGTTTGGATAATAATTAGCAACAAAATCTAAAATTAAATTAGGATCCCAAGTAGTCTGATATTTAGGAAGGGAAGGCCTTAAACGAAAAACTCCCTTTAGAAACCGAACAACTATGGCGTTTTCACTAAATTTTTTACCGAAAATCAAAGCCAAAGCTGAGCGATAAGTATTTAAACTACCATAACTAGCTCCATTTGAATATTCACATGTTAAAAAATCCATTAAGAATGGTATATCGTAACAAAACACATCTCTGTTGTTAATATTAGAATAACGCCACCATTTCTTTATTGCGACATCATACTGCTTAAGAGAGTTTTTTGATAATGACCCAATCATAACGTCTATTGTATCTGTATTCAAAGAATGCTGCGTTAAAGCTGACCTGATAATTGACATGATACCAGGGTAAGTGTCCTCCAACGTGGATGAGGCTCCCTGAAAGGAGACAGTAATAAATTACGATCAGGATAGAAGTAGATCGGTTCCCGACACATGAGCGACTGGAATAAGGGATACCATGGTTGACTCGTCCAGTAGGGGACTACCATAATACCAGTGGCTCTGTCATTGATAATTTTCCTAAGGCATTTAAGAATGAGAGAAAAAGGAGGGAATGAATAAAAATAGTACATACTCCAGTCGATTGTAAATGCATCTACGTTGAATGCCAATGGATCTCTTTTCCATGAAATATATCTTTGGCATTTAGCATTTAAGCGAGTTGCAAATAGATCTATATCTGGGGTTTCATACACGTTAACAAGCTCAGAAAAAGCCGTGGAGCATAAATTCCATTCAGTGTCTACATTTGATCGTCTCGATTCCTCATCGGCTTCAACGTTTTCTTTAGATTTAATATATGAAGCGAATATGTATAGTTGCCTTTCCTCACACCATTTCCAAATTTGACGAGTTATTTCATTTAAATGACAATATTGAATGCCACCCATTCTATTTATGTAGGAAATTGCAACTGTGTTATCAATACGTAACAGAATTTCTGAATCACGTTTACTACATGCAAAACATTGCAATCCCATAAAGGCTGCTTTTAGTTCTAAAAGGTTAATGTGATTTTGAGATTCTTCGGAATCCCAAAATCCGTTAGATCTTTCCCCATTACACATCACCCCCCATCCTGTTAGGGACGCATCAGAAAATATTTCTAATGCGTACCGACCGTTACGAATAGAATTATTATTAATCATTATATTTTGCGCCCACCAAGCAAGATCATCAATTAAAATATTCGGAATTTTCATTTTAGAATCATAATTATCGTTAGACATTCTTAGAGCCAAAAACTTTTCCCTTTCCAAAAGCTTTGTGTACATCCAACCATAAGATATTGCGGGACAGCCCGCAGTAAGTATACCTAATAATTTAGCGAATTCACGTATTATGATCTCTCTTCTTTCCACCAAATCTTGAACCAGGTTTAATATTTTTTTACGTTTTTCAATTGGCAGGCCTATTCTCAAATTAACGGAATCGAGTTCAAAACCCAAGAACTTTTGACATTGACTAGGAACTAATTTACTTTTCTTGTAATTAATGGCAAATCCTAAGTAGATTAATAATTCAACTGTCTTGGAAACACAGTTCAAACAATCCGCATAAGAATTTCCTACACATAAAAAATCATCCAAATAGTTAACAATAATTAAGCCTTTACTTCTAAGAAAGCTAACAACTGGTTTAAGCAATTTAGTGAACATATATGGAGCCGATGAGAGACCAAATGGAAGACACTGGAATTCATAGGTTTGGTCCTCAAATTTAAATCTCAAGAATTTTTTAGATGACTTATGCATATTAATAAGAAAATATGCATCTTTTAGATCAACACTAGCCATGTAACAATTTTGGGACATCAGCTTAGTAGCTGTACGATAATCCTCCATCTTAAAATGATGAGTTAGCACAAATTTGTTAAAACTTTTGAGATTAAGTATAAACCTGTATTTCCCATCTGATTTGGGAATAAGAAAAATCTTACTTAAGAATTGATCTGGTTTATCGTCACAGGTAACAACAGCGCCAATTCTGATCAATTTTTCTATTTGTAGATGTAAATTTTGTTTCTCCAAGTGGGAGAAGTCTGAATTTGTAGGTGGGATACTTTGTGAAACTGTTCCTAGTAAGGGAATTTTGTAACCAGATACTGAATTCAAAATTACAGGGTCATCTGTGACCGCTTTCCAGTTTTGAACAAATCTCTTTAATCTACCTGAATGCTGTACCTCAATTATATCTTGGGCTGAGGTCTCGACATTGCCTTCGACGGGTCCTGGTAACGGTCCGTTTGATGGAACTGGTTTCCGCGTTGAGCGGTAAGTTTGGCTCCTGGCTCCACCCCGCCGGTTCCCGCGTGGAATTTGACGAGGGGAGCTCCTCCAGTTTCCCTGATGACTTGAGGGTTTTCTTGTTGTCGTAGTATTTGGTATGTGAGTCTTCTTAATTTGCAGACCAGATCTTTCGGCAGACTTAGATGCTTTTATCTTTTCAGAAAGATTTTCACCAAAAAGCAGAGAGTCTCTTTGTACGTCCTTAATGATATCAAGAAATTTTTTATCCAGTGTGTACGTAATTAATTTCCTTCGATTAAGTGTATTTTCATAGTGTAAATCTAAGAAAATCTGGTTTATTTCTGATAGCCCTTTTATTATTACCATCCGATCCATGTCCTTGTCAATAAGAGACGATACTAAGTTTGTTAAGGCAGAGATACCAAGGCCGAGGTGGTTTTGAGCCTTTTCCAGGCGTTTGTCACGATTTCTGGTTTGCTCCGTCACTACGGAGCTTATCTCAGGGTTTAATTCAGGTGCTTTAACCAACCGAAAATTCTCAGGTACAAGAATTCTCTCTGTGAGTTCTTTCTTTTGTTCTTTGTTCAATCCTTCACATAATATCCGCCCCCAACGTTTAGAGATTTCATCCTGAATTTTCGGCCCAAAAACCTCATGTTTTCCCTTAGGATCACCCAACACTTCAAGAATATCCATGGGTATGCTGGTATTTTCAGGGATGATATCAGTTTCAGTTGTTGTCTTTTGGGTACTAGGAGATGGCACTTGGTCAACTCGTGATGTACCAGGGTCTGTCATTATCAGAGATGTTGAAGGATTTGGCCTGTTAAAACTCTCAGGAGCATCTTTGTGAACTTCCACAAAATGTACAGCTGATCTTATATTCGATCGAGGGCTGGATGAATCAGATTCGGGTTCTTTCCTCCTGAAATCCTCTTCTTCTCTTCCATGATTGAGATACTCATGATTCCAATCACATTGATCTGCACCTGAAGGCAATGAAAGCAAAGGTCATGATCGCATCATGACACTATATTGCCTCACATAAAGTATGACCGGGGTCGCATCCCGATACTTAATACTTCTAACAACTACGGTCGCACCGTAGTACTAAAAGGTGTACGACTATGATCGCATCATAGTACAAAACACTTGTGTTTATAATCCAAAGAAAAATCAGCGTTGTCATAGACTATCATTTTTTAATTTACGTTAGTATGTAGGTACAAAATACCTACTAGTTATTTGGGTCATCACGTCAAAAGAGATGTAAACAAGCTGTTTTATTATCATAACCGTAATTTATGGAAGAAAAATAAAAAAATATCAAAAGTGGGTAGGTAACAAAATGTTACTATTTGTATGTTCGGCTTTGTCACCAAGTAGGAAATCATTCCAAACAGATATTTCACTTAAAAGCATTTGTCGTTAAGTGCACTTAAAATACAAATATGGTTATTAAATTACTTACTACAAGTATCATAATCACTGCTAGCCGAATGGTATCGATGTAGGCGCCTTTCCAATCTCCTTATCTTTTTCTTGATGTAATCCTGTGAATCCTTACGTTTCCGTTTACCCATGACACTTTCACTTCTTTTAGTTTATATTGCTATCAAACACCAAATTAACACTCCGAAATTTATATTTAAAAAATACGTCGATGCTACGATGCCCGCACAAATCAAGCGAATGACAAACTGTATCGTGCGCGCGCGCCTCCTGTGGCGGATAATGGTACTACAAACTAAAAGAGTCAAATGAGCTATTTTTATTTATTTTTTTTCGACTCTAAATTTGTGCTTGATGCCCGGTACATTGAAGAGTGGACTACATTAGTGAATAATTAATATTATGTAAATCTCAAGGATGCAACGACGAAGTATAACTAACAATTTAAACATTTAAATTGAAAAAAAAAGTAAAACTAATAATTTTATTAGACAAAGATGGTCCCTGTGGTAAGGTACCCAAAATGCTGGCTGCATTACCTCGCTGAATGGCAATTGAAAGACGCTGGGCGAGGTAGCAGCAAGCTTTGGGTCACGTAAACAAGTCTTTTAGAAATATTTTTAAAAAGACCATGCGTCGGGACCCCATAGTTTCATTAAATATAAATTAAAATCTAGTCAATTGAATATTTTCCTGTGGAACCAAACGTGAAATTTTATAGTATGTGTACGTGGTACAGTCAGTAGCTTTAGTTCGTAAACAACTCTGTATCTTGTCACATTATATTTTTTTAGACAGGTAGGGCATAGCGATTTATCGCTCGAACTGGAGCAGCCCGACTGGTGAAATACCTTACAGAAGACCGCAGCCAAATAACAATCACTTCTGTGTTGTTGTGTTCCTGCGTGTGAGTAAGGTTTCCAGAGCTCCTGGGGGGTGCTACATTAGTAGCAGGGGTAGCTTTCAAGGTAAGGGCGACAAGTCCAGTAACAGATGTATTATGCTGTACATGTCGCCCTTAAACTAGGACCTTATTACCACTTAACATCAGGTGGGATGAGGTCAATCTTGAAGTGCAATAAAAAAAAATTAAATCACTGCCTATCTGACTTGCTTATTTACGCGGAGATTTGGTATGACAAAGTACTGATCTACGAACGAATGATACTGGCTATACGCATACTGTTTACCATGGGCAAAAAATCTGGTACTCGTGTAAATCTTTAAATTTGCAAACCAGATAAAATTGCTAGTTTATTATAGCGGGTTAAAGTTCAAAATCGGTCGTGTTTTGGGTGCATATTAGAAATGCTGATTCGTCTTTAGGTTAGATTTAGTGTGACCAGAAATTTGAAGCAAACGATAACAAAATAAAAATAGACAAGACGAGACATCATGTATATTCAAGTGTCACATAACGTATGACAAAATTAAAATGTTTTTTTCTAGTTCTTCTGGTTTTTTTTTTGTATTTTTAATTAGTTCTGTGCCAGTTTCTATTTTCAGTTAATGACAACCTATCTCAAAATATATCGTTAATAATTAGTAACCACCAATTATCTAGCTAATTGTCCTCAATAAAAATAACGTTTCGAATACGACATAAGTTTCAATTCAATTTTACGATTCATTAATATTGATAATAAAATTTACATGTAAAAACGCCATTTTTATTTATAGTTAACTCGTTCATCAGTTCTCACACATATCACACGTGGTTTCATCCATCCACACTGGGACCGTATAATGTAGTTCGGTATACCTCGCATTAGTGGCGGCTCGTGCGCCTAAAAGTGTGAAATTTATGGGCCATATTTACATTTTCTATTGGACAAAGGTTTAGGGTTATCTGCAAGTCACAGATAATTTCCACAAGAGGTTGTATACGAACCTCTTTGCACTATTTTATATTTTTTAAGTATCTTGTCACTTTTGACACAAATCGATTTTCTTCTGGTTTTTCGTTTGGTCACGTAAGAAAAATAAAATTCGTAATTCAAAAAAGTTATTCCGTTTGCACACTGGCTATTATTATTTTTATTAGTTCAAAGATGTCATTTATTTGTAGACTTTAGGCCTTTTTATGACAAATTTTCTTTTTTATTTCACACTAGCTGTGCCCGCGACTTCGTTCGAGTGGACTACATCCTTTTATGATTGGTTTTACCCCTATCTCCCCTAATATTCGAAACAAAAAGTAGTCTATATTTTAATCCAAGTTTCGAGCTATATTTGTGCCAAATTTCATATCTCTAACTTCAAAAATTAACATTTTTCCATATAAACTTCCAAAGGTGGTATTACCCCCCTCCCCCCTTATTTTCTAATAAAAAGTAGCCTATGTCCGTTCTTGAGATTCAACATATACCTATACCAAATTTCATCAAAATCGGTTGAGAGATTTAAGCAGGAAAGCGTAACAGACACACAGACAGACAGACAGATAGACAGACAGACAGACAGACAGCCAGACAGAGTTACTTTCGCATTTATAATATTAGTAGGGATAGTGGTGATTAATAATGCTAATTTTAAAAAGTGTATGTTAGCAAGATTACAAATGTATGCTGATTGCGGATTTGACATCTTGTTTCGCCGTCAGCGCTTTATATCTTGAAACAGAGGTTGTAGGTTCGACTCCTACACGCTCGTTTTTTTCTACTTACGTAAAGTAAATATTAACACTGTGATAATTAAGGTACGCGTATCAAGCCAAGAGAAATACGCATCGTGTGTTTATTCTTCGTCTTATTTTATTCGATATTTTGAAGCAACTTTTAATTTTAAGGTTCTGCCAGAATACTAGTATTCAGCGCTAGGGCTGCTGCGGCATTGGATCCAATGTCGTGGCAGCTCATGCTGAGTCAAAAAAAGGATTTATTCATGGAAATAAGGTTAAACAATATTGATGTTAACTAGATGTAGTAGGTACAAGCTTATCTCACCAGCGCAGCTGGTATATGAATATTTAAAATGTCCGTGCAAACAAAACCTATTAAAATATTAATTAAAACAATAATAATTCCCAAAATATTAGTAACATTCAAAATCATTCATACATGTTGTCATAATATCATAATAATAATTACAATCGAAGTTAAAATTTGTACGTCAAATAGTCCTTAATCGTATAAAAACATTTGTCAACTAATAAATTAAATAACTTCCTATTAAATAAGTCTCCATTTAGGTCCCTTATCTCGTTCGGTAGTTTATTGAATACTTTAGTAGCCATTACATAGCAGTTACGGCTACATAATGCAGACCGCGTCTTTGGGCGCGCTAGCTTGTTTTTATGTCTGCCACTGAACTTGTAAATTTCTTCAAATTTAGTAAATAAGTTCAAATGGGTCTTTACAAATTTACACAGTTCAAAAATATATAAACAAGGAAATGTCAAAAGCTTATGTTCTCTAAATATTGGAGTACATGGTGTCCATGGTGGTACATTGAAAATAGCACGTAAGCACTTTTTTGGCGCAATAAATACATTGTTACATTTAACACCATTACCCCATAATATTAACCCATACCGAAGCAGGGACGCGACATAGCCATGGTAGGCCAGTAGAGCAGTCCTGCGGTCGGTTATGCTTGACAATTTCCAGAGTGCATAAACGAATCTATTGATTTTAGAATTAAGCAAGTCTACATGAGGTGTCCATGAACAAGTGTGATCTAATACAATTCCCAAAAATGCTATACTATCACTTTCTGAGATTTCTTCACCTTCATAATTAACTTTAAATCTGTCAATTTTAGGTTTCCTATTATAAAAATGTATGTATTTAGTCTTGGAAACATTAACTTTAAGATTATTTTTTGTCAACCAATTTATGCATAGTCCCACTATTCTATTAACTTCAGTTACGTGGTCGTCAGTATTATCATTACTTACAACTATAGATACGTCATCAGCAAAAAACGTGCATGGATATTGGGTGATATCAGGTAGGTCGTTAATGTATATAAGAAATAGAAGTGGCCCCAGAACACTTCCTTGAGGAACTCCGAATCTATTTATTTTAAAGGCTGATCTGTGGTTAACAGTTTCATTTTTTTGTTCAACGTTGTCATTTCTACGCATTGCATTCTATTTTCGAGATAACTTTTGATCCAGTCATAAGCAGGACCTCGTATACCACATAGATCACATTTAGTCATTAATCTGTCATGTCGAACACAATCAAACGCTTTGCTCATGTCAAAGAACACTGTAGAAACTAACTTATTTTTGTCAACATTTTCCAGTATTTCCTTTACTAATTTAAAAGCGGCTAATGTGGTGGACTTTCCTTTCTGAAATCCGTTTTGACTGTCTTTTATAATATTAAATTGATTAAGAAAGTCAACGATGCGAGTGTGCATCGCCTTTTCAATTATTTTTGATAATATTGGAATTAATGTTATAGGTCTATAATTATCAATATCTAACGGGTCATTTTTTTTAAAAATCGGCTTCACTATTGACTTTTTTAAATTGCTCGGGAATATACCTACCTGTAATGAAAAGTTTATCAAGTAACTGAGAACCTCTACAATAAAAGATGCAGTATCTTTAATAACTTTCGTGGAAAGACCATCATACCCTACTGATTGTGTAGCTTTTAAAGATTTTATAATGTTAATGATTTCTACAGGGTCACATGGTCGTAAGTATATGGTCTGAAGTTGTGATTGCATGGTTATTTTGTCATTTGTGCTTGAAAAGTCAGTGGTTTGTGTCAGGTTCGTGTAATAATTATTAAAAATGTCAGTTATTAATTTAGGGTCAGTAATAATTTCATTATTATAATTAAGTTTAATATTGTCGTTTGGTTTAGGTTTAGGTTTACAATCGTTAATTAAATTCCAGGATGCCTTACATTTGTTTTGGGCCCTAGAAACATATTTTTTATTTGTGTTTTACGGGATACTCTAACGACCTTTTTTAACAGTTTATTGTAGTCCAAGTATTTATGTTTTGATGATGTTTTTTTTTTATTGTAATATTCTAGTCTAAGAGATCTCTTTGTTAAACATGATTGTTTTATACCTTTAGTGATCCACTTAGTTGTTTTTTGTTTGTTAATAACTTTAATTTTTATTAATGGGAAGCATAGTTTGTAGAATAGGGCATACATGTCATGAAAACAATTGAATGCTGCATTTAAATCTTTTAAGTCATACACTTCATGCCATGTTAATTGTCTGAGACATTCTTTAAATTTATGCATATTTTCCTGGTTATAATCCCGTTTCCAAATAAACCATTGTTGAATTGGGATCACTTTATTTCTAATTGGAAACTGTAGAGTTTGGCCTGTTTCATGACAGACCCAGCTTATGTACCGTTCCTGTAGCAGATTCAATGTTACTTGCAAAAAGATCTAGACACGAATTTCGTCTAGTTGGCTCATTAATATGAATTTCAAAATTGTAATTCTGCAACAAAAGTCGTAGTCGTTCAGTATCATTTGTGTTACTGAGGATATTTATATTAAAGTCACCAGTAATTATAATTTTTTTGTTTCTTTCACTGCGTAATTTGTAAAGTATTGACTCCAGTTTATTAAAAAAAATATTAACATTTGATGTTGGTGTGCGATAAATGCATATTAATGTCAGACTATATTTAGGTATGTATAAACCACAACATTCAAATGTATTTGTATTTGTATTTTCATATGCAAAGTCTTTAAAAAAATGCAAATCTTTAAATTGTATGTAGTCCCTGCATAATATACATACTCCTCCGCGCTTTTGAGATTTTCTCGAATAGATGGATGCGACTTGGAAATTTTTTAATTTAATATTTTTTCCGTCCCCTGATTTTATAAAGGTTTCACACAGACATATCAAATCGAGGTAAGTTCCATTCCGGTGGAAATCCTCAAAACAGATTTCTAGAAATTCTAATTTACTCAGAACACCACATATGTTTTGATGAAAATCAGTTAATTTATTCTCGAAAGGAATGGTTCAACGAAGTGACTTGAGTGTTTGATTTGGGGAGACCCTCAGAAGTGGAGTTTATATGAGCATCTACAGAATCATTACATATCACTGTAGCTGGTAGGGCATGCTGAGAGACAGAGAAGTAGTCTAACAATGTTCTTTGTACATATTTCTTTGCCTTTCAAGTCGAAATGTTTTTTTAAATGTAGAATTAGATTTATTTTTTAGTCGTAATTGTTTTGTATTTGCAAATGTCAAATATGTATCTTTATAATCTAAAGAGTCAATTATACAATTAATATTATGACAGTCAGATAAAGTGATTGTATAGCTATTGCGATTACCATTTGTCAGTTTTATAAAGTTACAATTAGAAAAGTTGTTACATATATTTTTTAAATAGTAATTTAGCTTGTCAACATTTAGGTGCATGTTATTTAGTACACCTACAACGAGCACCTTACAACTTGAACAGGCCTTTAAAAATGCACTGAGTTCAATTAACATTTTCAAAGGATTTGTGTCATTTTCACCCACATGAATAATAAGTTTGTCATTCGCAGCTAGTTTCCGATGATCGGTAGTATTCAGTATTTGTTCCGTATTTGCTTGAGGTTTAATCCAACTGAATATTTGGTAGTCTTCATACTGTGTATTTAACCTCGATTTTTCCAACTTTTCTGCAAGTCCTGTGCATCCCTGTGATCCAAGTATAAGAAGTTTTCTCTTACTAGATTGACAGTCTTCTTTCATAGTGGGTACGCTGCTGTTGTGTGTGACGTCTTGATCTGTATTTAGACTTAAAGTCAGGATAGGGTTTGTCTTTTTAATGGGCTCTACCGCAATTTCCAATTGTGGTTCAGACTTTTTAAACTATTATTTTCTAAAATTAATTACACATTCGAGTTCTTTTTGTGTACTTGCTAAGTTTGTTTTAAGTGAATTCATTTCAATTTTCATTTCTTCTAAATAATGGAGTACATATTTGTGGAGAAGTCCAGGCTTTTCCCCAGAACTTCATCGCACGACATAGGGCTGAGCGAATTGGAGTCGTCTATTGGTTCCAATGATTTGGATCGGGCAATTTTCCTGAATGTTATATTATCATTTCTGGAGTCATTCATTTTGTCTTATTAAAAGAGTTTGTAATACACCAGAAAAAGAAAAAGGAATAAAAATAAAAAAATAAAAAATTTTAGTTGGGATTCGAACGCTTATCCTCTGAACATAAGCGAGCAAGTGTTTATCCGCTATGTCGCGGCCGTAGCGCTACGGAGACGTATGACGTAGTGGTGAAAACTTGGTACAGTTGGCTTTGTCACAGTCTGTTTGCAGTTATTTCACTACCTTATAAGATAATGTAGTTCGAACACAGCACTTGGATGAGTCACACACTTAACTGGATGATAGTTTATTTTTATTTAAGCAACACTTTTTCACTGTTTTAAGTTTTATTCACAAATGTTTTTCAAACAAAATAGCACAGTTTTATGGTTTTTGCATAAGGAATCGACGTGTATAAGTTTTACAACATAATGTTCACTTTAAGCTACTGTAAATAACAAAAATCGTCGGAGCCGAATACTAGTACGTTCGTTCAGGCGCCCTCTCTCTGTTGGAAACAGATGTTGCCCAAAACATTTGATAAAAAAACGATTCTTTGACGATGATTTACAGCTATTACGAGTTTATTCTAATCATAGTTTCTTAGAAAAAGGCGAAATCTTTCAGTTTTTGAATCTTTTAGCTAATAATGTTGGCCCAACACTACACACTACACACTGAGGCTGGGACATTGTTAGCTGCGCAATCTTAATAATGCTAAATACCACCGCCATTCAGAAACTCTGTGTCAAAATATGCGTTCAAGACTAAATTTAAAACTTATCTCCTGGATATTCAAAGAAATGCCTGTCTAAATTTATAAATAAGTGTTTTGTGAATGCTAGTTGTAGTCAAGACCTGAAAATTATAATAATCTGCACGACTAGTCTACTATAAAATTATTTCTATGTTATTGTTCTTTTCTGTTTTATTTAGATTTTTAGTTAAGTTATTGCAGAGTATGTGTATTTTTCCTCTCATATTTTGTTGATAGAACCACACCCTACTCGCCCTTTAGTTTTTAGATATAGGGTGACCACTGAAAACCAGCGTCGTTACATTTGGGCCTCCTATCCAAATGTACGGCATAATACTGAGTGGATAACCTTTATGGCACATTGTAGACTTAAAACTATGTATCTATATAATTACTGTTAAATGTTTTGTGCCAAATAAAATTATCTTTCTTTTCTAATATTTTCTGTTTATTATTATGTATATATTTTTTTTGTTATTTTACTTTATCTTTTGTTCGTGTCGCTTTAATATCCGTGTACTGTATATATTGATTGTGTGTGCTAATAAAGAACTTCTCATTCTTATCCTTAATTTCTTAAAAATTCAAAGTCTGACAAACATTCTCACACCTTTATTTCATTAAATTGTTTATTATTGATAAAATCCAATGTTAATTTATTATTTTCCATTTTAATTTCACATTCAACCAGTAAATAATGAAAATTCAACGTAGGTTGGTATATATGCATATAAAAGATACACTATACTTCCTTAGAGTTTCAAGACCTCTCAAATAAAACTCTCGTTTGGGCATCCTAGTTGGCTCCGGCAGTCTATTAAGCTGTACGTTGCTGAGTTAGCAACTGGCGTTATTAGGAAGTTCGTAACGGAAATTAAAACATGCTACATTTTGTCGGATCTTCAGAAATTGGATGGCCAAAGATTTACTAAAAAAAAGAAGCATACTTAAAAAGAAAGGTTCCGTACCATTGACTAGGTTAACAACATATTACACCTTATATTAACGAGTGGCCTGCCTTCGCACGTGTATTAAACCCTATTTTTTTTCACATTTTCCACCGAGTCTTTGCCCCTTTTGCAGCGTAATGTTATATGGTAATAAAAGAGGTAGGGCAAAGCGATTTATCGCTCGAACTGGAGCAGCCCGACTGGTGAAATACCTCCACCTTACAGAAGACCGCAGCCAAATAACAATCACTCCGGTGTTGTTGTGTTCATGCGTGTGAGTAAGGTTTCCAGAGCTCTTGGGGGTGCTACATTAGTAGCAGGGGTCAAGCCTTCAAGGTAAGGGCGACAAGTCCAGTAACAGCTTTATTATGCTGTACTTGTCGCCTTTAAAATAGGACCGCATTCCACTTAACATCAGATGGGATGAGGTCAATTTTGAAGTGCAATATAAAAAAAAAGTTTCCCGAGCTCCTGGGGGGTGCTACATTATTAGCAGGGATCAAGCCTTCAAGGTAATGGTGACAAGTCCAGTAACAGCTTCATTATGCTGATATAACATCAGGTGGGATGAGGTCAATCTAGAAGTGCAATATTAAAAAAAAAGACAGCAAAATCTTAGCAATAAGGCCCCGTTTTCACCCTTCAGGTAAGGAACATAATGACGCCGACTTATTCAAGCTAAACTACACACGTGCCTATAAATTCTCCCCTCAGCCATACATCCCGCCGAAACTCGTAAAACCACTCGTCTGTTTGTTCGTCCCATGGCCCATTTAACACCACCTCGCTCCTTATTCCAGTTATTTATTCCATTTGCCATTGTACATCTTCATTGTAAATCGGATATCGTTTTCCTCATCTATTAATCGTCTGATAAAAAGATTTTTTGGGGAGCGGTTTTTTCGCGCTTGCTTTGATTTACTGCCGCTGTTTTAGTATGAAAAACAACTTGATGTTTATTGTTGTATGCATATAATTTATCGCAAGATATTGTTTTCAATATATCATATTTTATTAGAAAAAACTCGACTCGGTCATTGTTTCTTGACTTTTTATTAGTGTTAACAGAAATGCTGGGCAAAGATAATAAAAATACAGAAAAAAAAATTACAAGTAGATTCTTTGATAGAACATAGTGTTATTTGTTTCGTATACTGAAAATAAATAAAATATTCTCTTTGTTTCACTATCCACTTTGAATCATGTGACCTGTCTATTGCCATTTTGGTTTTGCAATTCTCATAATCATTATTTCAGTATTTAATTAATACTTACTTTTTATATAAATACAAATCTGTAAATATTTACCTTCTGAGTGGGTTCTATCAAAATTCCATTATTGACTTGCCCGATTCCAATATTTTAAAACAATCCGAACTTAAGGATAGTTATAATTATACGAGGAGTAGGTAAGCTAAATCGGTCCAGGGGGCCTACTCCCATAAACGAAATATGTCGGATCCGACAACAGATAGCAATTTTTAATCCTCATAATCATAAAGAAATCACTTCGAAATCAAATTAAGCGTTTTCAAAAAACAAAATATTATTTATGCAAATCAATAACTACGTGTTCATTCCTAAACTTTTGAATAATCTTCAAAAACTTAACCTTTCGTTTGTTCGTTTCGTTTTTGAGAGTACCCCTCCAGACTCGTAATCAGTTGGAGAAAAACGGATTGTAATTTTTCACACATTACGAATCGTAAAATATAGGAACTGGGCATTAGGAAACAATAAAGTTTTGATTAACCAATAGTTAATAATCTCATGCTTTTCTGTCTAATGTATTCGGTTAAAAATAAAACAAAATATTTTGATAGAATTAATATCTAGCTTGTCCTGTTTCTCTCAAAACAATATCCTCAAAATATGTCCTACACATATAACAACGGCACTCACCCGAAAAACCTCGAAAGCCAGTTGTCTGTTTGTCTGTCATCCAGCTCATTTACACCCCTCCTCCCCCCACTTGATTTATATGCGGGAGTCAGGAATTTAAATTAAAACGCTTTCCGCCTCTTAACACCCAGTTGCGAAAGCCGCGACAACTGTTGGTTGTTTTAAATTTAATTTTGAACCTTCTTGCTTGCTGTTAACATCGTCATAAGGCTTTGATGATAAACATAGCAGCTTCACAGGTGTTTGAGGGTGCCAACGAAAGTAAGATCAAAGGACTAGCGGAGAAATTGTTAATGGTTCCAATATTTTACAAGTCGTTATGTGTCAAAATATGAAACATTACGAATATCAGTTTTTCTGCGAGTCGTCAATTCTAATTTCAAATTTACTTTCCATATCAGCTGCCATCAGTCGTCTGTCAGTAGTTTTTAGCTTACGCCTCGTAGAATTTATTACTATCTGTAACTAGAACGGATTATTTTTCAAATATTGGAACTGGGCATAAGTTAAATACGTATTTTTAAGTATGTTACATATACCAGTTTTAAATACCGCCACCACCTAAGTGACGTTTAAATTTAAATCATCAGACTAACTATAGGACCTGAACACAATTCAATTAAATATAGCTTGACAGATAGATACTTTATTCCACAAAATATTTACAGAAATCAAATTCACAAGCAAATTAAGTAAAATATAGGTGGTCTTATCGCTAGAAAGTACAGTAAAAGCTCCTTATTCGCGGGGGTTACGGAAACCGTGCCGCGAATACGGAAACCGTGAACATGGAACGGCTATTTGTATGGCGTTGTAGGAGATACGTTCCAGGGTTAAGTTTTTATTAATTTATTATATTAAAATGGTCAGGGTTTGGACAAGTTATTGATGAATTTAGTTAGAATTTTCACAAAAAAAAGTACTACCTATCCATTTTCTCAGGTTAATGCTAACAGAAAGCCATAATCCTTCGCTAAGGTTCTTCAAGATACCTTTTTTAGTGCCTAAAGAACTTTGAGATTAGCCCATTTATTGTACTCGAAACTTACAAGATCCGCGAATATGGAATTCTTTGCCGCGAATACAGAAAATTAGTCGCAATTTTTTAATCCGCGAATAGTGAAAACGCGAATACGGGAACAGTGAATATGGAGCTTTTACTGTAGACGACGAAAAATCGATACATACACACATAAATTAAGATTATTATTATAAAGTTTACCAACTTAATGCACCTGATCTGTAATATAATTCAGGACCTCTGCCATTGAGATCTTCTAGATGCTCTCAAATATGGTTCAGGTAACCTATATCAGGTATTCTTGATATTTCCACTGCTATTATTAAAGTCTGTTTTTAATACCATTAAATCTATACTAATATTATAAGGAGGAAAGATTTATACCTATTTTTGTTTGTTTGTAATGAATAAATAGGCTCAAAAAGTACTAGGCCGATTTAAAAAATTCTTCACCAATAGAATGCTACATTCTTCCAATTTGACATAGGCTACAAAATTAGGGATCCTTGGTAAAATTTGAAAAATTTCAACAGAAAAACGGGAAAAATTCTCTAAGGCGAAACGAAGTTCGCCGGGACCGCTAGTCAATAATAAATGTGTCATGCAATCACATCAATAAAACGATACTAAATGTATTTCCTTGTTGTAAATGTTGCCTAATTATTTTAATAAAGATTTTAGAGGTTTTTCTCATAAGTATGATTTATTGTGAACCTTAAATCTAAACACAAGTAAGTCACTAATACTTAAAAATAACTCATTAATTTTTTTTTTAATAAAAAGTTTTAGAAAAATATATGGGATACTTCTCATATCAAAATAATACCGAAGTTTCAGGTAACAGGCAGCAAATTATAAATGAAGAATGAACTCGTATCAAAAACATATTTATGAAACTGTTAAAGTAAGCCAAGTCGTTGCGGCTTTGTTTGACCCAAATTTCTGTTCAAATTCACCTCTTGTTTACTTCATAACAAGGTTCGAGCATGCTTAAATATAATGGTAAAATTTAAATAAGCTTTGTACCAACGCTTTGTACTTTGATATTCAGGCTAATAACTCTCTTTCCTGCTGTGAATCTCGGTGCAACTATTCTGGAGCCCAGGGTTCGGTGTAGCATTGATCCTAATTCGATTCACCAGGTTATGATATTGGAGACTTCATTGCACAAAAAAATAACAAAAGATGGACCACGCTAGAAGGATTCTCTACTTGTCACCCTTTGGTCATGCATACAGTTAGTTACTGGATGCAGTGACAGTAAGAATGTACGAGTATGTATCGATAATCGATTTTATTATTTTTATAGTACTATTATACTATATATACTATATATATTTCATCGCCTACGATAACTTGCGGTTAGCTCAGTTGTTAAGAGCAGCACGCGCGATACGTGAAGGTCGTGGGTTCGATTCCCGCACCGCAAGGGGAGATACAAATTTTCTGTTTCTAATATGTATCGATAACCAAAAAAGATAGCAATAAACACTGTAGACATTTTAAAAGAAAATTTAGACGAAAACTTACGTACATGACAAATATTATACGTATAAATGAAATACACTTACAAAAGAAAACAAGTATACAAATAAAGTAAATTAATAAAACAATTGAAATTCTTTGTAGAAGGAGAAGAATAAAAGAATTTACGAGCTCTCAGTTTAAATTAATATAAAGCAACCATTTTGGCACGATCTAGTAACATGCAATGCAAACAATTTTGTTCTCTCTACCAGATTACAAATGATCGCTGCAATTTTTTATCATATTCACCAAATTATTGGGGGCGTGCAGAAGAATCTCATCCCCATAAGCTGAAACCACTAAGTGATATCGATATAGCTCAAAAACTTTTCACGCTGAAGTGGCATCGTAATATCACACGAAAACCGACTATGGAATAAAAGTGTTCTCTGCAGAACATTACTAGGTAAAATAGCTTGGGACGATCTCCATATCTTTAACCCAATAAGTGGGATCACCTGGAAAAGATTATAGATGCTGGAACCGCCAAACTGAAGTCAGGGTGCGATGGCAATCATTAGGCTTCTCTATTATTATTAAAGTACTTAGGTCTGTGGGTCACTGTGACCTATCAGATCTATTGTGACTCCCCAATTTATAGTAACTCCTTTAACCGGGAATATTCTAAAAATTCTAGTATATACCTGGTTTTTAGAGTTTTTATTTCCTCCTGTTGGGCTGTGTCGTCTCTAGATGCTTCGTTTATGAATCAAAGATCCACAGTGGCTTCTAGGCTCTCAAATATACTATACTAGTCCACTGCTGGGCTCAGACCTCCATCCATATCAAAAATGGCTATGCGAATTTCATCTCTTGGTGTACAAAACAAAGTTCCAAATTCAACGCGATCAAAGTCACCGACTCCCGCTAGTGTTGCAATAAAACGTGCATCCTTTGAGACAAAGGTGACAATTTCTCATTAAGAACTTTCCGTGGTCTCAAGAATAGCGTGGAAGTGTATGTGAAAGTTTGTCTCTTGTTTCTGTTTTGTTATTTCACCAACAATTAATTACATACTAGGCTATGCCCCTATTTGCTATAAATATTTTGGCTAAGTTTTCAGGCTGACTGGTCTTTATTTCCATGCTTTGAGGGGATTTAAGGAGTGTGAATAGTTGTAGAGACTTTTACTTTGTGAGCTTTGCGATTTGGTTACGGCATTGCAGACTTGAATCAGCTGATTGACTGATGTGGATGATGATGGTAGGATGCAAATAGGTAAGTATGTTTCCGAAGAGACGCAAGTAGAGCTTTTATATTGCACTTCAAGATTGACCTCACCCCACCTGATGTTAAATGGTAATGAGGTTCAAGCTCAAGGGCGACAAGTACAGCATTATAAAGCTGTTACTGGACGTGTCGTCCTTACCTTGAAGGCTTGACCCCTGCTACTAATGTAGCACCCTGGAATCCTTAGTCACACGCAGGACCACAACTGCGTTTTTCTGTAATGTGAAGGTAGAGGTGGAGCAGCCAGCAGCAGAAGTGATTTCAGCAGTCGGGCTGCTCCAATTTGAGCGATAAATCGCTATGCCCTACCTCCCATTAAATCACTAAAGTACAATTGCTAATGAAAATTCTGTAATTGTAGTGAATGCATTCCACTGGGCATTTATTCTGCCTCACATACTGCTTATTTAAGTGCATTTTTTTATTAAAACTAAACTTTAGTCTTATTCCGCGCTAAATCTGGTAATGACGTCACAGTCCCGTAACTCCCCCATCAACTGCACCGGGTGTCATGTGACACCATGGCTGAAGGCCGGAGCGCTCACGGAACCCTTTTTATGGGACGTTTGGCGACGGTCCGCCCCTCCTCGCTGTAATTTGATTGTAACTAGTGATGTGTGTGAGCGTGCATTTTTTTTTTTGTTAAATTTAACTACACTCCCTTTGTTAAGCACATTGCCCATCAAGACCCTGTTTTAATCCTAGATAAATACATTTTTTTAAATGTTAATCATTCCTTTAAATACTTTTTGAGTATTTATTATTACAGTTGACAAATTCAAATTCAAATTCAAATAATTTTTTGCATCCATGAGTATCCAGCAGGTCTTACAATAGCTATAGAATAAGTACTTCATGATACCCACTTGAGTATAGCAAATAATTAGTAATTAATTAACAATGTTTAGTTGCATAATACGAGTAGATCGAATGTGAAACAGCTCATAAGTGTCACATCACACTGAGCAAAAGTAGAATGTTGTAAGTAACTTTATTTGAGTTAAAAACTACAAATTTTATCTGTGTAAGTCCTAACCGGCGGTAACTTGGATTATATAGACGGTTCATATATCTAATTTATGATATTGGTAATTTTGTATAGGTGAAATGTCCGTTATAAGAACCTTTTTAAAGCGCGTTTATCACGTTTGTAGAGATAGGTACAAGTTTATTAATCAAAATACTTAACTTAATTAAGTTTGATTATAGGGAACCTTGCAGCTGAAATACTGCAATGTGGAGTAGTAATGTTATTTTCAATGAAAACGTAAACTAGTTTGATTATATTTGGTTTCTAACTAATCGTTAACCAGTTTCCAGACCACATTTCAATTCGATAAATGTCTACTGCATTTAGTAAGATGTTTGCCGCATGGTGGTATTTTCTCTCAGTATATTTTACTGCACAAGGTGATGAAACTAACGCTAAAAACAAATTTATTTTTGTCAACTTTATTGTTTTTTATTTTATATGAAAGTGTATCAAAGTAATATAATTAAAAATCTTGATGTTTCAGAATATCGATATCGATAATTTCCCCCCTATTTACGCCCATCACTAGCACACGGTATCGCATTACCATACAAATGTTGGAAGCCGTGAGTCCACGATGACAGCGAACAAGTAAGAGTGTCTGCTTAACTACCGCCATTTTTGGGATTACACATGACACTGGACGCTTAACGAAGTACACATAAGTGAAGTTTGGGGAAAAACGTTGTAAAATACAGAAAAAAGTGAGTTATGCAGAGTTTTGTTTTTTATAAAATCCCTTTTACATAATAGAAATTATCATCCAAATGGGATGATAGCAAAACTTTAAATTTGTACCAATACATGAAAGTGATTAGTACCGAAATGACGTAAATAATTTTGAAGATATAATAACGTATCCATCTACATGGATACGTTATTATATCTTCTAAATTCTTCGATAATAGCCTCCAAAAACAGAAAAAAATATGATTAGAATATGGACAACCTCGATAGCGAAATTGCTAACACCACAACACAATTTTTCTCAAATTTAGCATTCTCTATAAATATGGCATACTACTTTTAATCACACTCTGCTTTATAATCTGACGTTTTGACTGGCCCGGTGAAATAATATTAGTATTCTTGACAGTAGAGCCAAGGGTCGTGGGTTTGAATCCCACCCTAGTCCAGGACTTACTGTGTCAGGGTGTTTAAAACTGTATTTAAGTATACATTGTGGTACCACTGTTGTTCTGGTTTCCATAACACAAGTTACCAAGCTACTTACATTAGGATCTGTTCAATGTATGTGATGTCTGATATATCAGTATGTTACACGTAGGTACATTTTATATTGCAAACCCAACCAATGATCAACCAATAAATGATAAATTCGTAGTTGCAGAATCATTCCATTACGGAATTGGCTTTGGTCGCAAAGTTTACGATACATATTTTCAGTAACAAAAATATACATATGTAGATTTCCTTGTACAAATAACGTAAAACAGTTGCGGTATTGAAGAAATACTACTCGGAACTCTTTTTATAGAACATACAGTAGCGAAACGTTCAAAGATACAGGGCAGAACTAAGTAGGCCCCTGGTTATGGCTGAGCCGAGTTTCCCATAGAATCATCTTTTAAGCCTTTATAGCTCGGTCGACTATATATCCGCCATAATTTGAACCTAACTCATTTGAATTAAGGTCCGAAACCAATGAGATATTGATACATGCTCTGCCGTATCGAGGGTTAAAGGCGATATGGTCGAATCGGGGGATTTTCGTGAGTAGTCCTGCCCTTCACAGGGCGGGGAGTCCCCCAGAGGCCACCTCCCTCAGGTGACGGTACGGTACATCAATGTATTTCTCCTCGGTAAGAAAAAAAGGCCCCTAGATATTGGGGACCAAAAAAATCATGGCTGCTATGAGGCGAGTCATTACACTTTATCAATATAGATGAGTGAAGCTTATGAACAAATGCCACCTTTAAGGATTAGTCTGCCCCAGCTCATCCTAAAATTAGGTACACATTTACTTCGTAACTCAATTATCTCTTCACTCAGCTAACAAAAACTAGGTATGTAACTTGGTTCAAAGTAACTTGCGCTAATCTGTAAGTTAGATACTGCTACTGTTACATATCCATTAAGTTTCTTGATTATCTTTTAAAAATTGGTGGTGACGGTTTCTATTTTCAACTTAGTTAGAACTCTAAAATTGTGATTTTGGGGCCCCTATAATAGACAATTTAGTTCTTAAAATTTAAGGCTTCGAATTGGTATATTTTGATTGGGTTATTGGTTTGGTCAAGTTGCAAATTGGATTGGTGCCCCTAAACATGCCGCTAGGGGCCATGTGCGAGTTAGTCATTTAAAGGAAGTTATCGCGTAAATGGGACGCTTGCCCCAATTCACCCTTCCTAGATCCAGCCCTGGCTCAGTCTGCCAGATTTATGATCGATAAAATGTTTTAGGAATAATCCCAACACTAGATATAGGATATCGCATTACCATACAAATGTCAGGAGAAATGGACACAGTTAAATTAAAAACAGTAGGGAACTATGTCGATGTTAACTTTCGTAAATATGGTTCCCGGGTTTGATTCTCAGGTGTTGCTCGACCTGTTGAGTTGAAACTTTCAGTGTTTACACCCTTATTTGAGACAATTTGTTTGATGTGTTGTATTATTTACTACGAGTAGGTAACTAAGTACTCAACCACGAGTGAACATAATTATATTATTTCTTTTGCTAATGTCATAGAATTGTTGAATAAATCAAGTTTTTGCAATTATACTAGGAACATTGTGAAAACTCGGAAAAAGAGTGACAAAATAATTAAGACTTTTGTTAAAACGGGAATTAACATACCCGCCCCAGTAATGTTCGTCGTCCGGTACCTACTCGAGTATTGAGGCATACTTATCGTCCTTCTATACCACATTTGCCATTAAAACCTGAAACAATTCTTTGTCTAAAGTTTCCTCCTGCTTCTCACTCAAAAAGTAAAGGGCAGATGCCTAATAATGTCCCCACAGGGCAAAACCTCTATAGCTAAACTCTATCGTATCTTTTAGAACTAAATCAAGTATTTAAACTAGACCATGGAGTTCTTGGAATTGGCAAAATTATAAGCCTTGTTCATATTACCTTAAGCATCAATCTGCGATCAAACTCATTCTACGAATAGGAAATAGTGCTGCTCTGTACTGTAGTCAATAAACTTACTGACATGTGTCTTAAACAGCTCTTTAGTCAATAAACTTACTGACATTTTCTGTACTGTGAACCCTCTCCGCGATGACATAGAGTCTGGAAACAAGTGGAAAACAGACTCTTTACTTAACAGCCGGGCTATTTGCGAGATTGTAGTAATAGTTGCTTTGCATACAACGCTCTGTCGCCCAAGGCTCAATGACATATCTCCTTAGCGTGTTTTACGACGGGATATATCAAGTGGAACTCCGAACTCTTTATAGGAGTTAGTGAAAGTGAGAAACGAATTTGTGTCGCTATTGCTGTGAAAGAAGGATATTTGTTAGGAGTTTCCGCAAGCGAGAATATCGCTTAATACCGAAGTGGGCTAGTTGATATCTTCTACTAATTGGTATTTTATACTTTGAAACCGATATTAACAAAACATAGCTACAAACTACAGCATAGATTCTGGTTTTTAAATGAAAAACAAATCTGCAATCGGTCCATACATTTGAGAGCTACGATGCCACAGAAAAAGAAGAAGAAAAACTAACACCGACGTCGAAGTTATACATACAACACCGCTATTTTCACCTCGGGGGTTTAAATTGCGGATATAAGTTACCATCAAGATAGAACTTAGTGATTGACAAGATATAGCCCTTCCAAATTATGTGTCGAAGTGACGTCAGTCACATTATGATAAGTGAGACAGGGGGGTGTACGAAGACCTACAAACTCGTCCGAGCAAACAAGCAAAATTTGGAAAATCGACATGATTATCTGCTCGTGCCGACTGTGTCTATTTGTAAGCTCTCTATGTTTGGTAGAAATTGTATGATTCGTAGAAATTATATGAATTGTTGAAATCGTATGATTTGTAGAAATGGTATGATTTGCAGAAATGGTATGATTTGTAGAAATGGTATGATTTGTAGAAATCGTATGATTCGTAGAAATTTTCTGATTCGTAGAAATTTTCTGATTCGGCAAATCGTTGTTTCGTTTCGTTGAATAGTGGCGTCCGTCAAAAATAATTCGGTAAAGCTTTCAGTAACCTTAAAGTTTACCTATTTTTAAAAAATGTTGGTCAACAGGAACAAGTATTTTTTAAAGCTAATTTTCAGCTTCCTTACTGTTGTAATACGTATGGTACCAGCGGAGTAATCAAAACGGTGTCTTTGTCGGCAAACGCACAATCAATCAAAGTACCCTCTCTCAGCGGATCCCTATTGGGCTGTAACAGATCCAGTTATTCAAATATTTTCCGCTCTTTCCGGTGTTCGGAGATCTCGCTCGTGTAAACACTGGTCTTGATTTTATTGCCGATTCTTCTCGTCATTTATATCCATACTAACATTACAAAGATTTGTGTTTGCAAAAATAAACTCGAATTGCAATTAGAAATACAAATTAGTAGACTGCTATTTCGTACGTACAGATAGATTTCTACTTTGACTTTTAATATTTTATTACATTTGTCCGTGGGGGGAGGGGGGATATTTATTTACAGGAAAGTAATTTTCATTTAAAACAAGTCATTTAAATTTTTACGGACCATTCAGAGCCTACTAATAAAGCGGGGGAGGAAATTATATAATTGTAGTTATTTCCAAACGAGCGATTGCCCGCAACTTCGTTCGCGTTATTCCGGAAAAAAGTACCCTTTATTGTTACTTAAACGTTGTGTCGCAGCTGCCGCGTGCTTATACTACTGCGATGTGCTACTTGCGATCAAATGTGAAGAAGTTCTTATCCACGCTCCAGACAACCCTTAATTCCTATTTACACCAACCCCTAGAAATCTCCCTAAGATTATTTCTAATAGATATTCTCTCCTCGAGTCTCGTAATCAAAGAGGCAATTTTATGGCAAGTTAATCTAATTAAGATTATCTTTATTTTGAATCTATTGCTGGGGGTTAAAGCGAAAGCGGTCCGTGGCTGAAATCTCTTCATAATTATGACGTTATCGCAATTTTGACGTTAATGAGGATATTTGACCCAAGTGGTTCTGTTAGGGTTGGGAGGCAATGCGATTTTTGACACGACATTTAATTATGAAATGGAATTCGTTGAAAGTGGAAAGTGGTTTTGTGCGAAAGAATGGAGATATGTTTTTTTTTAAACTTTTTGAACCAAATGGCCAACTTAGTTTCTATACTAAACGAGTTTCTAATTATTCTCCCACTATCCTAGCCACTCAAAAATCAAAATCAAAAATTATTTATTTGTTTACAAGTTGATCATTACAAGTATTGGGTATCTCCTTTAATGTTTAAAGAAAACTGTATTAGGAGAAAGCTATACTTTTGGATTTTTATTTAATTTGCGATGTTCCACTGCTGGGCAAAGATCTCCTCAAAACTTCAACTATACTTTAATAGATTTTTACAATTTTATTGTGCTTCACGGTACAATAGCGAACTTTAAATATTTTAAAGAAACAGAAATATTACATCTCCTCTTGCGGCGCGTGCTGCTCTTCCAACTGATACCTGAAGGTCATGGATTTGATTTTTTTGTGACTATAAAATATCCTATCTTTCCTATCAAATCCCTGGTCTTTGATCAACATTAGAACATTTTAAGAGAGGCAGGGCAAAGCGATTTATCGCTCGAACTGGAGCAGCCCGACTGGTGAAATACTTCCACCTTACAGAAGACCGCAGCCAAATAACAATTACTCCGGTGTTATTGTGTTTCTGCATGTGAGTAAGGTTTCCAGAGCTCTTGGGGGGTGCTACATTAGTAGCAGGGGTCAAGCCTTGAAGGCTTGACCCCGGCGGTAACGGCGACAAGTCTAGTAACAGTTTTACTATGCTATACTTTTCGCCCTTAAGCTAGGAACTCATTATCACTTAACATCAGGTAGGATGAGGTCAATCTTGGAGTGACGGTAAACTAACGGTTGATACAGCAGAAAAATTTCATCGCCTACGATAACTTACGGTTAGCTCAGTTGGTAAGAGCATCACGTGCGATACGTGAAGGTCGTGGGTTCAGTTCCCGCACCGCAACGGGAGAAAAAATTTTTCTGTTTCTATTATTTACATAGATCTACTTGATCCCAATGGACGCTTCAGCATTATGGCCGGGTGTTTATAAACACTATTCATTATTTAATGAACTTGTCTTGGGTAGGGATTGAACCTAAGGTCCTTTGGTTAAACCATAACGAACGCTAACCTGTGCTTAAATAGGCCAGTCGATATTTAATTTAAGTGTAAAAATAAGGTCAAATTAGATTTTGGTAAACATCACATACATTAAATATTAGAAAGATATTTTCTTTATCTCCCCTTGCGGTGTGGGAATCGAACCCACAACCTTCAAGTGTCGCGCGTGCTGCTCTTACCAACTGAGCTAACCGCAAGTTATCGTAGGCGATGAAATTTTTCTGCTGTATCAACCGTTAGCCTCAAGTAACGGTCAGTTGGTAAGAGCAGCACGCGCGATACGTGAAGATCGTGGGTTCGATTCCCGCACCGCAAGGGGAGATAAAATTTTTCTGTTTGTAATATTTAAAGTTTGCTAGTACGGCGTAAAGTAGGTACTATAAAAATAATAAAATCACATACATTATATATATAAATATATATTGGACAAATATTGGACAACATCACATACATTGCTCTGATTCTATGGTAAGTAGCTAAAGCACTTGTGTTACAGAAATCAGAAGCAACGACGGTACCACAACACCCAGACCCGAGATAATATAGAAAAGTTCGTTTCCCATATTGACCCGACCGGGGATCGAACCCGGGACCTCAGCGATGGCGCTCACAAAAGTCAGGCCTGCTCACCTCTCAGCTACGGAGGTCGTCAAGTTGCTCTGATCCTATGATAAGTAGTAGCACTTGTCTTACAGAAATGATAAACGATGACGGTACCACAATTCTCAGACCAAAGAGTATATTATAGAAAAGTACGTCTACCATATATACCAATCCGGGAGTTGAACCCAGGACCTCAGACACATCTCAACATTAGTATCTTTTAACGTGATGTTGAACTGAAACTATTCACTGTAATTGAGTTTTTACCATACCATTTTAAGATATGGGCGTGTGTGCGTACCTGCTTAGAGTTTATATGGATAATGATATACGTACAGTCGCCGTCAGATATATCGGAGCAGACAAAGTGACCAAATTCTTCTGAACAGTTAAAATGTCAAAAAGTTCCATACACCACAAGTTACCATTAATATCTGAACATTCATTACTTCAATAATGTCTGAGCAGATGCCAATAACATCTGAACACTCATAACGTCAAATGTGTCACGCACGTCATGTGTCTCATTTAGCTACCTGTATAGATGAGTGTTCAGATATTATTGGTAAGTTGTGTGTATAGAAATTATTGACTAGCATCTGCTCAGATATTATAGAAGTAATGAATGTTCAGATATTAATGGTAACTTGTGGTGTATGGAACTTTTTGACATTTTAACTATTCAGAAGTATTTGGTCACTTTGTCTGCTCCGATATATCTGACGGCGACTGTACAAAGTGTTATAAGTTATTAATGGAAAATTCACGCTTTTGCAATTAGCCAGATATGCCGAATATTTTACTAAGCCCCCAGTTTACCTGACAACCCTTCGAGCAATGTCTATTTACGAGTGGCTACATTCCCGATTAAATCTCGATGTTACTTAAACGAATAGCCACTTCCATTTATCGATTCGCGAACTAAATGAAGCGACGGTTTAAATTTTATGTTCGTTCGGTAACGTCTTCATTTGCGGTCCCTTTGAAGTCGGTTACTAGAGGGAGGATACAGAGGAATAGCTTCTGAAGTTGGGGCGCGATGATTGAGTTTTTGGTGGAAGGGCAATTGTTTTGTATTAGGACAAAAGTTTTATTTAAGCTTCTTCTGTGTTGTAATTAGGTTTATTCTGTTTTAACAGTATTTTATTGTTTTTCGCAACATTACACTTTTATTGCTAAACAAATAAAAAAGTATACAAAATAATATTTTTACGTCCGCTGGTATCCGGGGCCATCATACCAGCGGACATAAAAAACAGTAATTTGTAAATACTGCTTTTTTTTCTTCTACGGCCCTTATCTACTTTTTTCTTAAACAAAGTTGGGAACCCTATTTTAGCCGTTTTACTCTATGAAATTATTTCAAATTGGTTAAAGTAAAGCAAACTTGGATTTTGTGACTGTCCAACGATATTAATAATAATTTGCTATGCAGGCACGATATACCGTTGGTCGTGATTGTGATCCAGACAGGTCTATTGTCTCTAATAAATATTGTAAGGGTCAAATGGCAATTGCTCCAAACTCACCCAATCAGGAACCGATATGGCATGACAACAAAGTCCAGCCTGTTCGCCGCTCGGCTACATAATACTATATCTTTCTAATGTAATGTAATCCTATGCTATAAGCATTAAGATAAGAGTGTATATATATTTAATTGCGCATGTCTGGAAACCAACAGGCCAAAACCGTTCACAGGCTTAGTACGATAGTCGTACTCCAACTTCATTAGCTCCTAATCAAACAGAAATCTGTTTGATTTCGGCCAATTTGAGGGAAACATTTTGTGTGGGTCGCGGTTTTGTTTCGTTAATAAGCGATTTGGGGTCTTGTGCGCAGTATTCTAGGAAATCGGAACAACAAAGTTTACAAATGGATCTCGTTACAAAGGAAACTGCTTTGGATTATTGTATTTTTTTGATGTTGAAAGACGAGACAAAAACAGCTCAATGAATAAATAAAAACTAAACGGGCGTTTGCCCCAAAAGTTCGCCCCTGGAATGAACCTGTTCACCACTTGAAATATGAAATGGCCCCTTATTAATGGAACATGTGTTTACTTTTCGAAGGACAGTTTTTATACTAAAACTATAATGAGTAAGTCCTTAAAGGGCGAATGGGTGCCCTATATTTATATTTCATAGGCGCCCTTTTTTATTAAACAATTTTATATATGAGACCTAAAACTATGCATGGGCAACTGGATAATATTTAAGGCAACTTGTTAAATTATTTAAGACTAAGTAAGGTTACTTTGTGAGTTAGGAATGACTTATCTTACTTATGGAACAATATGGAAGTCTAAATTTTTTCTGGTAATAAAGTTGTGGCAGTCAGATTTTCACGCTATGAAATATTTTCGCCCCGAGATAAGGGTAAACTGCCTTCTTGGTGTTGGGCTTATAGTGTTTGAGCCAACGTATGAGGCAAGTTTTTAGTGAGTATTTATTATTGGTACAAAAATTCTCCTTAACTTTGATCTTAATGTAAAGCGCAGTAAATTTGAACAATTGAATTGCAATATGCTTGAATTTAACCTTTGAAATCGTTAATCTCCGATCCATTATTTACCCGCAAACCACAACTAGAAATTATAAAATGTCTCCTAACACCATTTGAAGTAGCAAATATTAGTGATGTCCTGCATTATATATAAACAAATATTTCTGTGATATTTATTTTTATCTAATAAAAATAAACCGTTGTTCGTTAGTCTCGCTAAAACTCGACAAAGGCTAGGCCCATGTAGCTAGTGTTGGTTTTGAAATAATTGTGGAGGTCCAGGTAAGGTTTAAAAGGTTAGAACATTTGGAAAAAGTATGCGTTACAACCTTCACTGGGACAGTTAATAGATACAAATAAAGGGTCCACGGCGATAATGATGAATGTCAAAAATATTAAAATCTATGTGATCAACGTCATTCGGTCACTTCATACATGCAGCTAGTGATTTCGTTTACTAACTAGGCAATATCGCTTCCAGTCCTGAGATAAAACCGTTTTTGATATTTGACTACACGTCTAGAACGCTCAGTGTCCCATGTATTCACGGCAATAAGGCGGAATTTTGGACAACATTTATAAACGTAACACCCAAATATCTCGAAACAAAAAACAAAGGACGTTTATCATTATTGCAGTGGGCCCTTCAAATGTATACTGGAATAAATTAATTAAAACGTAGCATATAGGGGCGAGGTGCCCTGGGACTCTGCAAATGAAAGTTTTCATTAAAATTTAATAGTTATATTTTCACCAGATTTTAATTATGTTTTTTTTTATTGCACTTCAAGATTGACCTCATCCCACCTGATGTTAAGAGGTAAAAAGGTGACAAGTGCAGTATAATTAATCTGTTACTGGACCTGTCGCCCTTACCTTGAAGGCTTGACCCCTGTTACTAATGTAGAACCCCCCAGGAGCTCTGGAAATCTTACTCACACGCAGCAACATAACAACACAGAAGTGATTGTTATTTAGCTGCGGTCTTCTGTAAGGTGGAGGTATTTCACTGCTGCTGGGCTGCTCGAGTTCGAGCGATAAATCGCTATGCCCTACCTCTCTTAGATGATGATGTCATCTTTTCACATTTACAAAACAAAATCTCTCTTTTAGACCTTGATAAATATTAAGCCCATCTACGTGCTATTTTGCGCTTTGTTTCCAATATCTCAATTAACAATATGCAAAATGTAATTCAAAACTATTCAATAACTTTTCGCGTGAACCAAACCCCTAAATATATACATGCATCGAAAATATTTTACGTTTATGGTTTGATGTACCATCACTAGTCAACGATCAATCCCAAAATGCATAGTGGCTATCAATTCGTTTGTTCGTTCTGTATTTCGTTTAAAGCCTCCGCTAATTAAGTAATTAATAGGGGATAGGAATTAAATGTTCCACCAGAACATGTTGTCTTAGCAGCTTATGCTGAGGCTGAGACCTTGTTAGCTGCCCAATCACTATGTTTTTTCTTTTTTTTTATGTTAGTTTACTTTTACTGTACCTATTAATTGTCGTGTCAGTTTTATGTCTGTGTACTGTGTGTATTGATTGTGTGTGCTAATTAATAAATTCGTATTCATATTCTTAAATAAATTAATAAGCTTTAGCGGTTGAGGTAGAAATTGCCGTTTAGTACTTTAATTTATCCGATGTTAATAATATGAGTTTCAGATGGAGTAGTGTTTATTAAAACCGGTCAAGTACGAGTTGGATTTACGAACTAAGGGTTCCGTAGCATTGAGTAAACAAAATTTACTGTATCTGTACTAATATTAAAAACCGCAAGAAAAATTGAATTTTTCTGTTTCTTTATGAGTCTCCTGTTTCCCCATAGCCCCCTATCAAAGCGGGGTTTTTAGTTAGAGTATTCCTCGCTCTTACGGAGTGGGGAAGTCCCACACATGCAGCTATCGTCCCCACGGCAGCAGTACGATACTCAAAAGTTTTTACCCCCAAAAAAAAGGCTTACCTTGGTTCAATAACAATTATTCCAACAGGCCAATCAAAATATCGCGCAATCTTTGACGTATTTGTACGGAAATAAAATATTTCTGCCTCGCAAATCAGCGTTCACTCTATTACCTTGCCCAGCACAAAAGCGTTCGATTTTTATTCAGACACCCCGTCTAACGACATCCCCCATCTCGTTCTTGACACACAAAACTAGAGCTCAACTTACGCTGGTCTTCCACCCTTCGCTTCAAGAGCACTTGACACCTTTCGATGTGCAGAGTCAAGCGTCCGCATCCATACGACCTAATTCTTCGGGAATAAGACTCATATTTGTAAGTATTCGTTTAGGTGTTGTATTATGGAGGAATATTGCTTTACAGGTTTTAATATCAAGGTACTAGGATTCTATAGGGCTAAGGAACAAGTTATTTTATTGCTAGCGCACTATCCCCGTTTATTCCAGTGATTTTTCGCCCTTAATGGTTGCAGCGTCGTAACCTTCCTCAATAAATAGACCATCCAACACGGAAGTAGTTTTCCAATTTGACGACCTCCGTAGCCGAGAGGCAAGCCGGACTTTGGCGTCGCCCCATCTCTGAGGTTCCGGGTTCGATCCCCGGTCGGGTCAATATGGGAAATTTTCTATATTGTCTCGGGTCTGAGTGTTGTGGTACCGTCGTTGTTTCTGATTTCTGTAACATAAGTGCTTTAGCTACTTACCACAGGATCAGAGCGATGTATGTGATGTTGTCCAATATTTATTTATTATTTATTTAATTAGAACCAGTAGTTTTTGAGATTAGTGCGATCAACTAATTCTTCAGCTTTGAAATATTAGTATACAAAACGTTACATAATTTCCTAAACATAGATCTACTCCCGAGAATTAACATACTGTTAACTTATTTCGACGACCTCCGTAGCCGAGAGGTGAGCGGGCCGGACTTTGGCGTCGCGCCATCTTTTGAGGTTCCGGTTTCGATCCCCGGTCGGGTCAATATGGGAAACGAACTTTGTACCGCCTAACAGTCAATTTTTGTCTTTACCTTTTAGCTGAACTAATAATATTTGCATCCATCGGCTTCCTACCACCGAAAAAATGTCTATACATTTTTTCAAGGACCATCTTACGCCACGTCTTCTGGTACATGGTAGCCATTCTAGAACCTTCCTACCCCTTGGCATTAGTTCCACGAACAACTACGCGTGCCCAGTAGGAGACCAAATATTTTGAGGCCATATTTCGCCATCTACTATTTCCTACCTTAAGGTTGAAGACCGCCTAAATTATACTATAATTAACAGAAAAAACCTATTTCTTTAAAGTTATTGTCCAATAAAGTTTTATATATAAGTTTTATATGTCCAATAATAAATTTGTTATTTCTTACAGATTACCGCCTGCAATTTATGAACTTTACTAGTCATTGAAGGCTTTTACTTGGGTTGTAAGCTATTTATATTGTATGAGTATGTAAACTTTCTGAATTTTGAACATTGATTCTTAGGTACTTTAATATTATGTATGTAAATGTAGGTATGTTTAATGTTTAGGGGGAGGGATTGCGTGTATGCTTTAATGGCGCTTCCCGTCCCCCCCTGCCACTGCGCAGAGTAGGACCACCCCAGAGATTTTAGTCGGTTCGAGTCCGACACACCACTCTCTGTCTCCCCGTGGCAGAGAGTGACGGTGCGTGGGCATTTCCCCTGGGTACAAAAAAAGAAGGTATGTTTAATTATCATATACATTTCTTTGTTAATATGTGATGCATATTTTAAAATACTTCTTATGAATTTCATACACCGCTACGATATTTTCGTGGTTGAACGGTAGAGAAAGCTATTAAGCAGTACGTCACTTTTTAATTCAAACAATAGAGTTTTATTAAATTTGAAAACTGAACTACGCAATTTTTACTGTGCTCCAATATATTATGTAATTAAAAAAGCCAAGATTCCATCGTCTCAACTCAAGTAACGCTAGCTCTAAGCCTACCCCCAATGTTTGTCGGAACAAACATTAGACGTTTGTCTGTGACGTCAGTGGTGACGTAAGCAACTTTTTGAAGAGTAACTTCGGAAGTTGTTCGGATGTGTTTGATTTAAGGTTGTTTTGCGAGCGTGTGATAAGTAAACAGCTTCGGATTATGATTTGCTTAATTTGTTTCCAGAGATCAGTGTCTGAAACGGGGCTACAAGTATGTCTGGGTGTATCATGAAAAGGCTCTCTCTCAAGTATATCTACACACTGTATAGATGTACTTTTTTTTTATATTACACTTCAAGATTGACCTCATCCCACCTGATGTTAGGTGGTAATGAGGTCCTAACTTAAGGGCAATAAGTACAGTATAATAAATATGTTACTGGACTTGTCGCCCTTACCTTGAAGGCTTGACCCCTCCTACTAATGTAGCACCTCCCAGGAGCTCTGGAAACCTTACTCACACGCAGGAACACAACAACACAGAAGTGATTGCTATTTGGCTGCGGTCTTCTGTAAGGCGGAGGTATTTCACCAGTCGGGCTGCTCCAGTTCAAGCGATAAATCGCTATGCCCTACCTCTCTTAAGTACTTATACTTTGTATTTTTAAAATGCACATGCAAAAGATGCTTCGACTTGTAAACTTCAAAAAACCTTTGCGTCGCAAATAGTCGTTTCATAAAAAAACTGAAGCAAGAATTAAACAAAATAATTAAATGAAAAGTGAGTAATATAATTAATTAATTAATTAATTAACAAGTAAATGAATATTGGACAACATCACATATATAGCTAAAGCTCTTGTATTTTAGAAATCAGAAACAATACCACAACACCCAGACCCGAAACAATATACATAAGTGCGTATCCCATATTTCCATTCCGTTCACCACTCGGCTACGAAGGACATATATTACGACTAAAGCTATTAGTGAGTCAAAGCACCTTGGTAATTCACTTCTTTCTTATACCAAAATCCTTTGCCCTTAGATAAGGTAAGGGCAATGTCCCTACGATTCGATCGAACCCTAACTAATGTAACTGTAGTACGGGAGCCACTGTTAATTGTTTGTCGCTTACAAAAATAGAAAAAAATGTTTTTGCTTTGTTGAGAAAATTAATAAAACACTTTTTTCAAAATGTGCTTATCATTATTTCAGCAAAAGGATAATTGCTGGAATGCCATAATGCCTTTGCAGAGCGTTGTAGCTATTTGAACCACAGAACATGGTTCATGTATGTACTAGATGATTTCGAAATCTTTTTTAATAAAAAAAAATGGTTGTCTGTAAAGTCGGCTTACGGAACGGTAGTTTGACGTTACAACGCTGAGCCGATCGTCGAGCCGATCATGCTTCGCTCTCGTTCGTCCCGCACTCTTGCTTGCGGGACGCGACGATGAGCGTAATGCGATAACGACGTCATTTTTTTCGTGCACGCAGCCCGTAGTATCGAGTTATTATACGTTGTCACGTCAAAAATGTATGCTTAACAATGAAAGCATACCGCCGCGCCTCCGTCCATAATTTTAAACCGTATGTCTTTTTAGTCTATCTTTGTTTAAGTAAAATTAACATGTTGTAAAATAGTTTAAATTTGTTGTCCAGTTAGAGGATATAATGTTATTTTTATTAGAAAAATGTAATATCTCAAAAAAAACAATGAAGTTTCCAACACGGATTTTTTTAAATATTTTTAATTTAAAATTTCAGACCTTTTACAAAACACGTCTTTTACGCAAATAAATGTTATTCTATTGAGTAACACTATGTAAATCATATAGTTGAGGTGTCATAATAGTTTGAGGCCGATTTTTTTTCTGTTTTCGTACCTACATTAATCTAAATGCTGCCTCTTGTACTAATAGGTGTGCAAAGGTCAAAATAATATGCGAATAAGAACGTAAATCATATCTAAAATGTTTTCAACAAATACTGAATTATGAAAGTTCTAAAAATGTACTCAAACTTGAATCAGAGATTGAAAAACTTAATTCCTTTACAGTGATTTATTGAACGCATAAATCAAATTTAGCAAGCCTGTCAGTTAAAATATGGAATCCTGGCTTATAATAACATTTAGTTTTTAGAAAAAACTCAATTTTTTTTAACTGATAATTTCTTTTATTGAGCCATTGTCCTTTTTATATATGTACATGATTATCGCGACATTTTCAATGAAAAAAAAAAATACATTTATCGAACACTAGAGGCCGCGACTTCGGACTCGTTAACTAAGTATTTTTTATGAGTAAGTCTAAGATAGTCGGTGTAACCCCCATCTCCCCTAACCTTCGAAACACGAAGTAATGCATTTTTTTATTCAAATTTTGAGCCATATTTGTGCCGAATTAAAAATGAACTTTTTTCCTTATACACTTTCAAGGGTGGTATTACCCCTATTTTTAAAACAAGAAGTAATTTTTGTCCGTTCTAGAGGTTCAACGTACACCTTTACCAAATTTCATCAAAATCAGTTCATCGGTTTAGGCGTGAAAGTCGGTCAGACAAACAAATAGACAGACAGAGTTATTGTCGCATTTTTAATATTAGTATCGATTACGCATTTACGTACACAACACATGACAAAAATCAAATATTTGTTTTACGTTTATTGTATTTCATGCAAGTGAAAAGAAGAAAACATGGAAGGAGAGGAACTTAACGAAACTCACACTTGACCGCATTTTTTTAAAGTTTTGTTTTCCCTTTCACTATGAGAGGCTTCAATACATAACTATTAAATTTTTGTTTGGACGACCTCCGTAGCCGAGAGGTTAGCGGGCCGGACTTTTGTCTTTGCGCTATCTCTAAGGTCTCAGGTTTGTTTCCCGTTTGGGTAGATATTGAAAACAAACTCTACTGTATTGAATCTGGGTGTTATGGCACCGTTGTAGTTTCTGATTTTTGTAACTCAAATGCTTTAGGAGCTAAACACAAAAATAGGGAAATGTATGTGATTCCTTACCATAACGTATTAACATTACAGTATTTACAGAGTTTGACCAAATGAAAGAATTTGTTAATTTATTCATTTATTTACAGACAACTTAGGTCTATTTGGGTTAGTAACAATGCCTTATCCTATGTTAGTATTTTATGATTATTTGAGAAGAACACGATTTGCACATGTGCCACATAATGGGGCAGACATGCTGCCTACTTGCAATGACTTTCAGGATGGTGTTGGTACCCCCCCGCACTCTGTGCAACAAGGAGGCCACTTTTTTGCGCAGTACAGCTGAAAAACTGTCCGTGCGTGCCTCCGCAAACATGGCTGACGCACTGCAGAAACGAGGCAGCCCCAACAGCATCCTGAAAGCATTGTTATATTGGACCCGTAGAGCGCTATACGTTTTCTGGGAATACTTGACCCACAGACTGGCGGAGTACAACGACGTGCAGTATGCTTTAAAAAGCGTTACCTTTACCGCCTTCGAACCCCTTGCAAATCTGCGAGCCAACATATTTGCCCTGACCGACAGCGCTCTGCGTTCCCTCTCTATATCTACATGATCCTTCAGGTCGTCAGTTACCCAGTGTCCCAGATATTTAAATTGGTGGACTCTAGTCAGAGCAACACCATCCAGCAAGATGGGTGGGACAAAGGAGGGACACTTGGTACCCGCCCGAAAGACCATGTATTCACTCTTGCGAATATTGTACATTAAACCGTGTGATGTAGCATACGATTCGCAGATCGCCAGCAACTTCCGGAGTGCACAGACCGAGGGCGCTAGCAGCACCATATCATCTGCGTAACTTATGTTATTGACGCAGATACCGTCAATGTAGCACCCCACTGGCATATCACTGAGCCTCTCAATCAGCGCATTGACGTATAAGCTGAAAATCAAAGGCGAGGATAACCCCCCCTGCCTCATCCCGCACTCGAGCCTGCTAGGCTCCGAAAGCTCCCCCGCCCACCTCACACGGTTTACTTGATTTAAGTACCAGTACCTGAAGAGATGAACCAGCTCTATAGGTAGCCCCGTCTCCCTCATTTTGCCCCATAACTTGTCGTATGACACAAGGTCAAACGCCCTGGATAAATCGAGGAAGCACGCGTAGACAGGTGTTTGCTTATCTGTATAGTACCTGACAGTGTGCTTTAGACTCAAAATAGCTGTATCTGTAGACAACCCAGCCCTAAAACCGAACTGAGCGTCGTGCAAATTTACATATTTGTTCAAATATGAGTTAAGCACACTGTCAAGCACCTTCGCTATGATGGTCGCTAGCGAGATAGGCCTGTAATTTGTCCTGTCAGACAAGTCCCCTGTCTTACTCTTAACGATCGGCACCACCAGAGTCTCCATCAGTTCAGGCGGCAGGTACGAGTGCGTTAGGCACAGATTGAAAAGCATTGCAAGCACGCGTGGAAGATGAAAGCCAGCGTGTTGCAGGTGTTCAATGCTGAGCCCATCATGTCCTGGCGATTTGCCTCTTGTCATCTTTTTGATCACCGTCCTGATTTCTTTGGATGAGATCAGAGTATTAATAGTGGCATTATGGGTATCAGCATTCAACACCCGACATGGTTGCCCCAGTGGTGACTGTACAGAAAAATGTTTGGAAAACAAATTCGCAACTTCTTTAGGATCGGAAACTCCTTCGACGCTCACTGGAATACCAGGCCTAGCATTCAGTTGATTAGTGGATTTCCAGAATTTTTTAAAATCTCTATCAGAGTGATGCTTAGCCAATTGGTCCATTTTTATCTGGTCCTGATGGTTTTGACACCACTTCAACCTACCCTTAAATATTCTGCGCGCTTCCACCATTTGGTTATAAATATAACCGCTAGATGGTTTCCCGAACATCATCCAAGTATTAAACTTCAACCTGGCATTCCTGTGAGCCTCGGATACATGCTTGTTCCAACCCTTCAATGTCTTTCTGCCCCTGCCTTTCCATTCCACGAACGTGGTGCAAGCTGCTTGATACATAGTATTTACTATATTATGATATAACCTGTCAATTATATTCTTATGATTAGTATCACAACAATGAGAATGTGCACACTCTTGAAATTCAAGTGGAAAATCAATATATTTCAATTTTGAATTACAAATATTCTCATATATTCTAATTTGTTCTACCCCTCGATAACCCCATTTAACCTTATTACTGACACTGTCCTTTAGAACAGTTTTTTGTTTTATTATTTCTAAATTACATTTTATAATTAATGGAAAATGATCTGACCAGTAACTGTCACATTTAACATAAATATCTGTAATAGACTTCCATGCAGGCTCAGTTACAATGCAGTGATCTAGCCATCGCCTACTTCCGTGTGCTTCACTAACAAATGTAAAAGTTTCCGAGGACATCCGCAATTTATCTATGTCAGCACAGATCCAGTCCTGTTCTGCCGTGAATCCTAGAAGTTCTTTATAGAAACGCTCACCAGGATGTGCATTGAAGTCCTTTCATTTTTATTTTCTGTAAGATGATCCTCTCCTTAGTTTTGTTAAATATGAATTCGACAATATCATCCTCAGAAGTATCTTTGTGGACATTGGACACAAACAAAGATACTTTAAAATCTGCCGCCTTAAATTTATCTTCTGGCTGCATTATTGCCTTTCCTCTCACTGGCTCCTGTCTATTCCTATATCTATTTCTCTGCGTATCCTTCCATTCCTGAGAATGACTATCTTTTTTCCATTCACCAGGCTGTTTCACTAATTCAGCAAACGTACTTTTTCTATTGCTATGCGCCGTGACCGCTGCTGAGTCATCCTCCCGCTCCTGCGCCTCATTTGCTGGTTTCGCCACAGACCTATCGGCCGAAACCGCGGTGGGAGCCTCCACGCGCGCGTTCTCGGAAGACCGGTTAGTTGTTCCGCTGGGTGCGACAGAGATCGCAACATATTGCGGCCGTCGTGGAGAAGAATGAGATCGCTGACCGATTGTCTGCACCTCTTGTAAACCTGCGTCTCCCTGTACTTCGGGTTGCTCGAGTTTAGCTTCGCAGTATTTCGGCGGTGACTGTGAAACATTCGCGTCTGTTGTAGAAGTCAAATTCAAAAAGCCAACCGGCCCACTGTCGAACAAACACGCACCTCTTTTTCGTGTGTTTACATTGTTGCAATCGACGTTTATTAATGACGCGTGTTTGAGGTTTTCCATTTCGGATCTAACCCAATCAATCGCAGCGTATGTCTCTTTTACCTGTTTAATCTCTGACTGCAGCAATATTATGTCTTTTAGTACTCGAGTTACGTCTACGTGATCAAAGGTGACCGGTGGCAGCTTGTATAACTCCTTAGCCACAAAAATAGGTGTTTTGTCTGGATCTGTGTTTTTAAAAGTGCAAATAATATCTTCTACACCTTTTTTGCTCTTTGTTTTTGCGCCTTGATACCTTTTTCTGTGTTGTGGATATTGTGCTAAACAACAGCTCCTTCGCCTCTTCAATTTCTTCCACGGTAAAAGCACCAACAATTAGTTGCACTATACTTTCTTCGTCCATTACACTTATTTTGTTCTGAATAAAGCATAATAACTCATTTATAACTATATTGCACTGTGTACACTTTAACAAATCTGTAGGCATTTTATCTACACGCGACCGCTACCGCTTTCGGGTGTTAAGTAATTGCTTATAAAAACCGAAAGCAACTACAACCCATGGGATCCATGGAAAATACTCTGCAATATGAATAATTCATATTAATTTAATACTGTCTTCTCCATCTGGTGATTCATATTCATTTGCAGTATACTGACGGTGCATTTACTTAGTAGAGTGGTGTGGACATACGGTATAAAATAATGAACGGAGGCGCGGCGGTATGTTTTCATTGTTAGCCATACATTTTTTGACGTGACAACGTCTAATAACTCGATACTACGGGTTGTATGCACGAAAAAGATGACGACATTGTCCCGTTACACTCGTTGTCACGTTCCGCAAGCGAGAACGCGGCACGAACGAGAGAGGTTTGATCGGCTCGAGCGATCGGCTCATTTCCACTGTTGAATAATAGTCTTATCTAAATTCCCTCAGCTTTCTTTGTTTGAAGCAAATTAGATTCATTGAAATATACATACTCACTAGAAACTATGTATGTATGTATGTATGTATACCTCTTTATATGTAAATAATGTATCCTCATTAATTATCATTAAAAAGTGAAAATATACGGTTCTAGATGTCCGGGTGAATGTATATTTGTCGATTTATCAAATTAATCGTACTTTAAGTAACTGCATAACCTATTTTTTTTTTGTTAAAACGGTAAATAGCGGTTTACATGTAGGTTTAACAAATCTAATTACTGTGTTTTATTGTTACAGGTAAGATACAAAGTTTCACAGACATGAAATAAAGATGACTTACATCGGTTCATTCCACCAAAAACGTCTTTTCACGAGATAAAAACCAGATTTTTTTATTTCAAAGTAAGTAAATATACCTAGTGTACAACCGTTCAATCATTAATTTATGTTTAGTTGCAATTTCTCATATTTTTGTTCAGTAAATGTACCAACAATTTAGTACCAAGAAGAAAGTTCCACTTTTTATCAATAGATGTCGTTGTACTACTTTACAATGCGATGACGAGATTTTCCGCGGTTTATATAAGTAGGACTCGATACGTACCTTCCGCTCCCCCGCAAGCCCGGTGAAGATGAAAAGGCCATCCGCGGCCATCATCTATATTCTATAGTCAGTTAGGAAAAAAAAAAAAACTAAATTGCCATCTTGTTTTCGATAAATTGGTGTTTTATTCACCTAGCTAATAAATATACCTAGCAACTCAAGCAATTATGTTATGGAAACGAAAACAAACTGAGGCACCACAATACTTAAATACATTCATAAATACAGGCACCAGACCATATAATATTTTAAATTAAAGAACGAGAATTCTGCTACGTTTTAACTATCGAATCTAAACTTTTGAATCAAGTTCCTTCAATCTGTGACGACCTCCGTAGCCAAGAGGCGTGCGGGCCTGACTTTGGCGAACACCATCTCTGAAGTTCCGGGTTCGATCCCCGGTCGGGTCAATATGGGAAACGAACTTTTCTATATTGTCTCGGGTCTGAGTGTTGTGGTACCGTCGTTGTTTCTGATGTCTGTAACACAAGTGCTTAAGCTACTTACCACAGAATCAGAGCAATGTATGTGATGTTGTCCAATATTAATTTTTATTTATTTATTTATTTATCTGTTGTATCTTAGCTAGAATTTATTTCAAATATTACGGTATCAAAAATTTTGCTTCGCAAAGAACACTAAAAACGCAGCGGCACTGCCCATTAATCTCTCCCGTGTGTCGCCGCGATTGTCGCAGACATTTCGACTTTGTCGCGCCACTAAATCATATGCAGCGTGCGCGTGAGATGCCTGATTTATGCGTGACTCGATGGTTTGTTGCGCTTCTGCACCTAAATTGGAATTTCCCGTTTACTGTAGTTTCGCGTTAAAAGTGGACCGACTACGTTAGCTATTGGGACTCAGCCAATCCTTTAACTCGTTATGTGTCAAGAATGACTATCTGTTTTTTTTTTTTATATTGCACTTCAAGATTGACCTCACCCCACCTGATGTTAAGTGGTAATGAGGTCCTAGCTTAAGGGTGACAAGTACAGCATAATAAATCTGTTACTGGACTTGTCGCCCTTACCTTGAAGGCTTGACCCCTGCTACTGATGTAGCACCCCCAAGGAGCTCTGGAAACCTTACTCACACGCAGGAACACAACAACACAGAAGTGATTGTTATTTGGCTGCGGTCTTCTGTAAGGCGGAGGTATTTCACCAGTCGGGCTGCTCCAGTTCGAGCGATAAATCGCTATGCCCTACCTCTCTTAAAAACCTCCTGTTGGTTTTACTCCAACAGACTACGAGTTGTTAATACCGTTACATAAACTTCCACTTCTTCAACTTTAGTTTACTTTCCATACCAGCTGACATCAGTCGTCAGTCGGTCGTTTTTAGCTTACGCCTCGTATAATTTATTACTATCCGTAACGATTAGTTCTAATCGTTTTTCAAATATTGGGACCGGAAATAATATAGACTTTAAAAAAAAATTAACAACACCACACACATTGCTCTGATTTTGTGGTAAGTAAAAAAAATACAAACTATGACATTACCCCAACACCCAGACAGGAAACAATAAAGAAAACGAAGTTTTCGAAACGAAGAGACGTCATGGATGGCGCATTGCCAAAGTCAGTTTTAGTCGCCTCTCGGCTATGAGGTCGTTAAGTGTTAGACCCGAAACAATATAGGAAAATTCGTTTCCCATATTGACCCGACCGGGGATCGAACCCGGAACCTCAGAGATAGCGCGACGCCAAAGTCCGGCCCACTTACCTCTCGGTTACGGAGGTCGTCAAAAACAATGACGGTACCTACCACAACAATCACACCCGAGACAATATAAAAAGCTTCTCTTCGATATTGACTCGAAAAGGAATCGAACCCGGGACTTCAAATGGCGCGACACCTAACTCCGGCTCGCTTGCCGCTGAGCTATGGAACTCTTCAAGTCGCATATAATTCTCAATGACTACAAAACACGAATACCAACGCAAAAAAACAACACCAGTCTCACCTTTGATTTCTCCGTAATCCCATAAAAAGGCACTCGTAATTCCCAATCTTTACAACTTCCGTCATCGCATTCCTTTGCATTACAAAAGCCATTGAAAAAAACCCCATAATAGGAGCACAATTAAAATATTTGGCTAATCCGCAGGTTGGAACGTGGGGAGGGTTTTGGCCCGTATTTTTCGCTTATTTATAAGGCGTGATTCGTTGTTGGTTTAACAAAAAGTTGTTTCTTTATGAATCGCTTAAAAAATATATTGGTTGGTCAAACAATGTTCAGAGTTTTTATGGGATGTAATTTCGTCACGAGAGCGTTTTAATTCGTACAATTATTTTTTTAATTTAGTTAAAAACATATTAAGAGCAGTTATTACTTATTAATTTTTTTTAGATTAAACTACATGAAACTTTTCACCTTAAACATTTAAAAGAAACAGAAAAATTGTATCTCCCCTTGCTTTCTCTTTTGTTTGTTTACAATATTTAAAGGTCAGTGCGGCGCAAAGCACTATAAAAATTGAGTATTCACCTTATTTGCAACCAGTAAGTATGCCCCGGGAGCCAATAAATGGGAAGTTGACACTATATTCAAATTCAATTTTTTATTTTTTATAGTACTTCACGCCGTACTAGCAAACTTTAAATATTAGAAACAGAAAATTTGTATCTCCCCTTGCGGTGCGGGAATCGACCCCACGACCTTCAAGTATTGCGCGTGCTGCTCTTCCAACTGAGCTAACCGTAAGTTATAGGTCGTGAAGGTCGTGGATTCGATTCCCGAACCGAAAGGGGAGATAACATTTTTCTGTTTCTAATATTCAAATTACTTAAAGCTGGTATTAATACCGTTAACTTTATGTTGCATCGGTTATATTGATTAAAATGTTATTTAAAAATTCTCGTAAAATGCACCCCACGTTTTTACTCTGAAATGAATCATTTGTAATCGAACATTACTTTCTACTTTTTAGTTCGGTTTGCTACAAAAGCACTGTTTTTAGTTGTTTTTTAACTATTATTCATTTTTATTTATTGTTTTTATGAATATAGTTAATTTAATTTAATTTTTTTTCATCAATTTACTGTATTTTCATCGGTTCTTGAGACGTATGCAATGTTTCAAGTTCAGATCAGACGTATGGAAACCCGTAAAAAACTTGCTCAAAGATTCCGTTGCACACTTAGCTACAACCCAAACTTATAAAGCGTTGTTTAAAAAAACATCATGTCACAACCATTACACATAAACACATCTTCGTTTATTTATGTAATGTCGTGATCCAAAGCCCTACCCCCATTCTATCTTCACACGAAATCCTACTCAGTACAAATGAATAGCTGAATGGGCCAATATTCTGATGGGCCATGGGTTCTGCTAAGCCACCATCTTGACGTTCCATGCATTGAGTGTAAAGCCCAAGCTTATGGAGTTGGTAAAATATAGGATTTAGTATGGATATTCACCTAGACACTCGCTTTGTAGGGCACGGTAATGAATAGGTACTGTACGCCTGCGTAAACGGAAACGAATTAACAAAATGTTCATTTTTGAAGATCGAAATTTCGGAAAATTTAGTTTTTGGTTTGCATAAATAAAACTTGGATTTTAGGAAACGCTTTATTCGTATAATTAGTGTTTCTTGCTATTCGTCATCGGAACCGACATAATCTTATTGGTAGTAAGTCTACTGGGATGTATTGTGGTGGTCCTGGCTGAGCCAAGTTTTCCACAGCACCATCATTAAAAGGCGATGGAGTCTAACCGGGGGATTTTAGTGGGTAGTCTCTGCCTTTCGTCATCTTCCTTCAGATGGCGGTACGGTTCGCAAAGAATTTCCCCCCGAAATAAAAAAGGCCTACTGGGATATGTGAGATTGGTCCGGTTATTTTGATATTTTAAAGACACTGATATATAGTTATAGTTCGCTAACGTGGCGTCATTAAAGATTCTGTGGTAAGTATCTTAAGAACTTATGTCACAGAAATCAGAAACAACGAAGGTATCACAACACTCAGGCTCGAGATAATATAGAGAAGTTCGATTCCCCGACTGGGATTGAACCCGGCGCCTCAGAGACGGCGCGACGCCAAAGTCCTGCCCGCTTGCCTCTCGGCTACGGCGGTCGTACGAAGTATGTGGTGTTGTCCAACATTATTTTTACATGTGAATTAAGTATACTATAGTGAGCTGTCAAATAAAACATCGTCTCACCATGTTTGTCACACAAAAATGTTGTAATGGATAACCTCAAGGTTAAAATCTCCAAAAAACTCTCACAATTTCATCCAAGTTTGTTAGCAAGTCTACAACTTAATAGGAATCCAATCCAATTAATTATTTCTGCATTCAACACTTTCCACTAACTTGAACATGCATAGCTCTAAACATATACTAACACGACTATTAGGTACAGTCGAAAACACGTCAAACTACAGTTTGTAGTTTATATCATCCTTATATAGTGTGATTAAGAACGAATATGGAACTGGAAGTGTTTACCTTAAATCTGTTGACTGTGCATCTTCGTACAAAAGTGATAGCAACACCGAATAAATTACAAGATAAGCTAATTTTATTACGTTTTGAGACCGTAGGCGTCAAACGTCGCCTACACGGAAATAAATTATAGCTACAACTTAATATAGACGATAGGTTACTATACTCTGAGATATAAATTTTATGACACTTCTGACTTTTAGTATTGACATAGTAAATTTTTTGAAGTTTTATTTTGTGCTTGGGTGGGCATTCGATGGATGATCTATGGAGCCACGAAGATTGAAAGTGTGTTTTTACATAATAGTGTGATTTATTTGTGATGTATGTTGTTGCTTGTGGGGATATTGTGTATGATAGATGAGGGACGTAGTTCATGGAAAGCGTGAAAGAAAAAGATTCGTTGGAGGTTAATGGAAACACTGATAGTGATCCCATTTATTGCTGTTTGATTGATCTTAAGCTAATTTTAGTATGTTTTGATGTGGAAGTGAGTATCAGTCGATATTAGTGATATATTGGACAACATCACATACACAGCTCTAACTCTGTGAAATGTAGCTAAAGCACAAGTGTTACAGAAATCAGAAATAAAGACGGTAACACAACACCCAGATCCGAGACAATATATAAAAGTTCACTTTTAATATTGACCAGATCAGGTCATCTCTGAGATCGTGGGTTCGAATCCTAGTAACACAAGTATAATTACATTACTTACTTAAGAATTATATGATGTAGCCCAATTTTTATTTTTATTTTATATGCACTTCGTAGGTTCCAGGATTGGAACCTAGTACACTGAGACGATAACTTTGTGATTAAACTACTGGACCATTAAGGTATCCTGTCTTATATATTATCTTAAAAATCCAGCAATAAAAATTACGAACACACTTAAAGTACAATGGGTCCGAAAGTAATGAAATCAAAAAAGACATAACAGATACCTGAAAAGTGGTACAGCCCTATTTACTTTCCTAGCCAAAAATACTAAAAGCATATTAAACTCGAAAACTACTTGCATCACATATCACAAAGTGCTTTAAGCGTTACGACGCCATTAACCGACGATGTGTAACAGACTCCTTTAAAATAGGAAATATCGCATACCACAATTTATTAAAACACAGTACGGAAGCCGAAAAGTGACCAAATGGAAAAAAGTAAACATTAATTCAAGAAATCACTTGTGAACGAGGAAGTAGACGTATATCTACTTGTGATGACAAATTAAACGGTCTCTACAGAATTCTAGAAAGGTTTTAGAGCACTGAACCTCCATATTTTATTGTGAAATAATGTCAATTCTCACACCACAGATTAGGTTTTCAAACTTTTTGTGTTGATTTCGGAGTGTTTTCTCTTAAATACTATATACTTTTAACGTAAAGGAGTATGACATGGAATTAAAATAACTAAGAAATTAATATAATTACATTTTCGCCTTGATTCTTATCGCCGTGCCTTCATTACCGTAGCTTTTTTTTTATATTACACTTCAAGATTGACCTCATCCCATCTGATGTTAATTGGTAATGAGGTCCTAGCTTAAGGGCGACAAGAACAGCATAATAAATCTGTTACTGGACTTGTCGCCCTTACCTTGAAGGCTTAACCCCTGCTACTAATGTAGCACCCCCCAACAGCACTGGAAACCTTATTCACACGCAGGAACACAACAACACAGAAGTGATTGTTATTGTAAGGTGGAGGTATTTCACCAGTCGGGCTGCTCAAGTTCGAGCGATAAATCGCTATGCCCTACCTCTCTTATCGCTATGCCCTACCTCTCTTAGCTTAAATTTGCTATGGCAATAAAAAAACGAAAGTAACTGAGTCTTTTCTCTTACGCACTGCTAAGGAGTGGAATCACCTTGCACCTGCATTTGCGTACAAGTATGAACTTTAAAACAAGAGTGAACAGGCTACTACTGACCCAGCAAGCTTCAGTCTCAGCCTCGTTATCATTTTTTTTTATATTGCACTTCAAGATTGACCTCATCCCACCTGGTGTTAAGTGGTAATGAGTTCCTAGCTTAAAATCAGGTGAGATAGAAACTAATCGCTGGTCAGTTCTACATAAAAAAAAAATTAAAAGCCACGGAAATGAATTCCTCTTGAAATTCACCCTAACGTTCTGTTACATCCCTAGTTATTTTATTTTTATTTATTTAAAAACTTTATTGCACAAAATAAAAAGTACAAAAGGCGGACTTAATGCTAGAAGCATTCTCTACCAGTCAACCGTTGGGTCATGCAGATAGTTCGTTTATGGGTGCGGTAACAGTGAAAATGTGAGTATAGATTACAACAAAAAAAAAATAATAATAATTAATAGCTTTATTAATAGTTACTAAGCAAATACCGCTTACTCAATATTTCACTTCATGTTCTAGTATTTTCCACTGACTCTGCATTTTAACTTCCAATTCGATTTTGTTACTTATTTTCTACTTCAGTTAGATTCTGTACCTCGCGGCAAGCGGTAGACCATAGGAAATTCGGGAAGTCCGTGTGTGTGTGTGTGAAATCGAACAATAAATTAAGTGTTCATTTAAAAGTGTTTTTTTTTAAAAGACAAACAGGATTAGCCGTCTAACAGTTCGTTCAGCTTCCGGACTCAAGTAATTTTATGTAGTGATCGAATGCTCCTTTAAAATAGGTAATATAGCATAAACACGATTTTGTGCGAAACGTGCTAAAATGGCCGCCGGGAGATTTATAACACGCTTTACGGTTGCCGAAGAGCTTAAATGTAGTCGTTTAGGGCGTGGTGAAAAAAGTATTGCGGAAATTAGAGTTGCGAGTTTGTGTATCAGGTTCCGTACATGAGAAAACGTGAAAGTTTGTTATTTTGCCAATGTATGTTTGTTACTCTTTTACGCAAAAATTGCTGAATGGATTTGAATTAAATTTGGTAGCAAGAGAGATAACTTACCAGATTGAGATATAAAATACTTTGTATGCCCAATAAATGCGGATAAAGTCGCAGGAATCTAGTGGTCAACAAAAGTGTTAAAATACAGACAAACATGGAGGCCTATCGATGTGTCAGTTTTGGAACTTCGTTAAGGTTTCGACTAGTCTAAAAAATACTCTTATGATTATTTATTTATATAATAAAATGTATTACAAAAATACAGCAGGTGGGTTTAATGCTAATATATTTCTCTATATCAACCTTCGGATCATACAGAGAGTTATGATTTAATATGCGGTCAACTTATAGAAAGACAGACCAATAAATTTGCAAATAATGCAATTCTGGCTTCAATGTGCCAACATTTTTATTTTATTTTTTATATTTCACTCCAAGATTGACCTCATCCCACCTGATGTTAAGAGGTAATGAGGTCCTAGCTTAAGATTAACAAGAACAGCATAATACATCTGTTACTGGACTTGTCGCCCTTACCTTGAAGGCTTGACCCCTGCTACTAATGTAGCACCCCCCAGGAAACCTTACTCACACGCAGGAACACAACAACACAGAAGTACTTGGCTGCGGTCTTCTGTAAGGTGGAGGTGTTTCACCAGTCGGGCTGCTTCAGTTCGAGTGATAAATCACTATGCCCTACCTCTCTTAAAATATTATTAATAAATATTATTCTTATTTACTATTTTTTCCAATAGGGGAAGAGATTTTGTTTCTTTTTTATATTCAATTTTTCCAATGCGGCGTGTTTCACAATACAATTAAATCGAATAAATCAAGTTTAAACATGTAATTGGTGTTTTGATATTCATTACCGGACCCCAAAATGGCTTTGTCGCGAAGTTAAGAAGCTATTTGATCTCGGCGGCTAATTTAGACGGTGGTTTAACTCCAAGAATCCGAGCCGTTTGCGGTTCGTAAAGTTAATGATTTATTTCCGTATCGACCTTTAGGTATGATGACGTCATAATTGAATTACTATGGATTGTAGAAGAGTATTTAAAATCGCCATACTTTTATAGATTTTGTCGTAAAAGGTTAGTAAATTAAAACATTGGATATCACATGCATTGCTCTGATTTTGTGGTATGTAGCTAAAGCACTTGTGTTACGTAAATCAGAAACGATGATGGCACCACAACACCCAGACTCGAGATAATATAGAAAAGTTCGTTTCCGATTGATTCGACCGCTGATCGAACCTGAGACCTCAAAGATGGCGCGACGCCAAAGCCCGGCCCGCTCGCCTCTCGGCTCTGTCTGAGAAGATTTCTCGATAGAACAGGGTTTTTTTTTTACTTCTATAAGGTTTTTAATGATATTTTGTTTTTATGTGAGACTAGCTTATGCCGCAACTTCGTTCGCGTTATTTGGGACTAAAAATGTACATCTAACATCTCATCTCTTTTCCAGAACTAGGGGTAGGAACCATTCATCAACGATATCTTCAAATTATTTTATGATACATATATTTACTCGAATTATGTATTGCATAGCAAACTTATATCCCTTTGGTGGTGTAACGTAACAATAAACAAATAGCATTAGATTAGTAACCTTGTCAAAACTTCGCCAACTAAATCATTCCTGTCGTGTCGTAGTGACGTCACGCATCTGACAGAGTGACGTCGCCTCACACCTCAACATGGCGGCAGATTAGACACACAGCCTGCGGTTTTACTTAAATCAACTTTGAAAGTTATCAAAGTTGAAGCTTCCGGCTGTGGCATTTTCGTTTTCTTGCTTCAAGATATTGTTTGGAGGTGGGTATTTTGGAGAAAGTGACTTTCCCTGTACATAATTCTTTCATTTATCACTATTTCCTCAACCAAAAGGTAGTTTGAAAGAGATCGTTTGCACTAGCAATCAGTAGATAAGACGGCCTAAATTGTACAATATTTTGTCTGTAAAACCAATTTCTGTAAAGTTTCGTATCATACAGTATGTCTATCTATGTATGTATTTCTATGTAATGAATATATTGGTACCAAATATAGTTAAGTTCATATAATCTCCCACTCATTCTGTAAAATTGCATACCCAATATGGGTAACTGTTGAAACTTTTGACTGCTAATGTAACACCATATGTAAACACAGTTTTTGCAATAAATGATTTTGAAATTTGAATTTTGAATATCTGTTTCTCTATTTCGTACCGTCCATTACAAATATCCTTTACGACCATAATTAATGAGCCTGGTTAGTACATATCGTCGCTGCGCGTGCAAAACCACGTATGAAAACACTTCGTAAATACCGCGTATCGGGTTTCGTACGATTCCGATTAGGAGATGAAAAGACCTGGATAATTTATTAGTAACTAGCTGTGCCCGCGACTTCGTTCGCGTGGACTACATCCTTTCATGGTCGGTTTTACCCCTTTCTCCCCTAATATTCGAAACAAAGTAGTCTATATTTTAATCCAAGTTTCGAGCTATATTTGTGCCAAATTTCATATCTCTAACTTTAAAAATAAACATTTTTCCATATAAACTTCCAGTTGTATTACCCCCCTCCCCCCCTTATTTTCTAATAAAAAGTACCCTATGTCCGTTCTTGAGATTCAACGTATACCTATACCAAATTTCATCAAATCAAAATCGGTTAAGAGGTTTAAGCAGGAAAGCGTAACAGACACACAGACAGACAGAGTTACTTTCGCATTTATAAAATTAGTAGGGATTTGACTATAATATGGGCCCAACTGTGTAGTGACTTACTTTATCTGAATATAACTTAAATTGGTCCATAAGTCGTTTAGAGGACGCGCCTATTGGAGTAACATTGTATGAACATACTGCTATTCCGCGGCTTTCCACGCGGACGCCTTTGTTATAGACGGATAATAAATAGCAAGAGACGTGTATCCAGCACACCCAGACCCAAACAAATATGGAAATGCTAGTTTAATCTATGTGATGTCTTGATGTGACCACATTTTGTATCATTACGTCCTCCTTTGTAATGTTTGAGTCAGCAACGCGAATTACACGCAAATGCTCCCGTTGAGGAAGTATCTTAATTCAAAGCCTATTTCTAAGACCACAAGACAAGTGAAAATGACATTTTGAAATGACATTACAGAATGTTTGACATCCATGTTTGTGACGTCAGAGTGACAAGAGAGAGGAACTCGCGTTGCTACGTAATAATTAATTTGAGTAATGTATATGTTTAATAATTAACCTCAAGGTACACCATCGTTGATTGTCTAGTAACAATGATAGAAAATTGTTGTGTTATATATGTGGGATGTGAGATAGGGGATGTATCTGAACTAATGAACAAAAAAACATAAAAGCATTTTTAATGCTTGAAAATGGCACCACAAAAAGTAAGGCACGGTGGGCGTGGCTTATAAAAGTGAGCTAGCACTGGTACGAATATCGTTACCATGGACGCTGCGAGTCATAGGACCAATCACAGTGCGTGTTCCATCCCATTCTATGAGATGACGTAACTAACCACCATTATAACGAACGTCTTTTATCGACCTAAACATCTTTTTTTTTTCAAATGTTGATTATTATTAGTACATATATTGCGTATCTATTGCTTGAGTGCTTTACATTTGTGTTTTTGGTGCCAATATTCGATTTAAGTAGACGAATATTGGATAGTAATAGTAGAGAAGATAGTATGACGGAAATTCTTCCATGTTTTTTTGTTGTGCATTTGCGATGACTGTACGTATGAATATTCGGATGGAGAGAATGACAGTTAGATTGGAACTACGAACTACGACAATGTAGGGACGTAGTAATTATTTAATTTTATTTGGCTAATATTTTGCACCCCTAGATGAAAACTCAAGGAACTCAAAATATATTTTTTTGGATATGACGGAAAATTGTTTCAAAAATATATAATAGCACTGGTTTTAAATGTCTGAAGAGGCATTCCCGAGGATAATATGTTCTTTAGCTTTTTAGACTAGCCTTTTGGGAGTTTATTTTACTTTAGACGTTCGAGACAGGATTCCTTAAATGGCACTTTCTCTAAATGCATAATTTTTGAGATACTGGAGTTTTCATCTAGACGTGCGATATATCATTATCATCTAGAGGTCGTGTCAGTCAATTGTTTAACAGACACAGTATACTAAAGTATTATCAAATAATCCAGAATACTGCCTTTTTGACTCAGTTTTTCGTAAACTACCGGCTTCACTCTTTTGATAAACAGCAACTCCCAAATGAAATGTGTGCCCCATCCATAATATTTACCGGGATCTTATATGCAATATCTCAGAAACTTCCCCACCGATTTGCTATAACTTACCCAATGTTATACACTCCCTTTTATGTGAGGGGTTAAATGGGGGATGTTATTCGCTAAGAAAATGGAATGCGATTTATGTTTGTTGGCACGACATTGTGTTGGAAATATTGTATTCTTTTAACGCATGGGAGAAAATAGAATTCAAGATGGAAACTGCGAATTTGGTAAGTTGTAAATGTCTGAATGGGGGCCGTCCTACGCTATGTTTTAAATACTAATGCCCGATTACGTTCCGAAAAACGAATCGTTCTAGTTGCAGTTAGTAATGAATAATACGAGGAGCAAGCTAAAAATGACTGACGGACGACTGATGACAGCTGGTATGGAAAGTAAATTTGAAATTAGAATTAACGACTCGTAGAAAAACGGATAGGCATTTTTGACATATTACGAATCGTAAAATATTGGAACCGGGCATTAGCCGTCATTCTATAGACTATCTGCCATACCGGTCAAAATATCTACGAGGACAGCGCTATCATTTTCTTTAAGTATGGCAAAAATAATGAAAGCCCTTATATATTTTGTATAGTTTTTATAATTATTCAAGTATTCGTTTAAATGAAAAAAAAAAATACAACGATTTTAGTAAATATGTAATATATAATGTGTGTAAGAGTGACAAACTTAAGAGAGGTAGGGCATAGCGATTTATCACTCGAACTGGAGCAGCCAGACTGGTGAAATACCTCCACCTTACAGAAGACTGCAGCCTAATAACAATAACTTCTGTGTTGTTGTGTTCCTGCGTGTGAGTAAGGTTTCCAGAGCTCCTTGGGGGTGCTACATTAGTAGCAGGGGTCAAGCCTTCAAGGTAAGGGCGACAAGTCCAGTAACATATTTATTATGCTGTACTTGTCACCCTTAAGCTTGGATCTCATTACCATTTAACATCAAGTGGGATGAGGTCAATCTTGAAGTGCAATAAAAAAAAAAGTTCAAATAATCATTAAAAGAAACTTTCGCGTTTTTAATACCTATTTACATATTAGAAAGATTAAAACACAGTCAATTTTTCTATATTGTCTCGGGTCTGGTTGTTGTGGTACAGTCATTGTATTTGATATCTGTAACACAAGTGTTTCTACTTTCCACTAATCTGAGTACATACGTGATGTTGTCCAATATCTATTTTATATCGATAAAACTACAATTATTTAACATGTACTCGTTCAGTCGCTTCGCTTAATAACATTGTTATAACTCGCATTAAAGTTTGCGTGCTGAAAACAATTTTAATATCAAATTCTTGCATACGACAAAAAGGATAGAACAGAAATTGAAATTTCGCTTTATTTCCCTAAGGTAAACGTTTTCATCAAATTTAGTCTCTAGTCACGCTTTCAAGTAATTAATAATGTACTGTCATGTTTACTTAATGCTCATCATCTTTTGATGTAATCCTTCTAATATTTTAAACGCGATAGTTAATAATAAATATGTAAATGTATGTTTGTTAATCTTTCACGCAATAACTTTAAATAGAATTGGATTAATTTTATACAAAGATAGGTGTCTAAGTTTATATCGTTTATATCATTTATTTACTAGTTTATTACCAATCTCTCCACAATAGATGGCGTTGTACGGGATTACCTCGCGCAAGCGTTGTGTTTCCGTGAATAGGTATAAGGCCATAGTAATAATGTAGTTCGCACCGGACGCCGATAGATGCCGGTGTTCGTAGTTACATCGCGATGGTGTTTGGTTTTTCGGATTGTATATAGTCTCAAACTTTTATAGTATTCTAAAGCCTACCGCTCCCCCGCAAGCCCGGTGAAGATGAAAAGGCCATCTGCGGCCATCATCTATAGTCAGTTAGGAAAAAAAAAAAGCAATTAATCTCTCTTTCGTTTTTCGAGTTCAAGCTACTTGATGGTTTCATTTCAACCTAGTAGTTAATTTGATCAGTATCATACAATAGGTCAACTTATACGATACCTTTGCTCTCGAAATTATGTGATCAAAGACGCGGTCAAGAGCTGATAAATAAATAAATATGCTACAAGCAATCAATCTCAAAAATTGATACACATTTTGTGTTAGTCACAAATAATTCGCATACCAATTTTTAGCTTTCTGCCACTAAAATTACAAAATGCTCAATACCTACTTGAAGGAAAGTGGGAAGGGTTAAAATGAGACAAAAAGTAGCCTATGCCACTCACCATCCCTTCAACTACCTCCGCTTAAAAAATCACGTCAATTCTATGCTTGGTTTTGCCGTGAATGACGCACAAACAGACACGTATGCACTTTCCCATTTATGTTATCCCTACTAGTCCCTACTAATATTATAAATGCGAAAGTAACTCTGTCTGTCTGTCTGTCTGTCCGTCTGTTACGCTTTCCCGCTTAAACCGCTCAACCGATTTTGATGAAATTTGGCATAGGTATACGTTGAACCTCAAGAACGGACATAGGCTACTTTTTGTTAGAAAGTAAGGGGGGGGGGGGGTAATGCCACCTTTGAAAGTTTATATGGGAAAATGTTTATTTTTTAAGTTAGATATGAAAGTTGGCACAAATATAGCTCTATTAAAATATAGACTACTTTTTGTTTCGAATATTAGGGGAGATAGGGGCAAAACCGACCATGAAAGGATGAAGTCCACGCGAACGAAGTCGCGGGCACAGCTAGTTACTTATGTATTACATTTGCACAATATTGACATATTATAAGAGTTAAAAGCCTCAGCTTATTCATGCTATCTTTACTTCTGTATATGGTTGCGTACCCAAAAGATAGAATGGGACGCTACTACAAAGACTTCGTTTTCTGTCCGTCCGTCTGTCTGTTACCAAGCTGTACCTCAAGAACCGCGATATACATAATTAGTCTGCTCTTCCAACTGAGCTAACCGCAAGTTATCGTGGGCGATGAATTTTCCTGTTGTTGCCTGTTAGCCTACGGGAGTGCCCTTTGCCGAATATGTTTGAATATCGTGGGTTCAAACTCAAACTCAAACTCTAATATTTCTTTATTCAAGTAGGTTACATATAACACTTTTGAATCGTCATTGAATACAATGCAAAGTGATTCTACTCGTTCGAACCCCACACCGCAAAGGGAGATTTTCTGTTTCTTTAAACTATAGTATAACAGTATAAATAAATCTTTATACATTTCAAAATAATGTTGGCTCTGTCCCCAGCAAGTATAATTGTATTCGTGTTGAACAAAACTTACACTGTAAACTCTTATATCACAAAGTTCGAACTTAAAATATAAAGTTTCCAACCAATACATCCTGCCTGTCACGAGTTACTGTGCCAAGCCGCACAGTCCGATTGAAGACAGTGAAGCAGTTCAAAATTATCTTAAAGATGCTTAAGAATAAGAGTGCTTTTTACATCTTCCCAGGAAAGTCATTAATAATTTAAGATATTCTCTTTGTTTCTAGTTGGTATGATAAACACAAGCAATTTAAAAATATTGATGCCAACAAAGATGACTTTATGTTGCATCAGTCATATTTTTTTTTGCAAATCGCTACTTAATATAAAACATTCACTGGCTATCTCTCCCTGTGTAAGCCTAGATATTTAAAACTACACAACGAATTTTAATGCGGTTTTTAATAGATAGTGATTATATAAGAGAAAAGTTTATACGTAAATAATACATGTTATATCACAGTAAAGCCTCAAAATTATAGGTAACTACATAGCAGCTGTGCGTATCCATTCACTGAGCCATTAAATAAACAGTGTTTGTGACGTCAGACTTTTGTATCTCCATAGGAAATATATGAAAAAATCGTGACGTGACATGTGTGAAAAGTACTCTCGCTCACTAGGCAGTCATCATCCCCATAAATTTACATTTAAATGCACTAATTTTTGTACAGTCAAAAGCACGGCAGAATACACTTTTTGAAAGTAGTAGCCTTTATATCGCCAGTATAAGAACTAATATTGCACTGCAATTGTTTACTTTGATGTGATGTCGTCCGTACAACATAAGGCAGTCATCTTTTTAAAATGTATTAAATAAAATGTATTTGTTATAGTTAACCAATGTTTTTTTATTTAAGTTAATTACGTTTAGAGAACGCACGAACAACGTCGAGCTGTTATTTAACAGCTCGACGTTAAATACTAAGCCTGTCCTGTGCAGAAAGCTAACGTCAAAAAATAAATAAATTATTCTGTAGAGTATATGTAAAATATGAATGTGTATGTGATGATGATTGGTAGGCTACATCCGGACTTTCAGAATATCTTCCGTCTCATCGTATAAAAGCCCAAGCAGTGTCTTAGGAAGTAAAACTTTTAATTCACGGACAGTTTAGTGTCTAAGATTGAGTTTGATAAATTAATATATAGTAGACATAAGGGAACAGGTGTTACTATACTGTTCATCACTTCACTGTGTGACGCGGACACCGATAGCTTAGTTCAGTAATCCAATTCAAAGTCGCTGAGGTATCGCTGCGGGCAAGTTTCATTGAATAATAAAATCTGCAATGAGATTAGACTGAGAGGGAAGATTATTGAAAGAAATTATAGAGAGTTCCGGTGTAGTGCTTTGAACGAAAACGAATTACGGCGTGCTCTTAGCGCGGAAGTGCTGCTGCAGCTTGGTTACTTTGTAATATAAATATATAAAAGGAGAAACCGACTGACTGACTGACATATCAACGCACAGCCTAAACGGCTAAACGTAAGCACTTAAAATTTGCAAGGGACGTAGCTTAGGTACCGTAGAGGTGCACTAAGAAAGGAATTCCCGAAATTCCTACGGAAACGGGAATTAGTGGGAAAATCCTTTCGTATAAAAAATCTATACCGCTTAAGTTAGACTCTTGAAATTTGGCATGCAGGTTACCTTAGTAAACTTAAAGCTTAGTTGCGAGAGGATATTGCAAAAATTTCACGGGAATGGGAGTTAGCGGGAAAAAACTGGAAAGACCCTGTAGTCCACGCGAACGTAGCCGCGGACACAGCTAGTCTATATATGTAGTGGAATGGGAAATGAAAGAAGCAAAATAGTGATTAAGCCAAATATATTTACCAAATTAAATTTAAATAATCCTTTACATACGTCGTCTTCCGTCGTTCGTCGTTCAAATCTAAACTTACATTCTCACCATTCGGGTATTCATACGTACAGGCATCGCACATGCACTACGTTTGGATAAATCCGCTATCCCACATACATAGAAATAAAAAAAAAATATTTTGATTTTTGTTTGAAAGATGAATAAGTCGAGAGTGTTCTTAGGTATGTTTGATAAAAATCGATCCAAGATGGCCGCCGTCACAAAATTATGGATTGCATATTTTAACACAACTTCCACAATATGGGTATCTTAAAAAAGGGCTTGACTAGCAGAATATAATCATAATAACAAATTTCAAATCCAAGATGGCCGCCGCCAGACGGATTTCATCATTTTTTTCGTCGCAGCTCCCTCAATATAGGTATTTAAGAAAAGGGCTGTTGTTAATAGTGTCCCATTGCATTAAATCTACCAACATTACACATATGTCTGCAGTAAACAGACAGAAATTCGTACAATAAGTCGACTAGACGACCTCACTACGGCAAACGGTCACCTATTCAGCCGAGCTGACTCATTCGGCAAATGCGAAACTTACGGGACACCGTTCGTACCAGGCCCGTTTGCTGTATTAGATTACTAGCTGGGCTCGCGACTTCGTTCGCGTGGACTACATACTTTCATACCACCATCTTCCTTAATATTGGAAACAAAAAGTAGTTCATAACTTAATTCATGTGTCGAACTACATTTGTGCCTCTTTCATATCTCAAACTTAAAAATTTTATATACTTTCAAGGGTGGTTTACCTCATCCCCCTTATTTTCAAATCAAAAAGTAGCCTATGTCCATTCAAGAGGTTCCACGTATACCTATACCAAAATTTGATCAAAATCGGTTCAATACTTTAGGCGTGAAAGCCGGAAAGAAAAACAGACAGACAGACAGAGTTACTTTCGCATTTATAATATTGCAGGGTGCTCAACTAACAGTGGAGCATGTAATATATCGAAAATAATTGCGAATTAAAAAACATTATTAGTTCATTGTAAAAATGACTATTTTTGCTTTTTTTTTAAATAAACCGGTCCGATTGAAACTGGAGTTTTTACTAGCTACAAATAATTACGATAATCAAGAATAAAAATTAATGCTTATTAAACATAAGCACATAGGAAGTATGAAGTTTCGAGAGTTCAATACTATTTTGGCGTTACAATCTTTCAAACCAAGACCCTACTATACCTATCAAATTATTAGTCCTACTATACCTATCAAATTATTAGTTTATGTTTTTATATTGCTATATTGTGCACCTTACAGCATCCAAAAACTAGTCATATATACAGTGTAACGTCATATTTTTCTTAGTATTCCTGTCACATAACCAAAATCTTTAATCTGGTCTTACTTAATTCAAAATTATAATCAAAGACTATCAAAGAAAAAAAGATGTTAGTTTTTTTATTTGACAAATACCACAAATTTTATCTAGTTCAAATTTATACGAAGAAAAACTACGAGACTCACTTAAAATGTCCAAATACGCTCCCGTGAATTTTCACCTGCAGATAAAATCTTTGCGGCAAAAGAAGCTTTTTATTGAATCAGTAACTTTCTTGCTTTGAACGAATCGACTAAGCTAACTTGTACAACAAAAGCGCATTCTACTAAGAACCTTATGGACTGGAAATAAGACCGGTAATAGTTAAGACCTGTTCACACTGCTACTATTTTCTTTGGTGTATAAATATGGAACACTTCCAGAAAGGTATTTTGTGATGACTCAGATAATGGACATACTTATAAAAGCGTAAGAAATAATAATAAGAAACAATTATTATATTGATTGCGCATTGTTTTCCTATATTGTCTCGGGTCTGGGTGATGTGGTACCGTCGTTGTTTCTGATTTCTGTAACACAAGTGCTTTAGCTACTTACCACAGAATCAGAGCAATGTATGTGATGTTGTCTAATATTTATTTATTTATAGCTTGCCTAAATTAATTATACTGAAACCTAGACTAAAGAATATCCAAACAACTTAAGAAGCTCGACTAATGCTTAAAATAAAAATCATCGCTTTTCACATTAGTCGTCTAATATTAAACCTTATTTTAACTTGATCTAAGGTTTTATTAACTAAACCGAAATTGTTCATAGAGCTTAACGACGAACTTTAAATATTTTTTAGAAACAGAAAAAAACGAGTTTTAAATTAGTTTCTAAACTTATACGGTAGAAGGCACTTACTGGAGGCTAAGACGTTAATACAAAAGAACATTTCATTCATCGCCTGCAATATGATGCGGTTAGTTCAGTTGGAAGAGCAGCATGCGTGATACGTGATGGTCGTGGGTTTAAATCACACACCGTAAAGGGAGATGAAAATTTTCTGTCTCTTTATAATATTTAAAACCGTTTTTTCACTGTTCTGTTCAAAACTACAAACACAGGCTTAAGACAATTTCAGAAATTGGTTCATAAATTGACTTGCCGAGACTCGAACCTGGGATATTTTGCGCGTCTATGTTTGTATCGTTCGTTGAAGTTAAATGGATCTTAAAAGTCATAAGCATAGTTTTTAACAAATTTCAAATATACAGAAACCTCAAGTTGACACCTACATTTTCTTCCCAAATAAATAAATAAATAAATAAATAAATATTAAATGTATTAAGAAAGGTAGGGCATAGCGATTTATCGCTCGAACTGGAGCAGCCCGACTGGTGAAATACTTCCACCTTCCAGAAGACCGCAGCCAAATAACAATCACTTCTGCGTTGTTGTGTTCCTGCGTATGAGTAAGGTTTCCAGAGATCCTGAGGGGTGCTACATTAGTAGCAGGGGTCAAGCCTTCAAGGTAAGGGCGACAAGTCCAGTAACAGATTTATCATGCTGTACTCGTCACCCTTAAGCTTGGACCTCAATACCACTTAACATCAGGTGGGATGAGGTCAATCTTAAAGTGTAATATATAGAAAAAAATACCGATTAATATAAACTGGGCGGTTCCAATATTTTACGATTCGTAATGTGTCACATCACAAGTAACAATCTCTTCTTCTCGAACTGACGACGAGTCCGGAACGCTTTTAGCGTACGCCTTGCATAACTTATTACTATCCGTAACTTAAACGAATCGTTTTTCAAATATGTTGGGCGTTAAACAAATAAACCTTGTACCATTAATGGTAATCATAGAAATTTTATCCCGAATAGACTTTAATCCATTTGGCCAAAAAGGCTTACATCTTACTAAATTAGCCCAATCTCTTCTAAATCTCAAGAGTATAAAAGGTTTTACATATCCTAACGTTTCATTATTAAACCTATCTTCTCAAGATATTTTCAACGAGATTAACTTTCTTTATAGAGACAGGCTAAAATAATGGCTTAAATTAATGCTACTAAAATATTAAAATGGTAAAAGTTTGCACGTACGTTAAATGTTTCTCACTTTTATGTACAATAACTTATTAAATTGATGTAGATGAAATTAAGTATATAGACATATTAGATACTAGAATAACGTTTTAAGAAACACCCAGACACAGAACAATGTCCATGAAATGAATATTTGTCCTAAATAAAGTAAAGATGAGCGAAACTTACCGACATCAAATTAATTAGTTAGGTCTTACAAAATGTATAGATACAATTAAATAATATTTTTTGCTAACACGTTATTTACGAGAACAGAAGATTAAAAAAGCCGAAAACATAGGATTAAGGATTTAACCATTGGTGGAGCATTTGCCACGGTTAAATCCGTTGGATTAAACGGATTAAATATGCACAGTAAGCGAGGAGGTCTGGTGCCGTGAAAATGTTTTAATATGGAGCTTTGCTTTTTTCTTTTATCTCAGATGCGAAGGTATTTATTATATACTAGTGGTCTGCCTCGGCTTTGCTCGAGTTTAAAGGTATACAAAAATATTTGTTGGCGTTACATTACCGTCAATATGGTTGACTGAAGCAATGGCTGCCACACGTCATGCTTGTGTACAGGTGCCACCGCCGGGGACTGGTCTGCTCCAGCTTACCTCTTGAAAGTAAATACTTACTTGAGTACTTAACTGTTTCATCACTCATTAACAAAAGTATATGATTCGGTCTTTAGTGAGCTACACATTCCAATAAGCTAGGTACTGCTACTGTAACTAATCTACTGAGTTTCTTACCGGTGTCTCCTCGGTAGATATAGGTTCCGAACCGGAAGTAGAATCACTTTGCATTGTATTCAATGACGATTCAAAAGTGTTATATGTAACCTACTTGAATAAAGAAATATTTTAGTTTGAGTTTAGTTTCCATACTCTTACTTTTTCTAATTAGGTCCGTAGTAGTCTGTACGCCAGTGAAGCCTGCATCGCATAAGGTGCTAGCTGTCTAGCTAGCCACGCTTTAAGGGTGAGATCCTTTCGCTCCCCCGCAAGTTTGGTGAAGATGAAAAGGCCATCTGAGGCCATAATCACATGTCCTTTATAAAAAAAAAGCTAGCCACGCCCGGGTAAACGGTAACCACAAAACTGTTTTCTAATACTTACATTATTTAACTGGTGATATCTTTCGAATGGAATATCCCAATTGAATTGATAAAAATATTCAATTTTGAGAAGACCTTTGTAATGTTTATATTTGTAAATGTATGATTGGGGTTTACTATGTAGTTAAATATTGAAATGTATTGTTTTCATTGTTGAATATAGCTATTATATGTTTGAAAAAATGTTGTATAAAACTATTGAAGCGATCTTGTATATGCAGCCATTTATTTTGGTTGGGATTAATACCAATATACAAAAAAATATATATATATTTTTTAGCAGTGGCATGTCAATAAAATTTTAAAAAGAATAACACCTAATAAAATTAACACATAGTATGTATGTACGTACATGATTTTATTAAAATCAATCGTTTTTGCAGCGTACGCGATGTAATGAATATTTTAAGATTTTTTTCTCACCTTGAAAACATTATTTGTAGGGATCTCTATTTTTTATGCTAATATAGGTAGTGTGTTACTATGTTCCGAAGTGTAAACTCATAAGGTTCATCACCTAAAAATGTTATACCATGTCGATAGTGGGTGCAGCAAAGTTCTATAAAAAGATATCATCCACATAACATTTGGCCTTCAAAGAGCGTGACTTTTGACACGAAAAAAAAGCTAAACAAACTCCCAAAAAGTTCCGTCAAAAAAATATATCCTCCAAGAGAGATACGAACTCATTACTACAGATATGCGAAGAAGTGGGAAGTTCGTAACTTGTATAACTGTTAGAAGTTTTGTTCGTGTAACAAAAACTGGGGAAGTAATGCGCTTGAGCGTGCTTAGTTGTGCAGTGCCGGCCAGGGAAAATGGTCGCTTTAATTTTTTTATTTTGCTTTATTTAGCGGGCCGGAGTTTAGCGTTCGCCCCCGGGTTCGATCCCCGGTCGGGTCAATATGGGCACCGATCTTTTCTATATTGTCTCGAGTTTGGGTGTTGTGGTACCGTCGTCGTATCTGATTTCTGTAACACAAGTGCTTTAACTACTTAACACAGAATTAGAGCAAAGTCTGATGTTGTCCAATATTTATTTATTAGCCACAAGTAAAAATAACTAAAAAAATCCGTATAAATATATTAAAGAACCAGAAATATTAATCTTCCCCTACGGGGCTCGAACCCCCGACCGTCACGTATAGCGCATGCTGCTCTCCCAACTGAGCTGCAAGTTATCACAGGCATAATTTTTCTGTTGTATTAAATTCTTAGCCTCCGATAAGTGCCCTCTGCCGAATATGTTTAGAACTACATACTTATCGGCCCATGGTACGTTCGTTGCAGAAATGTTTGAAAACCGCGAAATCGAAGACACCTGGACATCTAAATATAATATTTTTATATTTTTATAAAAACCACGCACCGCAAGATGAGATTAACTTTTTTGTTTTTTTTTAATATATGAAGTTCGCTAGAGCGGCGTAAAGCATATTGAAATCTATTCAAATCCGTATAGTCCATCCATTTTTGTCAAATCCGATAAATTTTTTTTGTACTTTTTAAATGTATTCATTACAAACAAAAATACAAATCTTTCCTCGTGTTCTTCGTCGGGGCTAAGCTGGCTGTTGAGGGTATGGAGACATGGCGTGATGCGAAGGCTTCGTTCTTCAAAGGCTGCTGGTGTTCAGCTCAGTCGGGGTCACCAATGTAAGGAACGTATGTTCTTTACTAAAAGTGGAAGTACTTCCGCCGAGCTAGGTGTTATCTGCTTCGGGACCAAGGCCCAACTACCAATCTTAGTTTCTTGTATATATAGTTAGTGGTGACGAAAACTCTGCCATCGTGATGTAGGATCGGTGTATTAATTGGCTAATCGTGCATTACGTATGGAGCGTTGTCTACTATGCCAATTCTGCTGACCCAAAATAGTTGTGTCGACTTGTTCGACATGTCGTAGATCGGCACAATTATAATAATAGTGTATATGTTTAGATGTAGACTGGATGGTCCAGTGGTTTAATTACTGGGTCACAATTTTGCTGTCCGAAAACTCATGATTCATTACGTCCTAGCGTCTGGTAATACTGGTCTACAAACTATCCTCTTTCTCAGAATCTGTCAATGTGTTTATTTTAGGAATATGTGTGAGAATAAATATAAGACAAGGCTTCTCATACAGACGGGCTGTAGGCGTTGGCCCACGTCGCCCACACCTAACCCAATTTGTTATATTCGCCCTTCAACCAGTTGTTATTGTTTTGTGAATAAATAATCGAGCAAAATCTAGAGAGTCTAAATAAAATTAGTAATTAATTTCCCACATCAATTATTCTATCTTATAACTTCCACCTTAACTGTCTTTCGTTGTCATATCTACAATAGGTTATATAATATTTTTTGCAGGAACTTAAACTTTGAAAAAAATCAAATCATTATTGTCCACCCATTACCTCTGCTTAGAGTCTGCTTTTACTACGAATCTAAGGGTTTCAAACCCACGACCTTATATTTAAAGTGAAAAAAACATGTTTTATGATTCAAACCCCGTCCAATTCTTTACGATTCGTAATGTGTCAAAAATGACTATCCGTTTTCTCCAACCGATTACGAGTCGTTAATGCTGTTCCACAATATACTTTCCATATCAGCTGTCATCAGTCGTCCAACGTTCGTTTTTAGCTTACGCTTCGTATAATTTATTACTATCCTTAAGTTTTTATTTTATTTTTTAGATTACTTATGCACTTTGTCACTATTACCGCACCCATAAACTAACTCTCCGCATGACCCAAAGGTTGACTGGTAGAGAATGCCCATAGCATTAAGTCCACCGGTTGTACTTTTTTTGTGCAATAAAGTTTTTAAATAAATAAATAAATAAAGTAAGTTAAATTGTTTTTATTTATTTTCTATTCTATTTTAATTATTGTATTTCATCTATATGCTCCGTATATATTTAAACCATCTATCACACTGTACATGTATGTTTTCGTAATTTAATATTTTGTATATCTACGCACGTCACCAAGGTACTGCCGGAAGACCAGCGCTACAGTGGTGCCTTGCAGATGCTGCTTAAAATCTGCGAGTCCTATGCGGAGGTTCAAGGACTCAGGTACAATGCGAAGAAAAGTGAAATAATGATATTCAGACCGGACAAGACTCGCTACAAAACGGTTCCTAATTTTTCACTGTCTGGTAGTCCCTTAAAAAAGGTCGAAAAGTTTAAGTACTCAAAGATACTTTCTGTCCGATGCAATATGTTGGCCCGCCGGTTTGCACGATGTACCAAACAAGTTAAGATTACGCTTTTTAAAGCATACTGCCAATCATTTTACACGTGCAGCCTATGGGTTGATTGTACTCGGCGGGCATTAGAGGACTTGCGTGTCCAGTATAACAACGCGTTCAGGGTGCTGGTGGGGCTGCCGCGATACTGTAGTGCTTCCAGTATGTTCGCTGAGGCGCGTACTGATGGTTTCGCCGCCATCATGCGCAAACGCTGCGCCTCTTTGATGCGTCGCACGCGTGACAGCCCCAACACCATCCTGAGTGTGTTGGCGGGCAGGTGGGACACGCCGATGGTGGGTCGCTGGATACGGTTACACGCAGTCAAGTAGACATGCTGCCCGCCAGCGGTCTGTCTAGTCTGGTCCGTTCCCTTATTTAGTTATTTCATTTATTGTATTTTGTGTGCTACTAACACTAGTTGTAAGTTTAAAATGTTACTAACAAAATATGGGTAACAAACCTGAAATAAAGTTTATCATTATTATTTTTTTTATCTTTTTTGTTCTCCTATTTAGGGGTTATTTTCATCTTCACGGGCTTTTGGCCAAGCAAAAATGAGGGAAGGGTTAGCAAATGGGCTAGGTACTAAGATATATCTGAATCTAACTGTAAAAATTTTCGAACAATTCTGCATGTGTTAAGGAGGTCTGTAAGGTAACATAAGTGTATTCATGTAACTTTAAGATGTTAAGGCTATGTGTGAGTTATTTTGGGATGACTCCAGTGGTAGACACTACAATAGGCACAACAGTTACTTGATTCATGTTCCACACTCTTTTTATTTGATCCTGTAATTCAGTGTATTTCCTGATCTTTTCTATTATGGTTTTCTGGATGTTGTTGGTATTTGGAACTGCTATGTCCATAATATATGTATGTTTATTCTGTTTGTCTACAAATGTTATATCTGGTATATTGTTATATATTGTGTTGTCTGTGAGAATCGTTCAGTCATAAATCGCATAAAGCCTAAAATACGAGCTGCTTCATCTAACTCGGTTAAAATATCATATCAACACATCCATAATGCATAAAAATAATGAAACAATAACTGTGTGTTCAGTCAGCTTTGCTTTTCTTGAGTTTCAAGAACAAACATTATGTGTTCATTTCGTGTGAGCAATATTTTCTCTGGATTCTTGCGATTGAAAAAACACAATTGATAGAGAGTAGTCTTTTGAACAACTAAACTAAATAGATGTTGCCAAAAACAAAGTGTGTGTTTGAAAAACATGGAAGAATTGTGAGTCCAATCATGTAAGCAATTGTTTTTGTTTGTACCTACTATTATTTAATGTCTAATGTTTCAAATTTGAAACTCGACATATAAACTACTAACATATTGAGCAATAATATTAAGTTAATTAATTATCAATTTGATCATTGTTTCAGGTTCGATACCTTGTAGGGTCAATATGGGAAACGAACTTTATATGTTTCTGATTTCTGTAACACAAGTGCTACGACAATATCAGTGCAATGTATGTGATGTTGTCCATTATTTATTCATAACGTGTAAATATCGGCTAAGAACGTTTTTTACGAAACTCTTTCCCTAAAGTGGTAAAACCGGACGTTTGGTTAGTTATATGAAAATCCTATGTTTTTGAAGTTAGAGACTTAAAATTGAAACTGTATCCTCAATAGCTAGTGTGGAGTTTTTTTTATCTTTCTTTTTCTTATTTCATCCGGTATTCCGTTATTTGAATATAAATATTGAACGGCATCACATAAGTAGCTATGCACTTATGTTACAGACATCAGAAACATATAAAGTTCGTTTCCCATATTGACCCTACCAGGGATCGAATCTGGAACCTCAGAGATGACGACGCCAAAGTCTAGCTCGCTCGCCTCTCGGGTACGGTGGTCGTCATATAAGTAGCTCCAAGCGTTTGTAGTCGCGGGTTGGTTACTGAACTGGCTACAATGCTCACCCAAGCTTTTTAGATTATTAACCAGGCCCTTGGCATATTCAAATTATAAGCCCCAGTGATCATAATAAAGTTCAAACACCGCGTTCCATGCTTCGTTAATTATTTCATATGGACGCAATTTACTGCCGTAACTTTTAATACCAAATTCATATATTTCACGGATAAATTCCTATACCAAAGTTGTTACTAAATATTTGTATTTATTATTTGCTGTAAGTTAAATATTTAAGTATGTAGTTCTAAACATATTCGGCAGAGGGCACTTATCGGAGGCTAACGGTTGATACAGCAAAAAATTTCATCGCCTACGATAACTTGCGGTTAGCTCAGTTGGTAAGAGCAGCATGCGCGATACGTGAAGGTCGTGGGTTCGATTCCCGCATCGCAAGGGGAGATAAAAAATTTCTGTTTCCAATATTTAAAGTTCGCTAGTACGGCGTTTAGTACTATAAAAATAATAAAGAGGCTTTTATTAGGTCACAATCGTAAAAATATCGATACTTCACATGTTAGCGAATACTCGTATCACAAATTTGATCAATCCATGTCATTGGCCCGAAGTGTAAGGGACATCGTAAAACTATACGGCCCGAATGCTTTAGGAAATGTCCCTTCAAGGGACTTTGGGGATATCATTTGGCAACTATACAAAACGAGGTACCTACGTCAAATGTGCCTATATATGTTATTTGCCTGAAGTCAGAATGTAGCGTTTAAGTCTCGTGTGTTTTTGACGACCTTCGTAGCTAAAAGGCGAGTGTGTTGGACTTTGGCATCGTGCTATATCTGAGGTTCCGGGTTCGATTCCTGGTCGAAACAATGTGGAAAATGAAGTTTTCTATATTGTTTCGGGTCTGGGTGTTGTGGTGCCGTCGTTGTTTTTGATTTCTATAGCGCGATTAAGCTGTTTGCCCTGCGGTGAGTAGCTAGGAAAATAAATAAAAAAATATCAGAATCATAGCAATGTCTTTATTTGTCCAAAACTGATTTATTTATTCTTCCTACTTATGTTATAATCGCAAAAATTTGTAGTAATTTATGTACATAATATGTCGGAATTCATGTTTGTTACTGTCCCACGCAAAAAGTGATGAAAGAGAGATGACACTAAATACATTTATAGGATATCTAGATTTTCATCTCTCTTTTATCATTTTATACCAAAAAAACGCGAACAAATTCGCAAGCAGCAGCCAGTGTTGACGGGATCTATGGTATTATGGTCATCAATCCTATCTTTTTAACCAAGGGCCGTGTGTTCAGTCCCCAACCAAGAAATCAACACAGACACAAGCAATCATAGGATTAAAATCTGTGTCATGGATTTCATAATTGAGATAATTGAACGTTTTTAACAAATTACTTTCACATTTTTAAGCTGATACGACTATAGAATGTTTAAATTGGAGTATAGACACATACCATTAAAAAAATATTCTCATTTGAAGCGACTAAATCCAAATGGAATTAGGCAAGCTTTTGGGATTTATAAAAATCTGAACTGCCGTTCACTGTTTCAAATACAAAGACCATTTGACATGACGCATTTACTTTTCTGTCGAAACGAATTTCGTACTTAATTGGATTGATCCCATATATTTTCCCAGTGTTTTTCTGTTGATTGTTTATTTGTTTACGAGTTGAATGTGCAATTACAATAAATCAGGTAAAATGAATCCTCATTATTACTAATATTGTAAATGCCAAAGTAACTCTATCTTGAAAGTAAATCTCTGTCCGAATTTCAATGCACATATTAACCAATATCGAATTGTAGCTGCTTACCTTGACGTGCTGACATTTTGATTAAATAAAAAAAAGATTAAAAGTTTATAAGAATTTTACTCTCAAGAGGTAAAATATGATAGGGGATGGAAAGGTTACCCTTTTAAGGAAAGTATTAATATAATATAATTTGACGACCACCGTAGCTGAGAGGCGAGCGTACTGGACTCTAGCGTCGCGCTATCTCTGAGGTCCCGGGTTCGATCCCCGGTCGGGTCAATATGGGAAACGAACTTTTCTGTATGATCTCAGGTCTGAGTATTGTGGTACCGTTGTTGTTTCTGATTTCTGTAATTCAAGTGCTTTAGCTACTTACCACATAATTAGAGCAATGTATGGTATGGTATGGCGGTCAGAATGGCCGTTGGTATACCCCGTATATATATCCCCCACAAAACCGTGAGTGCAATGCCAACTGTTGTGCCCTCACACCATCAGCCAGCTGGTTTCCTTGGCATTCGGCATTAGGCAATCCGCAAGTGTGGAAAAGCACTAACTTAACGATGTTTTGGTCAATGCTGTTCACATTTCTGAAACACAAAAAGACAAGCAAATTATGCTATGAAATGTGATGCCACGAAGATAACCCCTTTCCACCCCTTATAAGAGCACCTTTTTTGAAGCATGAACAAATGGTATTCGTACTTAAGTGCGAAAGACGTTGCATCGAAATTTGTTTCTTCGAAAAACTTTGATTGACATCTCTGAAAGCGACGCCGCAATAAATAAATAATTCGAAATACGAAGCCGGAAGCGCCAAGCACAGTCGACAGCAAATCAAAGAAAACACTTGCAGTACAATATTAGTTTTTATGTCTACGACATAAGGAAGTACAAACACCAAATTGTTTAGTCCGCTTTTAACTGAACCTACATAATAAATTGTATACGCCCATAGTACGTCACCGTCGGAATTCAAACACAGACACGATTTACCTCTGTTTTTCGCTGTCACAAACAAAATCCGTTCGACACCGAACAAAACTCAATTACTTTTATGAATGCCGTCGTTTGCTGTAGAGCTATGCCGAAATTCTGTTGACGATTAAAATGTATTCCGCGGAAGCGTTTGTTGGGAATAACAAGTTTTCGAATGCAAAGCGTATTTGCTGCGCTCGGGGAAACAATGACTGGTTTTAGGTAAAAATTAATTCATGGACAACTGTATACCTTGTCACATTAGGTCACTGTATATATGTCTAACTTAGTCACGCGGAGATTTGGCATGACAAGGTACTGAGGTGTATACGAACTAATGATGCTGGCTATACGCAGGTATTACTCAAGGGTCCATTGGAAACTAGTGTCTAACCTGCAACGTGGGCTATAACATATACCATGTAAAAAACATACAGATTTTTGTATTAACCGATATTTTATTACTTGAATCTATTTAAAAAAATCGTTTATCAACATTTTAGAAAATAAACTATACTTAGTTTATTAATATATAATGTACTTATTTATATGTATATAATATACACTTTAAAAAAACTTGGTAGATAAATAAATAAACTACGATAATGTATTAACAAGAGAGGACAAGTATTCAAAAACTTTTCTTTAAAAAAACCCTGAGTCAGATCTGGTGTAGTGTCAGGGCTGAGCTTTTCACAGTTAGTTCTTTTTTAACAAAACTGTTCATGTATTTAAAAGAAACGATTTATCATTCCAACGAGCGCAGCCCAGCTGGTGTAATACCACCACCTCACAGAAGACAGCAGCCAAATAACAATCACTTCGGTATTGTTGTATTCCTGCGTGTGAGTAAGCTTTCAAGGTAAGGGCGACAAGTTCAGTAACAATAAGCTTCAGTAACAAATACTGTTAACTTAAGCTGGGACCTTTTTACCACTTTACATCAGGTGGGATGAGGTCAATCTTAAAGTGCAATATAAAAAAAATAATGGTCCGTGTTCTTATTAGCTCTGAATTAATTACAACATTTTCTGATTCGGATAAAATGTTAAAATGCCGGTAAAGAACAATCAAAAACATGGCTTAATTAATAAAACAAACTGTTTGGTTGTGTGGGTGGATTTTAATTCATGGAATTTTGTAATTAAAAAACAAATATGCTAGCGAGGAACGGTTATGAGTGGTCCAAGTAACAAGTTGTTGTACCTACATGATGTTAAGCCTACATAACTATGTAAACATACAATGACACTGCTAACACCATTAACGCAATTCAAATGTTTAAATTGCGTTAATTGTGTGCGGGTCTGGGTGTTGTGGTACCGTCGTTGTTTATGATTTCTGTAACACAAGTGCTTTAGCTACTTACCACAAAATCAGAGCAATGTATGTGATGTTGTCCAATATTTATTTATTTATTATTTAAGAATAGTAAAAAAACGCGTTTGTCAATAAATTGCTTAGCAACATAGCTTATGATGATATCCTTATATTTTATTTATTCATTTCTACTCCACAATTTAAGCCCTTTCAAATCATTCATCATCACTTTCAATCATTAATAAGTTGACGGGTCAAAATGCAACATAATGTTTATTAGTTAATGTCAATATTATTTATATTTTTTTTATATCGGATATTGGTGCCAATTCTGTTGGCACAAACTGAACTCAACTAATTTTATGTGGCATTTTCATTAAAATCAAGTCATCTTTCATAATATAACAATGGGTTTTTACTGAATTACTATGCTAGCTAAATGCGTATGGATGAAGATCAAATCTGAACTATGACATACCATAAATTGAACCCAGGACCCCATGTACACTAATCAATTAGCTCCGAATTGAGTCAAAGTCATTCTTTTTTTATTCTTATAAATTACATTAGTAATAAAATTTCGTTTGCTCAATTGATTTGCTTTATATAATTATTAATATTATATTGTTTAATTATTATATTTATTTATCATGAACTTATGTATGAATATTCTATTCTCGTGTGTAATTTTCTGCTATTTATGATTATTAATTTTGTTTGCTACCCATACTCACATTTTTACTGTTACCGCACCCATAAACGTACTATCTGCATGACCCAACGGTTGACTGGTAGAGAATGCTCCTAGCATTAAGTCCACCTTTTGTACTTTTTTGTGCAATAAAGTTTTTAAATAAATAAATTAGTAATACTTATGAAAGTTAGTCTCTATCAAAAACAAATTAAACTACCTCCGGTTCAGAATATATAACTACGAGTCAACCAAGCCATTGCCGTTCAATTTTACTCATCGCTTTTATCGAAGTAAAAAACAGATTAAAATCACCTGACATCCGATAAATTCGGCCGGCAGATCTTAAAATTGAAATTCGACATTATGTATGTACTACTCTTGAGTTTGTTCTAGAGTTGTGTCAAAATATGTAATCAGACATCACAAATGCACTAACATTTTGGGCCAATCCTCATCAAATAAATCTAAGAACACACACGACTAATTTACCTTTCAAACAAAAACAACAAAATTCAAATCGGTGTAACTGTTTGGGAAATACGACGGCATAGACACACTTACGGATAGACAGACACGTCACACTTCAAACACCCCATCGTTATCTATTAACTTCTTATTTAAAAACATTATTGATCAAAAGAACACAACAGGTGGACTTAATGCTAAGGTCATTATTTACCAGTTAAACCTTGTTTCATGCAAAAGTTTGCATATAGGTGCATCAGGGGTTAAAAATATATCTTTTACCTAAATACGCAGCTCATGAAGTCTCATAAAATCGCTACCGCTCATGCCCTGAACCGCTTTTGATGTACAACGTGTTAGCGTAAACGCTACGATCGTTAGTAAGGTAAAAATAAATCATACGCCTGTATGTGAGCGCACACATTTTCAAAATGAAAAATAACATGCACACCTTAATGATCTAAAGGCCATATGAGAAATACATTAGCGATTAAAATGTTCGTTGAAGCGTGAAATTTTCGTTTTTAAGATGTTCGCGGCTTTGTACGGTACATGTGTTTAACAGGCTGACTGATGAGACACTAAATAAATCGATATAAATATTTGGGTACGGAAGACGCACAAAGCGCTAAATCTTTAAACGATTGTCAAATAGGTCACTTTGGAAAACGAACTAATCTGAGTTAGTTTTTGGTGCCGTACAATTGATTGTGCATCGATTTATTAAGCTAGTATAAATGGGGCCCTAATAGTAAAGAAATCGATTGGATTATCAGTAATATTTTAAGAGAGGTAGGGCATACCGATTTATCGCTCGAACTGGAGCAGCCCGACTGCTAAAATACCTGTACCTTACAGAAGACCGCAGCCAAATAACAATCACTTCGGTGTTGTTGTGTTCCTGCGTGTGAGTAAGGTTTCCAGAGCTCCTGGGGGGTGCTACATTAGTACTCGTAGCAGGGGTCAAGCATTCAAGGTAAGGGTGACAAGTCCAGTAATAGCTTTATTGTGCTGCACTTGTCACCCTTAAACTAGGACCGCATTACCACTTAACATCAGGTGGGATGAGGTCAATCTTGAAGTGCAATATAAAAAAAATCAAAAATAAATATTTTTTTGATAATGTTACGTCCACAACTACAGAAAATGTCTAATATAACTTTATATCGACAATTAATCAGAAAATAAATGCAGATTAATTGATGACAATACAATTTATCAATAGTACAGGCTTGATTCCAGTATTAATTCAATCCATAGGGTTGTCAATTTAAATATTTCGACAGTTAGCTTAATTACTAACTCTAGAACTTTTCCTACCAAAAATTCACTATCCTACAACTCAATCTATACATTAAACTGACAAGATTCCCGCCAATATCGGCCCAAATCACCTGCCAACGATGACCTATAAAACCCTTTGTCGTGCCAAAGGATCCTATCAAAGGGCATTGTGCAGCAGATAACTCTCGCCCTTCAAAAGAAGCCAGTGTATTAGGTCTTTTTGTGAGTCACCGTTTGGGAGACTTTTTGTAAGTGACCATCAATGTTACGTCGTTTAGAAGATGTGGCTTTGATTAGCAATGGAAAAAGAAGTATGTTACATTGTATCGTTTAGTTAGACGTGCTCCGCATGAAATGATATGGCATTTTAATAAGCGATCGAATCAGTTCGATAACAATTTTTGAACCTGTAACTTAAAACTATAAATCCATTTATCCATCCGAATATTTTAAATGCGAAACTTAACCAATTGTCATGGAATAGTCAACGTGTAATTTAAACCACGTTGAAGAATAAGGGATACCTACGTCACTTCTTCGTACAGATTTTACGAAATAGTGACGTAAGGACGTCATTGCTTTGTGAAATAAAAAATTACGTTTGCACTGTATTTTGAAAATCTTTTACCCAGTGACCATTCTAAATGTTGACGAAAAAACAAAACCGTGTATACTCCAATTCTCACAATTTTTTCTCCATATAAGTTGTATGCAGTAAGCAATAAAAACACAACACTTTATGATACAGCGAAAATTATTCTACAAACCTCTCGTAGTCTGACATTTTGCCTTCCTAGGGAAAAATATCATGAATTTTTACCGACTTGGTGTAAAATATCAGTGAAATGAGTACGTTTTGCACATTAACTTCGTATTTTTAGACAGGAATGCTCCGTGTAGCAAGTTAGGAAAGAAATGTCACCGGTATTTTAAATGGAAACAGGAAAGTAATAGGACGAGAATGTGTTTAAAATTTCAACACTGTATTTTTTTTTTAATAATTTATACCTTTTAAAATTGTTTGTTTGTCTATGAATCCTTTTTCTTAGGAAACCGTAGCAACGAAGCATCCACTTAGGATGACACATAGCCCAACCGGAGGTAATACATTTTTAGAATCGACCCCGGGGTATTAATCCCGCAATCAAGCGAACAAAGTCGCATGCAAAGGCTAGTAGTACAACTTTTAAGTAGAGATACACCGATCAATCGACACGAAAATCAGAATCGAATCAAAATGGCCTCCGAAGAATTCTAATTTCAGACCTCCGCCATGAAACAATGCAAACAGCACTCAAGATCATCTCAATGTTAACAGAGTCCGGTAGGTAGGAAGATAAGGGTAAAATCACTTGGTTACATAAAACACTCTAGTACTTATCCACAGTTTCTGTAGATGGACCTTAAGCTCTACGACCTTAAACTTAGACCTTACCTAACTAACCTAGATCATACCGATTTATCGCTCGCAACCTGACTAGTGAAATGCCTCCACCTTACAGAAGACCGCAGCCAAATAACAATCACTTCAGTGTTGTTGTGTTCCCGTGTGAGTAAGTTTCCGGAAGGGTGCTTTTTATTAGTAGCAGGAGTCAAGCATTCAAGATAAGGGGGACAAGTCCAGTAACGGCTTTATTATGCTGTAATTGTCACCCTTAACTAAGACCTCATTAACACTTATCATCAGGTGGGATGATGTCAATCTTGAAGTGGGGGCTGATTCACCAAAGTCAGAAACGTTTCCGTTTCGTAAGGTCAATATTGTGTCTCTGTCTAATCGTTTATGTTTTTTTTATAAATATAGAAATATTGGACAACATCACATACATTGCTTCTTCTGTGGTAGGTAAAGGTACATACTTAATTAGAATCAACGGTACCACAACACCTAGATTCGAGACAATATAGAAATATTCCTTTTCCATATTAACCAGACCGGGAATCGAATTCGTAATCTTAGACATGATGCGACGGCAAAGTCCAACCCACTCGCCTTGGTCACCGAGGGGTTTTAGTCGGTGCGAGCCCGACACACCACTCTGTTCCCCGCGAAGAGTGACGATGCGGGAGGCATTTCTCCCTCGAGTTAGGTACACAAATATTATACGACGACGCCCTTCCAGACGGTACATTTATTAGACTGTGGCTCAATCCAGGCGACACCGAACCAATTGAGGTCACAATCGTCGCATTATAGATCCAATTTGAGTCTAGAATTGGTGTTTTGTTGATAACTGACACTGACTGAGGTTGGTCACTGACAAAGAATCATTATTGGTAGGTAATATGTTTCGGAAGCAATGACTACACTAACAAATGATATGCTACGGCACAGATTAACAATTGGCTTTTTGACAGTTATGTTAGCTATGTTAGCTTATTAGTTAAATAATAATTTTACATATTAATTTTTTAATTAAAAACATAGTATTTTATTTTTGCGAAATAAATTTTTCATTTTTTTATCTGTGGTTAGTACTACTGACCTGGCAGTTTTCAGTGACGTCACAGAAATGGTTTCCATTTTTGTTCTTCTCGGGAAACTGCAATTCGCAAATGTCAGCGGTCGGCGAATTTTTTTTGTGAGGCTATACGATCATGGTTTTAGCGATTAAATTAAATTAACTAAACTTAATTGCTAACCATTAGCGACACAATAATTCAATTTAATTAAGAATTTATTTAAACATTTCCCATTAGTGCAAAGATACGAAATTAAAAAAAATGTATCTTTGAGCTGAAAAATCGTTTCGACCCTCAACGGTTTGGTTTAAAGAAAGGTGACGTCACAAACTTCATCAGAGACCTGGCGTTTTCGCGCGTTTTTTAAATGTGCTACACTATATCTTATTCTTATCTGGTAATTTACTTTTTTTCCAGATAAATCGAATTGTTTGGGACATAATTTAATCCGGCGCACATTTTAAGTACTTTTTCAAAAACTGTCAAGTAGCCAATTAGCACGGTAGGTGAAATGTTTTCTTTCAACGGAAGAACAACTTTAAGAGTAGGTATTCTGTGACGGCTAATATCCAATGTAAGCTCGTTTAACGGCACACTTGGGTCTGAAACAAGTTGTTCACATGGACAAGTGGCGTGACACTATGCTCGTTTGAATACGGTACGCTTTATAAATTATTTTATTTACTAGCTATGCCCGCAAGTTCATTCACATGGACTAAAGGTTTTTACCATAATCATGGTTTGGTATGGGGAGATAGGGGTCTCATATTCGAAACAAAAAGTAGGCCATATTTTAATCCAAGTTTTGAACTATACCTACTTGTGCCAAATGTCATATCTCTAAGTTAAAAAATAAACATTTACCCATATAAACTTTCAAGGGTAGTATTACCCCTATCCTCCCTTATTTTTAAAACAAAAATTTACGTACGTAAACATAAAATAACCTCACGAAGTCTTATTTCAAAACCATTATTAAATCCTTCATATTAACTCCCACAGAAATCATCCAATCATGTCTTGTCGTTCCATTAAAGCAATCACTACGCAAAGGAAAAAACATTGTAAGAACACGTCAATTTAGCAGTTGATTTAATTTATAAAGACAGAACAAGACGGCATCAATGAAATTGCACCCGCAACTTGTATGCAAGTTTTTGTTTATTTACAACCGCTTATTTACAATCAGCTGGCGAAGAAATCCCAACTGTACCAACAAATTTACAGCTGTCTCTTTCGTACGTCAGTGTTACTGCGCATGCGTCTTCCCTCGCTCACGTAAACAATCGCCCGCGCATTCCTTGTTGAACAAATTTAATTCAGTTGCGTCCGTGCGCTTGCAAAGGGTGGGTGTTGCGCTGTGTTGGAAAAAATATTTCGATGTTTCGTGGTTCGGATATATTTCATTAGAAACATTTTTAATTTAAAAATAACGAAACTAAAAGTGTGTGAAACCCTTGAATCGTTCATATTTTAGTTAAAAGTGAATATACTTTGTGTAAATCAGAAGTGAGTTGATTTTATTAGTGACAGGATTTGAATTTAACAGTTTTTTTTTCATAAAGTGTATTGGTTTTAAATTAATAGGTTCGTGTATTCATAGCTATTATTTTAGTTTCCTAATCGTTTTGTGGTTTAGTATAAGCACTAACGAAATACTGTACTTTCAAACGAAATGTGTCATAAACAGATTTTTTTCCAAAATATTGTGTGAAACTTGTGTTTGAAACGGTGATTGTCGACTTTACATTGGATGTTTTCTTTGATCATATTTCAGGTGAGTTAAACAATTTACCTATCTGCATTTTTTAAATCCCAGTTAATAGGGCTCATTGATTGACGCTAAATATCTTAACTTATATTTTTATTGAGAATAAGTAACGCTTTAATTTATGGACAAAATACCTATCAACTTCAAATTTTATTCTGGAAGATTCGAAAACCACTGTTCCCGAGTAATACTGAGAATTTGTTTAGTGTAGGAGTGTGTTACGAGTGCGTTAGTATACTTCAACTAAAATATTTTTAGGTAATAAATTTATTACCTAAGTAAGTAGGTATTATGTAATAATATCATTGAATCAAGCATAAAATTTGGTTCGAGTGTAGCAAAGGGTGTGTAAGGCGTTTGGGACTTAGAAATTTTTTCACGAAAAAATATAAAACTTCGTATTCTTCAAATGTTAGGTGTTTTATCGTAAGTTTCTCTCCAACTCACGGTTTAGCTGGAAAGTTATAAATGAAAAATTCCGTTGTACTTTTCCGCTAAACCGTGAGTCGAAGAGAAAAAGTTATAAGTATAAAAAGAGCTTAAAATGAACCCCTTTATACGATAAAACACTAACATTCTAATAAAGAGAAGTTTTTATGTTTTCCATAAAAAAATTCTGTCTGGTTCACACCAATGTCAATGTCTCTCTAATATGTCTATCTTAAGTCTAATGTCTGTCTTAACAAAAGTAAGTAAGTTTGTAAGTGTTAACTTCCCTCGCACTTTCTGACTAAACCGTGAGTCGGAGAGAAAAACTTACAAGTATAAAAAGGGCTTAAAATAAGCCTCTTTAAACGATAAAACACTACATATTTTTTCGTGAAATTTTTTTGCCACCTTGCACACCCTTTGCTACACTCCAACCTAAAATTTTGACATCAGCAAATTAAAAAAAAAGTCGTCAACGGATTCAAGTTCCAGAACAAATTTTAATGTTTTGCTCTTTCTTGACATTAACGATTGAGAGAGAGCCAAAACATTGACTTTCCGAATCAGAATAGTTACAGACGATTGTGAATCCTGACCCTGACCCACAACCGAGTTTAAAAACCTGCAAAAATGAATTTATTAAAAAAATAATAGTGAAATAGGTTTAAGTACCTACATGCATGCCACCTTTATGTCGCAGGCATGAGAACTAAAATCAGACTGCTAGTTTTTATCCGTTTTACCCGTGCAAAGCCACGTCCTGCCGCTAGTTTAAAATAACTTTTTTTTCAAATTTGATACCCAATTGCTTAAGCGGTTTCATTGTTCAATTTTGTCAATAATTAATAGGACACTTAACAGCCTTGTTTAATGTCGGTGCTCTCAAGCCGTCACCCATCCAAGTGCTGACCACGCCCGACGTTGCTTAGCTAGCTTCGGTGACTGGACGAGAACCAGTGTCTTTAAGGTGGTACGAACGTTGACGATCCAGTAAACTTAGCCCTGTAAAATTTCAAATTTGACTCGTGGTCTCCAAAAACAGAACTCAAAAGGATTCGAGGCTTGTGACTTGTACAAATAGTAGGTACCTACCTACCTTCAGTCGATGAATACTCTGCTTAATTGCAATAAGAGGGGGACCTTTTCCTACTACCTAAACTAAAAAAGAGACATTGACATGACACCAATCAATATTAAGTTTGGTTTATTAGCTACCTGTGTTTAAAGTATTTTTTTCGTTTGCGTTTTTTATTTAGATTGTTAGATGTTTGTTTATGGTTAATTATATTTCGTTCGAATCCAGTTTTCGAACGGTCGAAATCTATAGAAATACAACAAAAGTATAAACAACAAATAGGTAGTAGGTAGGAAGAAGTAGAATTTGGTATAAATTCTAGCAATTTTTTTGAAAGAAAGAAAGAAAGAAAGAAAGAAACATTTATTACTTAAAGACATCACAACATTGTCATATAAGTACATAAATACAGAGAGGAGACAAAAAGATAACAACAAAAATATATATATATCCATACTAATATTATAAATGCGAAAGTAACTCTGTCTGTCTGTCCGTCTGTTACTCTTTCACGCCTAAACGGCTGAACGGATTTTGATAAAATTTGGTATAGGTATACGTTGAATCTCAAGAACGGACATAGGCCACTTTTTATAAAAAAATAAGGGGGTGGGGGGGGTGGGTGTAATACCACCTTTGAAAGTTTATATGGAAAAATGTTTATTTTTGAAATTAGAGATATGAAATTTAGCACAAATATAGCTCGAAACTTGGATTAAAATATAGACTATTTTTTGTTTCAAATATTAGGGGAGAAAGGCGTAAAACCGACCATGAAAGGATGTAGTCCACGCGAACGAAGTCGCGGGCACAGCTAGTAATAAATAAAAGTCAAATGTACACAAATGGAATAATGTCAAAATTTGTCATTCAAGAATTCGTTAATGGTATAATACATTTTTTCTATCAGAAATTTAAATAGATTATTTTTAAGTAAATTCATTGTGGGTCAAATTTGACTGATGATTAATCGCTTAGCCGCTTAGGCCCAAATCTTTCCTAATGATGAAATGTGATGTCGTTTCTGCTTAATTTCCACACTGTAGCTTTATTTAAACTGTGGCAGAGTCACCCACCAGTTAAGGGAGAAGGGGGGTTGTTACGCGTCTATCACTCGCCTTTAGCCGACTGCACAAAAGAGGGTGTGTTTGCTCTCCTTAATTGGAAGGACGCAGGATTTTCTTTAAGCCGTGTGACAATTAAGGCGGTAATTAAAAGAAATGGCGGGAGTCTTGTTTTGGTTGAAAATGTTTATTGAACATTTAAATGTATGTCAGACTATACATTTTGGAATGTATCGCATGTGAAAGTTTGTTTTTAATGTGTATATGTCGCAGTCATCTGGTTGAATCAGCTATTTTATTGGATCACTAGCGCGTTTATTAAATGACGACGTTTAATTGAATGACTAGGCCGAACGTTGAATGAACGAGCCTCACTCAACGTCCAACAAGATAGCGTATTGTAACATAGCCCTTTGAACATAGCGGACATAAAATCAGTCAGGTGATTGTAATTTAGTACAATTTTTTTCCACTGCGGCGTTAGTGCTGGTCAAAACAAAGATGGCGTCAAACAGCTGGTACAGATCTAATAGATTAACACTGTGTTGATATTTTTTGAGTGAAATTGAGATTCCAACCTTTTCCTCTTCCCCCAATTTTTAATACAGTACTTTTGAAAAAATATGATATCTTTTTAGCCTAAGTGTCTTAACACTCAAAATTGTTAAAACATAATAAAAAATCTTATTTAGGTGTGTTATGTCATGTCCTCATTTTTTTATCTAAAGTTTTTGTATCTTTTAAGTTGCGAACTTATAGTCACCTTAATCAAACATTACAAAGTCAGCTATATCCCATTCAACGACTCTGCTAAATGACGTTCAGTCAAGAAGTTGAACGTTATATTAAACAATTTGACGAGTTGTCCTTTAGTCATTCAATTAAACGTCGTCATTCAATGAACGCGCTAGTGATCCAATCAAATAGCTGATTAAACCAGATGACTGCGACGTATACATATTAGATACTAGATTCACATGTAGGGTACTTTTTAACACGGAATAATGCTTAAACAGTTGGGGAAACAGTTTGGGAAGGATTATCTTCTTTATCTATTATATAAAAATGAATCGCAAAATGTATTGGTAAGCGCATAACTCGACGACGCTTGGACCAATTTAGACGATTCTTTTTTTTATATTCGTTGAAGTCCAAGGATGGTTTTTACGGCGAGAAAAAATAGAATAACTGCCGGGAAAACTCTAAAAACAGCTCTTTTCTTTTTCCAGTACAAAAGATTTCTAACTAAAATGTAGAGTCAAGCCACAATTAATAAAATCTTTTTGACAGGACGAAGTCTGTCGGGTCCGCTAGTACCTAAATAAATAAATGACTCGAATAAAGTCACAGGCAACCACTATTGATATTAATAAGTGTCACTGATGTACTAAAATATATAGCAAATTTTAATTAATAACCATAATCAATTCATTTATTCATGTTGGTTACAAGTAACACTTATGCATCGTCAAAATGATAAACCTAAATTGAAGCTACAGCCGGTTCGGAATCTAATTCTACCGAGAAGAATCAACAAGAAACTCGGTAGTTATCCTAATCTTTGTAATATTTAGGACTAGAGATTTTTTTTTTTATTTATGGGCTCTGTCCCGCGTTTACAAACAACGCAGTGATTCCGCCAAAGTCAAGTGTTTAGAGAGACACGTCAAAAATGGGACTGCGCGGTGTAACGAGGTATTTCTTTCTATGTTGAGATCCTCATTATGTACCTTAAACAAACATGAACAGCACATTAACATGAAAGACAAAACATAGAGAAATTAAAAATGTGGTGTGCGAGCGAGCAGATAATCATGTCCATGTTACTATCGTTTCAATATAAATCAAGTGTGTAGTAAATTTTTTCATTAATGCCTTGCTTATGTATACGTCGTTTGTACGCTAGTATAGCATAATACTTGTTACTGATGTTTTTTTTTCTTTGTTAAGTAGCTTAAGCACTTGTGTTACTGAAATCAGAAACAACGACGGTACCACAACACCCAGACCCGAGACAATGTGGAAAAGTTCGTTTCCCATATTGACCCGACCGGGGATCGAACCCGGAACCTCAGAGATGGCGTTCGCTAAAGTCAGGCCCGCTCGCCTCTCAGCTACGGAGGTCGTCAAATGTTATCTTCATACATTTAATAATAACAAAAAATAATATACATTTTATCCGTAAACTAAGTGATCGAAGTCGCAAACGGAGCTAGTTTAAAAAATAACGACCTTTTTCTCTTGTTCCAGAACCCGAATCGTCCGTGCCGTAAAAGCTACATAAGTGCAAAATCACTGAAATCAAAGCACGAAAGTACGTAAGTGCGAAAATTTAAAAAAGTGTGCAACTAGTGATGTGTTGTGCGGTGTGCGACCGGTAGTGTTGTGACGATGTTGCTGTCTCGCTCGCACTTGTGGCCAGCGGTGCTTGGAGTGGGGTTGCTGCTCCAATACTGCGTGGAGAGTCAACAGGAGATCTTGATTGAGGAATCAGGTAAGTTCAGATTGTACTGGATTATAAATGGGAAAGTGGATACTATTTTTGAGTCTCTTTGTTTGGTATTTTTTTATATCTTCCCCCAACTTCTAAAATAGGGGATGTAAAATTACACAACATATCTAAACAAACTCCTATTTTTGTTATATTTCAATATATCTGTATTTACATGTCAATTTGAGTCGAACCAATTTATATTCATATTTAAAAATATATATATGCATCGAATCATTAACCCTTTGAAACTATGTATTTTTATTTGTTACATAATGAACAAATAAAAATTACAGTCGAACCTTTGTAACTCAGGCTTGTTGAAAAAAACTTTCGTAACACCTGTATACTATTCATTATGTGGATTATTTATTACTTAATATAGTTACTTAACTACGATTTATTAGAAAAAAAATCTTTTAAAATTTGATTGCTTTTTCCAATATTTCCAAATTTCATCACAATCGGTTCAGTGGTTTAGGTGTAAAAGCCGGACAGACAAACAGACAGACAGAGTTACTTTCGCATTGATAACATTAAAATGGATTTACACAAAGAACAAAACAAAGTCGTTGATTAAAAGAAGTACGAAACAATCAAAAACGTATTTCCTAATAAAGTGAAATAATTTATTCCCATTCCCTGCAAAGGTCGCATTTCAGCGGGACTGCTTACGTCACGCTTTGGTAGGCTCTTACGTCACTAAGGGCTGCCAAATGTGATTTTTTTTATCGTACACTTCAAGATTTACCTTATCCCACTTGATGTTAAGTGGTAATGAAGTCCTAACTTACGGGCGACAAGTACAGCATAATAAATCTGTTACTGGACTTGTCGCCCTTACCTTGAAGGCTTGACCCCTACTACCAATGTAACACCCCCCAGGAGCTCTGGAAACCTTACTCACATGCAGGAATACAACAACACCAAAGTGATTGTTATTTGGCTGCGGTCTACTGTAACGTTCGAGCTGGAGCAGCCCGACTGCTATTTCAGTGAGGCTCCAGCTCGAGCTATAAATCGCCATTGCCCGTTCTTAGCTCTAAGGTTAATGGAAATCATCTAAAGATGGCCGATGCTACAAAATGTCAGCTTACATGTTTGGACACCAGGCCCTCAATTTAGTTACATAATACATATTATGTGCTAATTAAAAAGACTTGAGCAGTAGAAAATGTGCCGAACGTCCAATCCAAAATGGCCGTCGTTACAAAATGGCGAATTATATTTCAAATAGAGTTAACGCCACTTTTGACGGAAGAATTGGGACTTTGACCTCTCTTGTGTCGTAAGCTCATGCTAAAATATATATATATATCATCATTGATATAAATCTGTAGGTAGATCTAAATCGGTAGGTTTAATAAAATTTTCACTGTGTTCATGCATATAAAAAATCTTTTTTAAACATCGTTTAGTTAAAATAAACATTTATTTTCATACTTTACACACAGTAAAGCTCAATTTAAATTTCTAATTTCAAATGAGTTGGCTTTTATGAACTCAATGTTCATGCCGGCCTTACTTATGAATACATGTAGGTTTTTAACTTGAAACTTATTTAAAATTAAGTAACTAATTACACTGATTAAGATCTAACTTTGTGATCAAAGTTAGCATGATTGCTAGCGCGTTGTTAGAAACATTAGTATTTAGTTTAATTACTTAATCTGCTAAATTTATAAAAGTTATAAATTTTTACATAAATGTAGGTACGGGCTATTGACTTTTCAAGTTGCCTGAGTCTTAATTTGACCACCTCAGTAGTCTAGTAGATTAAGTACCGGGTCACTATCTAGGGGTCCAAGGTTCAATGTCCGGGTTTCAGAGTTTTCAAACATAGCTCGGGGTTGTAAGCATCAACTATTTTCATTTATCTTATTAATCATAAGCTTTTTTGTAAGTCAGAAGAAGTCTTATCTTTTGATTTATCCGACACATGCTACCTTTAAACTTATTTTCCTGCCGGTCTAATGTCGTTATGAATTTGTTCATCGATAGTCAGTTAGGAATAAAAATACCGTAGGTAGTCAAAACAAATTAAGTTTCTTAAACAATTGGTCGCCAACCCTAACCAAAGAAAAGATACGGTTCAAATATCTGGCATGCGGGCCCTTGACTTTACTCAAGACTAATTCGAGTGAGGATGGAGTAATTGGAATATTTCCTCGATCTTAGCACCGAGGTGCCGGGCGAGATGCCTAAAGTCGTATGTCACAGTTTGTTAGGAACTCCAACGTTTAAAAAATATATATTATTTTTTTTACTTAATGGTTTTTAAATTTCTGTTTTACAATTTACATACGAACTGTATATATTGGAGCAAATTTTGTGATAAGTTTAGCTTTCTCTGGTAAAAAAAACTACTGAGTTTCTTGGTGTTTTCACGGTAGTTAAAGGTTCCGAACCGGAGGTAGCGTCACTAATGTAATCTATATGAATAAAAAAGATTTGATTTTGACTTTGAATTCCATTTGATATCTTTGTGTATTTTACATGGAGTAAGTTGACATATTATGTTAAGATTAAGGGGATAAAGAGCGTAGCAATAATTCTGTATAATGTATTTCTAAATTTTCGTGGTTGATAGTAGGTATCTCTTTGTGAAAAGGTAGAGATAAAGTAAAGGAACCACCAAAGCGTTTTCCGACTCGCGACTTGGCCGGCTTTTTTATAATTGGTAGGATTTTCGAACCAAAATTAATGATTTGATTACACTTAGCCAAAAGATTGACCTAATAGCATTAACCATAAACCCTTTGATTGCCATTTACAGCCTTACAGTCACGGCAGCTTGCGTAAGTCGTAACGAGCTAAATTAGACTTTATCGTTTTGGCAATAAAAACTACACACGGAACTTTATAGGTCCCGCATGGGCTTAATTATTTGGGCTGTAAATTGTGATTGCTGAGTTGTATTTGTGAAATTGTATTGGGATCCGCTTTTCGGTTGTGGGGCAATTTAATTTGTAATGTACAACTCTCACAGCTAAAATACAGATTTTCGTTAGATACCATAGCATACTTTCGTAGCCGAGAGGCGAGTGGGCTGGACTTTGGCGTCGCGCCATCTCTGAGGTCCCGGGTTCGATCCCCGGTCGGGTCAATATGGGAAACGAACTTTTCTATATTGTCTTGGGTCTGGGTGTTGAGGGTGTTGTTGAGGTACCGTCGTTTTTTCTGATTTCTGTAACGCAAGTGCTTAAGCTACTTACCACAGAATCAGAACAATGTATGTGATGATGTCCAATAAAAAAAAAATGCTGACACTTATAAAACTACTAGCGTCAGCCGGCGTATTCGGATGGATTTAGTTATTTAAACACAAAAAAAATAAACGATACCTAGACGAGCTTTCATACTCAATTTAACCACCTCAAATTTGACCACGTATTTTTACAGGTTTATTTCTAAGATATGAGCACAAGGTTAACGAATTTAAAATAACTTCCTGGCATTTTATCACAAGAGTTATGTGGAATTCAGGGTAGTACGAATAAATAAAAAATGTTGGCGGTTTCTGCAAAAATATTTCGACTTTATTGGAGTTTGTATTTTGCGTGCGTACCACAATTGTGGAATTCCTTTTGTTCTAAAAACATGGAAGTTAAAACCGATAACTTTTGTGAGCGAAGTATTTTTTGTTTTTTTACATGACGTTTAAAATATACTGACACTTGCTAAAGTTATATTTGTGTCATCATCAAAATGTGAAAATATAATAATTATTGATAACACGTAGATATAATTGCATATTTTTTTACTATATAAAATTACCTAGTTATACACCTTGATAAAATACCGTTTTTCTGACAGTTCAAATGTTGAATTTAAATTGACATCATAACGAATAAATTCAATAATTAACTATCAGACCTCCCATTCCTCGAAGCTGCTTTTAAAATTGTACGTTAATTTAAAAACATCGTAGGTAAAAACTAAATGCAATTAATTAACACCGAACCAGATGACTAATGAACCTAGGAAGGACTTTTACCGAATGAAAGAGTTCATTAAAAGGCTTTTAATGAAACTAGGTACGGAAATGTGTCCCACAATTTAGCACCTGGGCGATTACTAAAACGACTTGTTTTAATTACTTACTGCTACTTTTATAGTCGCCTTTAGAAGGATTAGACTGGACTTGTTTATTAAATGCAACATGCTTCTTTTAATGAGGTCGGTTAAAAAAATTGATGTTTGGAAACCGCTTTTTTTATTATGTTACACTTGAAGATTGACCTCATCTCACCTGATGTTAAGTGGTACTTAATGAGTCCTAACTTAAGGGCGACAAGTACAGCATTATAAATCTGTTACTGGACTTGCCGCCCTTACCTTGAAGGCTTGGTAGCATCGCCCAGAAGCTCTGGGAACCTTGCTCACACGCAGGAACACAACAACACATAAGTGATTTTTTACCGATACAAAAGTTGTTAGTGATAATTATAATGCTATTAGTATTGGCAACACAATATTTTTTTGCAATAAAGTTTATAAATAAAACACAAATAAATAAAAAGTATGTTCTTGAATGACATGACCCAAAATCCGATACAAATTCGCGGATCAGGCTGTGCACAAAAACGAAAGCGTCCGAAAGATAATTATTTCACAAAAACCGAATCAATTCCAGGCTCCAATCCGGTAATCCGCCTTTCTGTCTACTAGTACGAGAGCTGGCGACACTCCATTCGTGACGATCACATTCTGGCTGGAAACTTGCTAATATGTACTACACCATCATAAAAAGAAGAAAAATATAAAAAAACCGACGACCCATCGATATCAGCGTATTATTTTTTAGATTTTTTTTTTATATTGTATCTACTTACTACTCAAGTCATTTCATTCTCGTAATACCTAGTTTTATTTAAGGTAATGCCAAAATGTGATATGCGACATTATGTGGCGGCCATCTTGGATCAATTTCCATCAACAGCTAAGAACATTCGACTTATTCACATTTCACATAAGTAATCAAAATCGGTACTTGCGTGAGCCGCGATGCTACAGACAGAAACGTCTAACTTATAGCACTAAACTAATTAACGGCTTTGAATGAAATTTAGTACAAAGGGAGATGACATACTACACGTTAAGACACTTTGTTCTTCGAAATAATGAGAAGGAAATCGCGGGCAAAACTACTTTTCGACTTATCATCTTAAGTATAATTGTATATTATATATATCTTTACTTACTAATATTATAAAGCTGAAGAGTTTGTTTGTTTGAACGAGCTTATTTCGGGATCAGATTGAAAATTATTTTTGTGTTCGATAGTACTTTATAGAGTAAGGCTGTAGGCTATATAACATTGCTTTGACCAATAGGAGCGAAGAATCAGTGAAAATTTAGAAATAAATGTGGGATAGCGGATGTATCCAATCATAGTGCATGTGCGATGAATATGTATGAATATCCGAATGAGGAGAACGACAGAGAGTTACATTTGAACGACGAATGACGTCTATGATGTGGAAAAACGTGTGTATGGTGTATTTAATTTTATTTGGCTAATATATTTCGATTATTTACAATTTGCTTCTTTCATTTCCCATCCACTACATAAACGTAAGAAAAATATTAGAAAATAGTAAGTACGTTTGCTAAGACGCCATGAGCTGGTAGTCATTTTCCATTTAAGAATTAAAAAAAATATGGTCGCGATCGTAACGTCGCTGTGTTCCCTGTCTCCTGGTGTACAAAGATTGGTCGCGCAAAAAAGTGTTCCCGTATATCGGTTGTGTGGAGTCACTCACTGTGCACCGATGGCATTGACTGTTACAAATGGTCCTGTGAGGATTTCTTAGCGATCTCTAAATTGAGATTGATCCATTAGAAGTCACACTTCGTGGCGGAGGTAAATCGTAAGACGAGCTTTAGAATTTGCGATGTTTGAAAAAATATATTTCTAGATATATATTTTTTTAATAGATATACATATATTTATAGATATATATTTTTTAATTGGACAACGTCACATACATTGCTCTGGTTCTATGGTAAGTAGCTTGTGTTACAGAAATGAGAAACAACGACGGTACCTCAACACCTGAGACAATATAGAAAAGTTCGTTTCCCATATTGACCCGACCGGGGATCGTACTCGGGACCAGAGATGACACGACCCTACAGTCCGGTCGACTCGGCTACGGAGGAAGCAGAAGAAGAAGAATGAAAGAATAGTATAGATATACATATCTAGGATGTATCGAAAGCAGACTGACATTAAGTGAGACTATAGCGTCGCGCCATGTCCGAGTTCCCGAGTTCGATTCCCATCGAATCGATATGGAAAACGAACTATTATTTATTCTCTCGGGTCTGGGCGTTGTGGTGTTGAAGCTTTCTTTAACACACATACACACACGCACATACACACATACACACGCTCCCGCACGCACACAGACAGACAGACACGTCGAAATTTAAACACAAAGTTAAGACATTGTTTTTCTCTCGTTTTTGCTCAATTGATAACGGCAACTGTAACACGCTTGAAATATAGACATAATATTTTAAAATGAATACACATGGCACAATGTATGCTTTTTAATTACAAAAATAATCACGGAAACAATGCCAGTTTTAATTCTTATTACGATTTAAAAGGTTCGCCCCGTAATCGGGATATGTCTCTCCCCGAAACACGAACGTTTTCCATGAATTTCGGTTGCAAAATAATTTGTTTCATCACACCTTGATAAGGAAAATCCTTTTACCTCGCCTGAGTGAACAGCAATGTATTCGTTTTTCCGTTTCAATCGCTTTTTATACGAGGGTAACGATGTTTCACGTTGACATTTTAGAATCAAAACCCACCTAACTGCACTTTTATTAGATTCGATTAACGACCTTATTTCTAAGTGCACACATTACTTTTTATGCACTTGTTGATGTTTAGGTAAGATCATTGTCAATACAAAGGTATTAAACAAAGTCGCCTTTTCTGTATGTCCTTAATATGCTGAGATCTTTAAAACTCACTTTACTTCTTTTTTTGTTAAATTTAAGACACATTATGTAAAAAAAATGGGATAGTACGCGTGTGAATACGCGGCGAGCCGCTAGTCTGCATCTACACTAATATTATAAAGAGGAAAGATTTGCACCTATTTTTGTATATTTTTGTATGTTTGTAATGAATAGGTTCAAAAGTACTGGCCCGATTTAAAAAATCCTTTCACCAATAGAATGCTACATTCTTCCAATTTGACATAGACTACAAAATTAGGGATCCTTGATAAAATTTGAAAAATTTCAACAGAAAAGCGGGAAAAATTATCTAAGGCGAAACGAAGTTCGCCGGGACCGCTAGTTAATTATAAATGAATAAATTTTAAACAGAATTACATACATATATACCTGATTCCAAAGTTAGTACCTTACGTGTATTTGATAGGTAATGTGTACATAAATACATTTACAAACACACAGACACAGAACAAACACAAATGTTACTCTCACGAATTTTTGTCTTGATGGGAATCGAACCCACGATTGCTGGTTCAACGGCCTTAACATTGTTCCACCAGAACAGACATAACAGTCTAATAAATAGCATTAGATTTTGCTTTGTTTATTTTGTGCAAGCAAGACGACATTTTAACTTCGGAAACCAGTAAAGTTTCCTCCTCTGAAATCCACCAAAACCTCTCGTCCTAATTTCCAACAAATAATTACCAGAATACTTTAATAACACCGAAATCGAATCGCCAATTGTTTGTTCCATGAATAATGATCGCCGCCATTTTGAAAGAGCGCCCCTGGCGGCATTCCAAGGGATTAAACTATTACCACCTTCCTCGTCATTTCGTACCGCTGTTATGGTACGTAGGTTCATTGAAATAGAGTTGGAATTGCAATGTTTACGTGGTCGGTGGCTCGTTTGAACTTTAGCCGGCGAAGACGAGGATTCAGGACAGTATTTGTTCGGAAAATCCAGTGAATTATTGCTGGAAAAGTGCTAAAGCCCTAGTATTGTGCTGGGTGGAAATTTTGAGCTAGTCTCCTCACAGGTGCTGAGGTAATAAAGGAAATTGAGTTTTTGCTATTTTGTTGAATCTCATGTGCTACTTCATAGATGTGAAGTGTGTAAATGTCTGGCTGAACATACGTCATGCTTGTGAACCTTTGGGAACTGGTCTGCTCCAGCTTACCTCTAAAATAAATCATGTTTCTTCACTTATCGAAACAAATATGTATACTTGGTTGGGTAATGCGTTGATTAATCAGTCACCTATGAGTTATTATAGTATATTTATGTAGTTTGGCCAACCGACAGGACTGGAGAGAGGTCTAACTATAAACATGCTGTTCCGACAGTATAGAGCATTTTTCCTTAACACACATATAAGGTGATAACATTGCAAATGTCTTATCTTTGCCGGACCATTATGAGAGAGGCAGGGCATAGCGATTTATCGCTTGAACTGGAGCAGCCCGACGGGTGAAATACCTCCACCTTACAGAAGACCGCAGCCAAATAACAATCACTTCTGTGTTGTTGTGTTCCTGCGTGTAAGTAAGGTTACTAGAGCTCCTGGGGGGTGCTACATTAGTAACAGGGGTCAAGCCTTCAAGGTAAGGGTGACAAGTTTAGTAACAGATTTATTATGCTGTACTTGTCACCCTTAAGCTAGGACCTCATTACCACTTAACATCAGGAGGGATGAGGTCAATCTTGAGGTGCAATATAAAAAAAAAGAAGTGGAAATCGGTGCCAGCTCATGTGTTTCCTCCTTTGACATGGATTCCTTCTAAAGGAGCGTGAAGAAACATCTTGCGGGCCAGTATGGCGATGAATATTACGGTATCAAATCCGGTTTTCATCGCGATGTGGGTTCCTCTCTTGCTTACTATTAGGCTGGGAGCCAATATACTGTGCTTTTATAAAAAAAAAGTTCTATCCAAACTGGAAATCACACACAAAGATATTGAGTAGATCTCCCTGCGGAATCGAACCCCCAACCTTTGGATCTCGAGCCTAGCTTGTTACAACTCAACCATAGACACGCAGTTAATATTAGAGATCGTGTATATTTGCACTATTTCCGTTCGTCGGATTCCTTTCAAGTTCTATTATTGTTTGCAATAATCATATTGAGTTCAGTTTATCAGTGAATGCCTCACCTTATTTGCTTTGTGAGTATTTGTTGATTGTGCACTGCAGTACGGGTCAACAGCAAATCACTCACACACTTGCTATTCGAAAATAATGCTTATATATTAGAAATAGAATAGAAAAATATTTATTCAGTGTAAGTATAAAATTAGTAACATGAGAAAATAATAAAAGAGAACCATAAATAAATATAAATATTGACAACATCACATACATTACTCTGATTCTATGGTAAGTATTTAAAGCACTTGTGTTACAGAAATCAGAAACAACGACGGTACCACAACACCCAGACCCGAGACAATACCGAAAAGTTCGTTTCCCATATTGACCCGACCGGGGATCGAACCCGGAACTTCAGAGATGACGAACGCCAAAGTCCGGCACGCTCGCCTCTCGGCTACGGAGGTCATTCTGTAACACAAGTGCTTTAAGCTACTTACTACAGAATCAGAGCAATGTTTGTGATGTTGTCCAATATATTATTTATTTATTTATACTTACCTACTTTTGATTAGTATTAAAAAACGAAACCGCTTGTGCGTTTCGGTTTTGGAAATAGACCTCCGGTTCATTTTACAATCAATGAATGCATGTCCAATAATTGTCAGTTGTTATTGTTTTGACCCAATAATGAACCTAGCGTTGTAGAGTTATATTGATACGGTATCACTGATTAATTATTATTATTATAATTTATTATTAACACATTGCCCGCCTTCATTCAAGTCGTCACATGTCACAATTAACTATTTAAGATAAGGAAATTCACACTTCGAATTGTTTCGTCTATTCTAATTTGTATTTGATACTATTTATCTTTGTAAATAAAACCTGTTTTATATAATCACAACACTGGCAAGATAATTGTTCGTTCTAGGTTTAATTTTGAACTTTTATACTGACTATTTTTGTTTACAACACTCTGACATTGTCTTTCTAATAACTCTGTGTGCTACCTCTACAATTATATCTTTATTTACCTCAAGTTTCTACATGGCTTTTTATTCTAATTTCCTAGAACTCTTGAATAATAACGTTAATATTATAAATGTAGAAGTTGCTTGGCTAAAGCTACTAAATAGATTTAGATGAGAGAGGTAGTGCAAAGCGATTTATCGCTCGAACTGGAGCAGCCCGACTGGTGAAATACCTCCACCTTACAGAAAAACGCAGCCAAAGAACAATCACTCCGGTGTTGTTGTGTTCCTGCGTGTGAGTAAGGTTTCCAGAGCTCCTGGAGTGCTACATTAGTAGCAGGGGTCAAGCCTTCAAGGTAAGGGCGACAAGCCTAGTAACAGTTTTACTATGCTATACTTTTCGCCCTTAAGCTAGGAACTGATTTCCACTTAACATCAGGTAGGATAAGGTCAATCTTGAAGTGCGTTATAAAAAAAAATATGAAATTTGGTAGATTTTGACATTTTTCCTTATTCCGCGATGTCTTTTGAGAATAAATTTAAACAAAATAACTTTAAGGTAAGCATTTTTAAACAATCAAACATTCTTAAATAGAAATCCTTCTATTTGCCACTTTTCGGCCTTCGAGCCAGATACGAATGACTAATACCCGGTGCCAATATTTGAAAAACGATCCGTTCTTAGATAGTTATTAATTATACGAGGCGTAAGCTAAAAACGACCGACGACGACTGATGACAGCTGGTATTAAAAGTTAATTTGAATTAGAATTAACGACTCGTAGAAAAACTGATAAACTCTCTTCCTCACTATTCCACTAATAATGTTGTATTGTCTATATTGTGGCGTACTTCTTTGTTTTAGGTGTTGTGAGAGAATGAAGATCTCATTTCAGAAATGAATTAGCTCTCACCACCGCGAGTTCTACATAAAATAACGTGTCTCTCTAAACACTTGACATTGGCGGAATCATCGCGTTATCTAGAGACGCCAGATAGAGTCCATTAATAAAAAAAAAAATAACGTGTCTCTCTAAACACTTGACATTGGCGGAATCATCGCGCTATCTAGAGACGCGAGATTGAGTCCATTAATAAAAAAACAAAATAACGTGTCTCTCTAAACACTTGACATTGGCGGAATCATCGCGTTATCTAGAGACGCGAGATAGAGTCCATTAATAAAAAAAAAAAAAACTGATAAGTCATTTTTTACAAAAAGTAAAATATTGGAACCGTGCATTAGTGGTTTAGGCTTGGAAGTCGGACAGACGCACAGACAGGGCTATTTTAGCATTCATATTTAAATTCAATATTCTTTTATTCATGTAAATTACAACAGTAAAACGTCTATGCACGTCTATGTTTTGCACTAAGACATACAGTGTGGAGTGTAAATTAAAAAAAATAATTAATTGATTCAAAGTAATAAGAAACATTTTAAAACCATTTATATTTAGGACACACAAATAAAACAAACTGCAGGTCCTAATGCGGGTTGTGCTTAATAATAATTTTGCCAACTAGCGAGTATTTGTCATTTATATCTAACTAGCTGTGCCCGCGACTTCGTTCGCGTGGACTACATTCTTTTATGGTCGGTTTTACCCCTTTCTCCCCCAATATTCGAAACAAAAAGTAGTCTACATTTTAATCCAAGTTTCGAGCTATATTTGTGCCAAATTTTTCATATCTCTAACTTCAAAAATAAACATTTTTCCATATAAACTTCCAAAGGTGGTATTACCCCCCTTCCCCCCTTATTTTCTAATAAAAAGTAGCCTTTGTCCGTTCTTGAGATTCAACGTATACCTATACCAATTTTCATCAAAATCGGTTGAGAGGCTTAAGCAGGAAAGCGTAACAGACACACAGACAGACAGACAGACAGAGTTACTTTCGCATTTATAATATTAGTAGGGATGTTAGTGTCAATATTTATTGTCTTACTATTGGACCAATCATTTCTAGGCATCTACATTATGACATAATGTTACAACCAACCGAAACTAGTTTAGTGTTATACAACCTACAACAAATGTTCGTTAAGGCATTTATTATAAGCTTGGGAATACACTACTTGCCGCAGATGAAATAGTATATAATTCATGGAACGCTCCCAACTATAATAGCTAAGCCTTTGTTTCGAAGGGTTTTACGTTTCCCGCGATACATTTTTGATTTGACTTCTTGTTTCTGAAACGTAATCAATTCTAAAGACAAACTAACTGTATGTCTTGGTGCGAAATTAGTTATAAGTTTAGCTTCTTATAGGTTCCGAACCGGAGGTAGCTTCATTTGCATTGTATAGAGACGATTCATAAGTATTACTAATGTACAACTACATGAATAAAAAATATTGACTTTGACTTCAAAAGCAAAAACTACAAAGTTAAACAACGTTTTTTTTTGTTCAAATTCTACGAATTAAATGATGATGTTAGATTGAATCCTAGTTTAAGTTTCAATAAATAACAGCTTTGTTGAAATTATTTGAGAATGATAACAAAACCACTATATATAGATTTTAGACATAGCATTCATAGTTTTTAAACCCTTAGGTGATCGTTAAGTAGATTTTTTCGACTTGTTAAAATATTATTTTAATTCAAAAAGGTCTAAACGAATTTTGAGGCCAATTTTGTATGGAAACGAAACTTTTTATGCTGATTTTATCAAAAGTGCCCAATCAGCAAATATTTATTATTGATTGAGCCATAATAAACAATTTTATCCTTATATATTTTTGTAGGATGTAAAGTTTGCAGAAAACCCAGTTTAATGATCAGGTATGATAATGATATTTGGAAGTCCTCACACAAAACGTTGTCCCGGTCTTCCCTGAAACTATACGATATTGACTTTACTTCAACAAACCCTTACAAACACGACCAATTGTAGTGTATTGTAAAATGGTCGCTATGCCTATCTTCGCACAGCTGAAAGTACAGTGATGGACACAGATGAAATAATAACTAAATCATGAAACCCCTTTATCACTGTTTGCTTATACGCCCGTAATAATGGTATTTGTCGGATTGTACTTTAATTTTCACCATAGTATTTAATGCTTTATAGTTTGAACATTTATTTATATTAGTTAGTTAACGGATTTTACCGCATATAGAATTTAAAACTTTCGCGTGCTAACTAATATTCATTTTACTTAATAATAAGTTAACGGGTCAAAACACTATAACATTTTGAGTAGTTAATTGTGCACTAAAAATATGGTCTCGTTTTTACCCGTTAACTTATTAAAAATGATTAAATTTTCATTTATGACGGACGGAAATAAGGAGCCCTGAATGTATTGAATATGTTAATTTTGTTCTATCTACATCTGTACTAATAGTTTAAAGCCTGTTTTTTTTGTTGTTTGTTTGAAAGCGCTAATCTCTGGAACTTTGTACCGGAATGTATTAAAAAATATTTTTGTGTTGGATACGCTGCCATCACTAACATTGAGGAATCAGTGGGAAATGTAAAAAAAAATAAAATTGTACTCGTTTAAAGCCGCCACTAGCGTTGTATAAATGCATTTATTTGCATGTTTTTATTACAGGTAATTCTTGAAATAGCAATAAGCTCCGAGTTTGTTTCTTGGTCAGGTCAATTCTAGAAACAACACAATTTTTCTGAAATTGTATTTGGCTCTGGGCTTGCGGGTTTACGCCTGTGAGGTCGTCCGTAGCGTCCATAGCGATTTATCGCTCGATCTGAAGCTGCCCGACTGACCTTACAGAAGACCACAGCCAAATAGTTAACAATCACTTCGGTGTTGTTGTGTTCCTACGTGTGAGTAAGGTTTCCAGAGTTCCTGGGGGGTGCTACATTAGTAGCAGGGGTCAAGCCTTCAAGGTAAGGGCGACAAGTCCTGTAACAGCGTTTTTATGTTGTACTTGTCGCCTTTAAACTAGGACATCATTACCACTTGACATCAGTTGAGATGAGGTTAATCTTGAAGTTCAATAGGTATATAAACAAAAATCTTACTGTCAGGCTAATACAATCATTGTCTAAAGAAAGTATATCTTATGCAAAGTCAATGGTTGTGTTCCAAGTTGATCTCCAGCAAACATTTGCCAGACTTTGCAAATATTTGCGAACAAGCTACAAGTTTGGCATCGACTTTTTACCATTTTTTTCACAAGTGAGTGTTAAATGTAAATATATTTTTAGTAAAAAATACGTTTTTAAAAACAGGCCTTATACTTACATTTTTTTTTCTATTTCCATTGGCTTGTAAGATGCATGGAAAAACATACTTAATCAGACAAAGCCATCTATGTTATAGAGAAAAGAAAATTTGCCTTCCAACACAAGTTTGAGTAAACTTGCAAATTTCATCTCGGCCCCTCCCAAAGTTTTAATTAAATTCGCAATTGCGAAGTTCTCGGGAGATTTTTTATAATTTACAACTAAAAATCATAGTGGATTGGCCCAGTTTCCCCTTATTCAATTAGCATCACTCGTTTCAGTTGATTAATTTTGACTCGATATTGCGAAAGTTATTTTCAGAGGACAAAATAAAAGACCTGAAGTTATTCTAAAACTTTGGCAAGTTTTTGTGTAATGATTATCCGAAGATATTAAAAAAGAGCCGAAGCAAAACGAAGAAAAAGTTTCTAAAGGAGTAATCTAATTAGAGAAACATTTAAATGCTTAATACGTCTATGTGGTATTCGTGTATCTATAGGCCTTTTTTTAAATGTTTTTGGTAAACACATGTTAATTAAACTACTGGTCTGTTATTTGTAATTGTAATTTAGCAAAGCAAACCAATTTGTATGGAAGCTATTACCAAACACAGATGAGGTATTTGATAAATTTAAAAACCGTTCTATTAAATCTGACAACTTAATAAAATCATAGATTTTCTCTCCAGATATTATCAATTCCAGTTTTTAAAATCACTGCGGGATCTCAATCAAACTGTCAAACATTTGGTTAATCAATATAATAATTATACGCAGTTCAATTGATTCATACATTTAAACGTCTAGTCACTGTTTTTACACAATCATATTTACATATTTATTAGCTTTTAGAAATTAACACGTCAAAACATGTTATAAAATAAGTATCTAGCAATTATTCAACACGTCATTTTTTAAATATAAATTACAATGTGTCATGCAAGGAAGGAAGCATGTTTCGTGTGATAAAAAGTATAATTCAGTTAGCCCCGGGTGGTTTAATAACATACTTAGTTGATTTGAATAGCAATATATGGGTTAAATTGTGCTTGCGAAGATGTCTGATATTCATTTATAAATTTCCTAAAGATGTTATAGATGTATATTCAAACGAATGTACTAACATGTTTTGTAAATGAAGTTCAAGAATTTTTACTACCTTACAAATTTAATATGTATAATCCTACCCAAATCAGACAATAAAGCTCACAAATACATAACGCATATAGATATCTTGAAAAATCGAAGTTTTTATTCGTTGAACTAATAATACTCTAAGGGTGCTCCCACACCGGGAGAATTCACGTGTAATGTTACATAAATCGAACTTTGGACATTACATTACAAGACTACCTCTCTGACTAACAAGCATTCGCGTGTAATGCTACAATATAGACAAAACTTTGAGCATTACTTTACAATACCACCTCCTTAATGGGCGACCATTCGTGTGTAATGTAACATTGTAGATTCAAGTGAAGCGGATGGATGTTACCTCTTTCACTGGTGAATATTCGTTTTGTATGATTACAATGCGCTCACTGTAATGTTCGCTGTTCAACCCTCGCTGATATTAAGCGTTACATAACATGCGAATGCTCCCGTTGAGGGACCATCATCAAATACAAAAATAACAAAGTCCTGTTATCTCCCATATAACCAGAACATTTTATATTTTTAAATAATGTTAATTACGTATATCTTTGTTTTCATAAGTATGTGTAATTTAATAAAGTTAATCACTAAAATTTGTATTCATACCTAATTTAGTATTTATTCAGTTAACATTTTTGGAGCATGATGTGGCTGCCTTCAAAAGTTTTTTACATTTTGTATGTATCACTATTGTATAAGTTAATTTTAGGTATTTTATAATGCAACTATCTCTGACTGCCCTAAAATAAATAAACACGTGGCCACCGTACCTCTCATACAGACATTTAATAACTTCAACTGGAAGATTTATGCCTGCCTCGCGTATTACTAAGATATGTGTCGGTCATTACTTTTGACGCTGTATTTAGAGGTTATAAATTAGAAATACGACATTCCGGTAGCGGTTATATGGCATTTTTTGTGCCCCATCTAAGTAATGGACCATGTGCAGAATATAAGAAATAAGGATATAACTATGATGGTTAGTAGCAATCAATCCTACTAAAATATTTTAGAGAAACAGAAACACGTCTACAAACATACATCCATCCATTCGGACATCTTAAATTTTTTCAAAGTTTCGCATTTATAATGTCTTGCAGGATGTATCATATATCGATGGAAAATATTCCATCACGAACAAAAAAAAATGGTAAACCCTATCTTTGCCGGACCATAAAGAAGTGGAACTCGTTGCCAGGTCATGTGTTTCCCCCTTCCTTTGACATGGATTCCTCCAAAAGGAGCGTGAAGGAACATCTTGCGGGCCAGTATGGCGATGCTAACGGATAGGATATTTAGGTATCAAATCCGTTGTCATTGCGATGTGGGTTCCTCTCTTGCTAACCATCAGGCTGGGAGGAGCTAATATACTGCGCTACTATAAAAAAAAATCGGCAATTCTATAGTGCTCTCTGTTCATGTATCATATATGTAATCATATGACGTTGTAAATAATACTCTCTCACAAGTTTTGCATTGGTTTTCTACTAATAACCTAGTCCTCAATGCAAAAAAGACTAAATGTATTAAATTTACAATGCCTAATGTAAGGCAAATTAATACTGATATTATTATGAATAATGAACATATTGAACTCGTTACTTCAACAACTTTTTTAGGAATCACTGTAGATTCTAAACTACAATGGGGTCCTCATATAGGTGCTCTGGCAGAAAGACTTAGTTCGGCTGCATATGCAGTCAGAAAAATTAAGCATCTTACTGATGTTGAAACGGCGAGACTGGTTTATTTCAGCTATTTTCATAGTTTAATGTCATACGGTCTACTGTTGTGGGGCTCTGCTTCTGACATACAAACTATTTTTGTATTGCAGAAGAGAGCTATTCGATCTATATACGGCCTAAGATCGCGTGATTCACTCAAAGAATTATTTAAAGAAATTGATATTTTAACTGTAGCGTCTCAATTCATCTTTGACTGCATTATGTATATTCGTAAAAATCTAAATTTATTCTATAAGAAATCTGATATACATAGTTTTAACACAAGAAATAAACATAAGCTCTCGCTATTTCAAACCATACGCTCCGCAAAAGCAGTAAAACATTCGTTGGATTAAGTATAAAAATATTCAACAAGTTACCGCAAGGTATTATTGACTTACCCATGCATAAATTTAAGGTCTATGTTAAATCATGTTTAATGAAAAAAGGGTACTACAAACTTGATGAATATATTAATGATAAACATATATGGACATGATTATTTGCTCGCTAGCACACCATATTTTTAAGTTCTCTAGCCCAAAATATTGTAAAGATTAGGATAACTACTGAGTTTCTTGCCGGGTTCTTCTCAGTAGGATTAGGTTCCGAACCGGCTGTAGCTTCAACTTTGGTTTGTATTCATTTTGACGATGCATAAGTGTTACTTGTAACCAACATGAATAAATGAATTGATTATGATTATGGTTATGTATCAGCAGTTATATAGTGCTTTTGTGCTTTAGTTGGAAGAGCAGCAAGTGCTATTCGTGAAGGTCGTGCATTCGAAACCCGAAAGGAGAGAGATGATATTTTTCAGTTTCTTTTTAATCAATAATTTTAAAAATAATAATTCGTATTAATATTATAAAGGAGAAAGTTGGAAAAAATGTGTGGATGTATAGTTGTTTGATACCCTGGTTACGTGAAAATTAGTAAATTAATTTTGCCGAAATTAGATAAAGAAGATGCTAGATAAACGTATAACATACTTTTTATTCCAAAATTATGCGGACAAAGTCGAAGGCTACAGCTAGTATAAATATGAAATAATAAATATGGAACAACATTACACACATTGCTCAGAATTATAGCAATAGCTAAAGCACTAGGTACATAAAACAAATCGCCAGACCTACTTATTACAACAATTTAAACTGAGACAGTATAGAAAAGTTACATAGAATAGAATAGAAAATATTTTTATTCATGTAAGCTTTACAAAAGCACTTATGAATAGTCAGTACAAATTAAGTATTCTACCGCCGTGTTCGGAATGTTGATCATGTCGAGAAGAACCGGCAAGAAACTCGACACTTAGTCTTTTCAAATATATTGTTATATTGTACTTAAATAAAGTATACAAAGCTATAGTAAGATTTCAAAGAATTAAGTTATTCTAGACCCATACATTTTTGTCATTTAAATATAATCATCAATTTTGTAGTAGCCCTTTTTTATTAAACAATTTTTAACATGAGACTTAAATCTATGCATGGGCAACTGGATAACATCGACTGGCAATCGAACCCGGGACCTAAAAGATAGCACAACGCGCAAATCCGCCCCAGCAGCCTCTGAGCTACGAAATCGTCGAATATGATGTCTGTTCACCATTACTTTTAGCTACTTTCATTTACCCTCCAAGTTTGCCATTGAAAACTCAAATAACAAATTCAATCGAGTCTATAATCTAATTACCTTTTACCGTTGGATTCCTGCTCCCTCCCTGTCAACACTTGAAATAAACGTAAAAAAGTGTCAAGTGTGCGTCGGACTCACGCACGAAGGGTTCCGTACCATTATCTATTCAATATTAGACACAATATTGTATCTTTTTTTAGTTTCCCAAAAAAATCACGTTGCTGTATAGGAACCCCCTTAAATAATTATTTTAATTTGTTTTTAGTAAAGCAGCAACAGAAATACATACCATGTGATAATTTTAACGGTCTAGCTATCACAGTTCTTGAGATACAGTTTGGTGACAGACAGACGGACGGACAGACAGCGAAGTCTTACTAATAGGGTCCCATTTTTACCCTTTGGGTACGGAACTCTAAAAAGGGTCAAGTGCGAGTCGGCCTTGCGCACTGCGGGTTCAGTAACGTATTTTTCTTGTCCTTTGTTTATTACTTTTCTCCTATACGATTAAATAAATTAGTTTCACCTTCTAATAAATGTCACCTTAAATAACTTTTGAGATTACCTCGAACTTGCTGATATTTAGGTCTTTTTTCGCATTATTTCCAGATAAAAGCTATTTTAAAATTCATCATTTCATTATAGAAAAGTTCGTTTTCCATATTGACCCGACTGGGAATCGAAACATGGACCTAGGAGATGATGCCGCGACGTCGTCGCCCTTGCCTCTGCTACGGAGGTCGTCACAATACAATGGAAACTATTATTTTGATATCAGTTGATTGTCGAAGATTTAATTCGATTGTTAATTTATTTATTTTACATAAAAAAGGGTTACGTTTTTATCGTACAGTACCCAAAAAACGCAAATCCAAAAGTATGAAAACAATGAAATTAATTTCCCGCCTGACTGTAGATAGCGTCAATTTTAATTCGGAATCCGAAATTAACCTCCGGAATTGGCAATGGAAATGCGACTTTGTTCCGAAACGGTTACAGGCGAGATTGGTGAAGCTTAAAATCAGATTGAGGTCGGTACAGTCGGAGCATTATTTTGTAATGAGCTTCCTTATTTCCTCTCCATAATGGACATATAATTTTGGATTTCAACGAGATGTTTTCGGAGTTTCGTTGACAAGTGGCGTGAATAGTTTACGAGTGAATGCTTTTAAAAGGTTGTTTAAGAGTAGTGGAAAGAAAATAACATTCGATTCAAATAGTTTTTATTTTCGTGGAAATTTTAGTCTGCAAATTTTAAATTCATTTAGTAACGTTCCAGTTGAGTGATAAATATGTGTTTTAACAGCGGAATAGTAACCTTTCACTTAAAAAGTCTAAAGGTGCTTTCTCACTGGGAGCATTCGCTTATAATGTAATATTACAGATGCGAATTTGAGCATTACATTACAATTGTACCTCTCTAAACGCAGCATCTACAAGGGTGATCCAAAAGTAGTGATTATCGGATATTTGTACAGCACATAAAAATACGGTTTTTTTTTTTCTTAAATGTCCATTAGTTTAACATAAACAATTCATATAAATAAAACACGATTACCGACTGAATTTTTTTTAGTTTCAACCTTTTTACATACTATCTACCCGGATACGCACGCGTACTACTCCCGCTTTTATTCTGATTCTTCGCTCCTATTGGTCAGCGTGATTTTATATAGCTTACTAGCTGTGCCCGCGACTTCGTCCGCGTGGACTACATCCTTTTATGGTCGGTTTTACCCCTTTCTCCCCTAATATTCGAAACAAAAAGTAGTCTATATTTTAATCCAAGTTTCGAGCTATGTTTGTGCCAAATTTCATATCTCTAACTTCAAAAATAAACATTTTTCCATACAAACTTCCAAAAGTGGTATTACCCCCCTCCCCCCCTTATTTTCTAATGAAAAGTAGCGTATGTCCGTTCTTGAGATTCAACGTATACCTATACCAAATTTCATCAAAATCGGTTGAGAGGTTTAAGCAGGAAAGCGTAACAGACACACAGACAGACAGACAGAGTTACTTTCGCATTTGTAATATTGGTAGGGATAGCCTTCCTCAATAAATGGCCTATCCAACACAAAAATAATCTAACAATTCCAACCAATAGTTCCTTTAAATTAGTTCAAACAAACAAACTCGTCAGCTTTATAATATCCTACCAAAAACATGAAAAAGGATATGAGTATAGATTGATTAACATTACTTTTGGATCGGCCCTTTTGTATTGCACCCGAACGAAGCCGGGGTAAACTAATGACTTACAAGGATAATAAAGTTCGTAGTAAGCTAATCTCAATAAAACAGTTTATTTAGGACTTAGAAAGTTTGCTTTATCATTATATGAAAGATTTGTTTCTAATTATAATAATCTATTGTTTCAGGTAAATGTCGCTGATACTGGCTTCATTATTACGACTGCGCACAGAAATGTGTAAACTGATTCCATACCGAACAAAAGTTGCAAATTTTGTTAACACTTGTTGCTTCTGAAAAATTCAATTCTCTATCAAACAATGGTTGTCAACTTTTGTGCTGTTGTGTTGTCAATTTGTGCTAGTAACAAATTTGTTTATCAAATCGGGTCTCCATTAAACAAAACTGGGCAACTTTTTTCTTGATGAGTTGTCAACCGAGTCTCTTCTTTTTTTTTTTTTACTGTTATAGTATAGCATAAATATGTTGGTGATATTTTTTCCAGTGGAACCTCGGCTTTATAGGGTCATAGTATTGATATAGATAAGACATCATTGATGAGTACCCCTGTACATGCTATAAAATTATATTTTTTCATATTCGATACAATATTTAGACAATGTTTGCTTAGTAACAGATATAATAACTGCCAAATTAAAAACTTAAAACACTCCCGTCAGTTTCATTTCCCTACTAATATTATAAATGCGTAAGTAACTCGTGTCTGTTACGCTTTCCCGCTTCAACCTCTCAACCGATTTGATGAAATTTGGCATAGGTATACGTTGAACCTCAAGAACGGACATAGGCTACTTTTTGTTAGAAAATAAGAGGGGGGGGGGGGGGGGGTAATGCTACCTTTGAAAGTTTATATGGGAAAATGTTTATTTTTTAAGTTAGAGATATGAAAGTTGGCACAAATATAGTTCTTTTAAAATATAGACTACTTTTTGTTTCGAATATTAGGGGAGATAGGGGTAAAACCGACCATGAAAGGATGTAGTCCACGCGAACGAAGTCGCGGGCACAGTTAGTAATTCATATAGTAACATTGGCTATACCTATTACCTACACAAACTCGCCATTTTGTGACGACCGCCATCTTGGACCGAAATCAAAATGGGCTCATCCTTTTAGAATCTACGATGCCATAGACATACGTCAAACGTAACATAACAACCTTTTGTTCAACAGAAATATTCACAGTTTAGCTTTTATGTTAGTAGGATCACAAATACTTTCACGTTTAACAGAGGAATAATTAACCGTCCAGGCAGACTAATTTGAAGGTATAAACGGGGAGCCCCAGGCAGAATGTAACATGACAATCTAGGAACAAAGACAATCCTGTGTCGTAATAATTAGATACTCGCACTTGCTCCTGTACGTAGAACAATAGTAAATAGAGGTGAAATTAATGTTTTGCTGATGTACACGGCTTGGGTGGACGGTGAGCTACCTTTGAGAAATTAATAAAACACACATACGTGATTTCGATCGCGCGTGGTTTTTCGTGATAAAAAGTGTCCTATTTGTTTATTTTGTATTTATATCGTTTTTTTTTTAATTTAGTACCATGTACATTTTGTACATATCTCGTTTATATTTAATTTGTTACCAAATGCCTTTATTGTATTTGGTCAACTCTTATTGTGTTGCATTCGAATCACTGATGTTTTATATTGGTGTTTTTTTTTAAGAGTTGTTTTTATTTATACATTTGACAAAAGTCTTACAAGTTTTACAAGAGCAGTGAATACATTTCATGTTTACCTGCTTTGATATGACGTTCACAAAATGTTCGACCAGGCCTTGGGCTCTAAAAATTAAACTATGTGACGTCACCAAGTTACTGAACTTTAGTTTCCAAAAATAATTATGCATTAATCAATTATTTAAAATTAAGTTTACGATCTCTCGCCAAATAATCCAAGATACCTATTAATAAAACTTTTGTTTTCTTTTTAAGTACAGTATCTAGATTAACTGTAATAAACAATTTTTACTGTTATTTGTTCGTCTCGCCAGTGTGTACAGGACCTTAAAGGAGCGCGAATAATGTGGTCGTTCGCCATGCGGTCTGAATCACAAAGGATTAATTCCACCAGAGGTATCAAAATATTAATTTATTTAGTATTCCCGGGATAGACAAGGAAACCAATGTGGTGAGAAATTACATTGAAAATGTGGTCCCCACTTAAGTCAATTAAATTGTTTGCGTGATGATTGAGAACAACCCATTGGATAACTCAGAAGCTAACCATAATTCCCATACCTTGGAATTTAGGAAACTAATAAATAAATGCGCCAGACAATTACACCAATCTTCTGGTCTCAAACTAAGGTTTTCCCTTGTACTATGAGTACCAGACGACGGATACTAGCTGGGGGCGTCATCCTAGTACACCCAACCCCAAGTCAATTCAGAAAAGTCAGTTTTCCAAATTGACCCGATCGGGAATCGAACCCGGGACATATCGCGCTTTGGCCGCCTACCTTAGCCACTGCACCGCCGAGATCGTCAACTTTTTGTCTAATTGAGGTGCTCAAAACAAACACAGTCATAAAAGTGCTACTTCCGGACACGTGCCTTAAGAAAAGGAAAAAAGAAAGAAAACTTTTATTTACCATACACAATATATTACAAAAGTGGGTACAATAAAAAAAACATAATAAACAGAAAGAGATTGGTTTCCAATTTTCCTCATTTTGTGGTATGCCCCACATGTTAGCATTCAGCGAGATCTTCAATTTAAATTGTATTAGAAGTCAAATCACTCTCATGGATAGATACACTTTATTCATGCCAAATTCCCCGCATTTTGTGGAATTCCCCACACATCAGCAACTTACGAGCACTATAATTATTTTAAGAGAGGCAGGGCATAGCAATTTATCGCTCGAACTGGAGCAACAAACATCAAATAACAATCACTCCGGAGTAGTTGTGTTTCTGCATGTGAGTAAGGTTTCCAGAGCTCCTGGAGGGTGCTACATTAGTAGCAGGGGTCAAGCCTTCAAGGTAAGGGCGACAAGTCCAGTAACAGATTTATTATGCTGTACTTGTCACTCTTAAGCTAGGACCTCATTACCACTTAACATCAGGTGAGATGAGGTCAATCTTGAAGTGCAATATAAAAAAAACTCCCGTGGATAGATAGATAGATACACTTTATTGATGCTGAATTCCCCGCATTTTGTGGAATTCCCCACACATCAGCAACTTACGACCACTTCAATTATAATTTTATCTGATCCGATCAAAAAAACTTATTAGATGATTCTTTCCCGTATGCTGCCTGTTTGCAGGAGGGCACATTGTGGTTATTCCCCCAGGTCAAACAGTGTCCCGACGGACCTCAATATTCTATTGAGATATTTCCACGTTTTATTTGAAATTATATTATGTTATTCTCTTGTGCCTGTCTTTTGGTTGAGAATAACCAAATTTCTAGGATTTGATACTTTATAGAAACATAAAAGGCTCGTCTCCGCTTGTGATGTGGGGTTTGGACCTACAACCATATTTAATACCTTCACGTATCGTTCGCGTGTTAAACAAATCTCTCCTGTAGATAGATACACTTTATGTATGCGATATTCCCCGCATTTTTATGAATTCCCCACATGTCAGCAGCGTACGCGCACTTCAATTATAATTTTATCAGATTCCCATCTAAAAGGCTTATTCTTTTCCATATGCTGCCTGTTTGCTGGAGGGCACATTGTGGTTATTCCCCCAGGTCAAACAGTGTCCCGACCATAAGACCCCATTGCGGAAATAAATGCGAAATTCGCAACCTGAATCCATAATGCCGTGGTTGACCACATGTGGAGAGAATGGGAGTGACAAATTGGGGTCTCTGGAAGCTGAGAGACGTTGTAGCCGGTAGACGTAAAATTTTAGTATCGGTATGTTTTCCTCAAACTCAGTATTTTGAAATATCGGTTCTAATATTTGAAAAACGGTCCGTTCTAGTTACGAATAGTAATAAAAACGACCGACTGATGACTAATGACAACTGACATGGAAAGTTAATTATTAACGACTCGTATTCGGTTGAAGAAAAACAGATAGTTAATTTTGACACATTACGAATCGTAAAATATTGGATCCGGGCATTAAACAGTTGGTGTTGTAAAAACTAGAACCAACGATGGTACCACAATAATTATCGGATAACATCACACATTGCTCTGTGGTATTAGCTAAAGCACTTGTGTTACGGAAATCGGAAAAAAACGACAGCACTACAACACCCAGACCCTTTAAAATCTAGTAAAGCTCGTTTTCCATATTGACACAACCAGGAATCAAACACAGGATCTCAGAGAGGACGCGTCTGACTGTTACAATCACTTTTTATATATAGGAACCAGGAACATTGCAGTAACCCGGATAAATACGTTAGGTTTCTTTTTATTACTTGACATATCCAACTTTTACGGGTTAAATGCATTTCTTTCGTTAGAAATTTGCAATATAACGCATAATGTGTGCTAAATAAGAAGGAAAAAAGCATCATCATAAAAAAGTATATAAAATGTTAGTTTCCTGTCTATTTACCATCTGCTGTTGTGATCATAAGAAAGTTTTGGTAACCTAAGTGTATGTTTTTTTATTTTTGTTTAAAGGGCTTATCCTTTAAAAACATGTCAGCCCCATCGCCCTCTATTAAAATTTTGGAAAAACTAGCTTAACAAATGTAACTCAATATAACATTAGCGGATTGTTTTAGCTTCGCAAGCGTTAGTACCTACACATTTTTCCATATTTTCCACTGATTTTTAGAAAAATAGGAACTTATTACACAGAAAATGTACTGAAATTGGTTTTACAGCCATATTAAGGGACAATTTAGGCGTTATTATTGCCAGAAAGCAGTCTCTTCCAGACATCCGTTAGGTAGAGGCAATCATGCTCAGATCCTACCGATCTCAGCGTAATGTTTTGTAGCCTAAATACTTGCTCAATAAATGGACTATTGAACACAAAAATATTGTTTAATTTGAACCAGTGTAGTTCATGTGATAAACGCGTTTATACAAACAAACAAACATTTTAGCTTTATAATGTAAGTAAAGATAGTAAATATGGGTATGAATATTAGTCCCGGAAGGAAATGTTACTTGTTCCATTCAATTTTAATATCTCTATTTGAAACTATTTTTAAATGTTTAATGATGGGGGCTTGATTTTCTTGATTTTCCCATTTTTTTGGACCAAAGGAAAATGTGCTGCCAGGGGAGTGACACTATTTGCAGAGAAGTGACAAATTAAAGCAAGCAAGTGACATACATTTGATTATCATCTAAGAATTGGAAAAAGTTTTAAATAAAATATATTATTGTACCTAGTTTTTAACTACGATAACAATTAAAGGGTCTAAAGGCTCTAACGTCCCCGTTATCACTAAACCGATTTATCAAATTTCCACGAATGTAATTTCAGCTGTATCAAAGGGCAGATAGAACTAAACACCCATCCCTACATAGCGGTGCTAATATTGACTTAGGACAGGGACATGTCCCTTTGCTATGCCTTTGAGTGTTTTTGGAAATATGGCGCTTGAAAATAGGGTTTCGTATGTAAAGCAAAGGAAAATATTCAATGGGGAACTCAGTGGAGTGTATTCAATTGAGAGGTTTCCGCGTTTTATTTGAAATTAAATTATGTTATTCTTGTGTCCGACTTTTGTTTGAGAACGATAGGGATTTGGCATTTTAAAGAAATATAAATAGATCATCTCCCTTGTAATATGGGATTCTGACTTAAAATCATTTTAAATACCTACGCGTATCGCGCATGCTGCTCTTCCAAGTTATTGTAGGTGACAAATTTTCTGCTATAATTACCTTTAAGCCTTCTTTAACACATAGTTCGGGTATATCAGACATATCCCTTACAGGTTTCGCTCGACCCGGGAATTGAACCTAGAACATCGAGATCATTGCTCTATTCTAGCTGAGCCGTTTCAGCGGTAATTTGGTTTCACTTTAAATTTTGGGTTAGGATCACTTGAACAACCCAAATTTTACAGATTAGATACTAAAAAAAATAATAGTTTAAAAAACTAAAAAACACGCTTTTAGCTCGCACTAAAAATTACAAAATAATTCAGACATTTAAGAAAGAAAGCGTGGAGCGTTTATGTTATCTTTACTCTTTTTGGACAAAACGCTCCACGCTTTTTTTCTTAAATGTCTGAAATATTTTGTAATTTTTAGTGCGAGCTAAAAGCGTGTTTTTTAGTTTTTTAAACTATTATTTTTATTTTCTACTTTTTAGTTTTCTCATGTATCAATAATTATATAATTCTTTTTCGTATCCCATTCAGCAAACCCTTTCATTTAATACCCATATCATAGGGGTGCATTTCAAATAGCCTGTCCGTTATCTTGGACGCCCGCCATATTGGATTTGAATCACGTGACTATTTTTTTCGTATTCCTGACAGCAAACCCTTTCTTTTGATACCCATATCATGGAAGTGCATTTCAAACAGTCAGTTCGCCATCTTGGGGAGGCCGCCATATTGGATTTGTAATGACGTTTCTTAGCTAGTCATGTATTGTCATCAGAACTCAGAGCGTGTGCAAAATTTCATCTTAATCAAAGACCGGGAAGTGGGTCAAATTAAGATTCAAAGATTCCGTTACATACATAGATACATACAACCCGAGCTAATAAAAGCGTGTTAATAACAAAAAGGATTCTTTTTATCCAGAAATACCGTGAATTAAGGAGCGGAAAGCAATCTAATAAACGTGAAATAATGTTTTTTCCACGTATGGGAAATTATTACCCCTTTTTACGCGCAATTACTTGTATGAATTTGTATAAAATTGATTTGAACAGATTAGATACGAAAATAGCAGTGGATATTTTTAAACCCGGAATAACTTTAACAAAATCCGTAGCATCATCATTCGTTAATAAAAATGAATCCCACTCACATTAAAGCAGTTTACAATTAAGGCGATTTTGGCAATTGAGTTCAATATATCTGTCCCTTTATCATTCAACAGTTAAAAAACTAGTTTTAATACGTAGAACAATTCTGCGGATCTGAACTGTAGATAAAGCTAGTTAAAAAGCGAGTTTCTCGCGGATTCCTTTGTTACAAATCTTTTACTACTGGAAAGTTCATTTGGCGACCCCCAGTCGCGATTCTGGGCACGATCGTATTCGGAATCAGAGCCAGCTCGTGAGGCTAGGGATGCGAGTCTTTCGATGTTTAGTTATCGATACTGTGGTGAACAACATATCGATACTGATTAAAATACTTGAGATTTATTATTTACTCGTGACCACGGTTGACGCAACCTACCCAAAACGTCGGGCAGTAGGTAGTTCGCATTTACTCTTATAAGTAATTTTAAGTTACTTATTATAATCAGTAACTTAATCAGATCAGTATGTAAGATATAATACAAATATCGAAGAAAATTATATAAAGAAAACTTTACAGCACCTATTTAAAAAAATGCTTGTGTTGAAAAATAACAATGACCATTAATAAAAAACAATTGCATCGGTAATAGTACTCAAAATAGTAAAAACCCTCTATGTTAACTCGCTGTATATATTTTCTTTGTCACTGATTTTTTTTTATAATGCACTTTAAGATTGACCTCCCCACCAAGACCCACCTGATGTTAAGTGAGAATGAGGTCTTAGCTTCAGGGCGACAAGTACAGCATAATAATAGCTGCTACTGGACTTGTCCCGCTTACCTTGAAGGCTTAACTCCTGCTACTTATGTAGAAGCCCCTGGAGCTCTGATTTTAAAAATTCGAAATGTTAAACCATCGATATTATATTTTTTCTGTCACATCCTTACAGTCTAACGATGGCGACGGTAGTCCGACTGTGTAGCTTGAATAAATATTATTTGTGATCATTTTTAGTTCTGCTTGCAGTTTTAGAACCGACTTTTTTTGGCCTACTGCTGACTCTCCCACAAATGGAATTTGGATGAGTGGAAACAATTAAATAGGTACAATCTATTGTGTAATCGAGAAGGTTTTTATCCGTTTTTGATGGATCAGCAACGGGTTTTGGCTTTCATGAGGTTTTTGTAGTAAAATTACTAGCCCTTTTGGTAGAAAAATGTGTAAGAAATTCCTGTTGTTCTGAATGTACGTATAGCTAGTGGCCCCGACTATGGTTGAAATGGATCTGTTTCCCTTTGGAACCCCTAGATGGTAAAGAACCTATTATTAGATTACTTACGCGCTTTTTCACTATTACCGCACCCTTAAACATACACTCTGCATGGCCCTACTGATTGAGAACTGAAGAGACTGGTAGAAAATGCTTCTAGCATCAAGTCCACCTGTTGTACTCGTTTGAGCTATATACATTTTGATTTTGACGACCTCCGTAACCAAGAAGCAAGCGTGCCGGACTTTGGCATCGCGCCATCTCTGAGGTTCCGGGTTCGATCCCCGGTCGGGTCAATATGGGAAACGAACTTTTCCATACTGTCTCGGGTCTGGGTGTTGTGATACCTTCGTTGTTTCTGATTTCTGAAACACAAGTGCTTTAGCTACTTACCACAGAATCAGAGCAATGTATGTGATGTTGTCCAATATTTATTTATTTATTTATATAAAAAAAACTTTCTGAACCTGTTATTTTCTGACTAATAATAAAATACAAAGTACAGTTAACAGAACGTCAAAGTAAAACATTTCCAGTTTGATATTGGTCCTTATACCAACGCCATAAGGGCCATGAAAAGTCCAAAGTGTGTGGTCTGGTGTGCTTTCGACTGTACAGTTCGATGCTTTTTTCCAACAACATCACCACTTTCACCAGGCCCTTCAATATCATAGCTAAGATCACCAAAAGTGGGCCACCTAAATCATGTCGGTGTTTCAGTATCTTTACCTAACCCTCATACTACAAACACTTTAAAATTGTTAGTGCTTACCTCGAATAAATGTATCTTTCTTGCAACAAAACTTGTAATTTAGCCTCTAAATTAAAACTCCTACGAGTCATACCATCTCCAGTTTATAGACCTCTCGTCCGCTAAACCGACAAACTAACGACTTTCGCTGCAACTAAGCTATGTAAGTAACGCGCTCGCTTAGGACACAGTAAAGAGAAGAAAACAGTGAAGCAAGACCTACAGGCAAAGGCCGCTTATTAACCCTTCAAATACCCATTGGTACAACGACGGCACGTCAAAGTAAACAAATGCAAATCGATATTAACTAGTTCTTATTTGCACGACATTAGAGCAATGTCATCTATTATAACATAGTTGTGCTGTTGATCGGACAATAAGAAGCAAGAAGTGCATTAAAATTTAAGTACGTATAACATACAATTTTGAAAAGCCTGTCGGTTTTGTCATTTTTATAGGTAAAAGATGTTAAAGACATTTGTTTTTGTTCAAAGAACTTTACTTGTTCTTTCTATTGTAATTCTTAATTGTTACTGTGTGTTTTAGTCCATGGCAAGGTGATTCCCAAATCATGAACTTATTTTGCTTTATAACCGACTTCAAAAAAAGGAGGAGGTTCTCAATTCGACCGTATATATTTTTTGAGGTTTTTATTTGCAAGGTAAATTAATGTTTTAGCTTTGTTTGTTAGCGATTGGCTGCCGCCACAACAAACATTGGTAGTTACATATTTTGACACAAGTCCCATAGGTATTAAATGAAAAGAGGAGTACTTTACATTAAGACAAATTTCAAATCTTAAGTATTAGAAACAAAACATTTTTATCTCCCCTTGCGGTGCGGGAATCGAACCCGCGACCTTCACGTATCGCGCGTGCTGCTCTTACCGACTGAGCTAACCGCAAGTTATCGTAGGCGATGAAATTTTTCTGCTGTATCAACCGTTAGCCTCCGGTTAAGTGCCCTCTGCCGAATATGTTTAGAACTACATACTTATCGTAATAATTATTTAAAAAAATCTGTTTCTAATATTTAAAGTTCGCTAGTACGGCGTAAAGTACTATAAAAATAATAAATTCAAATCTTAAGGTTCGCTATTATCAAATGGCTAAGGTTTTTTTAAATATAGACTTTTTATTTTAGAGCTTTTCGTCTCATTATATGTTAAGTTACCTCTCTGTATTCCTATGTATTGTGCCTGCAACGCAATATTAGATACCTGGTGTAGCAAACTCATTATGGTTTGAAACAATCTTACTGCTCTTATGAACTTAAATGATACTAGATGCAATTTACTGTTATCATCGAAAATAAACTTTATTTAGGTTACCTTAAAACACATAACTTATCTCACATAAAAATTAAACGTAAAATAAATCTTCGAGAGCCAATCGTGTGGACCTTTGGCGTCGTGCCATCTCTGAGGTCGCGGGTTCGATTCCCGGTCGGGTGAATGTGGAAACGAACTTTTCTAGGTTGTCTCGGGTCTGAGTAGAGGTACCTTCGTTATTTCTGATTTCTGTAATACACGTGCTTTAGCTACTTGACATAGTATCAGATAATTGAATGTGGTGTTGTCCTTAATTGGTTTATTTTAAAATAAGACAACTTTGAAAAATAAAGTACGAGTCACTTTCTCCAAGAATGAACATCTCGATAGTACTGGATTAAGACCTCTAGATCTTAGGTTCGATATCCGGGCAGAGCAAAGAATGTAACAGATTTTTCGAAGGTAGCTCGCTTTTTTAACCAACAATCCGATTAGCAAGCATTAATTATGTCCTAATTGGTGAATAAGCGTGGTACCTAATTGGGATAAGGTTCCATCTCTAGGTCCCGGGTTCGATCCCCGGTCGGGTCAATATGGGAAACGAACTTTTCTATATTGTCTCGGGTCTGGGTGTTGTGGTACCGTCGTTGTTTCTGATTTCTGTAACACAAGTGCTTTAGCTACTTACTATTACTTACTTACTACTTACCATAGAATCAGAGCAATGTATGTGATGTTGTCCAATATTTATATTTATTTATTATTTGCCAAATAAATATATAATTATTTAAATTCAAACCCAAAACTACACATTCATAATTTAACGAATATCCGACTTTTTTGCTTAGTAAGTAATATAACATGTCAAAATATATCCACGTCATGAGTAAAGCATTACTTTAAAATGTTGCCAAAAATAAAATAAACCTGATTCCGGTTACAAGGGTTTTAAACATAATTTATGTTCCGTTTATTTTAACAATACATTGTATCGAAGTAAAGATTCTTAAGATATGCAAAAACGTTCCGATTGTCTGTCTGTTTGTGTTCTCATGATTGAGAATACAAATTTTGTTGCATTTGCGATAAAAGGTTTGCATTTTGGAAAATACTTGTTTTTATTTGTCTCGTTTCGATGATTACTCAAGAACTAGCTGTGGCCGTGACTTCGTTCGCGTGGACTACATCCTTTCATGGTCGGTTTTACCCCTTTTTCCCCTAATATTCGAAACAAAAAAAGGTCTTTATTTTAATCCAAGTTTCGAGCTATATTTGTGCCAAATTTCTTATCTCTAACTTCAAAAATAAACATTTTTCCATATAAGCTTTCAAAGGTGGTGTTAGCCCTATCCTCCCTTATTTTCTAATAAAAAGTAGCCTATGTCCGTTCGTGAGATTTTACGTATAACTATACCAAATTTCATCAAAATCCGTTCAGCCGTTTAGGCGTGAAAGAGTAACAGACGGACAGACAGACAGTCAAACAGACAGAGTTACTTTCGCATTTATAATATTAGTGTGGATAATAGTCGCATATTTATTGTAAATTTCATTGAAATAGATTATCTTACAAATATATTTAAATGCGATGATTTGTAAGAATGTTTAGAGGATGAATGTAAGATTGTGACTCTTTACTCTCTCTACGGAAAAAACTACTGAACTGATAGGTGAAATTTGGTAGATAAAGACTTGTACTTGATTAACATATTGCACCTCTAGGAATCAAAAAAAATATTTCGAAATGTCGAAAAGCTGTTTTAAAGAAGATATTTTTTTTTATTACACTTCAAGATTAACCTCATCCCACCTGATGTTAAGTGGTAATGAGGTCCTAGCTTAAGGGCGACAAGTACAGCATAATAAATCTATTACTGGACTTGTCGCCGTTACCTTGAAGGCTTGACCCCTTCTACTAATGTAGCACCCCCCAAGAACTCTGGAAACCTAACCCACACGCAGAAACACAACAACACCGAAGTGATTGTTATTTGGCTGCGGTCTTCTGCAATGTGGAGGTATTTCACCAGTCGGGCTGCTCCAGTTCGAGCGATAAATCGCTATGCCCTACCTCTCTTAACATACATATTAAAAGTCTTTTGAGACATTCTTTAGAGTAGCATTTTTCTTCAGTTTATTGGATTAACTTATTTGGGTTTTAATATAAGTGTTTAATTTAAGAGAGAAATTTAAAAAAGCTCTTATCTCTTAATGTACACTTGAATTTCTGAAGTTTTCATCTTGTGGTGCGATATAGATCTCTCTTTGTCATAAAATAATGCGCAAAGTCTTTAACAAGAGCTAGTTCATATAATCATAATTTTTGTTGGTACGAAACTTGAACCACTTTTAACTTTTTTCATCCGATTCAATTGTTTATTCCAACAATGCAACGGACATAATTTTAAATCCTTTGAACTCTGCCTGTATAACGCTTTCAACGGTCGCTGCATTATCGTAAACTGTCATTGCCTGATCTTTTGTTTCGAATACAAAGTGTTCTGTTATGCTTGTAACGTCAAGGATTTACGTCTCAGCTCTTCGATTTTGTCGTGTTTTACTCAATATTATTATGGCAATTTGTATATGAATATATCTTAGTACAGTCAGCATTAAATAGCTAGCACCAGTCCAGGAATTCAACTAATTAGACGCAAACAAAAAGTCAATAATTCGGTATAAATAAACGTTCCATATTTTTGTTAAGAATATAGTCTTAAGTTCTTTTTTTATCGATATTAGTATGAAAGTTTGTATGGTAATAAATCTTAGCATCAAAAAGTTGGTGACAGTCAGGGTATTGAACTGATGAGACGCAAACAAAAAGTCGGTGCAGACAATCTTTGCTTATTTTTGTTAAGTCTTAAGTTTGCTCCGATATTTCTGAATTGTTGTTTTTTTTATATTGCACTTCAAGATTGACCTCTCCCCACCTGATGTTAAGTGGTAATGAGGTCCTAGCTTAAGGGTGACAAGTACAGCATAATAAATCTGTTACTGGACTTGTCGCCCTTACCTTGAAGGCTTGACCCCTGCTACTAATGTAGCACCCCCAGGAGCTATGGAAACCTTACTCACACGCAGGAACACAACAACACAGAAGTGATTGTTATTTGGCTGCGGTCTTCTGTAAGGTGGAGGTATTTCACCAGTCGGGCTGCTCCAGTTCGAGTGATAAATCGCTATGCCCTACTTCTCTTAAAATTTTGATTTTGAGGCTGCTGAATTGAAAATTTTGTAATTAAAATTGTGTACTTTGAGTTTTACTAACTACCTGACCCTAACTGTACAATCAACAGCACGTTAGTTAGACCATACACTATGACTTTGGCATCACTGCAACCACTTGTAGTTCGATAATTAGATAAATAGATACACTTTATTGCACAGAAAATTTTACAGAAATTGGTTTTACAGACAAATTTAAGTACAATTTAGGCGGTCTTATTGCTAGAAAGCAATCTCTTCCAGACAATCTTTAGGTAGAGGAAATAGTAGATATCGAGAAACGGTAATTAAACGATAATTGTCCTCATGCACACGCCATAAAAGCGAAACAGAGCCCAAACTGTATATATCGTCTGAAGTGGTTTTGTAAACTAAAAAAAGGTTTCTTTTTTTAAAATCACGTATATTTTAGCCATTCTACGACCTATTATGTATGGGGATTAGAAAAAGACATGACGATTGTATAGAATAAGGTTATAGATTGATTTTGTTGTACTTGTCCTCCTTAAGCTAGGACCTCATTACCACTTAACATCAGGTGGGATGAGGTCAACCTTGAACTTTAATAACAAATATACCCCTGATTTTTATTTCACAGGATGGTAACTCTGTAATGAGCGAAACATTTTGTCATATTTTAAACTAAAACGATACAAATTCTGCCTTTTAAATGTATGTCATATGTGCAAAATAAAGAGCCTAAATGATTAAAAATGCCACCCAAAGTCGATAATTCACGCCGGCACTACAAGTGTTAAATAATCCCCAAAGCTGTGAATTCGTGTGAATTCAAAAAAATCGTCGGGAACTTCACAATTGCAAATTTAATTAAAACTTTGGGAGGAGTCGGGGTGAAATTTGAAAGTTTAATCAAAACTTGTGTTAAAAGAAGGTTTTATTTTCTCTATATCTTTGAACCTAGATAGTCTAGTTGCTTAAGTACTGTTATCATTCTTGAGTCCTGGGTTTGATTTCCGGTTAAAGTAATTATTTACCGATTTTTTAAATAACACTCGGATTTGCGGTAACCAATCCTCATTTGGCTCTTGTTTTTTCATATAAAAACTTTACAACGGACTTATGACCGTTCCATATTTAAAATTCGTAATGCGTCAAAAATGACAGTCCGTTGATTCTAATTTCAAATTTACTTCCATATCAGCTGTCATCAGTCGTTTGTCGGTCGTTTTTTTAGCTTACGCCTCGTATAATATATTACGATCCGTAATATGAACGGATCGTTTTCAAATATTGGAATCGGGCATTCAACGAAATTTGGTCAACCCGGTCAACAGCACAAGTTAAACGCTTGCAGTTCCATAGTAACTCTTATTTACACATCATAAGGACGATACAAAGAATACGTGACGTGCTTTCAATCGCGCAAAAAAAACTGCATTTGGATTTTTTAATAAAAATATTTTTTACCTCGGAATAACTGAAAAGAAGTCGCGGGCACAGCTAGTAATTTATATAAATCTTAAAATTTAACATCGGGTAAGTCAATACATCTATATTTTTTATAGAGCTTTAAGCTTCATGGTGCAGTCAAAGTTCGTCTGCCTTAATACTCCCTTTATCTCGTCGGGTTAAGAGCTATTATCGAATTCCAAATATACGTAGATGTTTGGTCAACCGTATTGGAACATGTTGATCCGTTATTAATAACGAGTCTAAACATGGTAGAGACCACAGGGATCGAACCCACTGTCCACCAACTATCGTCTAGTTTCTACTAAACCTGCTCTTAATCCTTGTCTATTTTAACCCACGCATTAGGAAAGCGGTCTTTACACGGATTGTAAAGGTCTCAGAATTGTCGATGATATCGTCAAAATAAATAATGATTATTAAGTAGACTCATTTCAGGGTGTGCAATCTTTGTTTAAACTAAAAAAAATGTTATACCTTGTTACAGCTTACAGAAAAACTTTCATTTAGCTTTCATTTGTAAAAACAAAACTACTGAGTTTCTTGCCGGTATCTTCTCTTTAGTTATATGTTCCGAAACGGAGGTAGCTTCATTTGATTTATATAGAGACTATTCATAAGTATTACTTATGTAATCTATGTGAATAAAAAAGATTGACTTTGACTTTCATCATCTATGAAAGAAATTAAATCCTAAATTTGTAGACTTCATAATTGTGGTTTACGTAGTCTTATTAAGTAGATACTAAAAAATATTTTCACCCGTTAACTGTTTTTAAATAAGGTTTATGTGTTTATAAAAAACAAAATCATTAATACAACTACTCTAGATTTTTTTTGGTTTATTACATACTAGACATTTGAACGAAATAAACCATTTCATTAAAACCTCGCAGTGAGACACGGTACGCTGTTTTTATTTTCTAGATTCTTTAAATTTTTTTTTAATTTGCTACACTATTAAATACATTTTTTAAAACCGATTTTTTATATTGTTTGGGTTTTTACAATCCAGCTGCATATCCCATAGACACGACCGGAATCGTATCGTGTAAAGGCTACTAATAGTTTACACATATCTCGTTACTATACACACGTGTCAAATGTTATGTCAATTGAGCTGTATGTCGTAAAGTGCGGTTCGGATTAACGGGATCTGCGGCTTGGGTTGACACGCTAGTGTTGTGCCTTGATTTACGAGTCGATATCGATAAGGATTTTAGTGAAGTAAGCTGAGCACAAATCGAATTATACACCTTTTTTGTAAAGTGTTTGGTTGGAGCATATGCTTATGTGAGACTCCTTTGAAAAGAGCAGAGGCTATCCAAGACTGATTGATTCAAGTATTTTTAAAAGAGAGCCACCTTGAAAAGTTAAACTCAAAAAAAATGTTTGTTGTATCCGTAATAATCAGCCATTTAGCTTATTTACCGTCTTTGGTTGTAATTTTTTTTATTTGTGTTATTACTACTTTACTATGTTAGTGATTACATTTATAAAAATTGCTTTTAAATATTACATACACATGATTCGTTTTTATTTATATTTATTAATACTTATAAGTAAATGAGAATTCTATCATTATATTATCATGCATCATCTTTATATTTTCAAATCTTATATCTGTAAGCAACACCCAAGTGTTTTGATTTAGGAGTCGATTAAGGCGTCAACATTAAGATCGCCTTTTTGTTCTGCTTCGACCATCAAGTCATAATTTATTGCAATTCAGATAAAACTATATAAAAAAATATGCAAAATTATCGACAACACATGCGCATCACTATAATCTGTCACCCGTTCGTCCGCACGGGTATCGAATTACAAAGAACAACTCCCGCGATTTCTACGCCGAAAACGTTACGATTCGCCATCCCACTCACACCTACAGTTATATGCTTACTTAGAAAGAGAAAGAACGAGTAAGGATATCACGAAAACTGACAAGTGTGTGCCCTGATTTGCAGGATATGGGAAGATGGCGACTTTTTTTGTTTTAGTGACTTTTATTAATTGATGTCACGATATACGCCATTAAGTATTTCGTGGGATTCATTCTGAAGACGATATAATATTGCTTAATCTATTGCGTCATAGATGAGATAAAACATCATTAATCTTACACAATGTCATTTTAGCTATGAATTATACTTACATATTGGGCTTCTTTTCTTTTGCGCCATAAAACTTTAATTTGACGTCCTCTGTAGCTGAGTGGCGTGCGAGATGTTGTAACGACATCTTGGAAATCGAAGAGAAGAAAAGACGATCGATCCCCTGTCGGTTCGATCTGGGAAACGAACATTTTTATATTGTCTTAGGTCTGGGTGTTGTGGTAGCGTCGTTTTTTTTTCTAACTCAAGTGCTTATGCTACTAACCTCAATCAGAGCAATACATGTGATTCTAACCAACGTTTAAATATTATTTAGTTATTTATTTAACAAAAACGAGGAATTGCACCTCTTTAAAATTGTTGGTAATAAAAAGTTCAGGTCTTTTTATGAACTTGTTACTTGTTATGAAGTTTTCGTTGGCATAACGCATATTATGCTATATTTCTAACGAGTTTCTTGCCGGTTCTTTTCGATAGAATCAACATTCCGAACACGGCGGTACTTTACTTGACTCGACGATTCATAAATGCTTTTGTAAAAGTTCACATGATTAAGGACATTTTCTATTTTATTCTATTCTATTTTCCTGAACGTCATCCTTCCTAGTCGCGCCACGTACTCAAATTTAATAGTTTCTTTAGATAAAAAAGTACCAACAAAGAGATACAGAACAGGTATATGTATTTCAATTGATTTATGGATAGTTAATTTTAAATGTTGCAAAATTGACTTGCTGCAGAGTATACCTATAAGAGAGGTAGGGCATAGCGATTTATCGCTTGAACTGGAGCAGCGCGACTGGTGAAATAACTCCACCTTACAGAAGACCGCAGAATAATAATCACGTCGGTGTTGTTGTGTTCCTGCGTGTGAGTAAGGTTTCCACAGCTCCTGGGGGGTGCTGCATTAGTAGCAGGGATGAAGCTTTCAAAGTAAAGGGCGACAAGTCCAGTAACAGATGTATTATTCTGTACTTGTCGCCCTTAAGCTAGGACGTCATTACCACTAAACATCAGGTGGGATGAGGTCAATGTTGAAGTGTAATATAAAAAAAAGGGACAGGTCGAAGTATTTCACTAGTCGGGCTGATCCAGTTCGAGCGATAAATCACTTCCATACCTCTCATAATAAATATTTCAAGGTCAAGGCTGCTTCAACAAAAGGGAAACAATGGTTTCGTCTCTTCTTACAAAAATACTACTCTCCATCCACGAATGCCCACTCCGCCAAACGGGCCTTAATCAAAGAATCTTCCAAGATTGATTCGGTGCCATCAACGGAGAGTTTTGGCAATTAATTATTGTCACAAGTAGGGTTGGCGATCTAGAGTCGATTTTTCGGACATCGATTTGGAGAACATCAGTATCAGTCTCATGAAGATATGCAATGATGTTTTGTTTATCGAATCCAAAACTATATATAGTAACTATGTCACTGTGCAACGTCGCTGGCGTTCGTGGAGCACTCGGCTGGGTCCACTGTGCACCAGCGTCACGGCCTGCGACGTAGGCCATGATTTATGCTGAGTGAGGCCCTTTTATTTAAGACATCATGACCTGCAATTGTCAGAATCGCCCGGTTGACGAGGAAAATGCAGACTTTCACGTTTTACTGTATACTATTTTTTTGTTGTTTTCTTTTTCTGTCTTTTTTCTGTATATGTTTTTGTTTCTTTCTTTCATAAATCATTGAATTTGAGTATCTTTACCTTATATTGCATTTTCAATAAATAACATGCCTATATACTGACTAGTGACATTTTCTAACAGTCTATCGTGAAAAAGGAGCGGAAAAGAATGTGGTTTCAATACATGATAAAATCAAAAATTAAGGTAAAAAAAATTAGATCTAAATTTCGGCATAGATTTCGGTTTTTCGGTTATTTCTTACTCAGGAAGCGTTTTGTATCACAACACTTCTTATAAATCGATTTTAGCGTTACCAATTCGAATCGATAAAAATCGGTGATTTTTAATAAATATCCCTCAGCACTAACCCTCAAGGAATTTTGTTAGCACAATTAATAGGGAAATCGAGTTTGTTTTACACTTTCGAGTGGGTAAAGGGGGGGAAAGGGAGGGATGCCAAGAGTTTGGGAGCTTTGTTGTGATTCGCCTTATTGGCTGTTTTGATATCTCTTTTCCTTTTATTTTGAATTGGATTGCACTTTTTGCCGAATAAGATTTGAGAGGTTTTTTATTCTCAAGGTTCTGTAGTCAATACGCTTTGGGAACCTTGTAATTAAGATGTCATTATCTGTCCGTCTGTCTTTTTGTCTCCAGTAAGTATATCCGTTTTTACGAGATATTTGGGTTAGTAGTCGATTGGCACGAAATAAATTCGCCCGAACGTGCGAATCGTCCCCATTCAATAAAAATGTATTTTTGGTAGGCGTATCGCACGATTGTAATTTAACGCGTGCAAATTGACTCCTTTATAATATTATAGCGGTCCCGGTGAACTTCGTTTCGCCTTAGATGGTTTTCCCGCTTTTCTGTTGATTTTTTCGAAGGCCCGAGACCTTTCCAACGAATGCAAAACCGTGGAAATCGGTTGGTGCGTTCTGGAGTTACGGGAAGAGGGGGCAAGACGGGGTACTTAAGCTTTTAAGGTCAAAAGTGCAATAAAATACATTGTTAAACAATCATATTTATTTTAATCTCAAAGACTAATTATTCTTCTTCTTATATCTGACTAGCTAGACAACTTTGGATCACAATTTTCATAGAAAAAAATAAAAATATAAAAGATGTTTTTTGCCCCGTCTTACCCCATAGTGCTGGTAAGATGGGGTACCCCCTGAGGTAAGACGGGGTAATGAAAATCTTCATACAAAAAGGATGCTTATTTTTCCTGGCAAAACTCGCAGACGTGCGTTGCCTCGTCGTAATCATCATCGATACCTGCGCAGCTGTTATGAAAGAAAGAAAGAAAGAAAATAAATTTATTGACATCACAAAATATACATACAAACACAACACAAGACAATTCAACAGATAAATATCATTATAAAATATCTTATGAGGCCAATTTGGGTTCCACCTCAGCAAATGCCGCTACGACATTTTAACGCCGCAGCAGCGCTGGTATTCTGGTGAAACCCCTTGCTTGGGAAATTAGCAAATGCCCCGGCTCTTGCTAATTCCCCACGCAATCGAGTGGCGCTATAAAATATATAAATTACATTATAAACTACAAACACATACACTGGTAAAAACAGGCAAAAACAATATACAATTAAATAATCACGAAAAAAAAAAAAAAAAAAAAAACAAAACATTACAACACACAGCAAATACAAACAACATTAATTTAAGCCAATTTGCAGTTAATTAAATAAAATAAAATAAAGACTGTGTTTGTCACTAAAAAAAAAGAGAAAAAAAGAAGCATAAAAAAAAAATATATAAAAATTTACTTTTTGAACATGGGCATTTCCGAACGTTTAACACGAGAAATTTAGAAAAAAAAAAAAAATAATAAATAAAAGTAAAGTAAACTGTGTTGTGTGGTCTGCGGTCTCATAGATATACTTTCCTTATTCTAAGTGCGGTCTGTGTGGTCTGTGGTATTGTGTACATGGCACCGGAAATGTGGCTGCATGGAGAGCAGCAAGCAACCAACTCCCACCTGTCAGATGATGCACTTAATGTTGTCACGTCAAATTCGGCGTGGCGAAAGATCACCACGCTCACCACCCGTCCAGGAGACTCGGACAGGAAAAGGAAAATAATGAGACCGCCTGCAGTTCTCATTGGCTCTTGGAGACTGACCCTAACAACTTCCTCGCGTGACGTGACGAGTCAAGACGTAAGTTTAAATGTGTTATTTGTAGGTTAGACAATGATAAAACAAGTTACAATGAGTTAATATTAATTTTAATTTTAGGGCACGCTACGGACTAGGCGGAGCGCTCCAGTACCAATGCAGTCCCAACGAAACCGTTGCAAATTGCTCCCAATGTTATGTCATTTAGACCAAAACGACGCGGATCAAGTTGGACGAACGGACGGACCGCGCCGCCGCCGACACAGGTTAACGCTGAGGACCGCAATAAAAGCTCACTTCAGTTGCGCCCCCGCCCTGCCAGACCATGACAATCCCTGTACCCGACGTGAAATACCAGAAGGTGTGTGAGTTTCTGTTTGCTTAATTAAAAGATATCCTTTAAAGTGGTATTTAAATGTGTTTATTGTTTTTAGATCACGCATTGGAGGGGGAAGGTCATTCCAGCATCGCGAGGCCGCATATCTGAAGGAGCCTCTAAAAGCCATAGTCCGGTGCTTCACAGCTGCAAATATATGCGTACAGCTCCTTTTGGTGTACCGACTAGTGGAAAAGGCCCAAGTGAGCTTCTCAAATAGATATCTTGGTTTCTCAGTCTTTATCACCCCAAACAAAAGAGTGGCCAAGTGCAACTTTCGACGTGCCTCCATTTTGAGTTGGTTGGATGTGTTTAAGTAAGGTGTGATGTGTGACCGAGGTGGGACCCTAAAACAGAAACGCGCACAGGCATTCTGAACACGTTGAATTAGCTTGGCTGTTCTTGCTAGAAGGCACGGCCCATATACTGTGTCACAGTAGTTTAATCTCGAAAGTATTAGCGATTCACAAAGCATTATTCGGAGTTTTTCACTCAGGTATGGACGCATTTTGTACAAAAGTTTCAGTCTGTAAAAACAATTACGGGAACACTCGGCTATGTGGGATTCAAAGTTCAAGCGGCCATCGAAAACCAGACCCAGATTCCTAGCTGTGTATACCTGTTCCACTGTAACGCCTTTAATGTGTACATTGAGGGAAGAGTTACACTGTTTGCTTAATTTACTTTTTGTACCAACAAGAAGCAGTTTGGACTTTTTAGGGTTTAATACAAGACAGTTATTTTGGCACCAATCTGAAATCCGGTTTAGGTCACTATTTACTTTGGCTACAGCATCACCACATTCATCTGGCAAATAGGAAAAGTACATCTGCAAATCGTCAGCATACAGATGATATTGACAGTGTTTAATATTGTTAATTATGTCTGCACTATAAAGCACATAGAGTATTGGCCCTAGGATTGAGCCCTGTGGTACCCCCCGTGTGACAAATCTCGTCTCAGAGCACCGTCTAGTCCCGTCTGGACCGGTCAGCTCAACGTACTGCTGCCTGTTATGTAGGTAGCTTTGAAACCATTTGATCGATTTTGTGTCAATACCGTAGTAAGCCATCTTGGAGAGCAGTAAAGAGATATTTATGGAATCGAAAGCACGTGAAAAGTCCAGAAGCAGCAGCACACTGAGCTGACCATGATCTCGAGCCAGCAACAAATTGTCAACAACATCCGCCAAAGCAGTAGCTGTCCCACAGCCCTTGCGGAAGCCTGACTGACGGTCAGGAAGAATATGGTTATCCTCAAGGTATGTTGTTAGTTGCTTACATACCACTCTCTCCAAGATTTTAGACATACATGGCAATAGGCTTATAGGTCGAAGATCATTAAGAGTGGCAGGGTGAGGAACCTTATGAGCCCATTTGCCGCAAGATAAGCATGAAATTCAGCCTTCAATGGAAACTGAATATACGTTCTGGCAATACATGCATGGCGTGTCTTCCTCTCCGTCGCTCTCATTGCCAGGTGATGAAAGTTTTCGACGTTTGGCAGTTTTCACTGATTGGTCATTCTTATTAGATTTTTTATAATGAGCTTTTTTAGTAGTGTCCTTCTGTTTTCTCAGTGCATCTTTTCTCTACTTTATTTCTTTTTTCTCTAGGTTTTTCTGTTCAGCATCTCTTTTTTCTGGGCGATAGCTTCTAATTCTTGTTTGTAGGGAGACGACGTGACTATTGCTGTTTTGCCACGCTTTTTAGGAACACGCAAAGCAAAGCTACTGTCGCTTTTATCGCATGTGGGCATATTAGCTGGTTGTGGTGTTTCTGATTCCTGACTAACAGGGTTTTCTGATTTTGTTCTTTAGTTTGATTCGATGCAGATACCCTAGGATTCCAGTGGAAACATCCTGGTAAAGAGTCAACAGCAACGACTCTGCTAAAAGTCGCAGCATTATGCTGGGTTGGAGGGTGAAATATTTCTGCAGCTGCTGTGCCTGAAGTTTCAGCAGTAGTGGTAGTGCTTGTACCTTAAAGGACTTCATGGTTTGTGGCAGCTTGACCGTCATTTAACTGGATCTCAGTAGTCAAAGAAGGGGCAACATTGTTTTGCTGCTTTATAATAACCCATTTTTCTATCCAAAACCGCTTGAATTATTTTCAGCATGGATTCTTCGGACCACGACCCTCTATAGGTCGTGTGTTTGTACTCACGACCATTTTAAAAAAGCAAAGTATAAAGCATAAGCTGATAACAAAACAAACAAATCAATTTTATTGTAAAACAAACAAGATTAACAACTCAAAACAAGATTATTCTTTTTAGGGGTAAGATGGGGTATTCGTTACCCCATCTTGCCCGCAAGGCCATTTTCTAAAAAACCGATCAAAAAATTAAAACAGCCAACAATGATAAGGTAACGTTAAGTTTACCTTAAAAGAGGTTTGCTTTAGCGTCATTCATCATAGCACCTCACCAGGTAACGTCATTAAACACATCACAGTCACGTGTCAAAGTAGTAGAAAATATGACAAGAGGTTTGCATAAAAACACTTTTTAATATTTTTTTCGGACAATGTGCACTTCTGAACAATTAGCCTTCGCGGGACTGACAAGCATCACGGCGGCGCGTCATACGATGGATAAACGAATGTGATTGGTCAGTTTGAACTGCGAGTTTCGGCCGGTACCCCGTCTTACCCACAACCCCGTCTTTCCCCGTCTTCCCCTATAGCGTCAGGATGGAAAACCCGACTTATTTTTATATAGTAGATAATGTTAATTTAAACAACGATATGCTGTATTATGTAAAATATGTGTCAATGATACTCCTACTTACATCACCTATATGCCAGTCAAAATCGTGTTAAAGTCAGTCCAGCCGCTTCTGATATGATCCGGAACAAACGAACAAACAATATTGTGAAAAATGTTGTTATGTACAGGTTTTATACATCCTTACGCGTTTAGTATGAAACTGTCTTTTTATTTTAGAAACAGATAATACAATTTTATATATTAGATTAGATTTTATAACGTCTTTTAGTTACGATTTCTCTATCCCCATGCTTGGTCGACATTTTGTTTAAATCTTAATCGCTTTGAGATTTCTTTTTTCATTTCATTGGTGCAATCTTTAAACGACCTTGTTGTTTGTATCAAGTAAAAAACACGTCATAATTCCTTGGAAAATAGACGTTAAACGTTTTTCCTTTCCGTTCCATATTTCAGCGGATTGACACATTTCAATTTCTTTCACGCTTAATTGTATCTTTGACGTTTTTTCGACATCAACTTGTTATCAGGCTTTGACAGCTAGACTCATTATATTTAAGGTCAAACGTGAGTCGAGCTCACTTTTTAGGGTTTCGTACCCATTATGAATTCGTCGTGTCTGATTGTTTAAACTCTATTTTTTTTTGTGGGTTGTCTATGAATTTATCTTTTTAAATGATATTAAGGCTTCTTATATCACTTTTTTGAAAAGTGAAACCCAGAACCTCAGAGATGCCGTGACGCCAAAGTCTGGCACGCTTGCCTATCGGCTACGGAGGTCGTTTCAAAGTATCTATGCCGTGAAAAAAGACTTCACGTTACATCAGCTATATTGATTTTGTGCAAATGATTGTAAAATGCTACGAAACTATTTAATAGTCAGTGTGTTGATGAGTAAAATTGTGACGTCATAGATTGTCTATGAAAAAATCGTACTTAAACAGGTTTTTTTTGCCTAAATGAAACTCTCCGCGCCTCCCGGTCGAACCCACGACCTTCACGTATCGCGCGTGCTGTTCTCTTGATTTTTCTCTTGTATTGACCTATTGTTCTCCGGTAAGTGGCATCTGACGAATATTTAGTTTAGAACTACATAGTTATCGGCCTGTGGTGCATTCGTTGCAAAAATGTTTGAAAACCATGAAATCAAGGACACCTTGGCATTTTAATAGATATTTACAATTTTTTAATAGTTTTTCTTTAATATTTAAAGTTAGCTAGTTCCTCGTAAAGTACTTTCAAATATTGTAAAAATCAATTTTTATATCTTTTTGGTTTTCTCGTTTGAGGCGCGGAACCCTTGTAACAGCTATTTCTGATAAACTATTTGTACGGACAAAAAACATGTCTTCCCAATATTCCATTAAGCGTAGTCGTAAAGCCGTGTAAGATATAAATGTTACGTTTCTGGGCGAACTCAATGGTCCATGAAGCGAATATCGCGAACTTTTCGCGTGTCCGTGTATGTTTTTTAGAGTTCCTTACATCGAAATGAAATACAAAAACCTTCAGAAAAAAAACGACAGGGTTTCTCACGGACGCGTGATAATACGATTATTTAATTGAACGCTTGATAAGTCAATATGTTGTGGTAAGGAAATGGTATTGAAATCAAACAAAGATCTGACATATCGCACCTTCGGTAGAATTGCAGTTTTTGAAATTTTACAGGAAAAACTTTTTAAGATATATGAATTATAAGACTTTCGCGTTCCATTTTAAACATTTAAAATAATTTAAGGGGTCAAAACGCTTTTATTTAGTAGTTAATACGAACTGCTTACTGCCCGACGTTTCGGTTAGGTTGCACCAACCGTGCTCACGAGCTGACATGACGTATTAACTAATAAATAAAAATGGTGTCGCGTTTTGACCCCTTAAATTATTTTGAATTTTAAGATGTTCTACTTTAGTGTGGTCTAAATCGATTTTATTATTTTTATAGTACTATACGCTGTATGTAGCGAACTTTAAATATTAGAAACAGATTTTTTTTTTATTAGGTTAGCTCAGTTGGTAAGAGCAGCACGCGCGATTCCTGAAGGTCGTGGGTTCAATTCCCGCACCGCAAGGGGAGATAAAATTTTTCTGTTTCTGATATTTAGTGTGGTCTAGTTCTGTTATCATTACTCTTAAGTTGTCCTCCTTTGCAAGACATAAACTACTATACCTACTATATTCTTTTTACATGTGCTTTACAAGAATTAAGAACTTACCGTTTTTTTCATTAGTTTTGTTTTAAGACAGTTGACAATTGTGACCTTGTTCTACCGAAGGTGCGATATTACGTTGACATTTGACTCTTTCTTTTGTGAGAGTTTGTTGTAAAGATAAAATCTCGTTAGATATACACTTTGGACTTTGCACCGCCTTTATGTCGTACACTTAAGGTCTAATATTGAACTGCAAGTGTTTACCTTCATGTGCTGTTGTCTGTTCATCATCTACAATTTTTTTTTACATTACACTTCACGATTAACCTCACCCCACCTGATGTTAAGTGGTGATGAGGTTCTAGCTTAAGGGCGACAAGTACTGCATAATAAATCTGTTACTGGACGTGTCGTCCTTACCTTGAAGGCTTGACTCTGCTACTAATGTAGCACCCCAGGAGCTCTGGAAACCTTACTCACAAGCAGGAACACAACAACACAGAAGTGATTGTTGTTTGGCTGCGGTCTTCTGTAAGGTGGAGGTATTTCACCAGTCGGGCTGCTCCAGTTCGAGGGATAAATCGCTATGCCCTACCTCTCTTAATATATCATTGATAAATAGGTATATTGAAAACTCAATTTGGTATAATATTATACGGGCCCTATATTACGTGATTCAGACTCGTCTAAATTCTGTTTTTTAGAGGAGCGCGGGCGAGCCGGTAGTAACGTGTATTCCTGTCTTATTTTATCTGAAAACAAAAATATTTTGTACAGGCTAAAATATAGCATAATTTGTTGCCGCCATGTTAGAAAATAAGGTTCAATTTAACATTAACGTTATTCTGGTAGGTATGCTTGTTTTATTCAGGCTAAGAGTCCTTATGCCGGAATTTTCTAGTACTAGGAATTCAGAAGTACGATAGAAGTAGCTACGGTTGTCTTCCTTTAAGAAGTTAGGTTTTTGTAAAAATAGTGAAAAACTCCTGTAAAACTATTCCACACAAATGGAAAATATATTAATTACTTAAATATATAAAAAAAATATATATTGAGATTCAAATACAAGCATATATTGTGTATGTGGGACTTAACTTTCGCCTAATTATTTTGATCAATATACCGTTTAGGGACGTGTACGTGGCAAAGGTATTTTGAACCTTATTGCAGCAGTTTGAAGATAGATGGGTAGTTTTGTTTTGGTAATAATTTACATATAATATAAAAAATATAAATGTTGGACAATATTGTATAGGTATACAGGAATATTTTTTAATTACCAGAAAAAATTTAACCACAGTATCAGTATCAGTTACTTATTACATTTATGTATTTATAAATAAAAAAACGGACTAAGTAATTTATCTCTTTAAAAGAAGTAAATAGCAGGCAATCTATCATTTTACTACGACTAGCGCGCATCAATACTACGTTTTCATTGAATAATCGCATCGTTTCCCTGTTTACGCACACACACTCATAACGAGGGTGTGTGGCGGGAGAGACGCAGCGGGGGCGGCGAGGCACGGCTCGGGCGCAACCCCTCAACCCCGCGCCCGCGCAACCTACTAGTTTCGTCTTGACCGTTGACAGTGACCTACTTAACGTCACATGACACGCGCGCGCGAAATTAATCACTGGACTGAGAATTATTTCTTGTGGACCAGGCCACACGGTTCGTTTTACGTGAGTAGACATGCTCAAGGACGCGGAAGACCGGCGCTCTCACAACACTTGTACGACGACGTGGTTGCGTACTTCGAAGAAGACCCGCGAGGAAGCACTAATGATGCCGCTCGTCAGTTTGGAATATGCTCATTACTCCGCCTGGAAAATAATTCATTCGGACGGCTTGCATCCATATTATAACCAAAAATTACAACAGCTGACGTCCGTGGACCGAGCGCCAAGGATTGCTTTGTGTAATTGATTGTTACACAATCCTAACGCCAATGTATCGATTTTCGAATGAATGCCTGTTTACGCGGATTGGAGTCAATTTTTTATTGAGATTAAGTGAAGTGTTTATGTTAGTGAACCAAACACAGTTGAAGTGTTAAAGCAGTGAATTTTAGACGCTTTTAACCAAGTGCGACAACAACAAAATGTCCTTATTTCTGTAAAAGGAAACTGACATAAAAGGGCGCGCCTGTGCATTGATAATGAAGGTAAACATTTTTAACAATTATTAAAATCCGTGTAGGTAGATGTTGTGTAGATTTTAGGACAATACAAAAGTAATGCACACACTAAATAGCTCTTTAAATACGCCAAGATTCGTTTCAATTGTAGGTTAGTAGCTACCTAGTTATGAAAACGTGATATTTTCGACAAATAAGTAGATACCTAATAACTAAAACGTAACGTAACGTGTTGCAAAACGTAACGTGTCTTTCCTAAGCAAGAAAAAGTATTAAGGGAGAGTTAGATTACAAAATGAAAGTGTTTTGACTAATTTGATATTATTACGCTTACGCGCGGAAGCGCCCTTTTGGGGAACTCAGCTGAGTGGGCGTTGTCAGTGCACTCTCAACCTTATTCCGATTCTATGTTAATTTGTTTTTCTTTGAGAAAGGTAGTAAGGTAGTAGGCAGTAACCTGCGATAGTGAAACAAGATGTCGTGCGTATTTCATTGACATGTTGCGTGCCAATAGTTTCATTGAGTAAAAAGACGGATGTCCACACATTTTTTGTCAATTTCAGTAAAAAACAAAGCGTAATAACTCAGTCAATTTTAATCGAAAAAAAAATCGGTTTGCACTTTTACAATTAAGACCTTTGTCTACATACGTGATTAAATTTTTTATGGTAAATAAAAAATAACGGTGTATATAATCCTTTGAAAATACTTGCGTAACAGTAATCTGAAAGAATGGCGGTTCTACGATACCCAGACTCGACAATATGAAAAAGTTCGTTTTTCATATTGACCCGATCGGGAATCAAACCCAGAGATAACCCGACGCCAAAGTCCGATTCGCTTGCCTATCGGCTACGATATAATTTTGTTTCGGATTTTAGGGGTTGATAGGTCTTGCCATACAAACATACAAATTAGGCCCTTGACCTTTCATTTGACGCGATTACTAGAATATTTCTAACTTACATTATCCAAGTAGTCAATAATACTAGATGTTTACAATGCGATAAAGTTTTTACTGTTTAATTTACAGTTAAATTACTAAACTGTGTTCATATCAGCCATTTAAACTTAAATAGGTTTACATTATTACAGCAATACCATTACATTTTACGTTACTGTTCTATGAATATTCAGATGCGTTTATCTAACTCAAAATGCATCCTAGTATTATTTTACAAGCTCTAAGACTGTATTAACTTCGCGCCATACACTTCTATTATCTTTTATTTTAGGTTATAAAATGCTACGGTTGTTTGATCATTGACCATAATTTCTAAAGAATACGATTTAGATTACGATGAAGTAATTTATTCTTGGTAAGTGTTTTGTCCGTTATTTCTTTAAATATTTTAAAGAAGCAGAAACATTTCATTTCTTTTTGCTGTGTGGGATTCGATTCCCAAGTCTACGTAATACTTCGTGAAAAAATTGTAAATATGTAATTTATTTTCAAGATAAATAAATGCGCCAGACAACCACACCAATCACCTGGTCTCAAGCTAAGGTTTCCCCTTGTACTATGAGCACCAGACGACGGATACTAACTGGGGGCGTTATCCCGGCACACCCAGACCCAAGTCAATTTAGAAAAGTTCGTTTTCCAAATTGATCTGACTGGGAATCGAGCCCGGGACCTTTTGCGAAGCGCAAAAGGTCCCGGGCTGCCGGTCCTGCCTTAGCCACTGCGCCACCAAGGTCGTCTTAGGATCTTGGGATTTGTTTGTTTGAATGCGCTAATGTCAAGAACTACTCGATCGAGTGGATAATTATTATTGTGTTTAATAGTTTAGTTATCGAGGAAGGCTTTAGGCTATAGGAGCGCAAAATTAAGGAAAACTGTTAGAAAAAATGGAATACTACGCGTTATTGCATTAGTGTGAAATAAAACTATAAATATTGGACAACATCACATACATTGCTCTGTGGTAAGTAAGTAGCTCAAGCACTTGTGTTACAGAAATCAGAAACAACGACGGTACCACAACACCCAGACCCGAGACAATACAAAAAAATTCGTTTCCCATATTGACCCGACCGGGGATCGAACTCGAAAACTCAGAGATGGCGCGACGCCAAAGTCCGGCACGCTCACCTCTCAGCTACAGACGTCGTATGCATAAGAAATAACTCAAACATGCTCTATTCAAAAAATAATCAGTCAAAGTACTGTGACTAACCTTATTTCGCAAGCAGCCTAACTATAATCTAATTACCACACCACTAATGACCATTACTGTACCTTAATCTAGACTTGTATTTCTTTGCTCAACCTAATAAACCTAGTTCTAACTTCTAAGCAAAAAGCTAATTTATCAAAAACTGAATAAAGGCATTAGAAACGAAAAAAAGTAAGATTGTCCAACAATGGCTAGGGGTATTATAATGAGAAATTATTATGCCTACTGGGTTTAGCAAGTCGCGAGTGGAAACACACGGGCTTGTTTTTGTGACATAACGAAACATCAACTTCTTTGCTTTTAAGCTTTATTCAGTCACCTACGTAAACAGACTGGAAATTTGAAATAATTACGCTGTGTAACTATTCAAAGGGAATTTCATTGGTTATTTTTCATTTTTTTTATACAAAAATTGATTTCAATTAGCTTCTCAATTATAGGACATCACAGCATGCCTATTTATCTGTGATGCTGGGCTAAGATTCTGATTTTTTTGTTTAAGATATTGATTTCTTGGATATCCTTGCATTAAATAAATAAAAATACGAACGTTTATTGCAAGCGGCCTACTAATGCTGTGGCGGTAGGTTACTAAGATTTTCCTCAGCATGACCATTAAAACGATAACCTCGCGATCGCCTCGGGGACCTCTGAGGGGTTCTAGTAGATAGGCCTTTCTTTGGGCAGAAAAATCCCACAGACGCCGTCGCTTCCCACGGGTACGTCACACATTCCCCCCCGCCTTCAATACCATCTACTAAACAACGAAAATAACAAATTGTGTAATATGAAAACTTATACTTAACAAACATCACATTATAGAAATGGTTTAATCTTACTCTCCTCTTCAATAAATAGTTCTAAATTAAATCGTATTGTGTTCCATTGCAGGACAAAGGCCTCTATCATTGAAATCAATTCATGGCCTCAACAATGGATATGGGCCCAATCAAATAGCTAGCCAAATGCGTCTACGTGATTAGAAACACGATTTGTGTTTGACAAATCCAAAACACACTTAGCTTTGAACTGAAAGCCTGAGATCATAACCAGTACTTAGCCCACTTGATTAACGAGGCGTCTATTATATATTATATACCTTAATGATGTTTAATCAGCATATATTTATCCGTTTTTGAATTATCAGATAAGATCAACTCATTTACTGGTGATGTTGTAGTATGCCTTCTGGCATTACCTTCAAAGCGATAGGGTCCAACAAGTTTCAGTGGATATACCTGGCCTTGTCAGAGAGTCCCACAAATGCCATCACCTCCCTTGGTGACTACGGTTCGTCAGTGCACTTCCCCCCTCACAATAAGAGGCAAGATCAACATACAATTCTTTACTTGTATCTTCATAGCCTTAAAAACCTTCTTGTTTCTTAAGTAATATCACTAATTATGAGCGTATTCACGCGTAGGTTCTGGGCTAAGGAAGGCAATTATAAGTTTTTTTCGGTCAATGCAACAGCGTTGAGAAAAAATGTAAATGTTAATATAATAAGTGAAAAATGATGTATATAATCTATAAAGGGTGCGATCTTGGATAGGTACTTTAATTCAATTCAATTTTTTTTTGCATGTCTTTTGGACGGAGAGTGGACATTTTAAAGGTTAAGTACATGTGACGCCCTGTAGTGAGGGCGATGCAACTTTTGAAAAGAATAATACCCAGTGGCTCAAAACCCAAAAATATTTTAGACAAGCTAATTTTTTTTAAAGATGCAGCGTTCCCGCCCTCCTCTTAACCCGTGTGTCATCATTACTTTCTGCAAAGTCATCGACGTAAAGTAGGCCAATTTCTTCTGAATGCTTTTACCGAGCCAAGTTACTCTGGGTGCTGATTAAAATGGACGTTTTATAAGTTACCGCCCTCTGTCAAGGAGTGCGCGCCTGATGTATTATTACTCGTAATTTATCAAGGAGTTCTGGAAAAGTTAGGTCTCAAAATAATATATGCCAGCTGTTACAAGCCTTTTCCGTAGAGCATTTTATGACTTGCGAGATACAGGCACACATAGCAGCTTAGTATGCGCCACGCGACTACATTTATTCGTGGTCTTATCAAATGGTGAAATCGGTAAAATTCAGTGCGTGTGCTGGTGATTAGTTGAAATACGGTGCGGTATGCTATCAGTCAATCAACGATTTGTCGTCTTATGCGAGAAATTTGACGAATTGCGCATAGTAGTTGGGCATTTAAGCAACAATATCGTATAGTGTTTCAGCATTTATAACGAGTCTTTGCGTTTAGTATAGTTATCTGCTAACAGAGGAGTAAGTAATATAAAGCGTGATTGAAGTCAGATGTTAGCCTATTTTGTATAATAATAGTTAAAAAACTGCGAGTTCCAGACCATAGGGTACGTTAAACAGCCCGTGAAGGTAAACAGTTTTTATTTATATTGCACTTCAAGATTGACCTCATCCCACCTGATGTTAAGTGGTAATGAGGTTCTAGCTTAAGGGCGACAAGTACAGCACAATAAAGCTGTAACTGGACTTGTCGCCCTTACCTTTAAGGCTTGACCCCTGCTACTAATGTAGCACCCCCCAGGAGCTCTGGAAACCTTACTCACACGCACGAACACAACAACACAGAAGTGATTGTCATTTGACTCCGGTCTTCTGTAAGGTGGATTTGAAATTAGTTCTTATGCTAACGACATAAGCTTTTGGTGCCTTGGTATAATCTTACTCATATTAAGAGTGTAACTGCGAAGGTTTGTATCATGTCCAGATGACTGGATGTATGTTCGTTATTCACAAAAAGTACTGAACGGATTTAGATGAGATTTGGTAGAAGGATACCTACATTTACAATATACAGTACACGACATTAAAGAGACGCGAACAAACGATAAAGTAAAAGTAAATTAGTAAAAGAAAACAATGTCCCAGCCTCAGCATGAGCTGTCACGACATTGGATCCAATGCCGCAGCAGCGCTGGTATTCTGGCAGAAGCTTAAGTGATTGGCGCGGTGACAAAATGAAACAACGGAAAAGATGGAAGGATTTAAAATAATGTAACGGGTCAAAACGCGACACCATTTTTATTTAGTAGTTAATACGAACTAGTTACTGCCCGACGTTTCGATTAGGTTGCACTAACCGTGCTCACGAGCTGACTCCAGCCTGAAATTAAATGTTTAAAATGGAACGCGAAAACTAGATGTTGGATTAACATATACGATTGTTTTTATCCCGGAATAAATTGAACGAATACGCGTGCAACAGCTAGTTTGTCTTTATGCCCTCTTTTAGAGTTTTTTTTCCACCACAAAAACACATCGCACAAGCAACAGATGGTCGTAAAAGATACAAATCACGGCCATCCATTCAACTACATATTTAAGAGCCAACGCGTGTAACTATATCTATACATGGTGGATTCATGGCTTTCTCTGCCCCATAGAACGTGGAGTAGAGCTGATGAAGCTGGAGCGCACACCCTTCGCCCCCTTTTAAGGGGAGGGGGGCATAAATTACTGAACAGATTTTTTATGTAGAAAGGTAGATGAGATGCTTAATTGTCATATATGATTCTTTTTACCCCGAAATATAGCGAACGAATTCGGGGACAACAACTGATTGGTCTATTTACCTACTTTTAGCACACTCTGCCACTTAGAATCGTATGGAGTTGATGCTAAGGCACACACCTATCGCCCCCTATTTTTAAAGGGGAGCAGTCCTCCCCTCAGAGAAGAAATAGCGGAAACTACCCACTAAATTCATTATTCTACTATTCATTGACGACCTCTGTAGCCGAAAGGCGAGCGGGTTATTTAGCGTCGCGTTATGCCTGAAGTCGGGACCCGGTCAAGTCAATATGGAAAAGAAATTTTCCATACTGTCTCAGGTCTGGGTGTTGTAGTACCGTCATTATTACTGGTTTTTGTAACGCAGGTGCTTTTTCGGCTAATCGGTACACACGCCTTCACTTCCCTCGGGCAACTATATGGTGCATCAGGCATATAATTTTTTCCCAGGGCGCCGTCACTAGACGATGAGAGGTGCGGGGTTTTAGTGGGGAGTCCCACACCCGCCGCTGCTTTCCCCAACGCTGCGGTATAGTGCGCCAATGCATTCCCCCCCCCAAAACCATCAAAAATATTACACATTTTGTATGTGCAAAGTGTAAACAAATAAATAGATATTTCGTATCACTATCTTCACTTTCTCCTTTTCTAAGAGGATTCTTGTGTACGGAGCCCGAATTGAAAAAAATGTTCAGCGCAATATTTTCTCGGAGGTGCGATGTGTGGATTCTTCGCTGGTCCCTAAAGTTCTTGGGTTGACCACGATGTGGGAGTTTGCGGGATATCCTTAAAGTGTCGTAAGGGTGGATAATGCCGGGAGTGTGTGTGAATTTTGACATGGTATATTCATTTAATTTAACTTTAACCTTTGTACCAGTAAAAAATACAGTTTGAGCGAAAATTTAGTTACGGTGTATGAAATAAGCTAACTAATAACTTAAGCTAGGAACTCATTACCACTTAACATCAGGTGGGATGAGGTCAATCTTGGAGTGCATTATAAAAAAAATTGTTTAATCAAAAATATATTCTATTTCAAATATGTATGCTTCACTTCAATAGTACAATTGCTTTATTTTAAAAATGTAGGCTCTTACTTCTATGGTACAGCGATAAAAATATTTTGTCTCCAGTTACAAATAGTTAGGTAACTGCACAGGGATTAAAAGATATTTAACGGGCTATAGGCTATTTGACGACCTCGGTGGCGCAGTGGCTAAGGTAGGCGACCAAAGCGCAAAAGGTCCCGGGTTCGATTCCCGGTCGGGTCAATTTGGAAAACGAACTTTTCTAAGTTGACTTGGTTCTGGGTGTGCTTGGATGACGCCCCCAGTTAGTATCCGTCGTCTGGTGCTCATAGTACAAGGGAAAACCTTAGTTTGAGACCAGGTGATTGGTGTGATTGTCTGGCGCATTTATTTTATTTATTTATAGGCTCTAATACTTTGCTATTGTTTTATTTAAAACAAAAACCTAACATATTTTTCTTTTGCATTAATAAAAACCTAATAAGATATGAAATGATTTCAAGTGAACCTTATAAAACGAAAGTTAGGCTTATTAATTGAATAGTACGTAAGATAATCTTTTAAGGATTTTTAGTCTTAATTTAAGTCAGAACCAAACTGCCATTAATAAGTCCGTAATAGTGTAGAATTTAAGACCTTCGCGTTCCATTTTAAACATTTAAAGAAAGTTAACGGGTCAAAACGCGACACCATTTTTATTTAGTAGTTAATACGAACTACTTACCGCCCGACGTTTCGTTTAGGTTGCACCAACCGTGGTCACGAGCTGACTGGTCTCGTTTGTCTTCGTCTGTTCGGGGGAGCTTTCAAATCTTCATCCACCGTCACTTTCTCGCAAAACAAAATGTCACTACGACACACTACGCTGACAGTATTCGGAATTTTAATTGTTCTATCTGCGTGTGTTCAATTCATAGCGTGTCCCATTTCTAAATCATCGCGTGGGTAGCCTACCACATAAGTGTGTGACGCGCTGTAAGTTGACGTTTTATTACGGCAGGTGGCGCTGTAGGGGGTAGGAAAAGGGGGGGTTTGGCTTTATTCAGGTCGGCCTGACCGTATTGAGGCTTTTCTACTCCACATTTCTTAAGAACGTAAATAGGTGCGGAATAAAAGCGAAAAGGTTTGCGATCTCTGTTTTAGTTGTTAATTATTTTAATTAGGGAGTTATTTATATGTACGCCTATGTATGCGGGTAAAAGGCGAGGTCAGACGTCCTTTGTAGAAGAGAGTGGGCCTAACCTTAACGGTTAGTAAAGCATTTGTGTTACAGAAATCAGAACCAATGATGGTACCATAACACTCAGACCCGAGATAATATGGAAAAGTTCGTTTTCCATATTGACCCAACTGAGAATCGATCCCGGGACCTCCCGAGATAGCGCAACGCTAAAGTTTGCCCCTGATTTATTTAATAAGCTCCTGCATAATCTGAAGGAGGAAATTATAAATTCGGTTTTTGTAATCTAAACTACAAATAACATACTTAAAAAAATACAAGGTTTAAGAAGATTTCTTGAAATCGGCACGGTTTATAAGTCTCTACGTTACAATAATACAAATCTTCTCTCCTTATAATAAAAGTGTAGATTATAGCATCTAATCAGTCCAGCTACCAAAGCTCACTCAAATACATTCGGTAGTTTTTACGAGAATTGCAATATACATCCATACATCCATTTACCCCACATCCATACATCCATACTATCAAATATTAGAAACAGAAAAAAAATATCTCCCCTTGCTGTGCAGGAATGGAACCCACGACCTTCACGTATCGCGCGTGCTGCTCTTCCATCTGAGCTAACCACAAGTTATCGTATGCGATGAAATTTTTCTACTGTATCAACCGTTAGCCTCCGGTAAGTGCCCTCTGCCGAATATGTTTAGAACTACATACTTATCGGCCCGTGGTACATTCGTTGCATAAATGTGTGAAAACCACTGAATCTAAGATACCTTGGCATCTTAATCGGCAGACACATCACGCGCGATACGTGAAGGTCGTGGGTTCGATTCCCGCACCGCAAGAGGAGATAAAAAAAATCTGTTTCTAATATTTAAAGTTCGCTAGTACGGCGTATAGTACCATAAAAATAAAAAATCAATCCATACTATCACATTTCAAACAGTAAAAGGATTTAATGTACTGTGCACTTTTAATCGCAACATGCGCTCAAAAACTAATCTAAAACAAACATCTCTATATTTTCTATCTTCCAGCACTTTACCGTAGGTCGCAAAATAAAACGTATCGGTTTCCACTGGTTTTAATTGGAAATATTACTTTGAAGCCCTCTTAGGAAATGGATCATGTTACGTAGTGATGCTAAATTGCAACTTCGAACTTTATCGATAATTTGCTTTGAAGCTGTTAGAGTTTGTAAGGCACGATGGTGAAACTTCGATGAAATAATACAACGACATGAAATGATGTTTTTTTTTTCAGATATGACAGATGACATTTTTGTACAATAAACCTCGAAAGAGGGCAGCACCTATTTATTTACAATTTAAAGCATATAAGTCCATGATTTAAAGTCACAGAAAAATGTCATCTCCCCTTGCGGTGTTTCTGTAATATTTAAAGTTCACTAGTGTGACGTGAAGCACTTTTAAAGTTACATAAATATTACAATATCTTTTTTTATATTATAATACCCTATTGTATGGGTAACAAACAATCAAATATTTCTTTATTTAAGTAGGTCACATGTAACACTTTTGACGACCTCCCTAGCCGAGAGGCAAGCGGCCCGGATTTTGGCGTCGCGCCATTTCTGAGGTCCTGGGTTCGTCACCGCTCGGGTCAATTATAACGAACTTTTCTGAATTGTCTCGGGTCTGGGTGCTGTGGTACCGTTGTTGTTTCTGATTCTTGTAACACAAGTGCATAAGCTACTTACTACAGAATCAGAGCAAAGTATGTGATGGTGTTCAATGTTTATTTATTAGGTATACTATATGATACTCGCATATTTTGATTGGCGTGTTGCAAATATGCGCTGCGTACACGTTTTAATATCTTTAGTGTATATCTATTTATATTTGTAGTACAAATTTTGTACATTATGTCAATGGAAGCTATCTGTATAAGAATAGAAGTATTCTTCATTTCACATAATAGTATCGTAGATAAACTCTGCTTAAAATAGTTCATTCATTAATTAGACTACGCAATTGAGACTTCATACAATTTAATCGCCATTAGAATTCTACAAATTTCATCCTAACAATATCGCTTTGCAAGCACCTTTAATTATTAAACTTCTCATTAATTTTATAATTAGTTTCGAAATAACAATTTCGCATTCACTGAAACGCCATAATTCTAATAGCAACTTCGGGAGAGCTATTATTAATAATAAGGTAACCAAACCATTAGACTAAATTATTATTATTGCTGCGTAAATTTCACTTTTGGCCGCTAAAACTAAATCAATTATTAACTTTGAGAATTTCCCTACACTAAGCTATTTGAAGAGCGAAAATAGATCTTATCTTTTAGGCCGAAAGGTCGGTGTTTGAGGGCATGAGATGCCCATATAAAGTAATTGGATTCTTTATTTGTATAGGTAAATTCGTTACTTCTATTTGCCGTCCCTTCGGCAAAGAAAAGTACGTTATATATATGCTTTGTCTCACTCTCCCTTGGGTTTTAGTAGGGTGAACAGGCTTTTAAGACGTTAGTGGATATTCCAAAAAAAAGATTTGAACTTATAACATAACGTCATTAAATATGAGATATCGCAGCAAGTATCGCAAGTCAGGTAAAAAAGTGTATGATTAACAAGATAAAAGTATGAAATAAAATAACCTCCGACCTTCGTGGCCGAGAGGCGAGCGGGCCTGACTTTGGCTAGCGACATCTCTGAGGTTCCGGGTTCGATCCCCGGTCGGGTCAATATGGGAAACGAACTTTTCCATATTATCTCGAGTCTGGGTGTTGTGATACCGTCGTTGTTTCTGATTTCTGTAACACAAGTGCTTAAGCTACTTACCACAGAATCAGAGCAATGTATGTGATGTTGTCCAATATTTATTTATTTATTAAATAATAAAATATATTTCATTGGTAAAGTAAAAACAAAGGCGAGAGTAAAAGATATGGGTTATTTTTAAAAAAAAAAGTTGCTTATATTTAAAGCAAACAGCCATAGACGTGCTCTTTGGACCTAGTTTAAACTCTCAAAATATTGCAAGAGATTTCATAGGCAAAATCGTGATTTACAAACAATAATTGTGCAATCAATTGGCTACTTGACAGTATTAACAATAAAATATGAAAAGTGTTAGATACGTTAGCTTATTAGTTAAGTAATAATTTTACTTTTTTATCTTTTAATTAAAAGCATATTAAGTATTTTATTTTTGCAAAATAAATTTTAGTTTTTTTATCTGTGGAACAAAAGAATCGAAACGGAAACCACCATTGCAATTCGGAAATGACAGCTGTCGGCGAAAATTATTTATTTTAATGTGGTGAAACAATGATTATTTTACAGATTAAATTGAATTATTGTGTCTCTAATGGTATTAAGAATTTATTGAAACATTTTCCGTTTATCTAAATTAAGTCGTTCCTATGCGTATCGGTTCGTTGTCTAGGACGTTGACGTCATAATTGCAACAGTGACGAGACTTGGCGTTTTCGCGCGCTTTTTAAATGTGTTACACAAAATCTTATTTTTCTCTGGTTATTTACATTTTTTCCAGATAAATCGAATTGTTTGGGATATAAAATGAACGGGCGCACATTTTACATTGCTTTTTCAAAAACTGTCAAGTAGCCAATTATGAAGCTGTTTTTACAATGATTTTCATATGTTTATCTTTATTATATTCTTTATCATTTTAAACGGGTAAAGTGACGTCACCATGTTAAGCTAAAGAAAAACTTTCCCTTTATTTTACAAAATCACAGTCACCCTTATCTAAGACCTTTCATCAAATCCGCCTCTAAATGAATGGAATGCTCGCGTTCAAACAGGCTCCCTGATATCCACCGCTTAACAGCGAAGAAACCTTGGATCTGATATAATGCTTGGTCTCGAACCTAAGACTTTTAAAAGATTTTTACATTTTGTAAGTGTCACTATTGTATTAGTTCATTTTAAGTTATTTATAATCTCTGGCTGTCCAAAATAAAGTAGGTAAAATAAGACTTTTTAGGTGAAAAAAAACGTCGGTACCCGAGAGGCGAGCGGGCCAGATTTTGATGTCTCGCCATCTTTGAGGTTCCGGGTTCGATTCCCAGTCGGGCCAAAATCGAAAACGAACTTGTCTATATGGGGTCTGGGAGTTGTGGTGCTTTGTTTGTGATTTTCGTAACATAAGTGCTTTTACAACAGAATCAGTACAATATCTGTGACGTGCTTACTTAAGATACGATATGCGGGTAAATTTTATCGCGCTCTTTAAATGTCAAATTCGATATAACTAAATACGTCAGCCGCTGATTGGCTGGAAATAAGTGGTGTGCTAGCCAATCAACGACTTCGAACCTTTTGTCGTTTCATTTACGAGACATTTTCACGTTAAGCTCATATTGAAAGGGCTGTATTTCCAACAAATACATTATATCGTCGACCCGCGTGCAAAACCGCGGAAGAACAGTATCTGCTCATACCGCGTAACTGCAAAAGGCATCGAAATATCGCGTCATCTAAACGTGTTACGGATCATTTCACGTTACATCCTTATAGAGCAAGTCGCAAAAAAGTTACGACATAGTTTTACCCGTAAAATGTAGTCAAATGACTAAGATATCAATTTTTTTCCACACAGGAGCTGAAATCGTGCAAAATCCCATACGAGGTATTTACGAACTTCTCTTACGCGGCTTTGCACGCACGGCGACGATATATAATCTTGTTACATTACTCACTATCTTTGCCGTACCATGCAGAAGTGGACCTCGTTCCCGGCTCATGTGTTTCTTCCTTCCTTTGACATGGATTCCTTCAAAAGGAGCGTAAAGAAACATCTTGCGGGCCAGTATGGCGATGCTAACGGATAGGTTATTACGGTATCAAATCCGTTGTCATCGGGATGTGGGTTCCTCTCTTGCTCACCATCCGGCTAGGAGGAGCCAAGACTGTGCTTATTAAATTAATTTAAAACATATTTACTTATTTACTTTGTGTTATCTTAAGTTTATTTGATTCGTTTAATAAATCACTAAAAACATTGTTTTTTTTATATTGCACTTCAAGATTGACCTCCTACCACCTGATGTTAAGAGCTTAAGGGCGACAAGTACAGCATAATAAATCTGTTACTGGACTTGTCACCCTTACTTTGAAGGCTTGACCCGTTCTACTAAAGTAGCTTCCCCAGGAGCTCTGGAAACCATACGGTTTCCAGAGCTCCTAGGGAAGCTACTGTTGTTGTGTTCCTGCGTGTATACGCAGGAACACAACAACACAGAAGTGATCATTTGGCTGCGGTCTTCTATTAATCTTTTTGTGACTTTGCCAACCAAATCTGCCATGAAGTTTTTACATGTTCCAATGAGATGAGCCTTCGTATATGATATTCAGATCTAAAAGAATCGCCCACATATCAAACGTCCCTTACATCTCTTGAGACTTAGTACTTGAGTTGATCGAACCTTAACCCTTTCATGTATTGCGATGTGCCCTTCAATATTAACATGTTTCTTTGAAGTTCTTTCATCGAAGAGAGGGTCGTGAGTCGAGTTGACTGTGATATCTTGGATATTGAAATGATGATTCTCGTTTAATGCCTGAATGGTAGGAAATAGTGTTATTGGCGCAGTAGATTTGTGAGTATTTACTTATTTTAAATCTATAAAATGCACCTTTACTAGTAGATAATAAAAAACTAGGCAATTTGTTTGTTTGAAAGCGCTAATCTTAAGATATACTGGTTCAATATAAAAATGATCGTTTTCCATGTTGACCCGACCGGGTATCGAACTTGAGACCTCAGAGATGCCGCGAAGCTAGAGCCCACTTGCCTCTCAGCTACAGAGGTCGTCAACGAAACATAAATAACAATTATTTTAAAGAAACAGTTTTTTTTTTCTTCCCATACGGACTCGAACCCACGACCTTCACGTATCGCGCGTGCTGCTCTTCCAACTGAGCTAACCGCAAGTTATCGTAGGCGATGAATTTTTTCTGCTGCATCAGCCCGTTAGCCTACGGTAAGTGCCCTCTGCCGAATATGTTTAGAACTACATGCTTATTAGCCCGTGGTACATTCGTTGCAGAAATGTTTGAAAACCACAGAATCTATACTATTATTATAAAGCTGAAGAGTTTGTTTGTTTGTTTGAACGCGCTAATCTCAGGAACGACTGGTTCGAATTGATAAATTATTTTTGTGTTGAATAGACCATTTATCGAGGAAGGCTTCAGGCTATATAATATGACGCTGCAACTATTAGGAGCGAAGAAATAATGGAAAATGTGAAAAAAACGGGGAAAATTATTCATCCTTGAGGGCTTCCGTTGCGTGCGGGGTTGAAAAGGGGGGTGAAAGTTTGTATGGAAACCGAAATCCACGCGGACGAAGTCGCGGGCGGCCGCTAGTAAACTAATAAAAGTAACAATTTGTCTACTATACCTATAGAACTCATAACAAGATCAACAAAGTCTCCCACCACAAATAAAGGTACATACACACCAGTGCAATTACGTACAACAGGCTCGTATCCCTAATTAAATCCGGCTTACGCCGGCCGTATCCGTATATCCGAGTTTAATGCTTATTTGATCCGGATTTTGATTGCCGACCCGGATATAACGCTTTTTTTGTTCCGGTTAATTTTATTTTGTTCACGTTTTAAAGGTTTAACGTCCTGTGTGAAATGAAAATTATGCCATTTTCGGTTGATTTTTGTTTTTATTAATTTGGGAAAACATTTTTTTTATTTAATTTCCGCTGCAGGGATGGTAAAAAAGATGTTTAACGTACACAAATTTATTAGGAACAGAATAATACCTACCTACCATATGTAATATGACGGCCTCGATATCACAGTCGCTAAATGAGCCTAAAGTGCGATAGGTTCCGGGTTTGTTTCGTCAAAATTAGATTTCGTCCGCTGTTCAAGGTCATCACTGCTTATCAATATCTAGATGTACCTCAGACAAAATCAAGTGTCATATAACTTTTGGGATTTTTTTTCAAAGACTCTTGACAAACGTCAAAATCGATTGAATTCAGAGCGTCAGCTGTTGATTGGCTAAAAATACGAGTGCGGTGTGCTATTAGCCAATCAACAGTATCGAAACTTTTGTCGTCTTATGCGATAAATTTGACGTATTGCGTATGCTAGGCCTGTTAGTGTGAATACGGTTAAAAGCACGTGAAATGAAACACTTGCAGTTGAATATTAAACCTTACGCGTACGATATAGAAGCGGTAGAAAGTCCAAAACGTGTAGTCAGCTTTTAGCCTCGACGACCTCGGTGGCGCAGTGGCTAAAGTGAGCGCCCAAAGCGTGAAAGGACCCGGGTTTGATTCTCAATCGGATTAATTTGGAAAAATAACTTTTCTAAATTGATTTGAGTCTGGGTGTGCTGGGATGACGCCCCAGTTAGTATCCGTCGTCTGGTGCTCACAGTACAAGGGAAAACCTTAGTTTGAGACCAGAAGATTGGTGTAATTGTCTGGCGCATTTATTTATTTCTTTATCTATTCATTCAACAGCACACACTGTGATCTTGATATCGCCCTTATGTACTGCGCATAAGAACCAATATTGAACGGCAAGCTTTTACCTTGACGTTTTGCGGTTGACTCTACATACGTTTCTTAGGATTTCTTATTAATTAGTCATACGTAATGCTATCAATAGCGATTAGTTTGATGCTGTTGTTTTAATTCATACCCACTTTTTTACTGTTGCCGCACCCATAACCCATAAACACACTCTGCTTGACCCAAAAATGGTAGAGAATGCCCCTCGCATTAAGTCTACCTGTGGTACATTAAATAAATAAATAAATAAATATTGGACAACATCACATACATTGATCTGATTTTGTGGTAAGTAGCTAAAGCACTTGTGTTACAGAAATCAGAAACAACGACGGTACCACAACACCCAGACCCGAGACAATACAGAAAAGTTCGTTTCCCATATTGACCCGACCGGGGATCGAACCCGGGACCTCAGAGATGGCGCAACGCCAAAGTCCAGCACGCTCGCCTCTCGGCTACGGAGGTCGTCATTTTGTGGAAGAAAGTATGGAATAAATAAATAATACTTGGTATTTCCATAAAACAGTAAGTTCCATAACAAACATGCGTTGGAATCAGATATATGTGCAGTTATCCATTTTTTTTCCGATCGGTTAAAAAAACACTTAAAAGCAACATAATTTTTATGATTCTTAACACGAGATCGGACACAATGAGAAATATATGACGTTATTCAAACTGTTAACACCTCTACGATGCCAATTATTGCCCTTTGTGTTTATAGAAGAACAGGTGTACTGTTTTGGAGGCCTGGCCTTAAACTTGGGCCCAAATATTCAAAACTGGTGCCACAGTACGGAAGCGTGGCAGTAACGCCGGTTACAAACGTAACAAAAAAAGTATTATTATATTTTTACTGTTCGTTTATTAATCCTGTATTAGGTTATAATTTTAATCATTCCTTTGGATTTATTATGGTTTTACCATTGATTTATTATTTTTAATATATATGTTAAAAAAATGTTTTAATTAGGCAGGACAGCTCCTTTTGTTATAAAAACTACAGAATTTCTTGCCGGTATCTTCTCTGTGGTTGACGATTCTGAACCAGAGGTGGCTCCAATATTTTTATATAAACGATTCGTATATTACATGACTAAAAATGTTTGTCATTCTCTCATTTTCATACGCATCATACGTGTTGCATTATGCGTTTCCTATAAAAGTGGGAAAGCGATATCAGCTTGTTCAATGTTCCACAAAGGATAAAAATTTCCATCGCCCCATTGCTCAACCCGGAATGGAATTTAAGCCTCAAAAATCCTACTAAAATACTTCCTCGGTATTCGAACCACATTTTTCACACAATTCGGCGTGTTATATTTTAGTAGCGACCCGCCCTAGCTTTGCACGTTTACTATCCTGTATCCTGAAATAATTAATTCATCGCTCCTATTATTAGCAGCTTAATGTTCATTAGCATAAAGCTTTTCTAAAAAAAATTGGACTAACCAGCACATATTTTTTTTCGAATCGAACCAGTAGTTTATAAGATTAACGCTTTCAAACACACATACAAACTCTTCAATCAATCAATTAATTTTTTATCATCAGTAATATTAGTATTATTTCCGATACTCTTAATACGACCTTATTTTAAAACTAGAATATTGGTGTGAATGTTATTTGATTTTATTATTTTTATAGTACTATACGCCGTACTAGCGAACTTTAAATATTAGAAACAGAAAATTTTTATCTCCCCTTGCGGTTAAAGTGAATGTTATTTATCATTATTTTACCGATTTTTAATTTTATACTGTTGGCTTCACTGCACTGTGTGCCAGTTTAATATTCAGAACTTCATATCTCACAAAGCCTCCACGGGGGGTCCAATAATGTGTGCTCTTCCTAATGTTCAGGTTTATCTTAAAAAATGAACGAAAGAACAATAGACCCTTTGTGGGAGCGGCCCTACGAAGTTCACCCTTTTATGTACGTGTGTGGGAGTTGATTTATGTGTGCAGAGGATTTTTCGTATATTTTGGATTTTTTTTTTAATTTGGTTACCGTGGGACGGGTCAAAGGTCGTGTCTTGTGATGATTAGAGTTCGGCTAATGCCTTCCAATATTTGAAAAACGATTTCTTCTAGTTACGGGTAGTATTCATTATACGAGGCGTAAGCTAAATAAAACTGTCGGACGACTAACGGTATCAACGACTCGCAGTCGGTTGGAGAAAAACGGATAGTCATTTTTGACACATTTCAAATCGTAAAATATTGAAACCGGGTATTAGCGGCGTATTGTTTTGTGCGATTGCGAAAGTTAAGCGTTGCTCACTGTGTCGGACGCAGGATGGGTGACCGAATTGTATTAAAGTGACAAACATGTAATTTTTGTTATTATGTAAGACTGTTTTATACCACTTTATGTGATTTTAGTTGTTTTAAAAAGCGATAGCTTTAACAAGAGTAAGGCTTAGAGAATAATTGAAAGTGAATTAATATCAAACTCACGACCTCTGGCTCAAAAACCAACAGCGCTTACCATGGTTCCAATTAGTCGATTAAAATCATAGGGCTTGCCCCCATTGGCCTAAGCTGCGAATAACCTTCATTGCTTAGTTCCCTCCGCAAAAATACATTTCAAATGCATCACGTGCTTGCAAACGAAGCCAACTCAGACCTTTTCCCCTTTTTGCTATTCATAGTCATACCCACAGCAAAAAAGTGTAGTCTACATTTTATCTCTGACACTGTGTACCCCAGTGACTTATAAACTAGACTTATTTTTACGTATGAAGGTTTATTTGCTCCGAGTTTACGGGTACGATTGTACACGACCTAGGTAGGTAGAAATAGGGTTGGTACTAAGTAAATGTTATTTTATTCAGTACCATACTTGGTTTTTTGAACTTGATGGAATACCATTTTTGATGATTTTTTTTTATAGTAGCGCAGTATATTTGCTCCTCCCAGCCTGATGGTAAGCAAGAGAAGAACCCACATATCGATGACAAAGGATTTGATACCGTAATATCCTATCCGTTAGCATCGCCATACTGGCCCGCAAGATGTTGCTTCACGCTCCTTTTGAAGGAATCCATGTCAAAGGAAGGAGGAAACACACGTACACATATAAGTTGCATGCATAATTATATTACACTAGCTGTTACCCTTTTCTTGCATTATTTCGGGAAAAAAGTATCCTATGTGAATTTAATATGTCCACTCTGTTTCTAGAAAGTCTCATCGAAACCCAGTCTGTAGTTTTTTCTTGAAAGAATAACATACATACATCCAGACAGCCTGTCATTTGTAAATCTATATACATTCTTACAAACATTTTGGTAAAATTTTCTATAGTATGACATTTACGTCTTTAAGTTCAAATACTTTTGATAATAATATGTTATCATATCAGAAATAATTTAAAAAAGTGATAAAATATAATTAAAAAAAATAACTGTGGATCGTGAAAAGTTTACAAACATGAAACGGAACGTTTATTCGTTTAACATAAAGGCAGCCATTGTAAGCGTCATTCAAGTAAAAAAAAAATTTGAGTAAATAGCAAAAAAAATCAGCACTTCCTCTTTTAATCCATAATTTTAAATAGTTAAAAATTGCTTTTAGTCTCAGCACCTTGTTTTAGTAAACCTGACAAATTAAATATGTAATCAGTTAATTAGGTTACTTAGTGTGACAGTCAGTTGTTTACCAACTAAAGATGCTGATTGTATTTGTGTAAAATATCAAAATTAGTTACAACAGCTTAACAAAATTTCTAATGCTAAAAAACTGGATCCTAGGCCCAATAATTGACGCAGAGCCAACAAAACCGCTAGATAATCGAAAAGTGTATAACTGTGTTTTATAAGTATTAATTAAAATGGCTACCGTTTCTTATCGCTCCCAGTGTAGAACCATATTAAATCATTATATTCTACGATATAGATTAGCGACAGTAATTTGAATGAAGCGATAAATTAACCTGCTATATTGACTTGTCCAATTCAGGACGGGACTTAGATCATTGTGTCTACTGGAGAGAATGTAGGTGTATATTTATTTATTTATCTATTTAAAAACTTTATTGCACAAATAGGTACAACAGGTGGACTTAATGCTAGGGGCATTCTCTACCAGTCAACCCTTGGGTCATGCAGATAGTTTGTATATGGGTGTGGTAACAGGGTCTACACTCTGTGTCTCTGATGTCTGTGAAATTAATTGTGTAGTGAAGGCACTGCTTAAATTGAGGGCCAAGATCGTGGACAAGGAATTTAATTTTGAAACTGATACGATATAAAAAAGAACTACCACCGGCGCAAATAGGTTTTTTTTTGATTTACTTTATACGTTCTAGGACTTTAAATTTGGTTTATAAATAAATAAATAAATATTGGACAACATCACATACATTGCTCTGATTCTGTGGTAAGTAGCTTAAGCACTTGTGTTACAGAAATCAGAAACAACGACGGTACCACAACACCCAGACCCGACCCGGTTTATGGTAGGATAACAAGAATTTATTTGTTGCAATTAATGTTTGTGATGTTTACTTACTCATAATATGAGCTGAAGCAGGAGGCAGGCAGTCATGCGGCTTTTTTACCCCTAAAATACAGTTAATATAATTGTAGCATTTTTAACCGAAACTTATTTACTCACAATTTTTTTTTGACGACCTCTGTAGTCGAAAGGCGAGCGGGCCTGACTTTGGCGAGCGCCACCTCTGAGGTCCCGGGTTCGATCCCCGGTCGGGTCAATATGAGAAACGACCTTTTCTATATTGTCTCGGGTCTGAGTGTTGTGATACCGCCCTTGTTCCTGATATCTGTAATACATGTCCTTTAGCTACTTACCATACAATCAGAGCAATGTATGTGATGCTGTCCAATATTTATATTTATTTATTTATTAAAATTTATTTGAAAAAAAAAAACATAAAAATGCCTCAAACTGAAGAATCATAATAACTTCCCTCAAACTAGAGGGAAAGTTATGAAGATGATAATCAACAGTCAGTCTGCCTTTCAACTTCACTCCAGTTCGGTTTAACATCTAAGGTCTATAGTCAGTACGCAATTGTCAGCTCAGGTTATTTACAACTGTAGTTACGCTATAATTCGCACTTTAGCCTATTTCGACGGCAAATAAATTACAAATGATAGTTCGGATTAGGTGTTTTATCTGCAGAGATAGATTTATATCAGTTTTTATTACCTAAATTGGAAATGGAACTAGTAAATTATTGTTTACGACACGTTGAATGACTCAATACAAGGTGGGACGTTAATAAATGATTCGTTATTTGGAATTAAAGTCGTAACTTTTCGGTCTTTCGTTTGTCGGGCTGCTAACTTCGCATTATTTTTTTTTAAATTTTCGATTTTTTACTAGCTGTTGCTCGCGACTTCTTTCGCGTTATTTTGGGATAAAAAGCTGTACATGTGTTAATCTAGTATATCATCAATGTTTTTATTAAATTTCAAATCCATTCAGTAGTTTAAGTGCGTAAGATTTACAAACTTCTATACATTCTTTAAAAAAATCGCATTTATTGTATTAATAGGATGATTCACACTGACATATAGAAAGTCACTCACTGTGTTATGTACTTGTATAATGTGACAAACACGTGGCATTCAACTTTTTAAGCTTCACTGCAAATGGTTACTATGCCTAATCTAGTAAAAATAAAAATGTATCAATACAGTGATTGCCAATCACTACCATAAAAAAATGCTAAAAATCCCTTTTTTTAATAATCATGGGACGTCACAATTTGGGTTTTGTAATGTTTGAAACGTATGTAACCTAAAATCCCAAATACAAAATTACCTGCATTGCATTTGAAACCGCCAGAAACCAGTATATTCGGAACTTAACCAAATTTAAACCCTGCAATGCAATTGTGTTGCAAAATGAGTACTGCAGTAAACAAAAATTAATATCAAAAGCACACTCATAATTTTCCCACAAACTCAATTGCCCATAGCAGAGTAATTTGCCTGAAGTGATTTTAAATTCGACAGCCCTGTATATTTGTACACTGGGACGCATAATTCACATTACCTTATTCAGACTCTTTTGTGGTCAATTATTAATTTTTACTCCATTTCAACGGAAACGACCGGTTGTAAATTAAACCTTATGGGGCGATTTATAAAGTTGATTACGGCCAGCAATTAGTTTATCGTGTTCTAGAGACGTAAATGGAGTGACAAGATAAATTGAATGTGTCGCCAATTTGTTTCAGAGGAGCGTAAACTACTGGAATTAATTGAGAGGATTGTTTTTAAGTTTTATTTTCCACTGACAGTTTGAGGTATGAGGTCGAAATGCGATTTAGGTAAAGATATACAGACTGAGGGATAGTGTAGACTAGACACTAGGCTTTTAAGTGCAGAACTTAATTTTTTTTTATAATGCACTCCAAGATTGACCTCATCCCACCTGATGTTAAGCGGCAATGAGTTCCTAGCTGAAGGGTGAAAAGCATAGCATAGTAAAACTGTTACTAGACTTGTCGCCCTTACCTTGAAGGCTTGACCCCTGCTACTAACGTAGCACCCCGCTAGGAGCTCTGGAAACCTTACTCACACGCAGGAACACAACAACACCGGAGTGATTGTTATTTGGCTGCGGTCTTCTGTAAGGTGGAGGTATTTCACCAGTCGGGCTGCTCCAGTTTGAGCGATAAATCGGGTTGCCCTGCCTCTCTTAAATGAGTTCATTTATTTCATTTATTCTCATGAATTAATTTAAGAAGTAGACGAAAGATTGTGAATTTTTTTGGAGCACTTTGGATGCCAGGTTATTATTGCGGGGTCTTAGATTCGATTCCGGTCGGGAAATTTGTTTTAAATTCGAGCATAGATCTTTAATGTGATAACCAATGCGTATTTGGTTTGATTTGTGATTAAACCTGTTATTGTTTCGATGTCTGTTTTTAATGATAAGGCTGATAAATTATTAGGCTATATTATAATGTATTTTCAAAATATTAATTACTAACTTAAAGCAGAAAACTAAAAATTCCAGATTATTTAATCCTTAATTAAACGAAAAGGCTTCATTTCGGTTATAATTTAGTTTTTTGTTGATATATTAATTATGTACTGTTCTTGTAAGCACATTGTATATTGTATTTCAGATGATGGATGATTTAAATGATGGTTTTATTAATATTGGATACGGTATAAAAAGTACATTTAATTCAGTGTTATTGGATTTAACAACAGCAGAATAAATAAGCATTCAGTTCAACAATATTTTGTATTTTTTTAGTTCGTTATTGCTTTATAAAACTTTAATAAAATTACTATATATCGGCTGTTTACCATCATTACGACACTTGGAATTTTTCAAATGTTTTGTAAAAGTTTGAAAAATATATATATATATGTGGGATAGCGGATGTATCCGAACGTTGTGCATGTGCGATGCCTGTACGTTTGAATATCCGAATGGTGAGAATGTCCGAGGTAGATTTGAACGACGAACGACGATGTGGAAGACGTGTGTGTGGTAAATTTATTTTATTTGGATTCTTTACAATTTGCTTATTTCATTTCCCATTCCACTACATATATTTTCTGAAACGCTTAACCAATTTTAGTTGGCACTGCATAGGGTGAAATCCAGGAAACAACGAATAATGCTGTTATATTTCAAACGTCATTTCCGCCCGGAGCTTAAGTGACGTGTACTGTTTCCGTTAAATGCAGTACTGTGTAGCTTTTGTAAACTAATTTGGTATTAACCTTGTTTTTCACATATTTAAAATGTTTTGAGGCGAGCGAACCGGGCTTTGGCCATTTGGCCTCGAGCCATCTCTGTGGTCCCGGGTTCAATACCCGGTTGGGTCAATGGAAAACTAATTTTCTGTACCGTCTCCGGTCTGGGTGTTGTGGTAACGCCTTTGTTTCTGATTTCTGTAACACAAGTGTTTTAGCTACTTACCACAGAATCTGAGCGATTTGTGCTATATTGTCTAATATTTGTTTATTTATTTTACAATATGATTACACCAAGCACGATACAAGCTATGATCTTTTTCTTTTTAGTGACTGTTATTTAATAAAAACAATAATAACATAAAAATAAGTTTATTTGTTACCAAGTACAGGTTCAAAATAAGAGCACTGTTGGACAAAAATACTATTTTTTTTACTTAGGTACTATTACATGTAACAGTGGCGCTGGCAAAAAGAAAGAAAGAATGGGTGCGTGCACTTTCGCGATTTTGTGTGTGTGTGTGTGTCTGTATGTGTGTGTGCATGTGCTAGTGCATGTGTATTAAAATATGGATAAGATTTAGAATTTAGGTTGTCTTTAATAATATGTTATTTCTACAATGTCTACAATTATATTATTTAATTAAAATGTGTTGGGCAATTTTAATCATTTAAATATTGCATTATATAGACGTTTCATAAATATTACTGATGTAATTTACATGAATAATATATTGAATCAAATTTAAATGTTTTGAATCATTTTCCATTCTGAGTCTATGTTACCCCCCACTAAATACATCTGAAACAAATCGTTCCCGCAATAGTCTTAATCTACACACTGTTTATAAAATGTTAGTCCTTTTGCGAATAAAATTGCAGACGAACGGAAAGTAGTTTTATTTTAAACGTCGCTTCCGCAGCAGAAACATTAGTGGCATTCACGCGACCGTTTACCGTTTACTTGAATAATCTAGTATTGTAGCATTGAGATACGCTAGTTCAATGAATATATATATGTCGCAGTCATCTGGTTGAAACAGCTATTTGATTGAATCACTAGCGTGTTTATTAAATGACGACGTTTAATTGAATGACTAGGCCGAACGTTGAATTAATAAGACTCACTGAACGTCCAACAAGTTAGCGGATTGTAACATAGCCCTTTGAACATAGCGGACGTAATCAGTCAGGTGATTGTAATTTAGTTTATTTTTTTTCCACTGCGGCGTTAGTGCTCATCAAAACAAAGATGGCGTCAAACAGCTGGTACAGATACAATCGAATAGCACTGTGTTGATAATTTTTAGAGTGAAATTGAGATATAAAGTGACTTATTCGTAAAAAAATATTTTTTTAGCCTAATTGTCTTAAGACTTAAAATTGTTAAAACATATTAAAAAATCTTATTAAGGTGTGTTATGTCATGTGTGTTTGTTTTGTCAGGTGTGTTTTCTATGAAAATAAATAAATAAATAAATAAATAAATAAATAAATAAATAAATGTCTTCATTTTTTTTTTCTAAATTTAGTTATCTTTTAAGTGGCGAACTTATGGTCACCTTAATCAAACATTACAAAGTCAGCTATATCCCATTCAACGACTATGCTAAATGACGTTCAGTCAAGAAGTTGAACGTTATATTAAACAATTTGACGAGTTGTCCTTTAGTCATTCAATTAAACGTCGTCATTCAATGAACGCGCTAGTGATCCAATCAAATAGCTGATTAAACCAGATGACTGCGACATATATAATAAGTAAATAAATAAATAAATATTGGACAACATCACATAGGTACATTGCTCTGATTCTGTGGTAAGTAGCTTAAGCACTTGTGTTACAGAAATCAGAAACAACGACGGTACCACAACACCCAGACCCGAGACAATATAGAAAAGTTCGTTTCCTATATTGACCCGACCGGGGATCGAACCCGGGACCTCAGAGATGGCGCGACGCCTAAGTCCGGCACGCTAACCTCTCGGCTACGGAGGTCGTTAAAATGTGTTAATAATAATGTGTTTCCAAATATATTTTAGGATGACCATTAAACTCAAAGTCAAAATGTGTTGCTGAAATATAGAACAATTTTATTGCATAAACAAAACATTTCACTTTTTCAAATAAATCTTTTACACTTATGAATCACAAACTTACCTGAAATATAGAAACAACATTTAAAGCTATGGCTTCACCATATCATCTAATATTAATTAATCTAATACCATATTATCTTATTTTTACGTAGGTATTATTTATTCTCCATAAGCTTATGACTTCACATCATGACACGACACAATTGACAGACTAGAACATAAAGCAATTAAACATTAAAGTTTTTATGCGGCATATTAAATCTAAATGAAGTGATAGTTAGACACTTTACATATAAATATTTTTCCTTTTCTTTCTTTTTATGGTCTCAATCTCGCGCCTTAAATCAACGCGATGATTCCGCCAATGTTGAGTGTTCAGAGTGACACGTTAGTAAAAAAAATACAGGTGATAAAAGGTTATTCGTTTCTGAAATGCGATCTTTATTTTCTCAAATCACCTAAAACAAGAAATAACTCTCGATGATGTTAGTTTCAAGTAACACTTATGCATCGTCAAAATGAATATAAACTGAAATTAGAGCTACAGCCGGTTCGGTACCTTATCATCCACTAAATAACATAAGTAGGAGAAGTGGACATATTAATTATTTAATGTTATAAAAAGAAATATATTTAAGTTCGTTCAATTTTAATAGCTAAAGTAGGAGAAAGAGTGAATAGATTAAAATATTTTTGGGCATATGAAGCCTGTTTGCAGAAGTTTATTCCTGTGACACAATTTTTTGGAACTAATAAAAAAAGGGAGAGGTGTTTTTATATGCCCAGTTCCAATATTTTACGATTTGTAATGTGTCAAAAATGTCTACCCGTTTTTCTACGAGTCGTTAATTCTAATTTCAAATTTACTTTCCACATCAGCTGTCATCAGTCGTCTGTCGGTCGTTTTTAGCTTACGCCTTGTATAATTTATTACTAACGTTACTGCAACGCATCGTTTCTCAAATATTGGAACCGGACATCAATGAATATACCAATAGTTTTTAGTTTTAGTCGTTAAATAGCTACAAAAAAATATTAGATACGTATTTAATCATTCCCTACATATTTATTTATTTAATGGTCTCTGACTTGGTTTAACGACCAATCGTGATATCAGTCGGTAGCACATGCTCACCCATCCAAAACCGAACTGCGTGTTGTATAGCTTAACCTACAGAATCGTTTTTGATACGTAGTCGCTATCGCTCTATGAGCATCCGATATGTATTTGATGTCAAAACTCTTCATACATAAAAAATCGTATAAACTAACACAAAGTTTTCTTCTGTTTCAGGTAATAAATAGTGTATCCTGTTTTCGGCGGCAAAAAGTGACTGACGCTTCATCAAAATGTCGCGAAGGAAATCCACTTGCCTGAGTTTTCGCTCCGTCTACAAGTTTCTTGCACAGTCCAGTAAAAAGCAGTTTGACATCTCCAAACTTAAGTTTACGAACCTTGGAGCAAACCCGTCAATATACGCAATGAAGGTAGTATTTCTAAATAAATAAGTTTCCTCATTCTAAGGTCTACGTTCGATTTGATGTAAGTGTTGGTTACACCAACAATTAATGTATATTTTTTTTCTATTAACAACACTGGATTCCTTTTCCGCCCTCTCTGGTTTCTGATTGTAACGTCGTGCTATACTTGGAAATAAATACGTAAATTTTATCGGATTTAACAACTTTTATTGGTGCAGCGACTCCCCATCGACCTAACAAATACAGTCCACTCTAATAAGCCAACAAATAGTAGTTGTAGATAGAATTACGAGCTAGCAAAAAGACGCATTATGAAAAAACATGTCTCTCTCCACTTCTCTGCTCTCTCTCTCTCTCTCTCTCTCTCTAAATATCACTACCAAATTACATTCACCTCCATTAAGAAAGATTTGGAATAACAGCGAAACTAACATACACTTATAAATTTTAACAATATTTCGCGTTTATAATAATTAGTAGGAGAAGTACAAACCTTTTCATACTGAATTGTGAATATTAGTTAAGTATTTAAATAACAAATTATTGTTTTGTAATCATTAACAAAAGTAAAACGATTTATGCCCGATTCCAATATTTGAAAAGCAATCTAGAACGAATCGTTTTTACGTTACGGATTGTAATAAATAAGCTAAAAAATACCAACAGACGACTGGTGACAGCTGATATGGAAAGAAAATTTGAAATTGGAATTAACGACTCGTAGAAAAACTGATAGTCATTTTCGAGACATTACGAATCGTAAATATAGGAACCAGGCATAAGAGCGTATTGAGAAGTTTTTGAATTATTGTTATAAAATAAATATTGGACAACATCACATACATTGCTCTGATTCTGTGGTAAGTAGCTTAAGAACTTGTGTTACAGAAATCAGAAACAACGATGGTACCACAACACCCAGACCCGAGACAATACAGAAAAGTTCGTTTCCCATATTGACCCGACCAGGGACCTCAGAGATGGCGTGAAGCCAGAGTCCAGCACGCTCGCCTCTCGGCTACGGAGGTCGTCATACATAATTTTTATGTGTGTTCTAAGGGGCCGTTTCAATTTTACGTAAGCAAATATTTTTTGGTGGAAAAAATTACAATTATTTCCACCAAAAAAATAAGCCATTGTTTTGTAATTAATTACAAAAGTACAACGATAAGCGGATTCATACACACTTGAAGTTGATGAATTATTATTAAGTTGAAAAAAACAGTCTTACTGCATTTACGTACACTGTGCATCAAATAAATCTGATAGTAACTTCGTGCTCCGACTACGTTGTGGTCCACAGATTACGTACGACGCTCCCCTGTAAACCATACTATGTCTTAACCACTTGACATAAAGTGCAAACTAAAATAGCCTATTTCGTACAATTTTACCTTGAATATTACATGATACTGGATTTGGATTACGCGTGAAGTGTGTTGTTAATTTTGCATCATTTCCTCTTTGTGAATTACCGAGCACCAGGTACCATATATAAATAGGTTTCTATATATATACAGGGTGCGATGTAAATAAGGGTCATAGTTTTTAAATAACATCTTGAGACCAAATCTTGGGGTAGAGACATAAACATGCCAGATAAAACTCAAATATTCCTTTTATCAAGTTTTAGTTACATATAACACTTTTGTATCGTCATTGAATACAATGCAAAGTGATTCTACTTCCGGTTCGAAACCTGTATCTACCGAGAAGACACCGGTAAGAAACTCAGCAGATCAGTTACAGTAGCAGTATCTAACTTATTGCTATGTGTAGTCTTTATACAGATAGTATTAAACACTTTGGACTTTGTATCGCCCTTATGCTGTGCGCATAAGATCTAATATCGACCTGCTAGTATTTACCTTGACTCATTGTTTACCGTCTTCCATTATTTAGCCTCGCTGAAAAATGTTAAAGAAATCTAATCACATCCAATTGTGTGATGTGAAAAATGTACCTTTTATTTGTACATTCCCACTTCGCTATCTCAAGAGAATGTCAAAATATTGATAGTTCGAATGTTTAAATTTTTTGCTGCAGCACGAAATTTCAATTTAATTTATTTTACTACCTGATTATCTTATTTAATTTAGTTCAAACATTTCTGCAACGAATGTATCACGTGCCGATAAGTATGTAATTCTAAACATATTCGGCAGAAGGCACTTACCGGAGGCTAACGGGTTGATACAGCAGAACAATTTCATCGTCTACGATAATTTGCGGCTAGCTCAGTTGGAAAAGCAGCACACGCGATACGTGAAGGTTGTGAGTTCGATTGCCGCACCGCAAATACCATACTGTTGTAAAAAACAAAAAATATATTTAACATTTCGATGCCAACTGAGAGGAAATGTATTCTATTTTACTCGAATTTTTTCAGTATTTGTCATTATTATCCAGTTTAGATAGAACCACAGGCTGGGTCAGCTCTTCTTACATATTATTGTACAAAAGAGCTGAAACATCATTGCCATATTGCACCCGTGCGAAGCCGGTGCTAAGCCGGTGCGAGTCGCTAGTATTATATAAAAACCACGAAACACAATAATACACTTTTGACACTCCAGTATTACCAACTTATCCTCACTTTATTGAAACGTCATTTATCAAATACTCCCAATTTCTTTGTAGAAGTTTAAAACAACGGAAGATAAACTCAATGCTACCGTTCCGAGAAAGTTGTAACTTGTATTGGCAGCCGCGAATGTAGGAATTCGTTCTCAAATATCTTGTTGTTTTCTTAAGAAGTAGTGAAATTTACTAAGCTTCCCTTAGTTACTTAAAACGATATTTAGAGACAAGTAATAGTAGTAGGAGTTTTTGCACTTGACAGGCACAGAAAATCTATTGTAAATTTATCTGTTTAGTTTGGATTCTTTGGTAAATTTACAGTTGGTAGTAGATGACCATAATTAAAAAAAAATATGAGCGTTTTTATTTTATCATGTGAACTAAAACATACTGAGTATGAATGTGTGTATGTGTGTGCAAGTGTGTGAGTGTGACTTAGTCGCACATTTGTGACGGATACACACTTCGAACTTTAAAGCGCTTTATCATCATTTTTATTTATTTGGTGAAGCTGAAAATAACAGACTGAAAAAAATATGATTAAAATAGGTTCATAAATGTTGAAATTATACGCAAACACAAATATTTATTTTTACATACGGTCTAAATTAATAAATATACTTAATATAAATTTTACTTAGATACATTTCGTAAGATACATTGCGTCACTGCTTCGTACAGCTTTTACAAACTAATGACGTAAACACACAACTTCACCATTTTCGTCAACTCATCGTCCCTAATAATAAAAACATCATTATTTAAATCGATTATTAATCCGAAACATACTTTGCTCAAATTTGGAATCGAATTCGTGCAAAGTATGTTAAGAAATGAAACATTAGATTATTACGGCCTAAATTAACCGAAACAATGGATTTCGAAGATTTTCCTAGAAATTCCGAATCTTCAATTGCATTCTGTCAAACATGACAGATGGTAAATTAAGAACAGTAACCCAAGCCTCGGGGCACGAGTGAAACGAAATTTCGGGGTAGGGTGACCAAATATGCGGGTGGACGTAGAACATCTTTTGCGGCTTCTTTGAAATATTTATAAAATTTTAATAAAAGATATTATGCCATATAGAAGTAGATCCTAATGGTTGAGTCAAACAGCTGTCTTGGCGCGGCGGGGCGGGGCGGCGACGCAACGTTGAACAGCAATTAATGTACTAGTTATTATGAGAGACACCATACAGAGGCGTCCCGTCCGGCGCGTGACGGTAAACGTCAGTGACGCCGGCTGCTTAACTCAACCTGAAGTTTTATACTAGTTATTTAAAAGTTATACGTATTGCGAAATCTTTTTGTTCTCATAATAATGTTCTGAATGCATTTTTCTGTTAAACGTATAGCAAAAGCACATCAGACTACGCTCTTTAGACTATACACTGCCCTTATGGCGTGGGCATAAGAACTTATATCGTTCAGGAAGTGCTTACCTTGACTTTCTGTCGACCGTACAAGCTCGTGTAAAATATTTCAAACATCAATTAATAAAAAAAATAATTGTCTGTAAAGTCGGTTTCCGGACGGTAGTTTGAGGTGAAAACGCTGAGCTGTTTGAACCGATCATGCCTCTTTCGTGCCGCGCTCTCGCTTGCGGGACACGACAATGACGTCATTATTTTCGTGCATGCAGCCCGTTGTATCGAGTAATTAGACGTGGTCACGTCAATATATATATATATATATATATATATATATATAAATGACTATTTAAGTATAATACAAAAGCTACATCCCTCCTTCTACGACCTTTTGAAAGGTAAAGGTCTACATTGTTGAGTCAAATTAGGGTTACAATAATGAGCAATAGCTTAGCCATACATGCCAATAACTACCTACTAATATTATAAATGTGAAAGTTTTTGAGTATGGATGTTTGTTGCTCTTTCACGCAAAAACTACTAAACGGATTTGGATGAAATTTGGCAGGAAAAGAGATGATATAATCTATAGATTAACATATAAAATACCGTAATTACGCCTGTAGTCCACGCGAACGAAGTCACGGTCAACAGCTAGTTGCTACATGAATCAGTCTTAAAATATGATATATTTTTATTAATCAGTCTTGATATGTATGTCAGTGTATATGATATATCTAACTTTTTTTCCGAAAATGAATGTCCCAAACTTAACCCGATTTGTAGTCACCCTACCTGGCACCTGGATGCAGCGGCAAATTAACTTGTGGTCCCGGGCACTACCGTAATAACGGCACAAAGCGGGGCGCTCCCGGGAAATTTCTGGAACTCCCAGATAATGCATTCCCTGGTTAAACAATCCGGGAGACGTGGGAAATTATTGCGACGAAATAGTAAGTGTCGGGTAGTTGTGTGACAAGTTCGGTTTCGGTTAGAAGATAATTAATATTGTTTTTTTTTCGTATACTCGTTCGTTTCGAGACCGAAGGCAGATTCAAATCCGCTAGAAGCACATGGTTGAGCGATTTTTTTATTTATTAGGCACAGCAAACAGCTACAAAATACAGCGATTAATATATTTCGTTTTTAGTTGATTCATGGATGAACGTATTTAAATATTCTAATCCTATTTTTTAAACAAATCAAGTAAGTGTATAATAATAGCCCGAGTCTCACAAAACTGCATACAAAGTTTGCGCCTTCAGGGTTTCATAAATATTAACATAATTATCATGTTAAAATACTAGCTGTGCCCGCGACTTCGTTCGCGTGGACCAGGATTACGATTCCTTTTTAAAAAATAAAATTATTTTTCTAATATCGAAGTAGCCTAAGTTACTTCTTATTAGATCAGCTACCTACCAGTAAAAGTCGCGTCAGAATCAGTCCAGCAAAGATAAGCCGAAACAGACACTCCAATTTCATTTATATGTATAGATGAATTATTGTTCTTCATACTCTGTGACGGCCTCGGTGGCGAAGTGGCTAAGGTAGGCGCCCAAAGCGCGTAAGGTCCCGGGTTCGATTCCCGGTCAGGTCAATTTGGAAAACGATTTTTCTCAATTGACTTGGGTCTGGGTGTGCTGGGATGACGCCCCCAGTTAGTATCCGTCGTCTGGTACTCATAGTACAAGGGAAAACCTAAGTTTGAGACCAGGTGATTTGTGTGGTTGGCTGGCGCTGTTTATTTAATTTATTTTCTAAAGAGAATCAGAGCTATCATAGCTCACAGAACCAGCAATCTGAAGTGGCGGTTCGTGATTTTTATCATTAATCGATTTTATTAGAAATAAATAAATAAATATTGGACAGCATCACATACATTGCTCTGATCCTGTGGTAAGTAGCTTAAGCACTTGTGTTACAGAAATCAGTAACAACGACGGTACCACAACACCCAGACCCGAGACAATACAGAAAAGTTCGTTTCCCATATTGAACCGACCGGGGATCGAACCCGGAACCTCAGAGATGGCGCGACGCCAAATTCCGGCACGCTTGCCTCTCGGCTACGGAGGTCGTCGAGAGAACCGAGAAACACGAGTGTCCTCAGCGTAGAGTTCATTCTTGCGCGAATTTTGCAGGCGAGTGTACAACCAGCATTATACTTTTTACAATAATGTCGAAGTAACTTTCGGTTTAAGAAGCCAACAATCGGTTTCGGTTTTCGCTGCCAACCCTGCCCCGTGCGGACGTTAATAGCTACGTCACTATATAGTAGCCATAGTTGATGACGTAGATGGGTTCCTCTCAAGGTAACTGGCGTAAATGGAAACAGTACGTCATGAGTTTCGGTTTAGAGACGTTGGACGACAATTTATGTCCTGGATGTTAATCTCAATATCTTGTCATGACAAGCTATGTTTATCTACATACATATATGACGCAGACATTTCGTTTAAACCCGCCATTTATGTACGGCTTAGAAACGCTACTTGGTTTATAAAATGCCATTTATGTTTTTGCGGGTCTGGGTGTTGTAGTACTCAAACTCAAACTCAAATATTTCTTTATTCAAGTAGGTTACATGTAACACTTTTGAATCGTCATTGAATACAATGCAAAGTGATTTTACTTCCGGTTCGGAACCTATATCTACCGAGAAGACACCGGTAAGAAACTCAGCAGATAAGTTACAGTAGCAGTATCTAACTTATAGCAATGTGTAGAACACTTTTGACCAAGTCATATAGTAGTAGAGTGAGAAAAAGCATTAAGTATTATTTTATTTTAAGAGGTAAGCTGGAGCAGACCAGTCCCCAAAGGTGGCACCTGTTCACAAGCATGACGTATGTGCCAGCCATCGTTTCACTCAACCATATTGTACTTATGTTGTTCCTGATTTCTCTTCTATATTTGCTTTAGCTACTGACCACAGATTGAGAATAAAATGTGCGATTAGATATATAGTGCATCACATTTTAAACATTTTCAAGAAACAGAAAAAAATCCAGAAGGTCGTGGGTTCGAATTTTTCTATGTCATGTTGTATGGGGACTATTTATTAATTTTATGTAAGGTCATATTAAATTTACTAAGTCGCAAGTTCCACTCGTAAACACATCCACTCTACATCAGTTGTGCCGTTACAATATAGATAGATAGATATACTTTATTGCACATAATCTTTACAGAAATAGGTTTTACAGATTGATTATAGTACAATTCAGGCGGTCTTATCGCTAGAAAGCGATCTCTTCCATACATACCTGGCGACAATCACGCCACCCATTTGTGGAATAAACGCTTATGAATAAATCCTTCAAAACAGTTCGCGGCTAGGATGTCACTCAACTGCGACCACATTTTGTTGAACCTTAACCTCATCAAATAAACCACGTGATGTGGATCTAGCAGCTAGTTGCAAACTCCTCCCCAATCAGCATTCCTAACTAACCCGAGCCCAGACCGATGAATGCGATTAATTGCCACCGAACCACAGTCCAAACATATTACAGTCCAGAAGGTGAAAAACTTCGCACTTAGAATTTTAGATTTAAAAAGATTATGTTGTACCACAGTTCCAGGCAAAACAGAAACTAATTATAAATATTAGAAACATATTTTTTATTTCCCCTTGCGGTGCGGCAATCGAACCCGCGACCTTCACGTATCACGCGTGCTGCTCTTCCAACTGAGCTAACCGCAAGTTATCGTAGGCCATGATTTTTTTCTGCTGTATCAACCGTTAGCCTCCGGTAAGTAATATTTAAAGTTCGCTAGTACGGCGTAAAATACTATAAAAATAAAAAACAAACTAATTATGACCCACCGCGTCATGATGGTAGGTGTCTGTATATCAATACAAGCTTTGCAAGAAAAGCCTAAAGTGTCTATTGACTTTTTTCTACATTTTCTAGTGAGTCTTAGGTTCAGATCAATAATTTCTCGCCGGTGATGCTGCGGTAATTATGGCAGAGCCAACATTCTCACAAGATCACCCTAAAGGTAATGAGGTCCAATTGACTTTAGGTAGTCCCAAACACGCCAACACATCCCTCAAGTGACGTTGCATTGCAAGAAAAATTGCAATTTTTCTTACCACTCGGAAGGCATATACGGAAGACCAGCGTCAGGGTATCACCTCGACAAATGCTGAGTATTTGCTTTTTGAGTGACATAATTTTTTTTTAAGTTGCTGTTCTATGAATACTATGTCATGTCATTGATTAAATATTTCTTTATTCCTTTATTCTTAAATTCCTGACTGATAAATTATCTAGACTGTGTCCAAAGCCAGCCAACATTTACTAACTTCGGTGTGATTACACACCTGAGAGACGTTGCTTGCTGAACACACCACATTGTGGAACTCTTGGTAAAATACTGTCTGAAATAATTAGTTTTAGCCACAAAAAAAAACCGTCATTCCTTTGATATCTCTATGGCATCATCAAATCCTGGTATCATTATAGAAACACCGCCGCGATATCTGTTTTCCAAAACATCCGTTCATAAATGATGAAGCTACTGGTTTTGAAACTAAAATATATATACATACATATAAAGCATTACATATTAATTCAATATAGCATGCCATGGGTATGCTTTATTAAATTTATTTAAATTTATAAAAACTGATGAAGGTGTTTTTAACTGACTTCAACAAAATATGTTATGGTCGGTTATCGATACACGGTCGAAATGCTAACTTATGTTATGTTATTTATATTTAGGAGTTTACCCTGTCATGATACTTACTATAAATATAATTTTAATCATAGAAACTCAATTTATGTTGCACGGCCGTACCGTACCAATTCTCTCATCTCATCATCTAGGTACTATTTTTACTTTAAGGTTGTCATGATCACTTCCTAGCGATAAGACCGCCTAAAGTTCTGTAAAACCAATTTCTGTAAAGTTTACGTGCAGTAAAGTACATATGTCTATCTAATAAATACATTTAACTACAGGCCAAGTATGCGCCATGCGAGTAAATTTTATCGCGGTCTTAAGCAATGTAAAGATCAATGCGTCAACTGCTGATTGGCTGAAAATACGAGTGTGGCGTGCTATCACCCAAACAACGATATAAAAACTTTTATCGTCTAATTCGAGATATTTATCATATTGCGCATGTCACCTACTAATCACATTAGATTACACAAAACATTTGTGCGTGTTGCAATATTCATCTGACTTCGTCTCCCGTGACTCTAAGTGCACGTATCGGCATTTGACTAGCCATGTTTGGTAAACCTCTCCTAATTGGGGCCATCCAACCCCGAGTTTCTATTCCAAGAATCGGATATCCCTAATAGCAGTCCTAGCTCATCAATATTTCAGCGCCACGTAGCGAATGTTTGCTTGGGATTAAACTCTTCCTGCATAACTTAATCGAAGGACGTGCGTCAGACGTGAACTGAACCTGGAACGTGTTAAGAGAGGTAGGGCATAGCGAATTATCGCTCGAGCTAGAGCAGCCCGACTGGTGAAATTCCGCAGAAGACCGCAGCCAAATAACTATCACTTCGGTGTTGTTGTGTTGCTGCGTGTGAGTGAAGTTTCCAGAGCTCCTGGGGGGTGCTACATTAGTAGCAGGGGTCAAGCCTTCAAGGTAAGGGCGACAAGTCCAGTAACAGTATTATTATGCTGTACTTGTCGCACTTAAGAACCTCATTACCACTTAACATCAGGTGGGATAAGGTCAATCTTGAAGCAATATAATTAAAGACCCTGGTGCTTGCACGATCGCTTATTTGTAAAGGTACATCAAAATGGCGGGAGTAGAAAGAAAGAAAGAAAAGACACTCAATGGCCAATCAACAGATAAATACAAAAAATAAGAGGGGGTACAAACAATAACGTAATTTCTCGAGGTATTGTACGGGTTAGGTAGCATTGAAAGTTTATATGGGAAAATGATAATTTTTTAAGTTAGAAATATGAAATTTGGCACAAATATTGCTGGGAACTTGGATAAAAATATGAACTTCTTTTTGTTTCAAATTTTAAGAGTGATAGAGACCGATCTCGAGGGTATGTAGACCACGCGAGCGAAGTCGCGGGCGCAGCCAGTCCTTTATACAGTAAGCAACTGATGCCCGGATCCAATATTTGAAAAACGATCTGTTTAAGTTACGGATCGTAATAAATTATACGGGACGTAAGCTCAAACCGTTTCAGACTCGTAGTCAGTTGGAGGAAAACGGATTTTCATTTTTACGAACACATTACGAAGTAAAATATTGGAACTGGGCATAAGTTACCCAAGATAGTTACAGATTATAAAGGACAACATAACATACATTGCTCTGATTCTGTGGTAAGTAGCTAAAGCACTTGTGTTACAGAAATCAGAAACAACGACGGTACCACAACACCCAGACCCGAGACAATATAGAAAAGATCGTTTCCCATATTGACCGGACCGGGGATCGAACCCGGAACCTCACAGATGGCGCGACGCCAAAGTCCGGCACATTTGCCTCGGCTACAAAGGTCGTCAAAATTTCCTCAAAATTGCGGCCACCAAAAACTAGGCTAAGTTCAGGAACTTTAAAAATGTTGGGTACACGCGAAAAGCGCTTCAGTATCAAATGTGTAGCATATCGTTCAATATTAGGTCAGTTTGAAAACTCCCGAAAGTGCCCTTGAATTGATTAACAAACTTTGTCCATATCTCTTGTTCAGAGCAGATTATTTGCGACCCTACCTCTATTAGGAACTATCCCTTATAATTATCCGACAAGGGAGGGAACTGTCCGATTCTATGAGGATTTATCGCGGTTAAACTGACTGATAATTTGATATGTGGGTTTTGAGGATCTGCTGTAGTTGAAGCTATGCTATTTATTATAATAGCTTTTATATTTAAAGTATCTCGCCCCTTGAGCTTGCTCTGCAAACTTCGGGATTAAGCAAATTCCATGTTATCATAATACATTTAATCTGTAAAGTGAACAAATTCCATCTCAACTCATTAATTTTTTCTCAACTAATTTAAACGTATTAAATAAATATTGGACGAAATCACATAAATTGCTCTGATTCAGTGGTTACAAGTGCCGTGTTACAGAAATCAGAAACAACGACGGTACCACAACACCCAGACCCGAGACAATGTAGAAAAGTTCGTTTTCCATATTGACCCGACCGGGGATCGAACTCATTCATATCAATATACATTCAGTAGATTTTGCGTAAAGGAGTAACTAACTTTCATGTTAAATGTTTTAATAAGATATTTAAAAAACTGTCTTATAATAAAAAACTCAAAAAAGATTTTAAAAATTTAAACCCATTGGAATAGTTAATAAAGTCTTAAGTTTGTTTATTAAATAAAATTCAAGTGGATATAGCGTTGAGCTAGACAATCACAAAAAACTCACAAGGGTCATCCTACCTCATAAAGTTGAACGTTATTTTTGTACTAGCTGCTGCGTGCAACTTCGCCCGCAATATTTCGGGATAAAAAGCATTATAATATGAAATCAGGTATGTAATCCATGATCCTACCAAATTTCATCCAAACCTGTTTAGTAGTTCTATGAAGAGTTATAAACCTAAGCATGTGTTTGTTTCCATACATTTATATATTTTTACAAACTTTCGCGTTTAGTAGGATTTCTAAGTGAAATCTCAAAAATCAATCTAAGAAAGAGATGAGGCAACAAATACAAACAAACCAACTATGAGAGCTGACATAAAAGTTAGTATTATCGCTTTCAGTGTACATCGAACCTAATGCGCAACTATCTTGATCACTTTCACATTAAAAGTGACTAGCTATATTGGAATTTGAACTAAAATCGATGTAATAAATTACGAATATTAATTTTGTTCACCCAAATTTTATATGTATGTAGAAAGTTAGATGACTACCGTTCATATTAAGTTCGAGAATTGATTGAGATGCTTTAGGAGCAGTAACGAGAGAGGTTCGGGAACGATACTGAAATTGAAGCAACTCCGCAGTCCCGTGTTGGATGGGTGATCGTTCCGATGAAATTTGTCTAGAACATTCACAGCAATTGGTGGTGGGATCATTACGAGTACAATTAAGGTGGTATTATCGATAGAATGCGATCTCTTCAAGACAACCTTCTAGTTGGAGAAAAAAAGGTAACGAGATTTTTATGTATGTGGGATATATATGAGTACATCTATATACCAAGTTTCAACAGTTATAGATCATATAAGAAGTTTAAAAAAAAGTGGCATGACATACGGACGGACTGACAAAAATCCGTTTTTAAACATTTGCCTACGGAGCCCTAAAAAGCTTTATATTGCTTAGTTTTAAAGATCTAATCATACATAAAGACAGACAGACAGCAGGAAGCTTTTTCACGTACCGATAGAACAATTGTAAGACCCGTTCCATAATCCTCGGAACGAAACGAACGAACTAGTACCTATCTTGTAGTTTAAGAGTGAGCTCGTGTTGGATCCGAACTTCGCCGGTAACTTAAATGTACTTGTAACTTGCGCTCCGAGTGACAAGTTGGATTGACCGCGTATCCTTGGAGCTAGTCTACAAGTCTTTGTTAAACGCTTTTGCGAATGTAAAAGCTTATCTGACCTCCGTCGTATTCTGTACCAGGTTAGTGAACCTGATGAAAAAACAACATTGAGGAGCTTATATAAAAAAAAATACTAGTTAGCCAATCTTACTGAAAATACGAAACATATTGGGATCGGTGGTCCTTAATTTGGAGTTAGTCTAGGGACTTCACCCCAGCTGGGTTGCGCATCTTGTCGCATAGGGGGGCTCAGTAACCCTGCGGTCCACACACCTAAATGCACTCACATCTACTTACACATTTTCATGGAGGTTCTTCATTAAAAGTCATAGAACACGCGTAAAATATTTTTCGAAATTAATAAATTGAGTGAGTACTTAATAATATTCGTAGTAGTACTACGAATATTATTAAGGCTAAAGGTTGTATGTTTATGTACACAGAAAGTACTGAAAGGATTTTAATGAAATTTGGTAGCTAGATGGGGTAGATGCTAAATATTGTTTAGACACGGATTCCTTTTAAAGGAGCGTGAAGAAACATCTTGCGGGCCAGTATGGCGATGCTAACGATAGGATTCCAATCGTTGTCATCGCGATGTGGGTTACCTCTTACTTACCATCAGGCTGGGAGGAACCAATATACTGTGCTTTTTTTTAAATATATCTTTGTTAATGGACATTTTTTATTAATGTTGCACTTCAAGATTGACCTGATCCCACCTAATAATAAGTGGTAATGAAGTTCTAGTTTAAGGGTGACAAGTACAGCTAAATAAACCTCTTACTGGACTTGTGGCCCTTACCTTGAAGGCTTGACCCCTGCTACTAATGTAGCACTCCCCAGGAGCTCTGGAAACCTTACTCACAAGCAGGAACACAACAACACAGAAGTGATTGTTATTTGGCTGCGGTCTTCTGTAAGGTGGAGGTATTTCACCAGTCGGGCTACTCCAGTTCGAGCGATAAATCGCTATGCCCTACCTCTCTTAAATATCATATACTAGCTGTTGCCCGCGACTTCGCCCGCGTTATTTCGGGATAAAAGTATCCTATATGTTAATTTAGTATGTCATCTGTCTTCCTACCAAATTGTATCCAAATCCGTTCTGTAGTTTTTGCGTGAAAGAGTAACAAACATCCATACATCCATACTTACAAACTTTCGCCTTTATAATAGTAGTAGGATGTATATCGACGAAGCACCTGCATTAGACCACACTGATGCGCTGCGTGCTGCGGATGGCCAGAATCATGCCACCTGCATTTCTATAAACTTGGTCGATAATGTCGATCTTAAGGTTGCAGTGGGGCGACTAAAACCAAAATCTTCGGGTGGCCCTGATGGGATTCCTGTCTTCCTAGCAAAAGACTGCATATCCGCTTTTGAAATCCCGCTCCTGTACCTCTATAATTTATCCCTGACAAATTGTAGATACCCACAAATTTGGAAAGTGTCCAGGGTCACTCCGGTGCCTAAGACTGACGATAGTAATGACGTGGTGTCATTTAGGCCTATTGCAACCCTATCTGTCTTTGCAAAAATGTTTGAGTCAGTGTTATGTCAGCGGATCAATCAGCAAACTAAGAGTCTTTTGCATGATAGTCAACATGGTTTTCGAAATGCTCATTCTACCACTACAAATCTTGTCGCTCACATTGACTATGTATATGCCGAATTAGATGCTGGTAAGCAAGTCGATGCCGCCTACTTTGATTTTAAAAAGGCTTTTGACCTTGTCGACAATGATATTCTGCTGCGTAAATTGGCAGTAATGGGATTTGCACCGAGATTGATTCATTTTTTTTCAAATTACCTCCGAGACAGGCGTCAGTTTGTTAGAATAGGCAACTTTGTTTCTAATGACTATTTTACAAGATCAGGTGTGAGTCAAGGTAGCACACTAGGTCCTTTGCTTTTCCTGATTTTCATAAACGACCTGCCGAATACTGTTGTGTCCTCTAAGTGTCTGCTATTTGCAGATGACCTCAAATTAAGTCTGGGTATAGACGACTTATTAGACTGTGAAGCTTTGCAAAGAGACATTGATGCGGTTTTGGCCTGGAGCACATTAAACTGTCTTCCATTTAATGTCAATAAATGCAAAATACTAACATTCACACGTAAACGCTCTCCAATACAAGTAGTATATAATTTATCTAACGCACCTCTAGAAAGGGTAAGTGAAATTCGAGACTTAGGTTTAATTTTGGACAGTAAACTTGACTTTCATAAACATTTGACTACTATATGCAAAAAGGCTAGCAAGATGCTTGGATTTGTCATACGCACGTCATCTCAGTTTGACGGACTGGGAGTCGCATTGGTACTCTACAACGCCTATGTTAGAAGTACACTTGAATACGGTGCTATTGTTTGGAGTCCTCATGAAGAGAAATATACTCTAATAATAGAACGTATTCAGCGGAAATTTGCGCGTTGGCTGTATAAGAGGAAATATGGTTATTACCCTTACCTATTTCCTTCACTATTTGTGTCTGGTATGGTAGGACTATGTACCCTTAAACTTAGAAGGGCTATGCAAATCATAGTGCACTATTTGGCTATTTTGCGCAATAAGATAGATAGTCCAATAATTTTGAGCAGATTAGGGCTATGGGCTCCCAAGCGTCTGTGCTGGGATGAGCAAGGGACCGTGGCCCCGCGGCGGCGGCCGCGCCTACTCCTGCGACCCCAGACGCGCACCCGTTACGCTGCGCACGCACCCACCACCCGTGCTTTACGCCTGCTCGGGGATATGCTCGCTCATGACCACGAGTCTGACCTTTTTGCTGACAGTTTTGGGCAACTTTGTTTCAAGGCCCTTGTATTTTTTACTTTTAATTTTGACATATTGTAATATTAATTAATCTTAAATCTTTATTAACCATTTGACATGAACATTTTCCTGTATAATTTGACCTCTTTCTATTTGACTTTTGTTTGATATATGTGACGTACGTTTTGTTTCTTTATTTTCCTATGTAATATTGATGTAAATTCTGAAATTAGCATGCTGGCGATTTGGGAACACTGTGAGTCAGCATGCATACTGTTGAAATAAATAAATAAATAAATATCATCTTAAGTATCATAAATGACTATCTGTTTTTCTCCAACCGACTACGAGCTGTTAATACAGTTCCATAATTCACTTTCCATATCAGCTGTCATCAGTCGTCTGTCGGTCGTTTTAGCTCACGCCTCGTTTAATTTTTACTACCCGTAACAAGAATAGATCGTTTTTCAAACGTTGGGCATTAAATTATTCAAAGATTTAGAATAAAGGTAAGGGCACACCGATCAGTTGAGGGCTTCCGTTTGGTCAAGTCACAATACTGACATACCTTTGTCTTTGATCGGACCAAGGAGACTGCTCCGATGCTATTATTTCGTAACGCGGGTAACGAAGCGTTAGCATCAATCCAAGATTGTGAAAAGGAACTTCTTTGTTAAAGGAATTGACGGTATTTTTTCCTTTTTAAATTTCTTTCACTCCCGTTTTCCTGTATTGAAATGGAATGAAAATGCAACGAAAATTATAAAGGCGAATGTTTGTGTGGATGTAAGGAGAAAGTACTGAAAGTATTTTATTGAAATTTGGTAACAAAATCTGTCTTGCTTCTTTTTTTTATATTACACTTCAAGATTGACCTCATCCCAACTGATGTTAAGTGGTAATGAGATCACAGCTTAAGGGCGACAAGTACAGCATAATAAATCTGTTACTGGACTTGTCGCCCTTACCTTGAAGGCTTGACCCCAGCTACTAATGTAATACCTCCCAGGAGCTCTGGAAACCTTACTTACACGCAGGAACACAACAACACAGAAGTGATTATTATTTGGCTGCGGTATTCTGTAAGGTGGAGGTATTTCACCAGTCGGGCTGCTCCAGTTCGAGCGACAAGTCACTTACTTGATTTTGTTTAGCACATTACGCATTAGGACCTTACAGTTCGTTTATTAATCTATTAATCTAAACTATACGCTCGCCTCTCGGCTACGGAGATCTTCATAATTTACTATATAAAAATAAGTCGGGTTTTCCTTCCTGACGCTATAACTCCAGAACGCACGAACAGATTTTCACGGTTTTGCGTTGGAAAGGTCTCGGGCTCCGTGAGGTTTATAGCAAATAAAATTCAGGAAAAATTTCAACAGAATAACGGGAAAATTCTCTAAGGCGAAACGAAGTTCGCCGGGACCGCTAGTATCTACTAATATTAGTTATTAACATAACGGCTGCAATCACTCAGTTTCGCATAATTGAATCTGTGAAATGCGATCAATCGCATGAATGTTTATTGGTAAATTTCTTATGAAAAACGCATAAATGGTTTCGCAATATTTCGGAATACTAATTTGACTTTAATCCAATATTGGTAAAAGCCAATTGTATATTTTATGGGTACATTTTATATTATGGTAACACTGGCTTCTGATTCTCATTTCACTTATGTTTTTTCTGTGTAAAAACTACTACAACCTCTACTACTTCCTCTACCTTAAGGTTGTCTGGAAGAGATCGTTTCCTAGCAATAAGACCGCGTAAATTGTACTATAATCTATCTGTAAAACCTATTTCTGTAATGTTTTTGTGCAATAAAGTATATCTATCTATCTATCTACAACATGTGTAAATACGGCCTCGCTTTGGCTATGCCATTTTGAGGTTTCAGGCTTGATTCTCGCTGGGGTCAATTTGGAAAACGAAATTTCTATATTGTCTCGGGTCTGGGTGTTGTGGTACTGCTGTTGTTTCTGATTTGTTGGACAAAGTGCTTTTGCTACAACAGAATTGAGAGCAAAGTGTGTAATGTTGTCCAATATTTATTTATTAATAAAACTAATTTTATCCAAATCTATTTCTAGTATCAAAAGTATCTAATCTAGTCTATAAATATCAGTTCATAATTCATAAAAAAAACATGACTCATGATTCATGTCCATGACTTGTTTATACGAAGAAGTTAATTTTTCAAAACTTGTTAATTAATCTGGACACGGCAAAGTAATGCCAACTTCGGAAAATAAAGAAGCGACATCCCTTTATAATTTTTTTATTGAACTTGTAATAAGTTAATGAGAACGTCATTAATTACAGTTGTATGTGTAAGTTTTTGAGGATGAATGTATGATAAATATGTATGTTATTAATTTAAGCTAGAACTACTGGATTCACCTAAATATGTAAATGTGAAAACCTAACTAAAAGCAAAGTTAGTTATTGAAAATAAATAGTTGTTTGTTGCGGTTATGAGGGATCAGAGGAAAAAGATTTAAAATGACATACGTCAAATTTCAAAACATAAGAGAATTTTAAGAGAGGTAGAGCATAGCGATTTATCGCTCGAACTGGAGCAGCCCGACTGGTGAAATACCTCCATCTTACAGAAGACCGCAGCCAAATAACAATCACATCTGTGTTGTTGTGTTCCTGCGTGTGAGTAAGGTTTCCAGAGCTCCTGGGGGGTGCTACATTAGTAGCAGGGGTCAAGCCTTCAAGGTAAGGGCGACAAGTCCAGAAACAGCTTTATTATGCTCTACTTGTCGCCCTTAAGCTAGGACCTCATTTCCACTTAACATCAGGTGGGATGAGGTCAATCTTAAAGTGTCATATAAAAAAAACATAACTAAAGAAAAATAAGTTAAAATAGCACAATAAACATGTGCTATTTTAACTTTTTTTATGTAACAATCTTAATATATTAAAAAGAATCCCTATTTTCCTTGATCATGCCATACCCATGAACTGCTGGACCAATTTCCCTTTTTTTTTGGTGTTTTTTATTTTTTATTGAATGTTATGGCTATGCATGGCCTGTGCTTGAGCCAGTACTGGTAAAAGGTTGGGAAATGTAATGAGGATCAAAAAGTAAAGAGAAATTAGAAAGCGGAAAAGTGAAGGAAAAGATCAGGAATCATCAGGATCAGTTGGCTACAATATGATACAAATAATAAGGAAAGAATGAGGTACGTTATAATTTAATATTATTTTCGATAACATACAATGGTAATAAATGGTAAATATCATAAGATTTCGAAAATTTTGTTGTGTATGTTATTGTCAAGAGAAGGTTTTTATGCACAAATATATGAAATAATATATGCATTTGTAATTGAATAGTCGTCGTTAAGACAGCTCAACGTTTGTCGGGTCAGCTAGTGAACAATATATGCATTTGTAATTGAATAGTCGTCGTTAAGACAGCTCAACGTTTGTCGGGTCAGCTATTGAATCAATCAATTAATAACACTAAAGCATCTCCTACAGTTTATTTCCAAACTAAAACAAAACGCTTAAACAAAGATGGCTCCTAAACTAGTTCAAACCAGAAATAACCGGTTAAATTGATCTCCATTTATCACAAGCTAATTTGTTTTGATTGTTAACTATAACGATGTTAAATGCATGATTTATCATAGCGATCGTGGTTACAACCGATTCGGGATGTGATCCAAATTTTTGTTTTCTAAAAAATTTAACGAGGTTAGAAATGGTTCCGTCGAAAATTTTCGAGATTTTTTTTTATGTGGACAGAGCTTAAATTTTGAAAATGCTTGGAAAAACATTCATTGCATCAACCCGGACTAGCGAACTTTAAATAAATTAATACTGGACAACATCAAATACATTGCCTTGAATCTGAGGTAAGTAGTTTAAGGACTTGTGTTACAAAAATCAGAAACAACGACGGTACCCAGACCAGAGACAGTATAGAAAAGTTCGTTTCCCATATTGACCCGACCGGGGATCGAACCCGGAACCTCAGAGATACACTAAACCTCTAAAACGGACATAGGCTACTTTTTGTTTTGACACTAAAGGGGATGGAGGTAATACCGCCCTTTAAAGTTTATTTTAAGTCAGTTTATAGGAAAATGTTTATTTTAAGAGATGAGAAATTTGTCACAAATATAACTCGAAACTTGGTATAAAATATGGACTATTTTTTTTCTCGAATATAAGGGGAGATAGGGGTAAAACCGACCATCTATAATACTAGAAAATAATAAATCCATGCATACGAAGTCGTGAGCGGCCGCTAGTGTTAAATAAATAACGAAGGAACCCTAAAACTATAACAATCGATGCAACCTTTTGTTTGATATGAAATATTGTTTTTGTTATTCGAGTAACATTGGGATCCAACACCACTCGAATCTTTCGAATTTTTGATCGAATTTTTGTTGGTAAATTCGTTATACGTTCCTGGAAATAATGAGTTTTTACATAATTTGATGTAACGAAATTGTAACGTTGAATTATTTTCTCGTATGTTTGTTTGTTACTCTTTCATGAAAAAACTACCTTCTATATCAAATTGTAATCAGATGAAATTAGGCAGCTAGACATAAGTAGTAGGCACTAGAATAACATAAAGGATAGTTTTTGTCCGAAAATTGCTAGCCAAAAATAATTCTAGGTTGTACATATGTACCTATATGTAAAGAGTAATTCCACTTTTTTTCTGATTAACTGCATAATAAAGCGGTATGTATATATATGAGTATATATATGCTCATTATGTAAATATAAGTAAAGCTTAATACATAAATATATTATATTTATTCATGTATGTCTATATATATTTAATCGTTTCCGAAATGACTTTTGTAACGCTTGGTAGTTACTATTCTCGTGTATTATGTTTTTATTTTTTAGATTACTTATGCACTTTGTCACTATTACCGCACCCATAAACTAACTCTCCAGAATGTCCACCTGTTGTACTTTATTGTAAAATAAAGTTTTTAAATAAAATAAATAAAATAATCATTTCAGGAACTTCACGAATTATAACACTGATTAACTGGAAATTTAAGCTTAAATAAATAATATTGGACAACATCACATACATTGCTCTGATTCTGTGGTAGGAATCTTAAGCACTTGTGTCACAGAAATCATGAACAACGTCGGTACCACAACACCCAGATCCGACACAATTTAGAAAAGTTCGTTTCCCATGTTGTCCCGGGGATCGGACCCAGGACCTCAAAGATGGGGCGACGCTCAAGTCCAACCCCCTTGCTTCTCGACTACGAGGAGTATGTTTTTCATAAAGTGTAGACATAGCATAACATGGAGTACGACTTAAATATTTTAAAAAAAATTGGACAACATCACATACATTGCTCTGATTCTGTGGTAGGAATCTTAAGCACTTGTGTCACAGAAATCATGAACAACGTCGGTACCACAACACCCAGACCCGAGACATATAGAAAAGTTCGTTTCCCATATTGACCCGACCGGGTCACTAAAACAAAAAAAATATTTAAAATTCGCTAGTATGGCGTGAAGTACTATGAGAAAAAAAAAATTATTAAGAAACTTGAAAAATAAAATTGGGGTGTTTGCATCAATACGATTCTATAATTTTTCCTTTGATTAGGCATTTCATTTTTTCGAATGTAACTAACTGCGCGCATGGGAAGTCGGGAGCGGCTGCTAGTTTATTTATCAACTAGCTGTGCCCGCGACTTCTTTTGCGTATATTTAGGTTTCATCCACATAAATAAACATTCATGATCGGTTTTACCTTTATCTCCCCTAATATTCGATAATCCAAGTTTTGAGCTATATTTGTGCCAAATCTCATATCTCTAAATTTAAAAATAAACATTTTCCGATAGAAAGGGCGATATTACCCCCACCCCCTCTTATTTTCAAATCAAAAAGTAGCCTATGTTCGCTCAACAAATACCTATAAAATTAAAAGTGTTTTAGGTGTGAAAGCCGGACGGACATAGTTTTTTTCGCATTTAACATATTAGTATGGATTTCAACGAATTCATGATTAAAAAAAATCCAAGCAAACTCGTCGTAAAAGCTTGTACTGAGTCCCAGCTTTAACTTCTTCCAGACCTCTCCCCCTTGTTAATTAGCGAGGGTCGCCCTTTTCATACCGTTTTAATTTTATTAGTTTTTCAGTTTCAATTTACCCTGACCTGTATTTTTGTACGTTAATTGCGGAATGGAAATTTAGATAGTACTTAGTTAAGAGGTTCCAAGGGCTTTCTGAGGGTCCTAACCACGTAGGGATAAAAGGGAATGAAAGAGCAGACGCATTAGCTAAAGACGCAGCTCTCAAGCTAAAGAAGAAAGCAGATTACGATGAATGCCCGATCTCGCACTTGAAAAAAGAAATCCGAAAGGAAACACTCGGTGTATGGGGGCAGAGGTATAAAGATGGCAAAACAGCAGGAGTAACAAAGATGTTCTTTCCAGATTCGATTGAAGCATATCGTGTTGTTAGGAGTATGGACTTTGACCCACAAGTGGTGCAAGTTCTAACTGGTCATGGTGGGTTCTCTGAATATTTGACTAGATTTAAGTGTAAAGAGGACCCATCGTGTCCTTGTGATCCACAAAGTGTGGAGGACGTCTGTCACATCCTGACTGAGTGTCCTATCTACGGCGCGCTCAGACAGGATGTGGAGATAAAATTAGCGACTAAAATAAATAAAGAAAATATATATATAATAATGGACGATAAGAAGAAAAGAGAAATATTTATAAAGTACATAAAACATGTAGCGGCTAAAGTAATAGATAGAAATAAAACTTAAAATACTCAAAATAAAAGAAAGATAATAGAGTAAGTATAAAAATAAAGAAGACATAGCAAATAATGTCTCTGTTTAAACATGCAGAGGAGAATAAGATGGAGTTTCACAATGAAACTCTTAGAAAAAAAAAAAAAAAAAAAAAAAAAAAAAAAAAAAAAAAAAAAAGCTTAGTTCAAGAACCTAGTTAGTGCAGTGGCTGAAGTGCGGAAGGTCCAGGGTTCAATTCTCGGGCAGGTTAGGGAACGAACTATTCTAGATTTGCTTTGGTTGGGTATCCGAGAATCGAACCATTTTTAGGGCGGTTCCGCCAAATATCTAATGGATGCCATTGATAGGTTGCAGAGTGGGGCTGTGCGCATAATTGACCATGAAGAGGTTACTAACAACCTTGAACCTCTTTAACTTCGTTCTGAACTTCAAGGCATTGGTCTCGAAGCGTCTTTTATCGTCTCTATCATGGCGGATGTTCCGGAGAACTGATTTCCCTTATGTTATCCCTTAGCTGGCTAACGATGTTATTGCCAACAAGATTCCAAAAAGTTTGGTAACTCTTATCTTTGCTGCACCATTAAAAAAGACGTGTGGCACTCGGGGACTGCCGCGGTAAAGCTATTGCAAAGCATTTTGTATCAACTTATGCAATCATAATTTTATTTATTTATTTTATTAATGCAGTATTTCTTTTTCTTTGATATTAATTCAAGTTACACTTTTTGAGCGTGGTGACCGATAAGAAAACAATGTTTTCTATTATTAAATAAATAATTAAACCAAATATTTTTTCTTAATCCAACTATTTTCTTTATCACTTAAACCTAACCATTTGACAAACAAACGTACAATGCGTCTAATCGCACGCACACAACGCCGTGTCGAAGACTGCCGAACTGAAACGACGTTAGACGATGCACGGCCTTCAAGCCACACCTCCTTGCCTGTCGGAGTGGGGAGCGTGAGGTTTTTTTCGTTACGGAACTTCTGGATTCGGTCCCCGCGCTCAAGGCCCCTGATAGAAGCTATGCAATAGCTTAAAAATGGAACTCGTTGCCCGGCTCATGTGTTTCTTCCTTCCTATGACATGGATTCCTCCAAAAGAAACATCTTGCGGGCCAGTGTGGTGGTGACAATAGATAGGATGCTACGGTATCTAATCCGTTGTCATCGGGTTCTTCTCCAGCTTGCCATCAGTCTGGGAAGAGCCAATTTACTAAGCTACTGTAAACAAAAGAAGTAGAGAAATGCCTTTAGCGTTAAGTCCTTCTGTACCTTTTTTTAACCGCCGACGCAAAAACGACGGTGTGTTATAATAGTGTTCCTATCGTATCCAAGATGGCCGCCGTCACAAAATAATGGATTGCATGTTTTAACACAGCTCCCACAATATGGGTTTCGACTAGCAGAATATATTCCTAATGACAAATTTCAAATCCAAGATGACCGCCGTCTGAAAATGACGGATTGCCTAAATTGCTTTGTCACAAGTCCCTCCTATAGGTATCAAATAAAAAGGCTATTTATATTTTCATTTTTTCTATTTATGTATTCTTTCTTCCGCTGAATTATGTCCAATAAAGTTTTTAAATTAATAAAAATACCATACCATGACACGCGGGCTCCTAATCCCCTAGATGGAGGGTTTCATTTGGTATCATGTGTTTGCATTTCGACAAGGTTGTTTTATTTAAAAGCATTTCGCAAACAAAAGATACATATTTTAAACCATTCAAAGAGAGTAGAGTTTGCAGCACGTAAGAACCATTTACATCACTTAGTAGACAACAAAAGACACGCTTTACGTATTTTGTCAACATGTTTTCACAGTACAAGTAGATGCCAGTGAACCAATACAAGAACTGTGAACAAAAAATGGTTAAATTGTACGGTCAACCGCGAAAACCACTTCGATATTAGCTCTTATGCGCACACCATTAGAGCAGTGTTAAGTCAAAAGTGTAAAATCTGACGTGCTTTTGATAAGGCTCAATTCCTTAATGACGAAATTCCCTTTTAAAATTTTTATGTTGATATCATCTCTACTATCCGTGCTAATATTATAAATGCGAAAGTAACTCTGTCTGTCTTTTTCTCTGTCCGGCTTACACGCCTATATCACTGAACCGATTTTCATGAAATTTGGTATAAGTAGATATACGTTTCAACGTATATAAGCCTATAACGTAAATAGCCTGTAACGTATATCTTTAGAGGTGAACCTCTGGAACGGACATAGGCTACTTTTTGTTTTGAAAATAAGAGCATGGGGGTAATATCGCCCTTAAATGTTTACATAGAAAAATGTTTACTTTTATGTTAGAGGTATAGAATTTGGCACTAATCTAGCTCGAAACTTGAATCAAAATATAGACTATTTTTTGTTTCGAATTTAATTGGGGATAACTAAATATTAAAGTATATGGAAAAAACCTGTAGTCCACACGTATGAAGTCGCGGCCACAGCTAGTTAACAAATAATTGTAAAGTAATGTTTATTGACGATATTGATATCTGCAAATTTTCTTTTAATTGCTATTCTAAAATGCTTCAAAACTATTTAATAGTGAATGTTTCAATAAGAAAAATTACTACGTCACTTTATTTTACTGACTGTTGATTATTTGGAATCTCGGCGAAGATTTTGATGTTAGGGATTTCTAAAATTATAATTTATTACACTGTGGCGTTATCTCTAAGAGCCTTCAGACTTTAATAAGAGTGTCGAAGGATTTATTGATGTCTAGATCTAGATAGGGCTGGGTCTAACCCAGCCTTTGGCTCCCAAACCTTTAATCCCTGCCCACTTTAGTATCAAAAAATATATTTGCTGTTACGGGTAAATGCTTAGTGACGTTTCTTTTTAAATACACATATGTTTGAAACCTTCTTAGAAGTTATTCATTTTAGTTATGTGAAAGTGTATGTCGAATAGATAGTATTCAATGTTTTTGTCTTAAGTCATGTATTGATTATTCGCATTTGTGTTATAAAATAACTTATTTTTAACCTTAGAACGTTCTTATTAAATAAAGGTTACGATAAAGTACATCCAGAATTTTAGACCGAGGGCGAAGTGAGCTAATTTGTATCTTGTAATGTTAACAGAAAATGAACGTTCATCTTAACGTTACTTACAAACTGATTATTTAAAATTAAGTCGCTTAATGTGAAGCATAACTTTTAAAACTGACGCTTTTAAAGATTTCTAAATACTTGGTGTGGCGTCTCACCACCTTAATTTATGTAAATATTTTTTTGATACCAACCTCTTTGTACAAAATATCTAGTCTTTTCACTTTTAAAAAGACTTTACTGTCATTCTTGTACATACGTCACTTAGTTGAAAATTTTATTATTCCCGATTGTAATTTTATGATTGTGTTTATTTATAATTTTCTGTGTACAGTTCCACATTTCCTCTTTCTCTCCTTCTTTTGTAATTAATATTTATATTAGTGGAGTGTGTGTAAATAAACTCTTGTATATATATTAGACGTGATTCATTTATCACCTACACATCTTTTCTCTACACTTGGTTTCAGTGTTGGTCCAAATACAATATATTACCTATTGGTAATAACTTTACAATGTGACATTGCTTCCGTCGGCCTGGTAACAAGATGAATTTCAAAGCATAACCTAGCTTAGAGAAGAATAACATTCGAGTACCATCTGTGTTAACAGTTTCTTTAATTTTTACAGCAACCACTGGGGGCAGTATCGCAGCCTTTGAGAACCAATGGTCTAGACTTAGCCCGTTGTTCTTTCGTTAAAGCTAAAACTAAATTATCTAAGACTTAGATTTAATGCACGTAGTTTCGTGTGTTTACGTTTTAGTTTTAGTTTCAAAAGCTATTTACTGTTAGTCGGTGATTGAACAGAGTTTAATTTAGTCTTACCACGTTCACGGTTTGTGGAGTGTATTGTGTTTTCATAATTAATATATTTAAATCTAATATATAATAAAAACAGAAAAGAAACATCTCTCCTTGCGGTGTGGGATTCGACGGGAGATGAAAATTTTTGTACTACAATACATTCATAAACAGCCAGAACTAACACAAATGTTCGACAATGCTTGACTAAGGGAATTTTGCGAATACTTCTCTCTTGCTACGCTTATATATAAATAGTAGATACATTTACTTAGTTTATTTTCAATAATATATAGTCGTACATAAACACTATTGTAAATTTAATTACGTACACATATTTTAAATAAATTTTGCGTTTAATCCTGTAATTTTATGTATATTTATTAGATACCGTAATATTATTTAAAATGTCAAGTTTATAATAAACTAAGCAAAGTTTATTTTTTTAGATTACTTACGCACTTTTTTTCTACTACCGCACCCATATACAAACTCTCTGCACGACCAAGAGTTGACTGGTAGAAAATGCCTCTAACTTAAGTGCACCTGTTTTTTAAATAAAAATAAATAAATGTTCATCACACGTTTGTTTGTCCTAAAAAAGGATTGAACCTACAACCCTCGTATCAACAGCTAGGGACGCTTAATATTATTCCTTTAGGTTAGAATGTTAATCAAAATGAGTAATTAAGTACCCGATTGCAATGAATCGTGAAATTCATTAATGTCGCGTATGCAATAGTGCGTCGACGCTGCACAAACACTATGTGTTTGCGTCATATCCCATTTGCTTTGTGCACTGAAATACTGTTTCCGAGCTAGATGAGTTTCCTATTTGTAGTGTCTAAAGCATTTGAAGTTGTTTATAGAGTGTGTTTTGCTAACATCGGAGTAACTAAAGAGGTAAAGAGGTAGGCCATAGCGATTTGTCGCTCGAACTGGAGCAGCCCGACCGTGTGACCCGGTGAAATACCTCCATCGTACAGAAGACCGCAGCCAAATAACCATCACTTCTGTGTTGTTGTGTTCCTGCATGTGAGTAAGGTTTCCAGAGCTCCTGATGCTACATTGGTAGCAGGGTCAAACCTTTAAGGTATGGAAGACAAAAACAGTAACAGCTTTATTATGACGGGATGAGGTCAATCTTGAAGTGACATATAAAAAATATCTACCTAACCGGAGGCTAACGGTTGATACAGCAGAAAATTTCATCGCCTACGATAACTTGCGGTTAGCTCAGTTGGAAGAGCAGCACGCGCGATACGTGAAGGTCGTGGGTTCGATTCCCGCACCGCAAGGGGAGATAAACAATTTATGTTTCTAATATAAGAAGTATCTGCTTTCGAAATACTCTTTAGCGAAAAAACCCGTCCCGTCAATTTATCTGGGATACCATCCTCAGATCCTCGTTTACACCTGCTATTCGATATTAGATCTAATGCGTACTACATAAAGGCCTTACATAGTTTTTGACCGTACAGGTAAAATACGAAAAACGCACTATGTACTGGGAAATGTTCAGTTTGTCAATCAAAACGAGTAATCACGTTACATTGCGAAACGCATCACTATCGTTGACATGGCAAACACTAGCCTTGCATTCGCGCCATATCGCATTTGCTTTGTCTAGTGAATTCAGGGTTGCCGATTTTCGGGAATCTCCCCAAAATACGGGAAATTTGTTTCCGAATGGAGATATTTTTGGGAATTAAGGATTTCAGTATGATTCGTAAAAATGGCCATTGAGGATCTAAAAAAGTCTAGTACAGACTATTTACTGCGTATTTTTATATTTTTCTGCTTGGAGGTCACTTATGAATATTTCTTAAAATTGTATGAAGTATTTGGAATGCTAATACGCACTTGGTTGAGTGTATTGACCTCTTTAAAGATTAAAAATGTCTTCCATATGATGTGGCAGCCATATTTGTTTACAAGAATACTGCCCGTTTGTTTACGGTAACAAAGAGTTTGGTCCCGAGTCAAAAAGCCCGAAACATTTTGTTTGACGACCTCCGTCGCTGAGAGGTGATTGACTTTGTGCCATCTCTGAGGTTAAGGGTTTGATTCCTGGCCGGGTCAATATGGAAAATGATTTTTTATGTATTGTTTCGGATCTGGGTGTCGTGGTACCGTTATTGACTGATTTCTGATATGAGGTATATCTTCCTACGAAATTTCAGCTAAATCCGTTTTGTAGTTTATATATGAAAGAGTAACAAATATCCATACATCCATCTTAACAAACTTTCACATTTCTAATATTAGTAGAATATCATCTAGTTCATTATTTATTTATATAATGCTTAAAACGAATAAATTATCCGTTCACTCACTTATAACTTAGGCCACGCTCGAAATAATATTGAATTTGCTCACATCCGTGCAAGCTTTTACGGTAGGGGGTACTTAGCATAACTCAGTTGTCCAATTAGAAAGTTAATTTTCCAAGGACACGGAAAGGGTAACCTACAGATGAAAGGGTACTAAGGAAAGATAACGCCTGCTAATTATATTAATTTTAATTTAACGTGCCCCCTTTAGAACGACTGAGAGCGCATTTGTACTAAGTACGTTCATGTTTTCAACGCACTTTTAAACTTTTAAGGTAGATATAGTATGATATAGTCCGTTGTCTTGAGGCTGGCCTTGTTACCCAGACTCGTATACCGCACAGGGTGAAGCGAAGATGGATCTTGGCATCCGCGCCATATCTGACGTCTCGGGTTTGATCCCCAGCCCAGTATGGGAAACCAACTTTTCTATATTGTCTCGAGTCTGGGTGTTGTGATACTGTCGTTATTTCTGAATTATGTTTATTTATATTATCCCCACCTCCCCTCCCTGAACTAGGCTACGCCATCACTGATCACCAACACACCTTACTTGTGTGCAGCGCTAAAATCCACACAGAAAGCGCCCACGCAATTTGATATCTCAGCTACTTTGTAGGCGATAAACCGAAATGAAACGCCTAATATCTGTCGAGATAGGGCCATTATCTAACCTAAGTGTCAAAATGACACAATACGATAATGTTTGAGTTCATTTAATTTAAACAAAAGCACGGTCTAGGCGTGGGGTGATTGGGAGATACAATCTAAGAGATGAAATAGGGTTGCAAAAATTTTGTTTGAAAGTTTTTCTTAGTTTATGTTCAGCTGAAAAACTTAGGTACAATACTTTTTTGGAGACATACGCATTTACAATATTTTTATATAATGATACAAAAAAATATTGGCTTATATTATTTCTAACGATAGATGTTCCATTATATGTATAGGTTGTGATGACGATAAATTTTGTTTAAATAGTAACGAATTGCGGTACATGTCGTTAGGTGTATGTATATTGTTAATAAAAATATGCAATTCAGACCATCTGGCTCAGAAATATAATTTATATTTCGGAAACTTAAGTTGTACTTTTTGGTGTCTATGTTGCTGTAGGTACGTGTTTTTAAGTTTATATATAGTAAAAAGACAATAAATAATTTATTTTTAAATATAAATACTTATATAAAATAGTTCACTTGAGGTGGTGTCCTAATCTGATAATCTTAAATTTACAAATAATCTGTGTTTAATGTTGGGATGGAATTCATCAATTCCTCACGCACGCGTTATTTAGTTTAAGTTGTATATGTTATAATAATCAAAATAAGTTTTTTTATACATTCTCAAGTATTATTTATATTTGTAAATTAAACTAGCAACCCTAAGTGTGAGCGGTGCGATATCGCCCAAACATCTGTTTAAATAATCATTTTATTCACAATTGTAGCGTTTTATTCTCATTTTATAGCTTGAACATGCCGTAAAGTTAAGTAACCGCGCGAAATCAGACATGGCCCATGCATCCGCGATTTGATCTCTGACTATGAATGCACTTAATACGTTCGTAACTTTGTTTTTAAGTCTCATATAATTATGTAAATCAATATATATATATATATATATATACACTTTAAGATTGACCTCATCCCACCTGATGTTAAGTGGAAATGAGGTCCTAGCTTAAGGGCAACAAGTAGAGCATAATAAAGCTGTTACTGGACTTGTAGCCCTTACCTTGAAGGCTTAACCCCTACTACTAATGTAGCAACCCCCAGGAGCTCTGGAAACCTTACTCACACGCAGGAACACAACAACACAGAAGTGATTGTTATTTGGCTGCTGTCTTCTGTAAGGTGGAGGTATTTCACCAGTCGGGCTGCTCCATTTCGAGCGATAAATCGCTATGCCTCACCTCTCTTAGATATAAATATTATTATATAAATATTGGACAACATTACATACATCGCTCTAAATCTGGTGCTTAAGCACTTGTGTTACGGAAATCAGAAGCAACGGTACCACTACACCAAGACCCAAAACAATATACAAAAGCTCGTTTCCCATACTGACCCGTCTCTATGTAAAACTAACTTTTATATATTGTGTCTCTAAGTCCCGGCTTCGATCCTAGGTCAAGTCAGTATAGAAGTACTTTTCAATATTTTTGGGGTGTTGTAGACCATCTTTGTTTCTGATTTCTGTAACACAAATACTTTAGCTAGCTAATTTACCACAGAATCAGAGCAACGTATTTGGTGTTGTCCTAAATTGACTCATCCATACTAATATTATAAATGCGAAAGTAAGTGGGTCTTTCTGGTTGTCTATCCGGCTTCCAAGCCTAAACCACTGAACCGATTTTAATGCAATTTGGTATAGGTATATTTAGAAACTCTTTGTTTTGAAAATAAGTAGGAATAGAGGTAATCGCCCTTGAAAGTTTATATGGGAACATAATATTAATTTTTTGAGTTGGTGATATGAAATTTGGCACAAAGTTAGCTCGAAACTTGTATTTAAATATGGAGCTACTTTTGTTTTTCGAATATTAGGGGGGTAAGCGGTAAAACCGATTATGAAAGCATGTAGTCCACTTGAACGAAGTCGCACAGCTAGTTTATTATATATTTCGCACCTTCATTAGAACAAGGACACAATATTTATTTATTTAAAAACTTTATTGCACAAAAAAAGTACAAAAGGTGGACTTAATGCTAGGAGCATTCTCTACCAGTCAACCGTTGGGTCATGCAGATAGTACGTTTATGGCAATAGTAGTTTTTGCCACTACACAGGAGAGCCATTTCAAGATTTTTTTTTGCTGTGGTGTGGTCTATCTCTGTTATCATTAGTCTGAAGTTTTCTTCCTTCGTAAGACATAAACCATTATACTATATTATTTTTGGACATGTGCTTTCAAATAATTAAGAATTTTTTTTTTTATTACTTTTGTTTTTAAGACAGTTGACAATTGTGTCTTTGCTTTACCAGAGGAGCGGTTTGTACTGTGTGCAACATTTAAAACCAAATTGCCTTACTCAAACATTTGCATTCGTTCAAATAGCTCGTTGCCTTTTAGTGAAAAGGCCTGAATATAATACAATTCTCACAATAGCTACAATATCAAATCTGTGTTGACTTTGAAATTTCAAAGCGATTTAATAACCAATGGCGCACATAAAATTTAATATTTAAACCCGTTTAACACACAGGCGCCTTTATAAATCAACATTATGCAGAACGATAATGTATTTGAATAAACTTGCAATTTTAGTGTTCAGAATTATATTACAATGTTGTATCTACACTATCTATCTATACTAATACTAATATTATAAAGCTGAAGAGTTTGTTTGTTTGAACGCGCTAATCTCAGGAACGACTGGTTCGAATTGAAAAAATATTTTTGTGTTGAATAGACCATTTATCGAGGAAGGCTTTAGGCTATATAACATCACGCTGCAACTATTAGGAGCGAAGAAATAATGGAAAATGTGGAAAAAACGGGGAAAATTATTCATCCTTGAGGGCTTCCGTTGCGTGCGGGGTTGAAAAGGGGGGTGAAAGTTTGTATGGAAACCGAAATCCACGCGGACAAAGTCGCGGGCGGCCGCTAGTAATCTATATAAATAGCAGACTATTGAAGTTATTGACGCCATAATAAAAATGTAACACAAATGTAATTAAAATCCGTAATTAGCTGTAAGATTAGCATTAAGATTCATGTCATAATTTAGTAAGAGCTGTGGATTTTGTTTTCTTGTATATTATAGTGTAATTACTAACGCGAGAAATGTTTGTAGCCTCCGTAGCCGAGAGGCGAGCGGGTTGACTTTGGCGTCGCGCCGTCTCTGAGGTCCCGGGTTCGATCCAGGTCGGGTCAATATGGGAAACAAACTTTTCTATATTATCTCGGGTCTGGGTGTTGTGGCACCGTCGCTGTTTCTGATTTCTGTAACACAAGTGCTTAAGCTACTTACCACAGAATCAGAGCAATGTATGTGTTGTTGTCCAATATTTATTTATTTATTTTAAAACTAGTATCAATATCTATAATACTAGCAGCCTGCCCTGTATTCGCACGCGTACTGTCCTCTACTCTTCAAACCAAAACTATAATTCGTGATGTGTTTTGTATATACTGAGTTTTAGGGTTCCGTAGCCGAATGGCAAAAAACGGAACACGGTCCGTCCGTCTGTCCGTCTATCCGTCTTTCCTTCGGACGGACCCGTATGTCACAGCCACTTTTTTCCGTAACTGTAAGTGCTATACTGTGGAAACTTGGTAAGTAGATGTATTTGGTGAACCTTTAATACTATAACCCCCAAATTTTAATATTGTAATTTTCCCTGAAGAAAATGATTCCGAGCCGAAGTTAGAATCGATTGAAAAGTGTCATTCAAATTAGGCATACCATTTTTAATTGACTAGTAAAACTTCTAATAAAAATCCCTTCATCACTTTTTAGATCAACAACATAAATATATTGGATTACATCACATACATTGCTCTGATTCTGCGGTAAGTAGCTGAAGCACTTGTGTTACAGAAATCAGAAACAAAGACGGTACCACAACACCCAGACCCGAGATAATATAGAAAAGTTGGTTTCCCATATTGACCCGACAGGGGATCGAACCCAGAACCTCAGAGATGGCGCGAAGTCAAAGTCCGGCTCGCTCGCCTCTCGGCTATGGAAGTCGTCAAACATAGAAGTAAATAAACATAGAAGTGATATACAACCTGTAACGGAAAGGGGGTAACAATGTAAAGTAGGTGGATACTATACCTTGTATAGATTCTATATACGAAATCCCGAGTTAAAATAAACACTTTATTGTTTTTATGAAATAAAAAATGATTAACTATAATGACTGACTAAAACGTAAACAAACGCATCACAACATTATTGAGGTCAGCGACCCCAAATCACGTTATCACTTCACGACAATCACTGCGATCCTGAATTTCTCCACCTCCTTTCTCGACATGCGCGTTTAGTACTTTCTTAGAAGATGCGCGAACATTATGCAACATTTGTGGTGTCACTGTACAGAACGCGGCGGGATCATCTCTTCCCTTGACGAGCATGCTACAGCGTACACCTTCCTTTTAAATTAGTCCCACAAGAAGAAGTCCAACGGAGTGAGGTCTGGTGACCGAGCTGGCCATGTGATACGACCTCCTCGCCCAATCCACAGATGGAAACGAGCGTTTTGATGGTTTCGTAAATCTCTTTCTCTAGCTCTCGGTCGGCCATCACGCTGCCGTCGGTTGCTCCGACACAGAGAATCATCTCGAATATTCTTGATTGCTCAAAGACATCACGAAATATCACTAGGCTATCCGTAGTAAGTAGGTAATCCAGAAAGGCAAAAACACAAGATGTTGTCACGGCGACGACAACTCAATGACTTAACTGAATTGTCAAAATGAGAAACGCTAAACCAACAAATTTCAGATGTGATTCAGTAAACACTAAAAGATGAACCACCATTGTGATATTTAAATTAATAGCATAATAGGTAGGTACATCCAAGTCTTTCGACGATTCCAACAATACTGTGATAGTGTTGTGCAAGCATGACTTAGTCAAAATTTTGACTTGTATTTGACTGATATTTCAAAAAAAAATATTGAATCAATAAATGCGTGTACACAGCTACAAATGGTCCCATACAGTTTGTAACCGTTAACTGATTTGGTATTTTTGATATTGTTATACCCTTTGCGTTACACGTTGTATATAGAGACGGGCAATGGACGTGCATATACAATCCTGAAAACACGACCGCAAACCAATCTCCCAGCTGAATAATATATCCGACATATCTGTGGCTCGTATTTGTATATTGGCATTGTCATAAACTATCTCGACTAGTGATGTGCTGATGGTGTATAATATCCGCGGGTAAGTATCCATTTACAAAGTTAGAGATGGAGGATTGCTGATCTTTGAATGTGTTTTAGGCTTTTTAGTTCCTTTATTTATTCAGAACTCGTTACTCGAACGCTTATTTATCTTTTTATATTAGAACTGGTTGTTGTACATTTTGTTCGCGTTTTCAGGGGTAAAAAGTCATACTCAAATATAGGTACCTATTACCTAATGAATGGAGTGGCTCATCTATATTTTTATGCAATTTTATATTTTATACAAAGATTTAATCGTTTTTGCGTGAAAGTATAACATACTTATATAATACTTGCAAAATAGTGCAAATATTTCGATATTACTTCAATTAGCTAATGCTAATTCAAATCAACACTTTTGCAATCATATACTAAAAATAAAAAGTACGATTTATAAAAATCCGATTCTGATACTGGACAGTAATATGATGATTACTTGTTATTGTCTCCTCATTATTATAAAGTAAACTTAAAATAATAACGTGCATACGAGAAGTATCTTAACTATGAATTATTATGATTCGTGCTAGTGCTCTAACAAGCCTCGTCATTAAAACAAAATCATCATTTTAAAGAGACAGATACTGAATTGTTCACCACACTTGCAAAGGCTCTAAAATCAGGTTAAATTTTAATACAAAACAAATTTCAATAGCTGTTCCTCCGGATACCGACGGATACAAATTAAAATCCGTCGCATCACCTATCTCAAACCCCAATAGAGTATCTCAACACGAGTTAGCATAAAATTCCTAAATTGCAATACTGCATATGAGCGTTGCAACTTTGAGGAAACGCTAGGGATTACAGCATACTGCAATATGCAGATGCGTTCCGTGTTTGAACGTGAAACGTTCCACTTGCCGTATTGGAACAAGCCACGCGGGCAATGGCTTGTTGGGAACAATTTTTCAAGTTAGTTTGTTGGTTGTGAAATGCTTTTGTACGGATATTATTTGTGCATCACTAATATTTTCTTTGTCTTTTTAAAAATTACTAGTACTATTCCCGTTTTTTACACATTTTTGTTTTATCGCAACTATTGATCACAGCATGATGTTATATGACCTAAAGCCTTCCTTGATAAATGAACTATTAAACACATACACAAATGTTTAATTCGAACTTGTAGTTTCAGATATTAGCGCATTCAAACAAACAGACTCTTCAGCTTTATATAAGCCAGAACCAATAGCGTGATGTGTCTTCAGATCCACGTGACTAATATCACTGAATTCGGTCGGATGGTCACCCATCCATTACTAAACCGCGGCGTGCTTAACCTAACTTTCGATAATGTTTCCCAACTGTTGTTTTCGCGTGACGAGCATCAGACTTTATAACTGTATTATAAATAAATAAATATTGGACAACATCACATACATTGATCTGATTCTGTGGTAAGTAGCTTAAGCACTTGTGTTACAGAAATCAGAAACAACGACGGTACCACAACACCCAGACCCGAGACAATATAGAAAAGTTCGTTTCCTATATTGACCCGACCGGGGATCGAACCCGGGACCTCAGAGATGGCGCGACGCCTAAGTCCGGCACGCTAACCTCTTGGCTACGGAGGTCATAAAAAATATTTTTTTATGTCTGACCGATATATGATTTTAATAATCTCGTTACCTGGTCAAGTGGAACAAAAGTTACCTCTTAGGGCTGAACCAAGTTAAGCAAAGGTCGCGGGTTCAATCCCCACCAAAGACAAACATTTGTGTGATGAACACATGTGTTTATTCTGTGTCTGGGTGTTAATAAATGTACTTATTTATGTACCACAGTTGATTTTGGTTTCCACTGCAGTGGTGCAAGAAATGGGCTGATACTTGTTTATCAGTCATAGGTTGATATGACTAAAAACCAAATACATTCGGTCGAATTGAGGACATATTTTGTAGCCAAATGTAAAAATCTGATTCTAACCTTTGATGAAAAAAAGATAGATATTTTAATTTTAACAGCAGTGCACTGTAGTTCTTTATCGAGTCAATGGATTCCGATGCGATATATCTTTATGAAAACGCTTAGTTTTTAGCAATATTTCTAGCCTTGTTTTATCAAAATCGGTTCAGATGTAATAGCGATCTTAGAGACGCGTTGTACCCACTCACAATTAAAATTCAACGTCGCTTTATTATATTTATTTTACTGCCCATTCGTTTTCAATCTACATATTTTTGTAATAAAATTAGAGGAACTTTATTACGTCCCTTTCATAAAGGGCTAATAAAAGTGGAAAAACTACATACGAAACGACCGCACGAGCCAGCAGGCGGTCTTAATGCTAAATGTATTGTCCAACTGTATCTTTATTTACAAACAAACAGTAAATGTGATTGTTTAATGAGATGTCTTATTATTCGGTCCAGAGAAATTGAGCTCATTATTATGGCGTAATGAATTAATTTCCAGCTGTTTAACTACCTCTGTTTTGTTGGGCTTCAAAACCTGTGGAGGCTGTAAGTTAGAACTCTTTTGAGTGAAATACAGCCGTATTTCACTCAAAAGAAACCCTGGGCACAAAATAATATAATATAGGCATAGAGCCCCTGCGATTATAATGAAGTGACGAGGTCTGGATTCCCCGGTTAAGATTGGAGGTCAGATGGGTCCCTTGTTAGACCCTGTGATCCAGTATTGGATGCACAACTCGTAGGATATCCTACAACTTCCCTAAATCAGTATGATTATGTACTTTATATATATTTTTCAAAGTATAATGTTTTACGCCGCACAAGCGAACTTTAAATATTTCAAAGAAACAGATAAGTATGTATAAACTTTAAGACTTTCGCGTTCCATTTTAAACATTTAAAATAATTTAACGGGTCAAAACGCGACACCATTTTTATTTAGTAGTTAATACGAACTACTTACTGCCCGACGTTTCGGTTAGGTTGCACCAACCGTGCTCACGAGCTGACTGGTCTTGCTCACCTTCGTTTGTTCGGGGGAGCGAATCTTGATCAAATGTGAGGGTGGATGAAGATTGGATTAGAAAAAATGGTGTGTCGTTTTGACCCGTTAAATTGATTTAAAAGATAAGTATGTAGTTCTAAACATATTCGGCAGAGGGCACTTACCGGAGGCTAAGAGATTTTAAACAACAGAAAAATTTATCGCCTACGATAACTTGCGGTCAGCTCAGTTGGAAGAGCAGCACGTGCGATACGTGAAGATCGCAGGTTTGAGCCCCATGCAGCAAGAGAAGACGAATTCTTTCTGTTGCTTTAAAATACTATGTACTTCATTTAGTCAAAATAAAATGCTTTATTTTCGTCCCACGGTGCCCAGTAATTATTTTGTAAAGCTGTTTTCTTTCATCAGATTTAATGAACGTTTTTTTGGTTCATAAAACGATTTGCTTTACAATTGAGTACTCTGTATGTGGTTGCAAGCATGGTTTAATAAGGTGCAAAGATATATTTGCCTTTAGACGTAAGATTTTGCGTGTATTGAATCGAATAATGATTGGAGATGTTTTAACTACGTTTCTATTCAGCGAGGTATTGCAGCCAGCATTTTGGTTACCTTGCCACAAGAAACATTTATGTTCATTTATCATTTTACTTACTAAATTTATTGAAAAAATATATTTTTTCCATTAAATTATTGAATCAGTTAGTCACAATTCTTATTTTGTTAAGCTTTAGGAGGATAATTCAATATACAAAAAGTATTTTGTAAAGACTTTCATTTTCCAAAAAAATATTGCAAATTATCTTCTCAATTAGTCAAACACTTATGTCAGAATCGTCATTTTCTCACTGTTTCCGCTCTGTCAGTTGTCTTTGTATGTCAAATTTATCACATTTAAACAATCTTGTTTGAAATCAACAATATGGCCATATTTATTCAATTCGACATAAAAAAAAATGAACGTCAATGTTAAGTATGTTTCGAAATATTGAGTCCAGACATTGCAACGTCTTTGGTTTATAATCAAGTTAAAATGTCTGCAAGTAGTTAGCGCAAGTAATTATGTTACCAATTATCAATTAGATTAACAGATGTTGATAAATGTTTGATGAAACGTATTTTAATCATGTTAATTTAAGCATTTACTTATTTACAACTTCTTGGACTAAATTTTACTGAGCATCAAATTCAATAAAAAGTTATGCCAACAAAACGAACCGGATGATATGATATTGTTTTAAATGTTAACTATAAACCATTATTATAAGTATAAATATAAGTTAAATTGGTGGGATTTATGCTTTACGAGATTCTTGCCATTCAACATTTTAAAGAAATTTAAGGCAAAGCGTTTTATCGCTCGAACTGGAGCAGCCCGACTGGTGAAATACCTCCACCTTACAGAAGACCGCAGCCATTTACCAATCACTTTGGTTTTGTTGTGTTCCTGCGTGTGTGAGTAAGGTTTTCAAAGTTCCTGGGGGGGGGTGCTATATTATTAGCAGGGGTCAAGCCTTCAAGGTAAGGGCGACAAGTTCAGTTTATTATGCTGTACTTGGCGCCCTCAAGCTAGGACCTCATTACCAATCAATCAGTAAATTTCGAAGTGCAATATAAAAAAAAACTTATTGCTTTCAAAAAGAATCGTAGCCTTAACCACACCCTTTCTGCTCTTTAAATGCTTACCCCCTTCATGTCAATGAGCTGTAAGGGGTGTGTGAAACTAAACACAATGCGCAATCCCGGAGCAAGTTAGCTAGCTGATGAGGACTGTGATTGGCTACTATTGTTCAACTCTCTAACTTGGGAAGAAGCAAATTTAACTCTGCCTCGGTTAGTGCTAAATGGCAATATTGCACGGGGGAAGATTTGGCAAGATAGATAGATAGATACACTTTATTGCACAGAAAAATTTACAGAAATTGGTTTTACAGACATAATCATTACCACAGCGTGATTAATAAAAAAACACATAATCACATATATAAATACATACATATATATACAAGTTCGCGTTTAGTAAGAGTTTTTTTATAATGAGTCGCACTAGCGATCCTTACAATCATAATCATAATCAATTCATTTACTAGAGAACTTAAAAATATGTCGTGCGAGGGAGGATACAATCATGTCCAAGTATGTTTATCATTGAATTATTCATGAAAATCATGTCCACATATGTTTATCATTGAAATAATCATGAAAATCATGTCCAAGTATGTTTATCATTGAAATATTCATGAATTTGTAGTACCCTTTTTTATAAATTTTTACATAAAATTTTCATCTTCTTGCGGTGTGGGATTCGCTTATATTTATATATACATTTATGAGTATATGAAATATGTTATATTATTTTATTTTGTTACATTTATCATGTTCGTATGAATATTCTATTCTGGTGTTTAGTTTATTGCTATTTATTTTGTTGTAATCCATACACACATTTTTAATGTTACCGCACCCATAACCTATCTTCATGACAATATGGTTGACTGGTAGAGAATGCTCCTAGTATTAGGTCCACTGCTGAAGAAAGAAGGGAATTGTGTTTATAGCTGAAACCTTACCTAGTAACAAAATTTAATATGTTTTGGCACTTCTTCGTGTAATAAAGTAAAAAAAAAAATATTAATAAAATTTATCTGTTGTCTCTTTCAATGACAAGGACAGCTTTTTAGTTTTTAAAAAGAACAATTTAGGACTCCTAAATGATTTTTTTAAACAACTCCAAGTCGTACATATGACCCATTATTTTTAATTGAAAAAATTACCCGTCCAATATCAACGAGCACCTCATCAAAAATCGTCTGCCATCTCCAATCCAAATCACAAATGAAGTAATTAATTTTAACGATAAATTCTAAATTTAATCTCACCTTCACAGCAATTAACTTCATTTCGTTTAAACATAACGGTGATCTATGAAATATAGAATTAATTAAATCATAACAGTTCGCTGTTCCTAAAAAGGGGTTTGTAATTAATTTTATGATTTCGTCAAATCGAAATTTAATATTGACGAGAGTTTGGGCACAGTGTAACGAAGATGACAGTACGCATTTATTTTAATACAGAATTTAGGCCCCTGAATAAAATAGTTTCATAATAAAAACAAAGCAGATAATACAACATGAATTGTATCACTATGCAAATGCATAGTAATACAATATAGTAGAGTAATATTACTCTGAGCATAAATTATCGTTGTTAAAACCAATTTATAAAAAATAATAGGTTATGCTTTTACTTAAAACATTACCCAAACCAATTTTTAAATTTGCCGTATTTACCATTTCTGGTGTCATTTTTTTTACCATATTGTGTTTTGTAATATATCTTAATATTTAGTATCAAGTGATACTAAACATTCATAAATAATAATTGCAGCAGATTATATTATCAATATTTGGATAGTGTTTAAAAGTCTTGCTATATTATTTTACATTATTGTATATATTGTTACGAGCTTCGGGTTCGTGACAATGAAAACAGGCGATAAAAATTACCAAAAGTCACACTTTAATTAAACGCCACTAATTACAACTTTAAAACGCACTAATTAAAACCACAATCGCTCCCAAGTCGCACTTCAAAATCACTTTCGAAGTAATCACTTGTATCGCTAATTCAATACTGTCCCGGTCGCGGTGAATCCCGGCCTTTTATATTGCCGCGGCCGTTCCCGAACCTTCCAACGCAGAAACATCCGGAACATTCGCGCGCAGTGCGGCCTTGAACGGCCGTACGCTCGGTCAAGGTCATTGTTCTAGTAAATTCTGGCGTACGTGTCTCGACTCTCTGTAGTCCCGCCTTTCCACACTAGATGGCGCTGGTTACATCGATCGTGGCGCGTAACACTGCCCCCTCCTAAGACATGCTCGTCCCGAGCATTATCGGCTCCATAATAACGCGCCAATCTCTCCGCATGAACAATCTTAGGAGTGCCTCTTGCACCTTTCTGTTTCCGGTAGGTTACGTCATTGCCCCCAGTCCCAATCTGGTATGGTCCCTCCCATCTAGACTGAAGCCCAGGAGATCTCCCTCTGCTGTGGACTGGATTGCGCAACCTCATCTGTGGACCCTCGTCGAACACTCTACTGTTCACTTTGCGGTCACCAAGGGGTTTCATTTTTCCCGACATTTTCTGGCCCGATTGTCTGACGTGCTCACAAATGTCATTTATTTTGTACCGCCAGTTATTCGCATAATCGATTATACTGCCTGGAGCATCAGGTGGTATTCTGATGATCAGGTCTGCAGGTAGCCGTAGTTCTCTTTCTGCAGTTCGCTTAGGGCAACTGGATCGAAGGTGGCCCTTTTCCCCACAGCCGTAGCATCTAGGGCGGTATCCTTTATTGCAGTGTCGAACTGTAGCCGCTACAACCTCCCTGACGCGATGGGTTCGATGATCCTGTCGCGCAGCTTCCACTTCCAGGGCATGGGCCAAGGCATCCTTTAGCGTCTCGTGGTGCCCGAGCCTCACAGCAGCTCTAACTTCAATATCGCGGATGCCGTCGATGAACGCCTGCACCAGGTTCCCATCAATAAGCGCTGGTACGGACTGGTAAGCTTTACGCACCAGCTTCTCCACTTCAAGGGCCCACTGCTGCAAGTTTTCGCTGCTGCGTTGCACGCGGTCCTTAAGCTGTGCGCGAAACACGTGTTCCAAGTGAGCGTCGCCATATCGAGCCTCCAGTGCCTCAAGGAGCTGCTCGTAAGTCACTTCCTTACCGAGAGCTTCCAAAACTGATAAGGCCTGGTCACGAAGGCCTAGGGTGAGGGCAGTCATGGCCTGATTTTTATTCCAGCCATTCGCTTTCATGACTGCCTCAAACTGGATTTTGTAGGCCGACCAGGAAGAAGTTCCGTCGAACGGTGGCACTTTGAATCCACGTAGCGAAGGTGTTGTAGCTACGGGAGCTGCGATTGCTTCTCCAAGTTTAAGACAATCCAGCGTTTTCTTAACGTCTGCCATCACGGTCTTCTTCACATCAGCCACTACGTAGTCAACCCGATTATTGACTTGGTCGATCCGGATTTCAGCTTCCAGCAGGCGGTTGTCATGTTGAGCAACCTTATCCTTCACCTCCTTTATGTCTTTCCCGAAGGTAGCGTGAAGGTCCTTCAGAAGAAGCATCAGCTCTTCTTGGCGGCGAGCCTGTTCCTCCTGGCGGCGAGCCTGTTCCTCCTTGTCCTGCTGCCTCTGGTCTTCCAACCGACGAGCCTGTTCCTCCTGGCGGCGAGCCTGTTCCTCCTGGCGGCGAGCCTGTTCCTCCTTGTCCCGCTTTAGCTGTTCTTCCAACCGACGAGCCTGTTCCTCCTGTCGGCGAGACTGCTCCTGCAGCATCATCATCAGAGCAGCAAGGTCTGGTGCTGCCGATGCTGCTGGTGTTGCTGTGGACGGGCCGGCCTCCGTGGTTAATAACTGGCTTTCCGATTCCTGCGGCAAAGCTCCACCAAAACGTCTCTGGTCCGTCTCCTGTTGGCGTTGACTCCGGGTACGGATACCCTCCGTGTCGTCTTTAGGTAAAATCGGCATAATTTAAATCCCACTTCTGACACCAATTGTTACGAGCTTCGGGTTCGTGACAATGAAAACAGGCGATAAAAATTACCAAAAGTCACACTTTAATTAAACGCCACTAATTACAACCTTAAAACGCACTAATTAAAACCACAATCGCTCCCAAGTCGCACTTCAAAATCACTTTCGAAGTAATCACTTGTATCGCTAATTCAATACTGTCCCGGTCGCGGTGAATCCCGGCCTTTTATATTGCCGCGGCCGTTCCCGAACCTTCCAACGCAGAAACATCCGGAACATTCGCGCGCAGTGCGGCCTTGAACGGCCGTACGCTCGGTCAAGGTCATTGTTCTAGTAAATTCTGGCGTACGTGTCTCGACTCTCTGTAGTCCCGCCTTTCCACACTAGATGGCGCTGGTTACATCGATCGTGGCGCGTAACAATATTATCTTCGTCGGGTCATCAATATCTTGATTACATGTGGATGAAGATTTAAAAAAGCAAAAAAATTCTTGAGTGGAGACCACGTACCACCAAGCGCAGTGTGGGACGGCCACCTACCAGATGGACCGACGACCTAGTAAAAATTGCTGGGTCTCGTTGGATGCAGGTGGCAATGGACCGGTCGCGCTGGAAATCGGTTGGAGAAGCCTATGTTCAGCAGTGGACGGTAACAGGCTGAAATGATGAATGGTGAAGTTTTAATTGTAGAAAACGATTTAATTTGTAAACGTAAGAAGAGCAAACGCGTACTGTGTTTAATTTTTCTGTGATCGCAACTAAATAATTTGATAACAATGGTTTAATTGAGTTTTTTTATTGTTTTCAATACGCATTTTCAATTTATTAATTACCTATACAAACATGTGTTTATCTACAAACAGGACGGTTAACTGATAAATATATTTTAAATATAAGCTTTTTTTCTAATTGCCATATTCTTACAAATCGGTCGAACCATTCCACATACATAAACTTTTGCAGAAACTTTATGCTACAATAATATAATATAATATTTTTTTTTATGAGACAAGATTAACAAAAACTTATGATATTAGCATATGTGATATAATATGATACTTATAGTCTACAAAGTATTTTTTATTTATTTTATGAATCTTTATACTTTTATCACATGGAAATGCTTTATTTTAGTGCTTAGCGTGACTCCCGCACTGAAGTATTATTTTTATTGTGAACCTAGTATCAGTTACAACTAGATAATTACAAACAGTCCAAGAATACAGCGAATCCACCCCGTCAGTTCCCTTTCTAGTAACTTAATACCGAGTAACAGTGACAGGAGCAGTAATTTGTTCTGCGGTCTCTGCACTCGAAACAGAGTGGATATCGCGTGATCAGTCACGTGGTATAATGTGATAGTGATGTTACTAAGATATTGGATTTGTGAGGTTTTAAGGTATTTGGATCAGATGATTACTAAGTATATGAAAAAAGTTTCAATGACGTTAAATGGCGTCTCATTTTTTACCGACTTATGCAATAGGAGGAATTAGTACTCAATGTCTTTAGAAGTGAACAATCAAATCAAATATCCGGTACCCAGGTATTAAAAAATAATACCCAATAAGTAGGTATTAAAAAATAATACCGGGGTATTAAAAAAGGCGGGTGCGCGAAATCCCTACTCAAAACTTTTTCTGATTCAATAGATTTCGATGCCGTCTAAAAATGAAAAAAAATATATCGCACACATGGTGCAATAACGTCAGAAATAAATCGAGATTTTATTCACAAATGATGTAAAACATGTTTTGCATCATTTTTGACTAAAATCTCGATTTATCATTTTTTGCATTTCTGACGTTATTGCACCAAGTGTGCGATATTTGGTTTTGTGTTTGTATATATGCGAATTTTAATACCAGGAAGTAATCAGTGCTTTAGATTTATGGTAAACATGTTTAAAATATTATTAAAGATTCTGCAATGTTTTTTTTTACTTTTAACACACTGACGAGAAAATTATATTCTTACAGGTCAGATTTTTCTGCAATGCTTCTTTTTATTTACTTTTAAAACATTGACGGGGCATTTAATTCTTAAGGGAAGGGAAGAGCACAACACTAGAAAACAAAATAAATAAGGCAGCAGGAAAAATAAGACATATTGAATCCCGTCGCCTGACGACGGATCAAAGACTGGTATCCTTGATGGTAATATTATTATTTGACCCCTGCTTGAATATAAGTACCCGAAGATTACAACAGGCCACGCCAAAGAAAAGTGCCTTGTATACTTGGACCATGGAAACTTGAACCAATGATAGTAACGCAATGTATACCTTAATACTGGACCGATTTTGATGGAACTTTCAAGTTAAAGTTTAAAAGTACGATTTTTAAATAACAAAAAAGATCTTTATTCCGGCTAATCTTTGAAACAGATGTACCGATTTTGACGGGATTTTTCTGTGGAAGCATATACTGTCAGCGTCTTTAGTTTGTATACAGCTCCAGTACCTTGTCACATTAATCTAATTGTCTATTTCACTTACTCAGACATGGACGTTTAGTGTGACAAGGTACTGAGGTGTATACGAACTAATGATGCTGACTGTAGGTATGTATTGCAGTGCCATGATATGTTCTAGTTTTATTTTCAAAATTCTCCGCTTGAAAATAAGCAGCCAACATCATAAACAACACCTATCTTGTAGCACTCATTTTATGAAAACTAGAGAATATAGACAGACAGACAAGAATTATTAAAAAAATATTTTCGTGCATGTACCGTGTAAAAATATACCCAAATGCATTAGTTAAAACAGCTATTTAATATTTCAAATTTGTGTGTCGCGTCACAAACTTTTTATTTATTTGTATATATTATTCGGGGTTGTGCTTGTTAAAGCGGTCACTATAATTTAAACATTTAATTGTCGCATTATCTATGACACAGAAACGAAATAGCTTAATCCAATATTCCCATTTCATAATGGGTCCAAACAATGAACTCAGCGGGAATCCTTGCTCGTCCATAGACAACAGGGGGTTTATCAGCCATCGACAATAAAAAGTATAACGAGGTAACCCTGGGAGCCTTATTGTCCTGTCCCTATATTTTATAGGGAAAATTATAACTAAATCCAGAGATAATGCGGTGAACAACATGTTAGAATATAGAATACTAGCTGTGCCCGCGACTTCGTTCGCGTGGACTACATACTTTCATGGTCAGTTTACCCCTACCTCCGCTAATATTCGAAACAAAAAGTATTCCATAATTTAACTCAAGTTTCAAGTTGAAAAAAATAACTTTTTCCCGTATAAACTTTCAAGAGTGGTATTCGATTTTTATTATTTTTAAAGTGCTTTATTTAAGTATGTAGTTCTAAACATATTCGGCAGAGGGCACTTACCGTAGGCTAATGGTTGATACAGCAGAAAAATTTCATCGTTTACAAGACCTTGCGGTTAGCTCAGTTGTGCAGCACGCACGATACGTGAAGGTTGGTGGGTTCGAGTCCCGCTCCGCAAGAGATGAAAATTATTTGTTTCTTAAAAATATTTAAAAGTGGTATTACCCCCATCCCCCCATATTTGCAAAACAAAAAGTAGCCGATGTCCGTTCAAGAGGTTCAACGTATATCTATACCGAATTTCATCAAAATTGGTTCAGCGGTATAAGCGTGAAAGCTGGTGAGACAAACAGACAGAGTTACTTTCGCATTTATAATTTAAGTGTGGATGACCTTTGCATCGCCCTTATGTCATGCTCAAAAGAACTAATATCGAACTGGAAATGTTTACCTCGACGTGTAGTCACCCGTACTAATGGAATTTGTTATTTTACTGATTACGAAATGATAGTATAATTTTTTTTCAATTACTCTGAATAAAATTATCTTTTGATTTAGTTTCCTCTTACGATTACGATGATATCGAATATCTACTTACTAACAGAGGCTTTTTATTTATTTATTGGTTTGCCAACAATTGCACAATCATACATTTAATGGTAGCCAACAATATCACTTAAATTCTAAATGTACAATATTTTAAAGGTAAACACTACATGCATTAACAATGAACTAAAGTAAGTCATAACAAAGATAATTGAATTATTATTATTAGGTTGTGGTTATTCTGATGACAAATAGTGGACAAATTATTACGACTTGTACTATCTGTGCATATACTCATACATTAATTAACAATAAAACTAAGTGCCATAATAAATAAGTTTATTTAATTTAATATGGTGTCCAAGATACAGGCTTAGCCTAGTTTGGGAGCCTCTGGTAATTTTTCGAAAGGCGAAGATTGTTATTAATGTATTTAAATTTAATTATTATTGTATTTGCCTGTCTTTAAGTTATTAATAAAGATTTTTATTTTATTCATTTGTTATTTATGTCAATATACATAGTATCTTATATATATGTATTTCTACCAATTTTTATTCAAATTCAGTAGTGGGTTTTGCGTGAAAAGTAACATATATCGAGACATCCATACATCCATATATGCATAGTATGTCTGTGTTTTATTACATAAAGTCGCGCTCTATCACCGCCTGGAGACCGGCCGACTGATGGTGTGAGGGCACCACAGCTGGCATTACATTCACGGTCTCCACTGCGAGGCGGGGATGGTCTAGTGGATCGGCCATCCGCGCTTCTCCCCTAAATCATTCCAGGGGGAGATGAAGGGACTGCTTAATTAGCGGCCATTCCGCCGGTGATGCTGTGGTAGGTCTTCTGTTCCCATGGCATCACCATCAAGGCGATGAGGTCCACCGGGGGGTTTTAGTGGGTATTCCTGCCCGCATAAGGGCAGGGAGTCCCACACACGCCGTCACCTCCCTCGGGTGACAGTACGGTGCGTCAATGCATTTCCCTCCGAACGACGAAACACTATTTCAACCTTTGAAGCTAAGTCTGCACTCTGTAAATTTTCACACTATTACTTTAATGAACTTCTAAGTGACCCGTAATCTCGAACCATCATCGCCTACAATAAATATCCGATCAGATCGAGAACCCATAGTACCGTCTCACAGTAGTAACGAGCACCCATTAGGGTTCGGCGAGAATTTACAACCCACAGCGGTCAACCCTCACATAAATGGAACTAGTGATGCGTTAAGATATCGATACTCCATCGATTACGTTTAGGCTCGATAATTCTGAATCTAGTTGGAAGGGGTTAAGAAATTTCAGTTAGTAAAGTGTACTAGAAATTGGAATAAAAAAATTTTATGATGTAAATTTCATAAAAAATGCACCGTTTTACCCAAGTCGCAAATATTTTGTACATCTTGATATAATTATGTGACTGTAAACAAAGTAAATGCTTTTTTTTAATGTTCCTTGTTGAACATAAAATGTTGTTTCATTTTGCAATTGAAGCAGATGAAGCTGCTAATTATAAGTAACTAGCTGTGGACTACATCCTTTTATGGTCGGTTTTACCCCTTTCTTCTCTAATATACGAAACAAAAAATAGTCTATATTTTAATCCAAGTTTCAAACTATATTTGTGCCAAATTTCATATCTCTAACTTCAAAAATAAACATTTTTCCATATAAACTTCCAAAGGTGGTATTACCCCCCTTCCCCCCTTATTTTCTAATAAAAAGTAGCCTATGTCCGTTCTTGAGATTTAACGTATACCTATACCCAATTTCATCAAAATCGCTTTCCTGCTTAAAAGCAGGAAAGCGTAACGGACACTCAGACAGACAGACAGACAGAGTTACTTTCGCATTTATAATATTAAGTAGGGATAACCATGGGTCATTGCGGTGGTCTAATGCGAATCTATCGATGCATTATTCATCGAAATATATCGATAAAATAACGTCACTAAACGGAACACTTATTTAAAACGGCGGCCATATCGGCTCGATTCGAGTTGGAGTTATAAATGAGTGAGTTTATTACGGTTTGGTATGTGGTTTATTTATAACTTTTACCAGAGTTAGTTAGTTTTGGTATTTTTTATTTCCGTGTTGAAAATACCGTCCGTAACTAATACCAATTTAAATGTTTATTTTTTTAAGGTTACTTTTTATTTTTATTAACAACTAGCTGTTGCGCGCGAGGATAATAAGTATCTTTTAAGCTAATTCAGTGTGTTATCTGTCTTCCTACCAAATTTAATCGAATTCCGTACTGAAATGTTTGCTTAAAAGGGTAACAAATATGCAACAAACTTTCCCGTACAGTAGTAGTAAAAAGTAAACTGAGTTTGAAATGTACCGATTAAATTATTTTCATTATTTTTTTTCTTACTAACTACTAATGTCGAGATACACAATCACCTCCAAATGAACACGGTAAATGAAGAAATCCAAGCCATTGCCAAAAACTACCAAAACCGGCTCAAAAACCATACCAATGCACTTGCAGCCGAATTGACCCAACAAAGCTATGGCAAGCGTTTGAAAAGGAAGGACATACTCCAGCTACATCTAAATTAATAGAAAATGAGAAGTAGAAGTCTTCGCTGGAAGACACACTTCACTCGACATAAATCACTCATCAAATCCGCTTATAGTGATTACCTGCTGATTGTGGATTAAACAAAAACAAAAAAAAAAAATTTTTTTCTTTTTCAGTTTTTAGTGCATATCTACTTAAAGACTTGGAAAGTGTGTAACGCGATTTAAATGCTTTACTTTCATAATCGGAATATTATCTTATCATCGCATGCAGCGATTAAAAACCACTATGCACTTTAATGTTACTGGATAGTTAAACGAAGTAATCAACCAACAAAATCGCATCACCACAAAACATACGGTGTTGTACAAACCCAAAACACGAAGGCGTACATTTTGACATACACATGCCATCGCCGAAAATCCCTTCCTTCAAAATGTCAGCGCCACATCACTAACTTTAACGGAAACACAAAACTCCCGCCAAAAAGCGAAACAAAACGTCAAATTTTAACGAAGCTCCAAAAGTACGCATTCGACTGTCAGATTCAAAAAACGTTCCGGCTTTAAAGTGTTCCAGTCACGGCTGTGTTCCGCCAATATTGCGCCGCTTGGAACAAATGCCGGACCAAAAAGAAGTAGTGTTTGGAACGCTCGTGTTCGATTTTTAAAAACCTTTTTCGTTGAATACAAAACAAATATCGTGAACGATTTTATTATTTTTATAGTACTAAACGCCGTACTAGCGAAATATTAGAAACATAATTTTTTTATCTCCCCTTGCGGTGCGGGAATCTAACCCACGACCTTCACGTATCGCACGTGCTGCTCTTACCAACTGAGCTAACCGCAAGTTATATAACCCGCACCGCAAGGGAAGATAAAATTTTTCTGTATCTAATAAATATCGTGAAATTGATTGCATATTATGACTTCGTGTTTAAAAGCATTGCTGGTTATAGAAATAGGAAAGCAGAAATGGAGGGTTTTGTCGTTATGAACAGTCACGTGAACTAATATGTATATGTCGCAGGCATTTTGAGTGAATCCGCCGTTTACAAATGGCGTCGTCTGTTTAAAAACGCTCGCTGATATGTAATATGCCGAACGCAAAATCAGGCAAAATGACAACAGTTGGTTGTAGTTTTGGGGTGACCATGAATAAGACACTGTTTGGACAAATTAAGACTTTTCTTTCAAGTTTCGGATATCTTTTGATACTTCATTTAAATATCCCAGTTACAAAAATTACTTTTATTATCATCAATTACTAAACCTAAGGTTAATAAAAGTAATTAACAATTCCATTGGTTAGGTTAGGTTAGTGACTAAAGTAAAGGGCAAGCCGAGCGAGCGTGCCGCGGAAGCGGCCGGCGAAGCGCCACGTATAGCTCATTTGTAATAATATTATATTCAGTAAAAAATAAAACAATAGGAGAGTCATTTACTAGGGATTTCATATATATTTGAAACATTCCATATTTTTTAACATTATTAAACTGACTGTTCGTTAGTTTTATAAATTTCAATAAAACTGTCCTTTGCAAACCAAATGTTATGGTCACCCTAGCTTTGTGAAGCTATACTTTAATTTGCCGCGGCATTATACATAATGACATTTTGTCTTCGGCATTTTACAAACCAGAATTCGTTTTTAAACTGACGACGCCGTATGTAAACGACGGATTTATTCAAAATGCCTGCGACATATACAACTTGATTCTGAAGTGAGTCCTATGGTATCGTAATAAGAGTTCAAATGTTTACATTAGTTCTCTTTTTACTACATAAGGAATACAATGGGTGTAAAACAAATTAGCTTCTCTGTGTTTGTCCATATGTATGCTTAAATTGTTAAAAGGAGTTAGTAGTCGATTGGCACGAGATCAATTCGCCCGATCTTGCCAATCGTCCCCTTTCAATAAATAATTTTTTTTTGGTATGCGTTTCGCACGAATGTATTTTAAACGCGTGCAAATCGACTCCTTCGAAAACTAAACGCATACTACTAGTTCTCGTTAAAAGTACTCAATGGTCTTTTTTATACGGTTTTAATGAATATCAATTCGTTTAAAGGACGTGGGCGTCCATCTTATATGCCGGGCGCCTTAAGCTGTCTGCCTGGCTATGTAATTATATCTGTTTATGGCCTAGTGACTTCTAAAAGGAATTAACTGATTTTGTAGTTTTTTTTTATTTGAAAATGCATTAGTCGGGAGTATTCTTAGTAGTTTAATAGAAATCGGTCCAAGATGGCCGCCGCCACAAAATGGCGGTTTACATATTTTGACACAACCACCTTAACATAGTTATGAAATAAAAGCTTATTTAATGTTGCTAATATTGATTTCTTTGTTATTTACGCACTTTTTCACTATTACCGCGCCCATATACAAACTCTTTGCATGACCCAAGGGTTGACTGGTAGTGAATACCCGTAGCATTAAGTCCACCTGTTGTACTTTTTTGTCCAATAAATATTTTAAATAAATAAGAGTTCAGTGTGTTTGAGTAAATACATATTGGACTGTCGGGGTTTTAAAATAAATATTTAGTATTTGCTGATTTAGTGGCAGCAGACATACATGGTTTGTGTGATAATGTAGCTTTCGCGGTTCATAAAAAACATCTTGGTAACAGACAGACGGACGGACAGCGAAGTCCTAGTAATAGGATCCCGTTTTTACCCTTTGGTTACTGAACCCTGTAAAACAATGAAATATGTTGCCTTTTCTTAGGGACGCGGTACCGAAAAATTAGAAGCGTTGAAACTAAAATGTACATTCAGACAAAATCAAGACTTCATACATATTTATACTTAATTTTCATCCATATTGCGAATTTAGTCCTAAGTTCATTTCAAATTCTAGCAACAGTCTGCTGGGAAAAACCCTTTCAGCTCTACAAATGTGGAATTAAAAAGTTTGAAGGTAAATAGTGAGGTCGATGACCTTAATTTCAACTGTCTTTGCGAAAGATATATAGAATAATAGAATAGATATATATATATATATATATGTTCGTTTTAATTGGTTGTTTGACGACCTCTGTAGCCGTAAGGCGAACGGGTAGGACTTTAACGACCATCTCTGAGTTCACGTCTTCGAGTCCTGGTCGAGTTAATTCATCTATACTAATATTATAAAGCTGCAGAGTTTGTTTGTTTGTTTGAACGCGCTAATCTCAGGAACGACTGGTTCGAATCGAAAAATTATTTTTGTGTTGAATAGTCCATTTATCGAGGAAGGCTTTAGGCTATTTTTTTTTTTTTTTTTTTTTTATTTTTTTTTTTTTTTTTTTTTTTTAACATCACGATGCAACTATTATGAAAGTTTGTATGGAAACCGAAATCTACGCGGACGAAGTCGCGGGCGGCCGCTAGTAATATAATAATAATTAAATATAATAATTGCGCCAGACAATCACACAAATCACCTGATCTCAAACTAAGATTTTCCCTTGTACTATAGCACCAGACGACGGATACTAACTAGGGGCGTCATCCCAGCACACCCAGACCCAAGTCAATTTTGAAAAGTTCGTTTCCACTTTGGCCGCATATCTTAGCCACTACGCCACCGAGGCCAATATAGAAAACAAACTTTTCTTTATTGTCTTGGATCTGGGTGAAGAACCAATTCTTTCTGATTTCTGTTACAAAAGTACTTTAGCTACAGACCATAGAATCAGAGCAATGTCCATCTCACCATCTAATACCTACTTTATGTCGTGCACATTAGGACCAATATCTAATTGCAAGTTTACCTAGCTGTGCTGACGGTACTTATTTAATTTAGAGGAAAGAGGTCGACAACCTCTAGTTGGTAATCAGTCCACAGATAATATACATTGCCATATCCATACACATTGTTGCACTCAACGGTTCGCATCGAATCGCACTCGGCTCTAAGTACATCGAAATGCGTCGATACATAGAGTGATTGACCCCACTCGATGTTCGAGTGGAATCGAGCTGGCATTCGATGCTTGATGATTCGACACCAATTCTGTCAGACTGGGATCGTCAATTGTTTTTTTGGTATTGAAATACTTCTCAGTACATACAAGTAACATTCTTTTTTTTTAAGTAGTCGCCGTCAGATATGATATGAGTGACCGAATACTTCTGAACAGTTAAAAATGTCAATAAGTTCTATACAATACACTACAAGTTACCATCAATATGTGAACATTCATTACTTCTGTAATATCTGAGCAGATGCTAGTCAATAACTAACCAATCATATTTGAACACTCATAACGTCAAGTGTATCTTCACAGGTAGCTAAATGAGACACATGACGTGCCTGACACATATTATTTTACCTGTTACATCCTGAGTACAAATAATTTTATTGTAAACCTAATGGAAGAAAATAGTATAATATTTTTTGTACTCAACTAAAAACCTTTTTGATGAAATTTGGTATAGGTATAAGTTGAACCTCTAGAACGGAAATAGGCTACTATTGTTTTAAAAATAAGGGGGGATGGGCGTAATACGGCCCTTGAAAGTTTATATGTGAAAATATTTATTTTTTATATGATTTTTTGCTCAAATATTCATTGAAACTTAGATTAAAATATGGACAACTTTTTGTTTCATATATTTAGGGAAGACAGGGGTAAAACTGACCATGAAAGTATATGTATGGAAACACCTGTAGTACAAAAACAAAAAAATATATTTTTCTTAACCATTTAGGCGTCATTTAGGATTTGGGGTCTGGAGCGACTGCTCCATTCGCCATATGGGCCGGGTAAGATCCAACAATTACGTCATTACTCATTTTTGTTGGCATGACATTGACAGACATGTTACCATGACATTTAAATAACTAATGACGTAGCAGTTGAACCTGCCCACGTACTGCCACCTAGCGGATTTTTTACGCAGTTACCCCCATTACCAGTAAAGAAATGTTTGACGTTTAATGCGAGAATTTTGACATAGCTGTCGCGTTTTGACCACAAACTGGGTAGTGTTGTATTAAAACGTTGACTTATCTGCCCTCTCCGTGTCTGCGGGCTAAGCTTACACACGCGGAGATAAACCCTCCCGCCGTGATCCGTCGTCCCGAGCCCGCATACTAATGTGTCTAAATGGGGACCGATTGTGCCCCGGATAAGTTGGGGTTTACAGTCATTGCAATTACGCTTACAAAAAAAATCGACTGGTCGATCACAATATTTTACGATTCGTAATGTGTCAAAAATGACAATCCGTTTTTCTCATCTTAAGAAATGTCAAAATCGATGCGTCAACTGCTGATTGGCTGAAAATACGAGTACGGTGTACTATCACCCAATCAATGGTATAGAAACTTTTGTCGTCTCATACGATAAATTTGACATATTGCGTATGCAAAGCCGGCATATCTGCTGTTATCAGTAGTTTTTGCTTACGCCCCGTATAAATTATTACTATCCTTAACCAGAACGGGTCATTTTTCTAATATTGAAACCGGGCATAAGTCATACTACATGGTGGTTTTTTAATCCCTTTCTACCATATAGCTATTTTAAGTAAAAAATACGAAGAGTTGTCATTTTGCGAGTATATCATTTAAGAGTTGACATTATGAGAAGTTGACCAAATGCGAAATCGACGTTGTGAGAAGTGGACATTTCGAGAAGTTGACGTTATGAGCTGAAACGATCTATACTAATATAAGCTGAAAAGTTTGTTTGAATGCGCTAATCTCAGGAACTACGAATTCAGAAATGTTTGTATTGCATAGTGCATTTGTCTAGGAAAACTTAGGAGAGAGGAACCAGTAGAAAATGTGGAACAAATGCAAATCTACACACTGCATATTTTATATGCATAAATATTATGTTTATTAATATATTATATTTACAAAAATATAAATCATTGATCACAATACCTTTTTTCATTTTCAAATATATTATTTCAACTACGAGTACCTGTTTACATGCATAATATCATCAACACAAAATTCAAATATTTGAATTTAAAAAAACAAAAGACCGCAGCCAAATAACAATCACTTCTGTGTTGTTGTGTTCCTGCGTGGGAGTGGGGGTGCTACATTAGTAGCAGGGGTCAATCAAGCCTTCAAGGCACTTCTGAAGAATATCAACCTTAAGTTGCATTCTATAGAAGTGTTTCATGAACTAGATTCCGACCACAGGCCAGTAATCATGGAACTTATCCCCAGATTAGGCACCCCTAATGGGGCTATCCCTCCCAAACCCATTGTAAAGGTGGACTGGGTCAGACTGGGCGAAAGCCTTAAGTCTGCCTCATCCCCACTTTTAGACCAAATTCCCGACACCCTAATCTCTAGCCAGGACACCCTCGCGGCGATCGACTCCCTCACGGGGCACGTGCAAAAAGTCGTCAGCGACTGTTCGCGGCAGGTCCCACCGACGGCCCACCGTCGGTGGAATCTGCCTGCGGATGCGCGTGCCCTCCTGAGGGAGAAGAACGCCGCAATCAGGGCGTACGACTCTTACCCCGCTGAATCAAACCGGACTCGGATGCGCGCCTTACAGCGTGCTGTAAAACACCGCATCCAAGAGCTCCGGGGGGCCCAGTGGGATAGGTTGTTGGACGACCTAGATCCCAACCAATTCGCTTTCTGGCACTTGGCCAGAAAGCTCAGGTCAGACGACACTGCCTCAACCCCTCCACTAAACCGTCCAAACCAACCCCCAGCCTTCGATGACGAGGATAAATCGGAATGCCTAGCCGATAGCCTCGAGGCCCAGTGCACCCCCAGTACCCTGCCAGTAGACCCAGACCACCTCGCCACAGTCGAGGCGGAAGTCGAACGCAGAACAGGCCTTCAGCCAAACTCACCCGCATTAGAGCGGGTCTCGTTCGATGAGGTACAGTCCGCCATTCGAGGCCTCCACCCACGCAAAGCCCCAGGCTGCGACGGTATTACCAACAAAGTGCTCAAGCATTTCTCCCCCCACCTAATTTCCTTGCTCACCGCAATCTTTAACGCGGCTCTCTCAAACAATATCTTCCCACAAACGTGGAAACAGGCCATTGTCATAGGCATTCCCAAACCCGGTAAACCCAAATCCGAACCGTCCAGCTATAGACCGATCAGCCTTCTGTGTACGATTGGTAAGCTCTACGAGCGAATCATCTACACGAGGCTCAGCGACTTCGCTCACGAGCGAAAGCTTATTCCCGATACCCAATTCGGCTTTCGAGCCAAGCATTCTTGCGTCCAACAAGTACATCGCATAGTAGAGTATGTACTAGAAAACTTTAGCCGAAACCGCCCCCGTACAACGGGAGCCCTCTTCTTCGATGTGGCGAAAGCTTTTGACAAAGTCTGGCACAACGGCTTAATCTTTAAGCTGTATCAACTAAACGTGCCAGACCGTCTCGTGCTTATCATACGAGACTTCTTGTCAAATCGCTCTTTCCGCTATAGAATAGAGGGAGTCCTATCCTCCCCCCATCCCATCCTAGCCGGAGTCCCTCAAGGGTCCGTACTCTCACCCATCCTATTCGTGCTGTACACCAGCGACTTCCCTACATTCCATATCGCAAAACCCCTAGCGGCTAACGTCGCTCTGTTTGCAGACGACACAGCCATTTACTGCTTATCCCGCACTATCGATCCCATTCTCAGAACGCTCCAACACGCCGCCGATACTCTCGGCGAGTGGTTCAGGAAATGGCGTATCGAAGTCAACCGCGACAAGAGCGCAGCCGTTCTTTTCAAACGGCAAGCGACTTTCCCCCCCAGACACCCCCCGATCACCCTATTCGGCCAACCGATCCCTTGGGAACGGAAGGTCCGCTATCTTGGGGTGATCCTCGATGTCGGACTGACCTTTTCCGAACATGTCAAGACCGTTAGGGCCCGTGCCGCGTTCGCACTCGGCCGACTTCATGGTCTCCTGAACAAGCGGAGTAAAGTGTCCCTTAGGAATAAGGTGAGACTTTACACTACTTGCATCAGGCCGATCATGACCTACGCCAGTGTAGTGTTCGCACACGCTTCCCACTCCTCCCTCCGAAGGCTTCAAACCCTTCAAAACAAGTTCATGCGAAAGGCCACAGGCGCCCCTTGGTACTTTCGAAACGAAAATCTTCACATTGACTTAGGGCTGCCGACTATCGCGCAGTACCTAAAGCAATGCTCTTCCCGCTATTTCGACTCTGCAGCCCACCACCCGAATAGTCTAGTGGTTTCCGCCGCTGACTATGTCCCACCCGTAGTTCGCACCCGAAAACGCAGGCCTAGGAACGTCCTCCTAGATCCTGATGACACCATCACGGTCGCCATGGCCGAAGCCAAACAGCTCGCGACAGCTAACACTCCACAACGACCGCTATACCGTCCTCGTCGGCGAGGACGCGCGACGCGCCCCCCCCTAGCAGCAGGGCCCCTATCGCGATACCGGCACGTGCCGGGACGCTTCTCCCCCCAAAGGTACGTTAGGTTACCATCTCCCAACAACGGCCCGAGCCGAGGTCCGAGTCCCGCTATGGGGCGCCCTCAGGCAGTTGTTTAAATTTTTAGGGGTGTGAGCCCTCCGCTCCCCCGCAAGCCCGGTGATGAAGATGAAAAGGCCATCTGCGGCCATCATCAATAGTCAGATAGGAAAAAAGCCTTCAAGGTAAGGGCGACAAGTCCAGTAACAGATTTATTATGCTGTACTTGTCATCCTTAAGCTAGGACCTCGTCACCACTTAACATCAGGTAGGATGAGATCAATCTTGAAGTGCAATATAAAAAAAAACACAATAAATGACATTCTTTTTGAGGAGCTGTTTAAAAAAATGTTAAAAAAACTTGATTGTATTTCATGTAGGTAACTACCACCATCAATAGAAGGCAACTTATCAAGAACACCAAAACTTATTTAATGAGTTAAGACACTTGAATAAAAAAAAATTGCCTTAAAAATGAGTGATGAGAAATGAGACAGGTTGCGATGAACAAAATTTATTTTGAATTTGGAATCCAGCGGTAACCTACAACAAAATTGTTGCAAAAAATTTCATCGATCGTCATTTATTTTCTTTCGTGTATTTGTCTCCGCTCTTCTTTTGTTTCTTTTCTTCTCTTTTGTCTTTTTAGTACAAAATCGAAAACGCATTAACGTTTCCCGTGTTGATTGCTTTTTTGTTTCACTTTTTTCGTTATAGTAAAACCGGTTCGAATCTATGGACGTCTTTTATTTTTCTTTTGAAAGCACTTTAGTTCGACTTTTCTTTTGTTTGTTCTTTCATTCTGCTGTTAATTTTTAAGGTGCTCCTACACTTCAGACATGTGACATCAGTCTCAATGTTACAATAAAAAAAATATTTTCATGAAATGTTCTAATTTTTTTTTAATATAATATAACCTATGTCGCCCAGGGGTAGTGTAGCTTCTCAACAGTAAAAAAAATATACAAATCGTTATGTATTTTAGAAGCCTTAAGTTAAGATGGGAGTACAAACGTAAAAACGAATGAATTTCTCACTAAAACTGCTAAATGGATATTATTGAAATATGGTAGAAAGATACAGGAAATACTAGAACTATATTTGCAAAACTTTTAAACCCAAAATAACGCGAAAGGAGTCGCCGGCAACAGCAAGTTGATACTAAAAGTGTTTTTTTTTATTGCACTTTAATATTGACCTCATCCCACCTGATGTTAAGTGGTAATGAGGTCCTAGCTTAAAGGCGACAAGTACAGCATAATAAAACTGTTACTGGACTTATCGCCTTTACCTTGAAGGCTTGACCCCTGCTACTAATGTAGCACCCCCCAGGAGCTCTGTAAACCTTACTCACACGCAGGAACACAACAACACAGAAGTGATTGTTATTTGGCTGCGGTCTTCTGTAAGGTGGAGGTATTTCACCAGTCGGGCTGATCCAGTTCGAGCGATAAATCGCTATGCCCTACCTCTCTTGAAGTGTCACCTAAACTGAATGTTGTATTTTCCATAATAAACATTTCGACATCACAAACTTTTGCTCGGCCCAAATTTCGTCCCACTCAACTGTATACAGCCGTATTATGCTATATAAACAAACATACTCCACAATTTTATTGCACATTACGCCGGTAGCCTACAATTACCATCAAACGGGTGGGTGGAAGAGTTATCCGAGCGGAATGGTTTTATTACTGCCCTCGTTTTGCGCTGTGGTTTCGCTCGGTTTTTAACGGATTTTTTTGACAGCTTGGAAGAACAATATCAAGCATTACTACCTGTTAAATATGAGGTCGTCTGTTCCATCCTTAACCAGATTATTTTTCAAAATTATTGAGTTTGTTTTAATATTTTAATGAAACTGAAAAATTTCATCTCTATTCATATTGCACGGCCGTACCCATTTCTTGCCATCTACTATTTCCTGTATCTTAAGATTGCCTGGAAAATATCGCTTCCTAGCGATAAGACCGCCTAAATTGTATAATAATAATTAATCTGTAAAACCAATTTCTGTAAAGTTTTTGTGCAATAAAGTATATATCTATCTGTTACGCGCCACGATCGATGGTGTTCTTAGTAACCAGCGCCATCTAGTGTGGAAATGCGGGACTACAGAGAGTCGAGACGTCAACGCCAGAACTTACTAGAACTATGATCTTGACCGAGCGTACGGCCGGTCAAGGCCGGACTGCGCGCGAATGTTCCGGATGTTTCTGCGTTGGAAGGTTCGGGAACGGCCGCGGCAATATAAAAGGCCGGGATTCACCGCGACCGGGACAGTATTGAATTAGCGATACAAGTGATTACTTCGAAAGCGATTTTGAAGTGCGACTTGGGAGCGATTGTTGTTTTAATTAGGCGTTTTAAGGTTGTAATTAGTGGCGTTCAATTAAAGTGTGACTTTTGGTAATTTTTATCGGCTGTTTATATTGTCACGAACCCGAAGCTCGTAACATATCTATCTCCCCTTGCAGTGTGGGATACGAACCCACGACCTTCACGTATTGAGGGTGGGTGTCATGGGATCGAATCCCACACCGCAATAAGATCAAATTTATTTAGTTTCTTTTGCGTTTTGTTCGTTCGCTAGTGCAGCGTAAAGCGTTATACAAATTTTAAAAAACCTATTTAGTTGGTTTAATTTAAACTTATTGCGATAAAGTAATGTTAAAAAATTGTGGAAGCACTTCACTGACTGCACTGTAGTTAAACTAATTGCATTATAAACATTGTTTACAAACAACGTAAATCAGCATATTAAATTTAATGGTAACACTTCGGTGTTCACAGGCAGACTGACCCGCTGACATCTCGGCAACGAGTTATATTAACTTGTCCAGTGGCGCCATCTCTCTTAGATTCAGGCAAACCTTTGATTGTCACCGGATATGACGTCACAGCCCGTTATTGCGATTAGTATTCGTGATTGCCGATAGATTCGAAAAAAAATCTTTCCGTCATTTTCAACGCCATACTATTTACCATCAGGCTGGAAGGAGCCAATATACTGCGCTATAATAAAAATAAAATAAATAACGCTTTTTTGCTATGCGTAATTTGTAACACTATATGTATACTCTCGTTGGTCTCACCACGATATGGTACGGCCGACGGCAAATCAGAGTAAACACATGCTGTTCGATATTAGTTCTTACGCAGACGACATAAGGGCGATAGAAAGTCAATGTGTGTAGTTTGTGCCACAGCATCGACTTTTATTTACGGATACTACTCTTTATTGAAGTAACGTTTCGCCGAATTGTTTCAAAGTTATTTCGGTGAAGGGTAGCGGACAAACATTTTTTGGTACAGCGTGGAACAAAACAAGTTCAAAGCGATACTAAATTGTTTTATATATGAAAATACAGTATATTATTGAATAACCAACAATATATTTACTTGTTTCAGGTAATGGGTCTACAACGGGTCACAAAAAAATCAAGAAAAAATATGGTTCAAAATTTTCTATATTTATGAGTGGATATTGAGTAAAAGTTAATTACAGTGGAGCGTCGATTATCCGAACGTCGCATAACCGAACGACCGCTTATCCGAACAGTAGTAACGCGCGGGTCAACTCCCCCGCACCCTCCCGCGTTTTAGTTTTCGCGCACTTATCGCGACTCGTTCATCTGTTATTGTACTCGTATGTAACTTTTAAGAAACCGCTAGTTGATAAACTAAATTTTACCGCGTGAAAGTAAACTCTTTTTAAAATGCTTAAACGTTAGCGTGTTTTTGTCATTCCCTATTTGTCATTAAAGATATAAATGTAAATAATATGGTTTTAATAATAATAATAATAATTTTTACCTCTATGTAAAAATGTATGGCTGAATCAATATACATATAGTTAGTTCGATTATCCGAAAATACCGATTTTCCGAACACCCACGTCTCCCAATTAGTTCGGATAATCGACGTTCTACTGTAATATTATTTTGCAATCTATACGCAGATTCTTACTAATGCCGCACCCAAAAACGAATATAACACGCCCCAAAAATTAACTGTTAGTGAATGCACCAATCTTTAAACCCGCCTGTTTTACTTTTTGTATTATGATGTTTTTTAATTAAATTTTATTTCATATACCCGAAGTATCACTATGACTTTTACACTGAATAATTTATTACACTGCATTAAATATTTAACTTAAATTGGAGTATTGTTACATTAGAATAGCCGCTCTTTACTTAATGCATATGAATATATACAGGGAACATATAACAAATAAAGTTTTTATCATTTCTGGCGGTCTATTTATTCCGGCTAATCTCTAAATCGGTCCTAGGCGGATTTGCTTATGTATTAAAAAATAAAGTCTACTACTTTTATTTTAGCAAAAAATATGTAATATATTCATTTAATACATATCGTATATTAAACTCAGTCCCAAAACACAAACTGCATAGAAATACCACTCCTACTTTTGGCAGAATCATGAATATTCAGACTTAAAGCGCATTTAAACTTTACATTACTATACATAAAAGTTGCACCGTAGTTGGTCGTACGGACCCCGCGAACAATATGGCACTGTGTAGTGAAACAGAGTTGTGCACTTACACGGTGATTACACGGATGCTTTGGGCTATTTAAATATTACCATAGTTTGGAAACTGGACAGAAATGGCCAAGGAAACGTATGTACACATACTACGAGACCTAATTCATACAATTTTTATAACCCCTTCCAAAGAGGCCATTAGTAAAAAATAAAATAAATCATAATTCATATTTGACAACAGCACATACATTAGGTACTCTGATTCTATGTATGTATCTAAAGCTTTATTTGGTCAATATAGTCAATACTTTTTAATTAATATAGATTACATTAGTATTACTACGGTACCACAACACCCGTACCCAATATAATATAGAACAGTTATGAACTTTACAAATGACGCGGTACCAAAGTCCGGCGTGCTAGCCTTATAAATAAATAAATATTGGACAACATCACATACATTGTTCTGGTTCTGTGGTAAGAAGCTTAAGCACTTATGTAACAGAAATCAGAAACAAAGATGGTACCACAACACCCAGACCCGAGACGGAAAAGTTCGTTTCCCATATTGACCCGACCGGTGATCGAACCCGGAACCTCAGAGGTGGCGCTCGCCAAAGTAGGGCTCGCTCGCCTCTCGGCTACAGAGGTCGTCAAGAGGCCTTTCGGCTAATAAGGGCGTATTAAGAAAAAAAATAGTATGAGACAACATTACATTATATTAACCTGAGCCCACATTAATGCTGAAATAAAATTATAAACACCCAGTCACAACGAACACAAATGTTTATAACGCGGACGTTGTGTTATGGTGGGATTAAACTCACAAATCTTGTTTAAACTTGGTTGAAACCGTAGCGCTTGCTTTTTTCTGGGCTAGTCAACTTTATTTGAAAGTTGCACCCTAATCTGTCGTACAGGGTCGGGCGAACAAATCGACACTGCGTATGAATGAGAGAATGCATTTGTGAAATTGTGAAGTGACTCAACGGATGCTTTGCGCGTACTTAGTTTACAATTCAGTTTGATGCAGTAGTTTGAAATTAGAATCAGGTACAGTCAGCATCATTAGATTGTATACATGTACCTTGTCAAACTAAACGTCCATGTGACTGAGTAAGTGAAATAGACAGTTAGATTAATGTGACAAGGTACCGAGTTGTATTTAAACTAAAGACGCTGACTGTACCTACAATCTATAGCCTTGATAATCTAAAATTATATACGCCATTAATGATAACCTCCTTAGATAAAAGGTGAGCGGGCCAGACTTTGGCCTCGCGGCATCTCTAAAGGTCCCGGGTTCGATTTCTAGCCCGGCTAATATGGGAATTGCTTTTTTTTAATTGCGATTCAAGATTGACCTCATCCCACCTGATGTTTGGACGTAATGAGCTTAAGGGTGACAAGTACAGCATAATAAAGCTGTTACTGGACTTGTCGCCCCTACCTTGACGGCTTGATCTCTGAGATGAATGTAGGAGAGAGTAAGGTTTCCAGGAGCTCTGGAAACCTTACTCACCCGCAGGAACACAACAACACCGTGGCTTATTATTTGGCTGCGGTCTTCTGTTAGATGGAGGTATTTCATTATATTTCACCACCATTGCTCCAGCAAGCCCGACTGGTGAAATACGATCAATCGCTATGCCCTACCTCCTTTATTTTTCTTTATTGTCTCTGGTATGGGTATCGTGGTACCGTAGTTGTTTCTGATTTCTGTAACACAAGTGCTTGAGCTTCTTACCACAGGATCAGAGCAATGTATGTGATGTTTTCCAATATTTATTGTATCAATTGTATGGGGGGCTGTCCAGCCTTTCAATGCGATCTAAATATGATGGCACATTAAACAAATCCGCAAACCAAAGCTAGCTGATTTTAAATTAGTCTTAAATGGTCAGCCATTACAATTCTATTCCCGTATTGTGACCAAAGCCATTCCTGACAATAGCCCGAAGACCTAGCCCGTCACAAAACACCGATAAATTTCGTTATATTCCCGATTATGATATCCCCATTATCACGCAGCATCGCAATCCGCATCGATTCTATTCGGATCGTAAATCGATTCGACGACCCGACTCGAATAACAAGCATCGATTATGATTCGAGCGGTATCGGCGACGGCGAGTGGATGTGATATGGGTTTATGGGCACAATGGATGGAATAATAACAGTAAGGACATTTCGATATTCTAATGTAAGGTATGTACCTAAATCAGAAATAATAAAAATATTGTGGCGTCTCACCACCTAGGCTCATGTAAATAGTTTTTGATACCAACCTCTTTGTACAAATGTTTTATTGCTTTCGCTTTTAAAAAGAAATATTTTTACTGTCATTCTTGTACATACGTCACTGTGTGATAATTATTATGTTGCATATTTTACGTATAGGTTTATTTTGATTTATTTTGTGTGTACAGTTATATATTTCCTCATTTCCTCTTTCTCTCCTTCTTTTGTAATTAATCTTTCTATTGGTGGAGTGTGTGTAAATAAACTCTTGTTCAGTAATTGCTATATATTATTCTTCACCTACACCTCTCTTCTCTACTCTACAATATAAAATAAAATTCGTGACTTTTTAAATACCAAGTAAGTGGATATTTTAATATCTACATATGACTATTTCATGCCTGCTGACAGCTACTGCTACACTAAATGACAAATACTAAATTAGTATAGGAACTGCCTTAAAACCTTTAATTGGAAACACAGTGTGGATACTAGATTTTATTCCTAGGCATATCAAGCTAAGATTACTTTTGTAAATCGAATCTTTGGTCTATCCAACATTAAAGAACATTCCATTTCAGTTGTATATAATATTTTAACTTATTTTTACGTTCATTAATCATTTGATCAATGAATGACTCCTTGGTTAAACAACTTAATCATAACTTTGACGTTTAAGAACAACTGACTATCTATCCCTACAGCTATCAAAAAAGCAACATCATAAAAAATTGCTCTAACCCGGTGGTAAGTAGCTAAAGCACTCGTGTTACAGAAACCAGAAACACCAACGCTACCACAACACCCAGACCCAGACCAGCTAACTTCCGTACTGTTTCCAAACCAACTGTGGCGTATGAAGCGGCACGTTTACGTTTATGCGTCGGTTTCTTTCATGGCTAGTAACCATGTATTATGATCGATATAAACACGATACTCGTAATATAAAACGAGACGTTCGTGTCGTAGCTCCGAGAATTTTCCAGTTTATTAAGCTCGTAATATTGGCATTAGTTTATACGGAGGGTAAGAGGAACCATCATGTATTTGGTCAATGTGTAAAAGTGTAAGAGCGCATACAATAAGGGTTTTCACGAATAAAATATTTACTATAAGTTAAACTATGGATGAAACATAGGGGAGCAAATTAATTCCTAAATATTCGGTTTTCCGCCTTAAAATAAGTGAATTATATAATACCATCCATCTTATAATATATACTATATAATAATATATTTTATAATAATACCATACATACATACCATCTAATTAAAAATAAATGGTAAAATTGTTTTTTTCTGCTTAATTACAAGAAAAGTCCAATTATTTTACATAATCATATTGCACTTTTAAATTGACCTCATCTGACCTGATGTTAAGTGGTAACGAGGTCCTAGCGTATGTGCGATATTTACCTTGAAGGCTTACCCCTGCTACTAATGTAACACCCCCCAGGAGCTCTGGAAACCTTGTTCACACGCAGGAACACAACAGCACAGAAGTGATTGTTATATGGCTGCGTGTGAGTAAGGTTTCCAGAGCTCCTGGGGGGTGCTACATTAGTAGCAGAGGTCGAGTCTTCAAGGTAAGGGTGACACGTCCGGTAACAGATCTATTATGCTGTACTTGTCGATCTTAAACTAGGACCTCATTATCACTTAACATCAGGTGGGGTGAGATCAATCTTGAAGTGTATTTTTTTTTTAAACTTTTTGTCATAAAAATTACGCACAAGCTATTTCGGTTACCCATCCCAATCCCAAACCCAGGGCACACTTCAGCTTTAACTATCAAAGTTATCAACAATCACGGAAGTCCCAATTACTCTCCCGCATACATCTATTCGTTTTAATTAAATGCTAGGGACTTTTAAGGATTCCATGAAGATGCGATCAGGCCATAGAAATGCACCATAAACGAATGATTGAATGGTAACTAGATATCAACTGCCAGTTCCTCCGATTCCTATCAATATCATAGTTAATAAGCGAGGTTAGTTTTCCTGGTCTCACATAAATAAATTGCCATTTCTTAAATAACCCTGTTTCTTAACCCTGTTCCAATATTTGAATACATTTACCAAGTACTTATTTAAAAAATACAGATATAATACATTTTAAAGCATTATGCTTACATTTTCTAATATAATACCTGGCATTTTACAAGTTCTTTTTATCCTTTGAAAATTAAAAACCCATTTAAACAAAACGTTTTTCGTTTTACTATTATCAAGAGCTTGATTGAGCTTCAAATCGCTTATCTCGTTGATGAAGCCAGAATATTTTTTGCTAGTCCTAGTTTTAATCAAGAGTTTTTGACAATAGACTTAAATACTTTTCATTTATTCTTTAAAATTAATCTTCCTTTGTTCTTTCAGAACCACGATTAATTGCGTTTTGCCTTACATTTGAAATTTCAAGTGGTAGTATTTAAGGTAAATTACTCATTGGACGTTGAGAAAATTGAAATAGGCAACACAAATATTACAAAATATGTTCAGTTAGTTTGTTAGCGTATATTTTCCCAATGGGAAATATGTTTTTTTTACTTAACATTAAAATCTGTATAATCAGCATCTTTATTTACTGATCAACTCAGTACATTGTCTCATTATGGACGTTGGGAAAATTGAAATAGGCAACACAAATATTACAAAATATGTTCAGTTAGTTTGTTAGCGTATATTTCCCAATAGGAAATATGTTTTTTTTTTACTTAACATTAAAATCTGTATAATCAGCATCTTTAGTTACTGATTAACTCAGTACCTTGTCTCATTAAGCTAACTGTCTATTTGACTTACTCAGACACGCGGACGTTTAATGTGACAAGGTATTGAAGTGCATACGAATTAATGATGTAAACTGTACCGAACAACCTTATGGGGAACTAATGGTTAGATAGTTAGGCAAACACCAGAAGGTCGTGGGTTCAAATCCTGGAGATCAATTTCATTATACAAGATGTTCCCAGTTTGGAAATGCATTGCAGGATTCGCAGAAAGATGCAGCTTATTCAAAACCTTTCTACACTTTTAGCGTGAATAAATAAAAACACATACATCTAGACTTCTATATGTATACTTACTTACGAACCAAGGGATCAATCAGTGAGGGGTGTGAGCCCCCCAATGTCCGATGAAGAAGAAAAGGCCGAGTGCATCCAAGAAGAAACAGACCACTAGGAGGATATTAGTAGAATTTTCATATGTACTTGAATTTGATTGTATTCTTTTTTTTATAACGCACTTCAAGATTGACCTCATCCCACCAAATGGTTTTTTTTTCTTCGCCTACCTCCAATATTATCGGAGCCTATATATACATGGGTGCGTTTCTACTCTTTCATACTAGTTCTTGCATACGCTTCTGGTGCTTTCATTCTTCATACAAGTCTTTCTTTCATTCTTTGGATCGGGGATTGATCCCTACCTCCGACTTTCTTTGTTCTGTACCTATTCTATCTATCTATTTATTTTCTTTCTTATCACCCAACTGATGTTAAGTGTTAATGAGTTCCTAGCTTCCTGCTACTAAGCACCCCCCAAGAGCTCTGGAAACCTTACTCACATGCAGGAACACAACAACACCGGAGTGATTGTTATTTGGCTGCGGTCTTCTGTAAGGTGGAGGTATTTCACCAGTCGGGCTGCTCCAGTTCAAGCGATAAATCGCTTTGCCCTGCCTCTCTTACTTACGAACCAAGGTATTTATGAATGAGGGGTGTGAGCCCCCCAAAGTCCAATCTTTTTCATTGAAATTGGATAAGGCCGAGTGCATCCAGGAAGAAAATGACCACTATAATATTAGCAGAATTTTCATATATGTACTTCTTGATGAATTTCATGAGCTTGAAAAATTTAAAACTTGTAGGTTTCTCTTATTCTTTCTTATCTCGATATTGTTCAAGTTTGAAGATGCAATCGAAGTGGCCTAATGTCCACTAAATCTTTTGTTCTGTACAAATAATGAAAATGGTCGTAAAAGCGTCCATTCAGTCATTTATTTCGATATAATTACAGGAGATATCCCCATCAATCAGCCCGGATCGACTTGCTGGAGATTAAGCGATAGCAAAAAAATGCGTTATTTTTTAACACGTTTTTTTAGTTTGATGAAGTCTTTGCAAATTTTTCTGACAACACAATTAGTTGGTTGGGCTGATGTAATGTTATTATCGGGTATACTGTGGTTAGCGACGACTAGTAAAAAAGGCTTTGATATAAATAAATAAATATTGGACCACACGCACATTGCCCTGATTCTGTGGTTAGTAGCTTAAGCATTTGTGTTACAGAAATCAGAAACATCGACGGTACCACAACACCCTATATTCGAGATAAAACCTAATTGTCAACCAATGAATGTTTTTATTTTTATTTTTGATTTCGTGTTGATAATCTGTATACCGTTTATTGTATCTGCGATAGTATTATGGTCTTTCATTTATTTTGGGAAAAATTAAAATAACACATAAAAAAAAGATTTCAAATATCGTTTCTTTGTTTGTAGTACCTACCTCAATGGAACAGAAAATGATGAAGTTTTCCTCTTTTATTAAAATAAATAAGAGAACTGTTTTAATTTTGGTACCCATTAGCACCTGAGATCATAACCCGGTAATTTAACCACTAAACCAAGGAGATAAAGACTTTTAAAAGGTCCTTATTCTAAATAATTATCACAAAAATAATGAGACAAATAATATAGGTCACACAATGAACTAGTTTCCGATTTAAATTAAACGCAATGTAATGCTATTTCGTAACAACAGATGTTCGTGATAAAATTATTATATTAGTCCACAAAATCATTTACACAAAATAGCCAACAAATTCACTTTTATCTCCAATATTTTAGGTCGAAATAGTATTGTGACTGGTATAATAAGTTAACAAATGGGACAATATGGGATGCGGACAAAGCTCTATTCTAAATGTGATTTATTTCACTTTTGTTATAGTTAATGGTTTAAATGCTGCATTGTATTAATGCACATATTTCAAACTGATGATTCGGTGGAGGGCTGTGGAAAGAAAAGCATGGTCAATCCTATTTATTGGTTTTTATTTATCATTCAGTAAACTTTAGTGTATAAATAAGGTGTTGATTTGATTAGTAGCAAGTGATAAATGAAATCTTTAAAGTAGACTGTATTTTAAAAGTCAAACATTTCTTTATCCAATTTTGTGAAATATATTTATAGGTATTATATTTGAACAAAAAGAAATCTATGAAAATGTTTTTCCAAAATGACAAAATTAGACTGTGCATATAAATATTTGTATATTGATTATATATTATATACTCTTTGGACTAATGATAATAATATATACTTATATTTCTTTATATAAGTTTGCATTATAGGTTTCATTATATATTGTACTTTTGCATATATAGTGAGAAAATGTTTTTGTTAACCCTCCAAAGAATTGTCATTATTGAAAATGGCGTCAACAGTAGACGTGTCCAGCCTGTTCAATACGAAGTGTACGACTGACAGCGTTTGAATTTGAACCGTGTCCCATTGAGTTAAGGGAGTCTTTTACAGCAGCTTTCCCACTCTTTGCCGACAGGCCTATTAATTAAATGAGTTAATTACAGCAGGAAGACAGATAGGTTTGCGATGAAACGAATATTTGGCGTGATTGCGTAGTAATTGACGTATCTGCGATTGGTTCTGTTGGAGATAAGCGATCTTACCTGTGTTGGATATTTGGATGGGTGACCGTATCTATGTGTTCTATGGAACTTAGACCATCTGAACGTGGTGGTGATGGCGTGATGATACTGAATAAACATGTGCATGTGCATTAGCTCTTATTCCCGCGACATAAGGGCGATACAAAGACCAAGGGGTGCTATGCAACGTGCGTTCGACTGTGTATCCAATGCTCTTACCTGTTGAACCAAGGGTCGTGGGTTCGATTCCCACCAACTAAAAACATTAATGTCATGTTACTTATGTGTCTGGGTGTTTATGGTTGTGATTTATGATGTATTTAAGTATGTTTAGTGGCATTACCATTGTTTCTGGTCTCTATCACAAATGAACTTTTGCTAATTATGGTTTTAACTTAATGCTTGTAACGTTGTCTGTTTTAATATATATATTTTTAAGTTTATTTGCATGTTTTGTTCCACTGCTGGACAAAGGCCTTAGGCGTCGCGCCATCTTTGATATCCAGGGTTCGAATCCCGGTCGGGTCAATTATGTATAACGAACTTTTTTTATGTGTCGAATCTGGGTGTTGTGGTACCATCGTTGTTTCTTAATTCTGTAACACAAGTGTTTAAGATAATTATCACAGAATCAGAGCATTTCAATCAACATAGCATATGTTGTCCGATTAATTTATTATTAACTAGCTGACCCGACGGACGTTGTCCTGTCTTAACGACGACTATTTGATTATATATATATATATATATATATATATATATATATATATATATATATATATATATATAAATGGCGTCAACAGTAGACGTGTCCAGCCTGTTCAATACGAAGTGTACGACTGACAGCGTTTGAATTTGAACCGTGTCCCATTGAGTTAAGGGAGTCTTTTACAGCAGCTTTCCCACTCTTTGCCGACAGGCCTATTAATTAAATGAGTTAATTACAGCAGGAAGACAGATAGGTTTGCGATGAAACGAATATTTGGCGTGATTGCGTAGTAATTGACGTATCTGCGATTGGTTCTGTTGGAGATAAGCGATCTTACCTGTGTTGGATATTTGGATGGGTGACCGTATCTATGTGTTCTATGGAACTTAGACCATCTGAACGTGGTGGTGATGGCGTGATGATACTGAATAAACATGTGCATGTGCATTAGCTCTTATTCCCGCGACATAAGGGCGATACAAAGACCAAGGGGTGCTATGCAACGTGCGTTCGACTGTGTATCCAATGCTCTTACCTGTTGAACCAAGGGTCGTGGGTTCGATTCCCACCAACTAAAAACATTAATGTCATGTTACTTATGTGTCTGGGTGTTTATGGTTGTGATTTATGATGTATTTAAGTATGTTTAGTGGCATTACCATTGTTTCTGGTCTCTATCACAAATGAACTTTTGCTAATTATGGTTTTAACTTAATGCTTGTAACGTTGTCTGTTTTAATATATATATTTTTAAGTTTATTTGCATGTTTTGTTCCACTGCTGGACAAAGGCCTTAGGCGTCGCGCCATCTTTGATATCCAGGGTTCGAATCCCGGTCGGGTCAATTATGTATAACGAACTTTTTTTATGTGTCGAATCTGGGTGTTGTGGTACCATCGTTGTTTCTTAATTCTGTAACACAAGTGTTTAAGATAATTATCACAGAATCAGAGCATTTCAATCAACATAGCATATGTTGTCCGATTAATTTATTATTAACTAGCTGACCCGACGGACGTTGTCCTGTCTTAACGACGACTATTTGATTATATATATATATATATATATATATATATATATATATATATATATGTATATATATATATATACACCGTGACTTTTTAGTGGTTGTTTTCCCGCAGTAAAATGATTATATCTCAGTAGTACAATAGATTTGTGCAGGTTTTTTTTATGCAGATCAAAAAATAGCAATTTTAGGATAGTGATAAACTAAACTCGAAAGCAACCTCGAACCAATAGTAGGAGCCGCGCCGCAGCTGATCGCCGGCCGGCCGGGTCATTGCCTCTCGCGCTTATCAATTCGCTGAAAACTCACTATTCACTAACAAGTGATTTCCATTTTCCCTTCATACTTTAACGGGCTTAGGACCGTCGTAAATACTTTTATCCATACTTAACTAAACACGACATAATTTTTAATTCATAACAACGTGACATGTAATCAAGATTATTGTCTGAAAATAATAATTTATTACTGAATTAGGCAATAAAGTATTTAAGGCGTATTTAAAAAATAGAAATCAACCTATTTTCAATGATTTTAATTACCTAACCTAATATCCCTATTTACAAATGTACAAACAAATACTTACACTTCCCGGTAACGGAGTAATTGTTCAAAGTGTAAACCACTGCGTTCTACAAACAATCGTGCACGTTTTAATTGATTTACTTTCAATTTCAATAATGTGTCTCTATTACGTCTAACCACATCAAAAGCGTCCACTATCGCACTTTTTAAGGCGTCCGGAGTGTGGTACTCTTCCCGATACACAATCCGCTTAACCTCAGACCACAAATAAATGTCCAACGGAGTAAGATCCGGGCTTCGTGGTGGCCACGGCACTGGCCCGCCGCGACGGTTATGATGTATTCGTCAAGCTCCAAAGAATGAATGGCCGGGTGACCTCTGCCTTGAGCATGAGCTGGCGTCTGGAACTGCCCGTGATCGAGTAACCGCTGGGTTGCGGCTACGATCGTCCGAGCCTGTGGTACTTGCGGGTTCAGAACACTGCGAAGACAAAGGGACTCCATGTGCTGCGGCTCTGCGTAAAGCCGACGAGCGGCATGCGAATCATAATTCGCTCTCGCGTACAATTGCACCATAGCGACGTAGGTACTCCACGACGTAGCGCACTGGGCGCGTTGAGTAGTTGCGCGGGCGGCGTTCGCGGTGCACTGGAGTAGAAATGAGTGAGTGAGACAGTCGCACGAGCGCTGCGAGCGGTGCCTTTGTGTCTGTGTCGTTTGTCACGAGGCGGTTCGTTTCGCGGAGCGCGTGCGTTGCAGTTTATGCTGTATTGTTTAGGACTTAAGAGTTTTTTTTGGTTTAAAGAAGGTTTTCGTGCAGAAAGAAGTACCTTTATACGTCAGAATCTCGGAATATAACTATTCGTTTCTCACGCTTTCGAGTTGATGATTATTTTTTTGATTAATTTAAAACTAAAATATTATTATTTAAAAAAAAACTCGCACTATTCGTTAGTCCTACTAAAGGTTAATCGTTCTGCTGCGGGAAAACAACCACTAAAATTTCACGGTGTATATATATATATATATATATGTGTGTATATATATATATATATATATATATATATATATATATATATATATATACATATATATATATACAAACAAACAAAAAAAAGTGAAATTGATCCAACCATTCACGCGTGATTGCGTCACCAAAGGAAATAGAGATTCATTTAAATATATTAAGATTTGGTTACAGTTTAGACCCAGTTACGAATCCTTCGCACACGAACTAAGTTGCAAATTTTTTGCGGTCTGCATCCAACGAAGTTTCGTTGTTCATGCGGGCACACCTCATGTAGGGTTGGCAGTCGGGATATACTTAGTTAAATTTTATGTAAATCCAACTGATATTAAAACGTATGTTTCAGACCCAATTATACCTTAAAACGAGATGAAACTGAATATTTGATAGATGAGGGTTGATAGATGCACCGAACAGTATTGTTCCATAGTAAAGTTGAAATATTTCTCACGTGATATTTACAGAGGTAGACTTTGCAAAAAACATGGTTTCCATTTAATACAAAAAGAAGTAGAAGAATATTTTGTATCTTTGGTGGTTACGGCATTTGTTACACTATCTTGCATGGGTTTGGAAGAACTTGGGTAGCTAGAGAAATTAAATACTAGGATTAATGTATGAGATGGATGTTTTTCTACTCGATATTGGAGGTTTATTTGGCGTGTGTAGCATATAGAATACATTTTATCCAGAAATCTGTTTTTGGTTCTCCGGACCATACTTTATTTTTTTAAAATAAAATTGCGAACCCAACCCTCATTGAGCATTGCAACACCACTTGCTCTTAAAAAGATAAATTCAGATATTTTGTTCTTTGCAATTTGACTAGGCAACCCTAAGCGTGCCCGCGGCGTCGAGTGAACTGAGTTCCGTACACGACTAATATCTGTTTGGTACATGTTAACGCTTTTAATAGTCCTTGATTGTAGCACCAGTGAGACAAAGTTTTAGATTGGACTGGGGTAAATTGGTATATATCGAGTATTGTTTACAGTTCAAAATGGGCAGTGATTTTAAAATATCAGTGTGTATTTGAATTACGAGGAAAAAAATAATTATATTATTCAAAAATTATTTATTTTCTCAGATAGACATGATTTAAATTAGATTACACTTTATGACAGTTCTGTTTATATGCAGATACCTATTAATTAATACTCTTAACTCAAATATTTCTGTATTCAAGTGCGCTACATGTCACACTTTCGATGTCCTGTTCCAATATTTAAAAAAACGAATATTAGTTACGGATAGTAATAAATTATACAAGGCGTAAGCTAAAACCATCTGACGGATGCCTGTGACAGCTTATATGGAAAGTAAATTTGAAATTAAAATTAATGACTCGTAGAAAAACGAATAGTCATTCTTGACCCATTACGAGTCGTATAATATTTGAACCGGGCATGAATCGTCATTGAAAACAATGCTAAGTGATTCTTCTTCCGTCTCGAAACCTATATCTACCGAGAAGACACCAGTAAGAAACTCATCAGATTAGTTACAGTAGCAGCATCTAACTTATTGTCATGTGTAGCTCACTTTGGACCAAGTCGTAAAGTTTTGTTTTGATGAGTGATGAAACAGTTATGTACTCAAGTAAGTATTTACTTTCGAGAGGTAAGCTGGAGCAGACAAGTCCCCAAAAGTGGCACCTGCATTAGCACGTAAACGTATTAAAGACTTACCCTTTGTTCTAAGCCCCAACCATCTGTATTTATTTATTCTATGCCCCGACCCTGGACTTTTCCAAACAATCTATTGTAACAAGAATTAACTTTGTTCCGTTGCCAAGCGAGAGTTCGATTATTCTTGCGCCAAAACATCGCAAACCACTTCTGAAGTTCTGATTACGTTTCCGAGTATTGATTAATTTGAAAGTCAAATCATTGACATTTTAACTTATAGACTCACAATTGATAATCTTAAAGCGTTTGCGTTTACCGTTATGTTTTCTTTTGTGTATAGAATATAATACTTGTTAATTTACGTCCATAGCCATTAATTAATATTATATTATTAATATTATTTCCCGTAATTTTGAGATTTGAATCACTTTATAGATTATCACAATTTTTATGGTGCTTCACAATAAAAAAAGGTAATTTTTCAAATCGGCATGCTTGTTTTTTAGTTCATTCATTACACACATACAAATATACAATTCTTTTCTCTATATAAAAAACTAACTTAAAAAAAAAACGTTTACTAGCGTAAGTTGACTAGCTGTCGCTACCCAGTGACGATTGACCTACGGGAAAGCCAATTGACCAATCAATAAGAGTTATATTATTGAGTGACGCACGGTTGTGTATTTAGTTTTTATTAATTACTCAACTTACCCCTATAGTCAACCAACCCCGGTCTCTCCTACAGTCGGAAATAGCAACAGCTGAAACCTATATACAAACAACAGTACCAATTATTTGAACAGTTTAATTAGTAATGCGATCTGATTGGCATCACTACGGTAACAAGAAGGAATGTCCTTTTAAAGGTATTAAATGTACAGTCAAATACACAATACAAATAAAGTGACTTACAAACTGTTTATGCCGAACTTGTGGCCCTTAAGCTAGGACCTCATTACCCGCAAAGACACTGGAAACCGTCATTTTGCATTCCCTTCAATATGGTTGAGTGAAGCGATGGCTGGCACATACGTCATGCTTGTGAACAGGTGCCACCTTTGGGGACTGGTCTGCTCCAGTTTACCTATTAAAATAACTTAATGCTTTGTTCACTCATCAAAATAAAACTATATGACTTGGTCCAAAGTGTTCTACACATAGCTATAAGTTAGATACTGGCACTGTAACTGATCTGCTGAGTTTCTTACCGGTGTCTTCTCGGTAGATATAGGTTCCGAACCGGAAGTAGAATCACTTTGCATTATATACAATGACGATTCGAAAGTGTTATTATATGTAACCTACTTGAATAAACAAATATTGAATTTGAATTTGAATTTGCAAAAAGAGGCTATAGAGATGGATCTGCGCGCAAGGCGGCAATTTGCCCGCTTAGTGCCTCCTGGTGGGAACCAGCTGGTCGTGGGTGTGAGGACACCCCGGCCTGCCTTACACGAACCTCCGCAACAGGGCTGGCTGGAATGGCTTAGCACACACGGCCATTCCCGCCGGCGCCCCCGGTCCAAGGGGGCGACTTGGGGTCTAAAGACCGTTCCACCTGGCGCTGTTATGGTTTTCATTGTTTTCCCATGGCGCCAACCAAAGGCGATAAGAGCGTGGGGGAGATTTTAGTTCGGGGAGTCCCACACATGCCGCTGCCACCCAAGGCAGCGGTATGGTGCGAAAACGCATTTTCTCCCCCTTAAAAAAAAGCCCTTACTATCAGGTGGATTAAGGTCAAACTTGAAGTACAATATAAACAAAACAAACAAACTCTGTAGATAATCTTCATTTATCTAAGAAAGATAGCCCATAGCGATTTATCGCTCGGAGCAGCCCGACTGGTGAAAAACCTCCACCTTACAGAAGATCGCAGCCAAGTAACAATCACTTCTGTGTTGTTGTGTTCCTGCGTGTTAGTAAATAAATAAATAAATAAATGCGCCAGACAACCACACCAATCACCTGGTCTCAAACTAAGATTTTCCCTTGTACTATGAGTACCAGACGACGAATACTAACTGGGGGCGTCATCCCAGTACACCCAGACCCAAGTCAATTTAGAAAAGTTTTTTTTTCAAATTGACCCGACCGGGAATCGAACCCGGGACCTATCGCGCTTTGGCCGCCTACCTTAGCCACTGCGCCACCGAGGTCGAGGTTAGTAAGGTTTCCAGAGCTCTTTAGAGGTTTGGAAACCTTACATTAGTAGCAGGGGCCAAGCCTTCAAGGTAAGGGTGACAATTCCAATGATATATTCACTATGCTGTCACTATGTTGTCGCCCTTAAGTTAGGACCTCATTACCACTTAACATCAGGTGGGATGAGGTCAATCTTGAAGAGTAATATTAAAATAATAATAATAAAAAAAACAATAGTTATAAAGTCTACTGCTATATAAAACGTAGGCACACATAAACAGAATAACTTTTATCGAACACACACGCAATTTAGTGCGTATATTTACAACGTACATAAAACAATCCGCCTGTGCGTATTACGCGATTTCACGGCATTTTACAACCGAAACGGAACTAAACACGAAATTGGTACATTCATACAGAAAAGTGTTAGTGTGAGATAAAACATTCAACAACATCGCACATTTTACTCCTTAAATGAATTTAAAAAAAACTCATTTTCTTTCTATTTTTAAAGCAAGAAAAAACGAGGTATTATAAATTTGACCATTTATGAGGCTGGAAAAAAACAATCGATTTTATTATTTTTATAGTACTATACGCCGTACTAGCGAACTTTAAATATTAGAAACAGAAAAATTTTATCTCCCCTTGCGGTGCGGGAATTGAACCCACGACCTTCACGTATCGCGCGTGCTGCTCTTACCAACTGAGCTAACCGCAAGTTATTGTAGGCGATGAAATTTTTCTGCTGTATCAACCGTTAGCCTTTCGGTAAGTGCCCTCTGCCGAATATACGCCGTACTAGCGAACTTTAAATATTAGAAACAAACTTTAAATATTTTCGCTAGTACGGCGTATAGTACTATAAAAATAATAAAATCGATTAAGATGCCAGGTGTCTTCGATTCCTTGGTTTTCAAACATTTCTGCAACGAATGTACCACGGGCCGATAAGTATGTAGATATAAACATATTCGGCAGAGGGCACTTACCGAAAGGCTAACGGTTGATACAGCAGAAAAATTTCATCGCCTACAATAACTTGCGGTTAGCTCAGTTGGTAAGAGCAGCACGCGCGATACGTGAAGGTCGTGGGTTCAATTCCCGCACCGCAAGGGGAGATAAAATTTTTCTGTTTCTAATATTTAAAGTTCGCTAGTACGGCGTATAGTACTATAAAAATAATAAAATCGATTAAGATGCCAGGTGTCTTCGATTCCTTGGTTTTCAAACATTTCTGCAACGAATGTACCACGGGCCGATAAGTATGTAGATATAAACATATTCGGCAGAGGGCACTTACCGAAAGGCTAACGGTTGATACAGCAGAAAAATTTCATCGCCTACAATAACTTGCGGTTAGCTCAGTTGGTAAGAGCAGCACGCGCGATACGTGAAGGTCGTGGGTTCAATTCCCGCACCGCAAGGGGAGATAAAATTTTTCTGTTTCTAATATGGAAAAAAACAAGCTTCAGCAATCATACCAAACATGCACCGGAATATAAAATTAACTGTAGCTATCTTAGAGAGCTGTATGATTTTGCATACTTTTCAATTTACTTGCCTATTCCTAAAAATATTCACGAACAAAATAATGTTTCCGTGACTTCAAGATTTTTGGTATATGAAGGTTATTAATTATCACGCAATTTACCAATATTTTGTTATTTGTTTTTTTTTTATTCAGCAAATTTTTGTTTATTAGTTACACTAGATTACATTGGTTATTGACTAAGACTTATGGGTTAGTTACATTATTTATGTGCATCTCACGATCACTGAGTTCGATTCCGTCACCTCCTGAGGTCGATTTCCGTTGGGTCAATATGGAAAACGAACTTTTCTATATTATCTCAAGTCCGAGTGTTGCGGTACCGTCGTTCTTTCTGATTTCTGTAACACAAGTGCTTAAGCTACTTACAGAATTAAATCAATGTATGTGATGTCATACTGTATTTATTTCTTCATAGCCTTCAAAAGCTTAAGAGCTTTTCGGCATTTACTAAAGCCCAAATAAAGATGGCGGCTTTCTTACGTCACTTGAGAATTGTTATTTACAACTGTTTTATCCGCAAAATAACTTTACCCACGTCTGATTTGCAATGTCGTCCCACGCTTGAAATAACATCTCTTTGTTTTAACTGCGTTGACTGAATATCAAGTATTGTTTTAGAAATATTGAGGATACGGTTCATAGATGTAACTGGAGGATAGTTATTTGATTTGATGGTAAACATTTTATACGACTATTTGCTCGGTTTGGTGTGTGGTATCTAAATATATAAAAGGAGAAACTGACTGACTGATGTGACATATCAACGCACAGCCTAAACGGCTAAACGTAGGCACTTGAAATTTGGAAGAGACGTAGCTTAGGTACCGTAGAGGTGCACTTAGAAACGAATTCCCGAAATTCCCACGGAAACGGGAATCAGCGGGAAAAAACTGGAAAGCCCTGTAGTCGACGCGAAAGAAGTCGCGGGCACAGCTAGTCAGATATAAATAGAAGAAAGTATATTGAACTACAATTTTAAGCCTCTTATTAATCTGACTTAGATTTGAGACGTTATGAGTCAGTTATTAGCAGTAGCTATATAAAAATATTATTATGAATTTATCATTTTAGGAATTATCTATTTTTACTTTTCCGGTAATCATAAACAATGCGTAGAAGAGCATTGCTTGACTCGTAATGATAAAAAAAATAGTCTACCTATGGAACCAAATTTAAATCTTAAAATATCTTTTTTTGATGTCCTTCCCAAAATGCACGCTTTTTCGAATTGTCCAAATTGATTAAGTTCCGATAGCTTGTTTAATGTTGATCGGTTGTAAATACGACATATAAAAGATAACAGATTAAAAAAAATTCTCAACTCATGTGAAAAACCTCTAAAAAACAAAAATACATTTTAATCCTGGGTTCTGACAGTTTTCGGTTATACAGAAAACGCATTCGTAACAAAATAGAACAAACTAGTTATATAGCACACAATTGTCGGCAATTATTTTCTATTAGCCAAAATGCATTCTGGCGGTTTTCCTACAAAGTTTGAAGGAAAATTACGAGTACTTGTGAATTTTGTATCATCGACTGCGGAGTTCATATTCTCTTACGTAGTGAATAGTTTATCTTTATGCAATGTTGGTAATTCAATGTACATAAGAGATTTATTTGCTGGTTGTCTAATACATGTTTTGCCAAACTAGTAGTTTCTGTTTTAACCCCCGACGCAACGGCGGGGTGAAATAGTTTGACGTGTCTGTGTGTGTGTATCTGTCTATGGCATCGCAGGCAATTGCAGCTCCCAAATAAATGAACTGATTTTGTTTTTTTTTTTGTTTGAAAGATGAATAAGTCGGAAGTTGTGAGCTATGTTTGATAAACATTTATCCAAGATGGCCGCCGTCACAAAATGGATTGCATGTTACACAACTCAATATAGGTATTAAGTAAAAAAAAACATACTTTTTGTACCGGAGGTTTTTTTTATTTTTTTGTTAACCATTCTTGGAAATAAACTCGGACTCAAACCAAATCGCACTTTCAAACTTCTGTACCGCAGTTGCTTTTCCACTAAATGCCGTTTCGGAGTGACTCCTCCATACCTTTAGCTATTAAGCTTTCCTCCGCGCCAAGCCAATGAAGGGCCAATATTTGCTCGCCGCACCTCGTCCCGTAACCCAATAACGGCAGACCTTCTCCCCCCTCCCCCCCTCCCTCGCAAACTCCTTGATTCGTCACCTTCCGATTTGTGGTTTACCTCAGTTGAGTATTCGGATGACGGCTCCTGTGAGATTTGCGGGTTTTCGGCAACTTTGAAAGGGTATGATTGGAATTATCAAAATTATGACAAGCTAATATACCGTTTTTCTACGTCTTTAATTCTAATTTCAAATTTACTCTCCATAATAGCTTTCATCAACCGTCCGTCGATTTCAAAGTAAGCACTTGTGTAATCGACTGTCAGTCGTGTTGTAAAATAAAATAGAACTGCGATATTTGTATCATATTTATCAGGAACGGAAATTCGCTGGCAATCCGGAATCCGGATTTAATATCATTATTAGCTGCGGATTAGGCATAAGCTCAGGTTTTTGGGTTCCGCAACTTAAAAAGGCAACGCAAAAATCTATAATGGAACTTCACTTAAAAATATATATACGGTCGAATTAAGAACGTCTCCCTTTTTTTGAAGTCGGTTAAAAAAAATTAAAAGCACCTCTGTAGATACTACGTCGTACGTACGTAGCAATTATTTCGTTTTTTTTTATTTATTGTGTTACACCAACGACTGTTTCGATGTGAAGAGATTAAATTCTAGCTTACTTATTGCATGCAATTTTTTTTTCTTCTTTTTTGTTAAATTCTTTAACATTTTTCTTCGTCTTTTCATGTTGATTCTCAACTAAGCTTCTTAGCGATATCTAACTCTGTCAGTGTCATGAGAATTAAAAATGGCTAAGCCATAATATAATTCTCATGTGACACTGACACAAATGAATTGAAACAAGCGAATCTGAGATTAAAAATAAATCCCCATTTTAATATCGACTCTGCCAAAAATATACCAGGCTAGTGAGTCAGTGGCACACATACATATTTTACTATGTGAAGTTATATGAATCTCTCGGTAGAAATTTGGACTTACACTTGGCCGTTTTTTACTCGGCTTGCTAATTGGTTATTGTGTTATCGGCCGTTAAAACCGATTTAAGGTAATTTGGTTTTCTCTATAAGCTGATTCGCGCAAGTGGACCTTATTGGAACGGAATAAAGTAGTCGGATAAAGAATTAATTGAATTGATTTCGTTAAAAAAGAATTGGTCGAAAGTTTTTTCATTGAAAAAATTTAAATCTATCTTGCTACTTTGGTTTTTTCAGGCAATTACTTTACTAATTGTTTATGAATTCGTACCTTTTGTTGTTGGGAATATCGTTAATTTTTATCGTGTTTATTAATATTTTTTCGGACTCATTTTCCTTCTTTTAAATCGTATTTTTGTGCCTATTGTTATGCTTCAATGTTTTCCGTTAGGTAAAGAGATCTGACGCTAAATCGGCAAACACACGATATTTTCTTTTTTTTTCAAGATTATCAAAAGTAGGTATATTATCTACGCATATGCGTAGCTTATGTTACAGACAGAGGATACTAGTTTACTTTTTACTAAGTGAGCGAAAATACGATTCAACACTGAATTTGAATTTAGAAAGATATGAACTAGTCTGATAGGTAAAGGTAATTAATTTCATAAGAAGAACTCATTAAAATAAGCAATGAAGGGAACACAGATGAAGACAAAAAAAAAACACGAGACAATCTCAAAAATAAATTCAAAAAAGGAACTGGAACAAGAAGCCGAAAAATTAAGAAAGTTAAAATAATAGGTAGATATTATTATGACGACCTCCGTGGCCGAGAGGCAAGCGTGCCGGACTTTGGCGTCGCGTCATCTCTGAGGTCCCAGGTTCGATCCCCGGTCGGATCAATATAGGAAACGAACTTTTCTGTATTGTCTCGGGTCTGGGTGTTGTGGTACCGTCGTTGTTTCATATTTCTGTAACACAAGTGATTTAGCTACTTACCGCAGAGTCAGAGCAATGTATGTGATGTTGTCCAATATTTAATATATTTATTTATTATTATTTTATAGAGCGTAAATACTTGCATATACGCTGGTATAAAGGATGAATAATAATGGAAACTGATAGTTAAAAATATTATAATAGAAAAAGCAACTTAATAACAAACTAAACGAAAAAAACCTTAGACGTTTTTAAAAGCAATGACAAATCTAAAAAAAATAAGTAATAAACCATTACATGAAGAATATATACTGCCGTACTAACGAAGAGTGCAGTAAGTCGCGTTTATAGGCAAATTGACTTAAGACCATATCTAATTACAGATATGGTCTTAAATCAACCTGCCCAAAAACAAGACTTACTGCACTCTTCGTTAGTACAGCAGTATATAAAAGGAGGTGCGTTGTGCACAGCAACTCTTCTAAGGACTACGCAAAATAATCTAACCGCGACATTAGAACGAGATAGACGTACTGATCTCAATAATTAATCAAGCCTAATCCGAGGCTTTGTGTATTGAGCCCTCTCTGTGAGGATGAAGCAAGTATCAGATTACAAACAAACCGACATGAGATTTCGTATTGATCGGGTGCGGAAACGCATTAAAAACCGGCCAAGTTGGGTCGGACTCGTCTGTGAAGGGTTGCGTGGCAGCAAGCGACATTGTAAAAGTTTATATTTGAGTTGATTGAATTTAAGGTAAATTGCGGCTTACTGTTTTTTTTTATTTATTATTTAAATTATAGACAACTAGGCCCACGTATCTTGTTAATAAAACTTACCGACTATATTGGTATAGCATCGTATATGATGCATTAAAAAACTGTTTACTAGATCTCGTTCAAATTAATTTCTTTTTTTTTAGTTTTATCATTCTCTAAATTTAAAAATTATAACGTGAGACCCTTATTTTACCACTTTGAAAGTGTCTCTCACGCAATTTATTTACAATTTAGAAAAAAATAGATTAGAAACCTCTAAATCATATTTAAAGACCGATCCATAGACACACTACACGAAATATTTAATTTTGGTTTGAAGAAATATTATTTAGAAATTCTGTGACATACGTGTGGAGAGACAGACAAAACGAATCGATAAAGGTTCCGTTTTTCGCCATTTGGCTACGGAACCCTAAAAATTGTCTTTGAGTGCAAGTGGTGGAATAGAATTGAGGATGAGAATCGTGTTCTCGCTACAACAGGGGAGTAAACTAAGCCAAAAATACAAGATTATTTTAAGTCCGTTAAAAAGTTATTAAAAAAAATATTGGAAACGTATATTTTCATTTGGCAAATTAATAAAAAAATACTGAGATAAAAAGGTCCCAAGTTGCAGGGTTCGGGCTCGTTACGTTACTGGAGGGTAAAAAATGTACACACAAATGACGTCACAATGACAATTCAATTCAAGGTATCACCTTTATTTTTTGATCAGGTGTACAATGAAAAAATACGTATCTTATATTTTTGGATAATATAATAGACGGGCTATAAACTAATATTCAGTCCGCTTTACTATAATTTTTTATTTTATTTATTAGTTTTATCGACTATTGGTACAATATTTCTTAATCTAGTGTTACAAGTATTATGTATAAATAATAATAAATAAGGAGATAAAAAATTTCTGTTTCTAATAAGTATTTTGTGATGATTGAGGTTATTGCGCAATAGATTTAAGATAAGTTTTGCCATATTTTGACTACACAATACAGACAAAAACAATTATGTTAAGGTATTAAAAAAAACAAAACAAGACAGTGCTGGAAAAATTTAATTTTCTTGGCCAAATTACCACTTAACTGGTGTTATTAATTCGTATCAAGTACTTAAATTATGACGTCATTCACAAATAATTAGAAGGTTTTAATGTTGTTAAAGCGAACCATGCGCAAATACGTCAATTTTGTTGCATGAGACGACAAAAATTTTGAAACTGTTGATTGGCTAATCGCAGATAGCACTCGCATTTCCAGCCAATCAATATCTGACGCACTGATTTTATCGATTTTGACATTTATTAAGACCGCGATAATATTTACTCGCGTGGCGCATCCTAAGCGGATAGATTATTTTGAAAATTATCTCTAAAATTCACTCAAACTGCTTGATTTATCTACTAATGAAACTAATTCATTGTATTAGTAAAACTCGTGATGTCACAGTTTTGTCATCCTATGCTGGATAAATTATTTTAAAATTTATCTCTAATATTCACTGAAACCACTTAATTTAAATACTACTAAAACGAATTAATTGTTTATGTAAAAGTCGTGATGACACAGTTGTGTATTTTCATAGATAAACAAAAGGAATCGTGTATTGACAGGTGTTTAAAAATATCTCAGATGACCAGACAGTCAACAAGTCTTGACTATGTTATTTTTAAATTAGAAAAAAAATTAAGAGGAAGAACTCAGTGTCAGTAAATTGTTTAGGAAAACTTCCCGAAAGTTTAAATTCTGTTTTTTTTTTCAATATCGGTTTTGAACCCTAAATATAAATGTATTATACATATTTTTACTGGAAAAAAACTACTGCTAGTTGTCAATGATTTACTCTGACTTTAATGACAATTTATTTATTTAGATATTTCTCTTAAAATACTTTTTAAATTAAAACCTTACTACTGAGGCTTTACTTTTTAAACTCAAACGATGGTTCACTTATTTAATTTTCTAATTTTCGCAGTCTTTGAGTTCTTACATAAATACCTGTTTGCTTGGACCATACCCTCCCACACCCCTATTGGAGTAAGCTACAATCATACACACCAGACCCATTCGTATTGACGTAAATATTTAATCATCAATCTTGAACTAAATTTATTGGCAATATCGCGCACCCTTGAGACAAGGTTATAACCGCCATTTTGATATATTGTCCACGCGTGGTTCCGTTGAAATTGGGGGTCATTTGGTATGTAACTAACAGTACAATAGAGGCCTTTGTGAGTCCTTATTGCGACGAATTCACTTTAATTCTGTGAATTCCAGAATTATTGTGACCTTTCTATTCATCAAGCTGAATTTGGAATTTTTCGGCTATTCAATTTAAGTGAACCCTGTTTTCGCCGAATTTAAATAAAACAATAACAAAGCCGTTTAAACGTATCAATAGTTTTAAAATAATGTCTCATTAGTTTTATAAAAAAAATAAACAACTTTTTTATAAATTGTGTATTTACAATAGCTGTGCCATATACGCGCGGAATAGATTTTTATGAGTTGTATAGATAAAACTAAAACAAATTAAAAAAAATGAGTCTGTGAAAATCGGTTCGACTGTTTCAGAAGTTTGCCGTTACAACAGACAGACCCATAAAATTGTTATTTGAGTAATATATGCACTGTGTGCATCCATGTTAGTGTAATAAAAAAGGTTATTTTAATTTTACAAGACCAAACTAATGAGAGTGAAAGAAAGTGTAATTTTGCCGGTGCCAATAATAGAAAATATAGAACACAACTATGTATCAACAAAATCTTTGATCGAAGCTTAAAGCGGTATAACATAAAAAAACATCCACATTCACAAAGTACCGGTCAGCCACTCTTATATATTTTCTATTCGAAGTTAAATTTCTATATTGAAATATTACAAAGTTCTAATTTCATCAAAAATTCAAGTAAAACCAATCCGATTATTAAAACCAAGATGTAAACCTGTTACACTTGGCAAGGGCACTACTGTGCCCCCAGATTAATGTCAATCGGAGTTTCAGTGAACTGTCGATTAAGATTTTTTAATATTCAATTGTCTGAAGCTTGTTAGATTTGAAGCGAGAATTCTAAATAATTTTTATTCCAACGATTCAAAAGAGATTGATTAAAAATATTAAATGCTTTTAGAAATGTAAGCTATAAAATAAGTATTCATGAGCATTTTCTTGGCAATTTTCCAAAAAAATATTTAACATGTATTTTATGTCATTCAATATAGAACTTGCATACAAAATTATACCGAAATAACTTTGAAAACTTACAAAACTAAAAACCAAGTATATTTTCATACAATATTCAAAACCCCATTTTACTCTCTTAAGGGATGATTGTCAAAAAATATTTTATATTTGTGTCATGACTTTCGATGACAGAATCTTTTACTGAATTTCATTCATAAATCGATATATTCAGAAGACGACAAAGTTTCATACTTACTTTGAAAACCCGTTTAACCCCCTTTAAAACCCGTTTCTAAAGTTACAAATATCTTTTCGCTCCCATGCTATAAAAACCTAGCTTTTAAAGTTAATGCCTTGGGTTGATAACATCAGTCATCAGTCAGCTTTTGCTTAAATAGATTCAGAAATGACATCATCCAAAAACGAAGAAAGAAATACCTTAGATATATGTGCTAACGAATAATAAATGTTGTTTGAGACGCTTACATATATAAAGTTGTTTTCTAAATACTCTACGCTCGGCTATTCAAGAAAGGAAAATTGTTTTTACACAAATGATTGACTATGGGATTTCTTTTAGAGCGCATGAATGGGTGGTCTTTGATTTATTTTCAGCTCACACCTAATGTATTATTACCAATATTATATCCAGAAAGATTGTATGTCAAACTCGAAATTGGCTAACCCGAAATTGTCCAGCACTAGTTTAAAGATATTGTTGCATGAAAAGCGAGGCTATTTAACCGATTTCAAAAAAAAGGAGGAGGCTCTGAATTCGACCGTATATATATTTTCCATATATTTTATTTTATGAATTACCGGAGACTAACGGGTTGATACAGTAGAAAAAATTCATCGCCTATGATAACTTGCGGTTAGCTCAGATAGAGGAGCAGCACGCGCGATACGTGAAGGTCGCGGGTTCGAGTCCCGTACCGCAAAGGGAGATTAAATTTATTTGTTTCTCTAAATATTTAATTATTGCTTAGTTGAAATCAAATAGCCTATTTGTAACCCACTTCTGTATCCATATCATTTACGTATTGACTACTTATTATAAAGAACTATGTTTAAAACATTAATAGAAATCGCACATTTAATTTTTTTTAACACAAACTACTGACTTTAGTTCATCAAAATTGATAATTTTATATTGGAAGCTCCTCAACATCTGGCGCCAAAAGCATTTTAATACCAAGTATGGAACTAAATCAATGTTAAAATTTGACCAGTGGAGTGTGATTCAGAAGACGGCAACAAATTGTCTTGTTAACCAAGGTAGGTTATTATACAAATAGTAGTACATCTACAAAGTTTGTGAATCCAAAGTTCCGAACCGACAGTAGAATCACTTTGCAATCTATTCAATGACGACACAATAGTGTAACATGTTACCTACTTGAATAAAGAAATTATTGATTAATTCATTGACAAGGGTACATTTTATTTTGTGCCAACTGCAATCATAAGCCTCGCTTTAGTCTCCTAATTAATAAATCTGACTATTGGACAACATCACATGCATTGCTCTGATTCTGTGGTAAGTAGCTTAAGCACTTGTGTTACAGAAATCATGAACAACGACGGTACCACAACACCCTGACTCGACACATAAAAAATCGTTTTTTATATTGACCTGACGGGGTATCTAGCCCGGAACCTCAGAGATAGCTCAAAAGTTCAGTCCACTTGCCTCTCAGTTAAGGAGGCCGTAAAATGTAACATTTATTAACAGGCGATACATACACTTTTCACTGTAAAATATTCATCAAAAAACAACATTGGGAAAAATTACACTTAGATTAGAAGAATATCAATACTTAAGTTTTTCTTTTCGTGACTTTAGTTAAAGTTTTATCCTATTTCTAGGGATACAAAAGTTTTTTTTTTTACTTTTATTTTATCAAAGCTAAAAAATACTTCCTTTCGGTTACGGAACTCGTCATAGTGGGGCCAAAAAGTATAGCTTCGCCCTCGCAACGCTCCGCTTTCTCTCCACAAGCTTAACCTAGGGAGGTTCCCTTAACCTCCCTAAAACCCAGCGCTGACCCATTTTAAATTCCACACACGTTCCCCACTCCGAAACATTATACACAAATATCACTGGTGTCCTATTTCGACCCTTCAAGGGCCCGATTTTCATTCGAAATGTCTCCTCGACAAATATGCCTTAGATTTCCTACGCTTTGACATCAGATATTATTGGAAAATCGACTCTATTTCTTAGTGAGGAAGTTGCGGTGTTTTGTTTGGGGTAATATCTTCTGTTTTTTGTGGGGTAAAGGTCTTTTTTCAACTTGATATTGCGTGTGGAATAAGGCTATTCGCGTTCTGCATATATATATTATTATGGGACCACATTTTCATATTTTAGACATATAAATATAGTATTATGTTTAAAAGCTGTCTGGAAACCAAATTGTATCATTAATCAGGGTTCCGTAGCCAAATGGTAATAAACGGAACCCATATATATGGAATCGTCATGTCTGTCTGGCCGTCCGTATATCACAGACACTTTTTTCCGAAACTATAAAACCTTTACTGTTAAAACTTGGTATGTAGATGTATTCTGTAAACCGCATTAAGATTATTTACAAAAATAGATAAAGAAAACCAATTCGGATCCTAATCCTACCGAGAAAAATCCGGCAAGAAACTCAGTAGTTATCCTAATCATTACAATATTTGGGACTAAAAAACTTAAAAATATGGTGTGCGAGCGAGCCAGAGAGAACCAGTCAATAAGACTGATAAGTGAGAGAAACCAATTAAATGTTTCTTGTTTGTTTCAGGTAATGGCTATAAACAAACAGATTCAACAATCCCATAGCTGGGCATAGGCCTCATCGTAGCAAGGAGATGGATCAGGCCATACTTCCACCACGTGGACGCAATTCAGATGGGTATCCCTACACTAATTCGGGCCCACGTAAAAGAAGTACGGTACATAGCACAAATTCTTATCTTAATTCGTGAAGACACATTATTATTTAAATATATATGTGTGTGTAAACATATACGTATTACAGACGACCTTCGTAGTTAAAAGCAAGCGGGTTGGACTATGGCGTCGCGCTATCTCAGAGGTCCCGTGTTCGATACCCGGTCGGGTCAATATGGAAAACGAACTTTTCTATATTTTCTCGAGTCTGCGTGTTGTGGGACTGTCCTTGTTTCGGATATCTGTCGTGATTTAGCTAGTTACCATAGAATCAGTGCAATTTTCCAATATTATTAATTTATAGCTGTGCTCACGGTTTCGTTCGCGTGGACTACAGATTTTTTCCATATAGATACATACTTTCATGGTGGGTTTTACACCCATCTCTCCTAAAGTCCTAATATTCAAAAGTTTTCCATATTTTAGTCCAAGTTTTGAGCTGTATTTGTGCCAAATTTTATATATCTAACTTAAAAAAGTAAACAATTTACCATATATAAATTATCAAGGGCAATATTACCCCCCTCCTTCTTTATTTTCAAATCAAAAAGTAGCCAATATCCGTGCTAGAGGTTCAGCGTTTACCTACACCAATTTTGTTCAAAATCGATTCAGTGGTTTAGGCGTCAAAGCCGGACAGACAAACAGACAGACAGAGTTACTTTCGCATCAATTATTTAGTATGGATTAGAATTTATTTATAAAATAAATCTTTTATTTCAGGAAAAGCTTATGTATGACAAAAAGAGAGGTAGGGCATAGCGATTTATCGGTCGAACTGGAGTAGCCCGACTAGTGAAATTCCTCCACCTTACAGAGGACCGCAGCCAAATAACAATCACTTCTGCGTTGTTATGTTTCTGCGTGTGAGTAAGGTTTCCAGAGCTCCTGGGGGGTGCTGCGTTAGTAGCAGGGGTCAAGCCTTCAAGGTAAGGGCGATAAGTCCATTAATAGAATAATTATGCTGTACTTATCACCCTTAAGCTAGGACCTCATTACCACTTAACATCAGGTGGGATGAGGTCAATCTTGAAGTGCAATATAAAAAAATATAAAAAAAAGCTTATATATAATTAAAATGACAAAATAAAAGTAAATAAATACATACACACGATAAAATAATAAACTCACGGGCTAACGGAGCGGCACTGAATTCGTATTTTATAACTTGCAAAGTTATACAAAAATAATTGCATTTGAGTATAATGTACACCACATCCAAGTAAGCACTTGCAGTTAGATTTCCGTTCGTAAGTCCACGAAATAAGGGCGGTATAAATACCAAGTGTGTATTGCCGACCCGACGATGCCCGATTCCAATATTTGAAAAACGATCCGTTCTAGTTACGGTTTAGTACGAGGCGTAAGCTAAAAAGAACCGAACGACGTCTGATGACAGCTGATATGGAAAGTAAACCATGGAAGGATATTAACGACTCGTAGTCGGTTTTATTTATTTATTTAAAAACTTTATTGCACAAAAAAAGTACAACAGGTGGACTTAATGCTATGGGCATTCTCTACCAGTCAACCTTTGGGTCATGTGGAGAGTTAGTTTATGGGTGCGGTAATAGTGACAAAGTGCATAAGTAATCTAAAAAATAAAATAAAAACATAATACACGAGAATAGTAACTATCAAGCGTTACAAAATTCATTTTCGGTTGTAGAAAAACAGATGGTAATTTTGGACACATTATGAATTGTAAAATATTGAAACCGGGCATTATTTGAATGTTAATTGTAGCCAATATACACAATGGAACGTTGCTAACTGAATATAATATTGAACAACAGATACAAAGTTTCCTTACCAAACAAACTAACAAAATTATCACTCTCCATACAGGCAACTGTCGACATTAACTCAACCCTTTACAGCCGAAAGTTCCATACAGCAATAATCCTCTCTCACAATTATCATTAATTAATAATACAGAATTACAATAATAAATACAGGGGAACACAGAGCGATGTCCACAGTTTAATTGCTTTTTAAATTTATTGCGACCAAGTTTTTCCTTTTGTGGGGTCCCTAAGGATATTTATGGGACGTTTTCAGAAGGCTTGTGGTTCTATGGTGATTTTGAGTCGGGTTACTTTTAATTTTATTCTGTGAACTGGGAGGAACAATAAGTAAATAAATAAATGCGCTAGACAATCACACCAATCACCTGGTCTCAAACTAAGGTTTTCCCTTGTACTATGAGTACCAGTCGGCGGATACTAACTGGGGGCGTCATCCCAGCACACCCAGACCCAAGTCAGTTTAGAAAAGTTAGTTTTCCAAATTGACCCGACCGGGAATCGAACCCAGGACCTTTCGCGCTTTGGCCGGCTACCTTAGCCACTGCGCCACCGAGGTCGTCGTCTATAATAAAATTTTTTTGTGTCTGGGTGTACAAATATGGGTCATATGTTTTTTGATTATCTTATCCTATTAGTAGGAACGTTAGCGTTATAAGCGCGAAAGATTTAAACGTCTGAATAGTTAAATGTGTCAATGTATGCTAGGCAATCAAATTTTTCTGCTGTATCAAATTGGAAGAGAAGCACGTGCGATACGTGAAGGGTCGTGGGTTCGATTCCCGCACCGCAAGCTCCCCTTGCGGTCCCAGCCTCATCTCCATGAGGCTGGGACCTTATTGGCTACACTGACCCTGTTCAATGTCTCTCATGTGTTTGTAATTGTGCTTTAATGTGTGTGCCAATAAATGTTTTTCTTTCTTTCTTTCTTTCTAAAATATTTCAGACCAGCCTAAAAATTAATTGATTTAATCGACCTTGCCACGTATTTTATTTGAAAAGGACTGCAAATTACGAATGCCAATGGTCAATATCTAGACACTTTCTATAATTGCGATCATCTAACAACAGAATAGTTTCCAATTAAGTCGAGTAAATCTTTATTTGTCACAACGAAGCTAAGTAGGTACAGTCTAACATCAAGGTATACTCTTGCTGTTCGATATTGATCCTAGATCACATCATAAGGGCGGTATAAAGTCGAATGCGTGTCTGACGTGCTTTCGTCTACACATACGAGCCTAGATTGAAATGAATTACTATGTCGGCGCCACACTATCATTGCAGAGTAATTATGATTTACGTTGTCTCGCCTAGGGAGCAATCGAGCGTGATTTATAGTTCGCAATCGGTAGTTATCAATATAGTATTGATTTGTGGCCGCGTAAATCTTGAATTGGGCCATATTGGACAGATGAATGAGTATATTGACGACCTCGGTGGCGCAGTGGCTAAGGTAGGCGCCCAAAGCGCGTAAGGTCCCGGGTTCGATTCACGGTCAGGTCAATTTGAAAAACGAACTTTTCTCAATTGACTTGGGTCTGGGTGTACTGGGATGACGCCCCCAGTTAGTATCCGTCGTCTGGTACTCATAGTACAAGGGAAAACCTTAGTTTGAGACCAGGTGATTGGTGTGATTGTCTGGCGCATTTATTTATTTTATTATTTATCTTCCGATTTAGTATAGCCGGATAATCAATTTATCGACTGTGTTCATCCTTAATTTTGACGACCACCGTAGCCAAGAGACGAGCGGGCCGGACTTTGGCGTCGCGCTATCTCTGAGGTTCCGGGTTCGATCCTCTGTCGGGTCAAAATGGGTAACGAACTTTTCTATATTGTCTCGGGTCTGGGTGTTGTGGTTCTGATTGCTGTAACACAAGTGCTTAAGCTACTTACCACAGCAATGTATGTGATGTTGTCCAATATTTATTATTTAATAATAATAATTAATTGATTGGATTATCGATTGTATCGATTCTAATTTTTATGGAATATAATCGATTATAGTTGCTTAGATTGACAAAGCTATCGATTTAATCGATACTGAAATCAAATGGCTACTGTCGATTTTTTATTGAAATCGATTAATCTTAAATTATTTGTAGGTATAGGTTTTTATATTATGTCTTCTTAGACGTCTTGAATAACATTAACATAAAATGTATTTCTTTTCTAATTTTTATACAAGTGACGACAAAGTTTATTTATTAAAAAAAAATAATGCACAAAAAAAGTACAACAGGTGGGCTGAGTCCTAGGGGCACTCTCTACCAGTCCTCTCTTGGGTCATGCAGAAAGTTTTATGTGGGTGCGGTAATAAAACAAGAGCGTAAATTATCGAAAAAAATATATCCTAAACCGTGGAGTCCCAATGCCAAAAATCTGTACGGAGTTTTGGCAAAAAACTGGTCCACACTTCAGGTGACCCCAGGGCTAGCACTTACATCGCACAGCGTGTTTCGTTAGCTATTCAGCGAGGTAATGCTACCAGCGTCTTGGGATCGATCCCACAAGGCCCAATTATAGAAGATTTTTATTTTTTATAATAAATAATAATAATAATAATAAATAATAAATGCGCCAGACAATCACACCAATCATCTGGTCTCAAACTAAGGTTTTCCCTTGTACTATGAGTAGCAGACGACGGATACTAACTGGGGGCGTCATCCCAGCACACCCAGACCCAAGTCAATTTAGAAAAGTTCGTTTTCCAAACTGACCTGACCGGGAATCGAACCCGGGACCTTACGCGCTTTGGGCGCCTACCTTAGCCACTGCGCCACCGAGGTCGTCAAAACAAATATAAATAATATTTATATTTGTAAATATATAGTTTAGTTTGTATTGATAAGTTAGTGTACTATAAATTGAACACTAAACATTATAAAACTAATATTACAGTAGGTATTATAACGACAAAAATATTTGATTAAGTAAAAAATACTCAAATATATATTTAAGTTATTTGGGTAGCTACTTACATTTGCTAGAGACGCATACCAGTTTACAGTTCACAAACTAACAGACAGTTAATAATTGCTGTCAGTACATAACCACTCATTTTAATTTACTTTACTTTTGTTTTATTACATGTACGTTAAGAATAACGAGTTTGTAATATCCTTATTACGAACTGCGTACCAGATTCGTTTCAAAAGTTGAATTCGCAATTCCCGTTCTCCTATACCAATCGGGTAAGTTAAATGCTAAACCAGGATTGCACTGTTTTCAATAATCGTTCGAAAAGTTGCCGGAATCCGCAGGCCCGCTCTGCATATGAGGAAAGTTGCCGGATCTGTTACAACTTTGCCTAATGACCGCATTGTGCTCACAATATAGGAAACAGCAGCGAAGCAACACACTAAATTAAAAAAAAAATCTAAATAAATACTGTATAGTATTGTATCACGCGTGCTGCTTCCAACTGAGCTAACGGCAAGTTGTCGTAGTCGATGATTTTTTCTGTTATATTAACCACCTAGCCTTCGTTAAGTACTAATAGGCCGTCGGTAAATTCGTTGCAGACATGTTTGAAAACCACGGAATCGAAAGACACCTTTAAACACGTATTGCGCGTGCTGCTCTTCCAATTGAGACCGCAAGTTATCGTATGAAACTTTCTGGCAGATTAACCTCTAAGGCTTCGTAAGTGCCCTCTGCTGTATATGTTTAGTATAACGTTGCTCTGATTCTGTGTTTCTGGTAAAGTGGGTACTTGTGTTATGTAAAACATAAATGTTCTCTGGAGGTGGGGTGATTCTTGTTAAACTATTTCCTGTGGCATCGATGGGATGATGAGGTCCGCCGCGGAGTCTAGAAGGACAAGCCTCAGGGTAGCAGATTGAACACACGCAGGCGCCCTCCCTCGGATGGCGGTATAGTGCGTTACGCATTCCTCACATCAGTACTTGGACTAGAGACAATACAGAAAGTTCGTTTTCAATATTGACCCGGTCGGGAATCAATCGGATGAATTTTAAATATTTTCAGGGATTGAGTTTATCATCATGTTAGATTAACGTCTAAGTCGGAAACTGATTTCGTAGAGACTTACCAAAAATAATTCGATTTCACACAAAAAAAATAACATTAACTCTTTGTAACGTTTGTAAAAAGCAAAAGCTATGTACAATCTATCCACGTTTGCCAAAAACTGTAAAATTTCTGCCATCAATTTTCAATTTAATGTCCAAGACGTAGAGTTTAATGTCTTGTGTGATATTTTGATATTTATTGGAAGGCTGATGTATGTATCCACTTTAAGCCACAGTTACAAAGTTTGTGTGGAAATGGTTCACTGCAATTATTTGCTCTAGTCACTATTTTGTTTGAAACTTGATATTAGGCTGTTAGGCGGACAAAATCGTGAATGGAACAGGTATTCCGAACTTCGAATGTATCCAACTAGAACATCGAAGCATATGCAGCAAAGAACTATACCTTCGTCGTGCTAACATGATCCTCTTAGTTCAAATTGAAGTTTAAACATCGTAGTAACAGGCTTAAACGGCAATTGTAAGGCCGGAAACAAGATATTTTTTTATTAAACATTTAAAATAATTTAACGGGTCAAAACGCGACACCATTTTTATTTAGTAGTTAATACAAACTACTTACTGCCCGACGTTTCGGTTAGGTTGCACCAACCGAGCTCACGAGCTGACTCATACGTCGGGCAGTTCGTATAACTACTAAATAAAAATGGTGTCGCGTTTTGACCCGTTAAATTATTTTAAATATTTAAAATGGAACGCGAAAGTCTTAAAATTTATATTTTTTTATTGTCATGTCAATTGCATCAGTAATTTTTATGATCGTCTAAACAAAATGAAGGTACCTACAGTTTGGAACTTATAACTATAGAATGAAAGAAAGAGAGAAAAAATATTAGGTACTAGTTTTTAACTAAAACATTGTTAAATAAACTTAAACCGTATCTAAAAGGTCTCCGCTCAGCGACGACCTCCGTAGCCAAAAGGCGAGCGTGCCGGACTTTGGCGTCGCGCCATCTCAGAGGTTCCGGGTTCGATTCCCGGTCGGGTCAATATGGGAAACGAACGTGCTCGCCGCGTCAAACTTTGCCTCGCCTCGGGCGAACTTCGCCGAGTAACTTCGCGAGTAGTGTGGAGCAGGCATGAAGCTTTGCGCTCGTAATCATTTAGTTGGTGGGTATAAATAATAATAAAAAAAGCGCCAATCACACCAATCACCTGGTCTCAAACTAAGGTTTTCCCTTTTACTATGAGTACCAGACGACGGATACTAACTGGGGGCGTCATCCCAGCACACCCAGACTCAAGTCAATTTAGAAAAGTTCGTTTTCCAAATTGACCCGACCGGGAATCGAACCCGGGACCTTTCGCGCTTTGGCCGCCTACCTTAGCCACTGCGCCATTGAGAAATAAATACGAGTCCATATACAAAGTGGTTCTACGCTGGCACGCCAACACGTTACCATCTTATTTTATCTATCCAAGAACATGTTTACTTCGCTCAAAGGTTCAAAGCCGGGAATCATTTTGCAATTAACCTGTTTATTCGTTTACCAGTAATTAACTTTGCAACTTGCAACGTAACGTTAGCAAAAAACTGTAGTCAACAAAATGTTGTTTAACTTTTTCAAGTTTTTTGTGAACTTTGTGTAAATAAATTGTGCTGTTGTTTTTTCTATTACTACTGAATGGATTTAGATTAAAAATGATAATTACAGGATCCAATTGATTTAACTTATTACAATTTTCATTAAAATAGTGCCAATAAAAACACCTTAGGGTAGTAACTCCTAATATTTTCAGTTCATGGTGTTTGTACTTTCAGATTCAGTATTTTGTCACTCGTTCCTATTATTGCAAAACCATAAAAGAAGCCATCGTCGCTATCAAATATAATATTTAAAAAGGTAGTCCTACGATGTTGCGGTGGCGACTGAATTTCTTTTTTAGTTTCACGATTTACAGGATGATCTTAGTATGTAATATATTGTACATTTTTCATTATATATTTACATGATAAAGACTTAAATGATTTTTTACAAAAAAAATGACTATATACTGTGAATGGAGCTGCATGCAAGATTTCGTTCTAAAGACTACTTTTTTTAAATACTAGCGACCAGCCTCGGCTTCGAACGCATATGATCCTGATTAAATTTATACTTTTTCTTACAAACCTTGTCCTGACAGTTACGTACATAACACTATGTATGTGCATAAATTATACAATTGGTTTAGTATTTTCAAAATGAAACATTAAATTCATTTCGGCTCATTCATGTTGATATTAATCAAAATTAATGGGCCGAAAAAGAAGAAAGAAGACGAAAATCACCATAAAACTTTAAAACAATTAATGAAATATTTTCTTTTTCAAATAGGTTACATATAACTCTTTTGAATCTGTATTGAACAGAATGCAAAGAATTTAAGCTTGATACGAATGTCTAAAGTGGAAAAAAATAGATTATGGCACATTCCCCTTTTTTGTCTACCGTACCCTTTCGTTGCCAATCACAGGGCCTCACTTCAAACAAATCCATCAACTGGTCTCCCGATCGATCGACTAAACGTCTGCCGTTTAAAGTTAATAAAACGTAGTTGGTGGAGTAAACCATTGTTACTATGTCAGTCTTCAAGTTATTTTATAGTAGCAAGTTTTTTTTTTATAATGCACTTCAAGATTGAGCTCATCCCACCTGATGTTAAGTGGTAATGATTTCCTAGCTTAAGGGCGAAAAGTATAGCATAGTAAAACTGTTACTAGACTTGTCGCCCTTACCTTGAAGGCTTGACCCCTGCTACTAATGTAGCACCCCCCAAGAGCTCTGGAAACCTAAACTTGCAGGAACACAACAACACCGGAGTGATTGTTATTTCGCTGCGGTTTTCTGTAAGGTGGAGGTTTTCACCAGTCGGGCTGCTCCAGTTCGAGCGATAAATCGCTTTGCCCTTCCTCTCTTAAAAAGTCTTTCAGGAAAAAGACAATTTTAATCTCCTCTTGCAGTGCAGGATTCGAACCAATGACCTCCACTTATCGCGTGTGCTTGCGGTTAGCTCAGTAAGAAGAGCAGCAAGATTATTCAAATTGCGAAATAATACTCCCATCTAGTTTAACTGACACTAATATTAATTATAAACTCATAAAATATTCACGTCTTACACAACAAAACAAGTAAATTGAAAACTAATACCACATCACTGTTACCGCTGCCTAATATCGGCAAATATTTGGAGCAGCACCAGATCAAAGTACTGAGTGACAAGTCACACTAATCCGTGCAAGTATTAATTATAATTAACACATAAAGACGATCGCTAAAGGCCCGATCGGTATAATCAATTCAATTAATTTTAAGCCCGTGATCCACGGATTATGTGAAAAGCTGGGCGTGTGAGTGGTAGGTTCGACCTTCATGTTTGAACTTGATCGATTAAATCCTCTGGCCTTGTAAACTTTCGTATTAAAGCACTATTCCGATTGTTGTGTTTTTAACTGACTTGACACGAGATTTTTTTTTATATTCCACTTCAAGATTGACCCTATCCCACCTGATGTTAAGTGGTAATGAGGTCCTAGCTAAAGGGTGACAAGTACAGCATAATAATTTCTGTTACTGGACTTGTCACCCTTACCTTGAAGGCTTGACCCCTGCTTCTAATGTAGCACCCCCCAGGAGCTCTGGAAACCTAACTCACACGCAGAAACACAACAACACAGAAGTGATTGTTATTTGGCTGCGGTCTTCTGTAAGGAGGTATTTCACCAGTCGGGCTGCTCCAGTTCGAGCGATAAATCGCTATGTCTTACCTCTCTAATTTCGGACACGAGTGCGAACGGGAGTCAAACCCGGGACCTTTCGCGCTTTGGTCGTCTACCATAGCCACAGCGCCACCGAGCTCACTTATTCGGCGTACCATTTCCATAATACTCGTATGCAGACATGAAACAGTGTTCCACGTTTGCAAACCAGTATTGGTAAATCCATGTTAAACATTTGAAAACAGCATTTGTGCTAGCTAACCCCATCCCGAGCTGATCCTATCTCCACAAGGCTACAGTGCAGATATTCATCGATCAAACATCTGAACTAACGCCTAACTCCCGTTATGGGAGCAGCAATGTGCCAGAATTTTCCGAGGCATGAATTTCAGACGCACCGAAAGGTAAGATAATGGTCGGTAATCCCGGTCGATTGGTTGTCGGATCAGTTGGCCGACCGGTTCGGCGACAGGTTGACAGGTTGAGTGTTAGCCAAAAAAGGCTTCGTGCTATTATCACGTGAAATTATTTGTGGTATTATTCATTTCGTTGTAATCCATACTCAAATTTTACTGTTGCCGCAACCATAAACGAACTATCTGCATGCCCCAACGGTTGACTGGTGTACAAAAGGCAGACTTAACTGCCTTTTGTACTTTTTATTTTATGCAATAATGTTTTTAAAATAAAAATAAATGTAGATTAATGACACGTATGATGTATTAGCGTTTGGCAAAAAACTTCTCCTCAAATATGAGTTCCCAAAGCACTTTTTCATTTTTCGAATTAAATTCCAATCCAAAAAAATCTAACCCGGCATTAAGACAAATATATGTCTAACATAATAAACAAATGTTATATGTCTTCAAATATTATATTGCTAAACACATTTAGTCTACTCCCCATTTCAATTGGAACTGAATCGGCCCCAACCTATTATATTTTGTATATTTTCGCTGCCCTTGGCACCACCCACTAAGTGGGTGGTATATTAAATTTGCGGTCCTACGCCAAATGAACTTCAGGAAGGACCGTGTTAATTAAACGTGCGAGACGAGCAAAAAATCATTTTGCATTACAAAGATTTATCTGTAAATAGTTTAGTTTTAGTGAAAATATTTTAACATTCTTGTCCTCTAAAAGTGAATTTTTTTGACGCTATAAAACTGATAAGTCACCAATTCTTGTAGGTAATATTGATCGTAATGTCCAAGGTTGTTAACCTTAAAATCCTGTTCCAGTTTCTTCTACAAAGGTGTCAAAATCGAGGTAAATCTTGTCACCCAACCCTTTTCATTCTGACAGAGAAAAATGGCTGACCGACCAACGGAAAGCAATTTCTCCAATGACACCGAAATGTCTGCGAAGCTGAGATTCGCGAAATAACTTGAGCATTCCAAACAATCGTAGAACTTGCGATAATTAATTGATACGACCTCCTTGAATTCGGTTATATTAAACGTTATCTTTGGGATAAAAAGTATCCCATTCCAAAAAGCAGAAAAAAGTAATACTCAATACTAATATCCTTTGTGGTGTGGGGGCCGTGACAGAGGTGCTAAGGGGTCTACTGAAGCATGCTTCTCGGGTTAGTAATCGATTGGCACGCAATTATTCGCCCGAACGTGCGATTCGTCCCCTGTCAATAAAAATATTTTATTTGGTAGGCAATTCGCACGAATGTATTTTAAACGCGTGCGAATTGCCTACCAAAAAAATATTTTTATTGAAATGGGAACCCTGCTTCTCTCCTCCCTTAAAGATGTACCTAAGGCTGTTCAATCGGACAAAATACAAGAACAATATAAACAAAAATACCAGAGGGGGCCGTGCATGATATACAGGGTCCGCAACCAATAAGTGCAAGGAACCACTGTCATTAATGAACGCAAAAAGTTTGTATTATCCTCTTTGCCTTTGCTAAGTGCTGCACCGCAAGGGGAGACGTAATATTTCAGGGTCTCTACATTTTAAATTTCGGTAGTGAGGCGTGATTCACTATAAAACTGTAAAAATCTCTTAAAAGTATCTTAAATTGTAATCTGTCTGCCGTTTTAAACTTTATCTAAATTTATTCAATATTTTTTTTGTAAACCTAACAACCAAACATACAACCATGCAAACAATATTTACATCAATAATCTTCATAGGAATAGACAGAAATATACCTTACCAAAGAGATCTAATTGCAGGTTTAAACATATGCAGTTTCGCAATACTATCAAAGGTCGACTGTACCACATATTTCGTAGCTCCCCCCATTAACACACTTTGTTATTCATGTTATATTTCTCATAAAACATAGCCTTGTTACTAAAGAAACAAATGGGTAAGTTTAATAAAACAATCGTCTCTGCTGCAACAGTCTAGCTCAAGACAAAAAGCCCGGTGCAGAGAAAACACTAAAATATTGAGTTGGGTACACTTAGAGCATCCACGGTTTCGGCTTTTAATAGGACGTTCCTAAAAATGCCGATTCGTAGTGGGGTGCGAATCGGTAAACTTAAATGGTTACAGGCTAGCCACTTAGGAGTTTTGTGTCGTAAAAATTAAAGATAATCACAAGCAATTTATTTATTCAAAATAAATATAAACCAAAATTGAAGCTACAGCCTGTTCGGAACCTATTTCTACCAAGATGAATCCAGCAAGAAACTTGAAAGATATTCGAGTAGACAGATCCTGAGGTAAAATACAAACGTAAGAACCGATTTAAATTCAAAAAGTAAATGTTTTGTCTCTTTCTAATCGTTTATACGTAGAGTAAGAGTATTTGTTTGAGTGAAAATTACTTTCTGTTTTATTTTAAATATACATAAATATGATATTTTATGTGTATTTATAAGTTAATTATTGTTATCGAGTATTGCTATCTTGCTTGTGCAAATAATAATTTTACAAGTGGAATGGAAATAGTCTAACGAAATGAACAATTCGGCGTTTTGCAAGCATCACAGCTGCACACATCAATACCTCACAAACAGGCCGAATACTTGTTTACCTATCTTGGCAAATAAAAGACTGTCCCACTAATAAAAACGAACTATTGCCACCCCAGCTACACGCTAGATGCCAGTTATTTTGAATAGGAGCCACTCAAATATTTATGCTAAGTAAAAGCAGTTTGTACGAAGAAAAGGCGAAATGAAATGTTTTTGGAGGAATTCTGTTTCGAGTGCTATCGCTTTTTTGGTACAGACAACCACAAAAACAAGTTCACAGCAGTGAACCTTAAAAGAAAGGGGTTGAGAAGAAAATTGAATTCATGTTTTACAAGTACTGTATACACATGTCTGGGACCGAGTGAGGGAATGGAAAAGCGTTTACTGTATTAGAAGTATAATGTTTTGAGATAACAGAATAGTTTTCTTTGTGAATAAGTAAAAAGTGTAGATCGTTACCACTCTCAAAGTAGGCATTACAAGTAATTTATTTATTTTTTTGCGAGAGTAGCTTGCAACAATAATAATACCGACAACGAATGTTTAAAAATATCTATATTGAAATTTTATTGTGATTTTTTTACCGGTCAACATTTTTTCCACATTTTAACGGTTTTATCAACCATATGCCACTGGAAATTTGTTTTATCGTCAGCCAATAAAAAGTAACATAACACAAACAATTAGGTAGTGAATTGTTTTGTGATTTCAATTAAAATATGAAGCAAGAAATGTTTAGAAATTACACAGCAGTTTTTACCGCTATAATTGGTCGCTTAATTTTTAAACAAGCCAAGTTGATCATATGTTATTTTGATAGCGATATATTCACACGTCTTAAAGACGTAACCTAAGATCAAATTGACCGATTCAGAACACTTTTGAATGAAAGTTAAAGGGTTTTAAATAAATAGGTTGCTACTAATATAGCTACGGAAACCTTACTCACACGCAAGAATACAACGACTCGGAAGTTTTTTTTTTATATTACTCTTCAAGATTGACCTAATCCCACCTGATGTTAAGTGGTAATGAGGTCCTAGCTTAAGGGCGAATATATCTATATATAAAAAAAACTGTTACTGGACTTGTCGCCCTTACCTTGAAGGCTTGAACCCTGCTACTTATGTAGCACCCCCAGGAACTCTGGAAACCTTACACACACGCAGGAACACAGAAGTGATTGTTATTTAGCTGCGGTCTTCTGTAAGGTGGAAGTATTTCACCAATCAAGCTGCTCCAGTTCGAACGATAAAACGCAATGCCTTACCTCTCTTAAATTATATAGCTTTTGTGTCTGAACACTTTTTAAATCTACTTCAGGCTAGTAAAAATCCTAAAAATCCTTTTCAAGAGTGCCGCTAAATATTATGGCTCAATTCTGCATTACTTTGTAGGACAAACGCTTTATTGCTGGAAGGGATTCAGAAGGAATGTGCGCATATTTTTTATTACGCGAAGGACAGTATTGAAGGTCGGAAGAAATCAAATCAACGGCGCTGAAGATCGTATGGTACAAGTTAAAAGATGAAGCGAGTTACATGGAATATCTATATATAACAATGAATCCCTACTTCCCTTGGTCAAACCATTACGCGTGAACGGTTGGACCAATTTCACTTTTCTTTGTTGTTTTTGTAATCATTCAGTAGAAGGCTCTTATGAAATAAAAATATAAAAAAAAATATATAATTAATATTTCGTCGTTAAGACAGGACAACTTCTGTAGCGTTTATAATATCATTTCGATTAAATTTCGAAAAATTAATATTTAAGAGTTGACAAGAAGAAGTTAATCATAAAATGTAAGTAAATAAATTACTTACGACTCTCAACATGATATGTCGTAAGATGATTTGACACAACAAATTCTGCACAAAATACAGAAAATTTTCAAATACATATCCTTAGGCTTTTTTTGTAAAAACCCTTTAATTATCTTATTAATGTCAATTGATTTTTTTTCGCACCGTACCGCTGCCTCGTGGAAGGCAGCGGCGGGTGTGGGACTTCCCCGTCCAAAAGGGGCGAAGACTACCTAAACTAAGAAGTCCCCCCACGCTCTCACCCCCTTTGGTTGATGTCAGTGGAAAACTGTATTAAACATAACAGCCACGGCGCATTTGCTAGCTGGACAATTTTTTTTCTGATTGGAGATAGGAAATTATTGTCATAAAAGTAAAAAAAAGGTAAATACACATTAACTTTAATATTTAACTTAAAGAAACACTAAACAACTTGAGCTTGGATTATAAAACAACTAGCTGTGCACGCGACTTCGTTCGCGTGGACTACATCCTTTCATGGTCGGTTTTACCCCTATCTCCCCTAATTTTCGAAACAAAAGTAGTCTATATTTTAATAGAGCTATATTTGAGCCAAATTTCATATCTCTAACTTAAAAAATAAAATTTTTCCCATATAAACGTCCAAAGGTTGCATTACCCCCCTCCCCCCCCCCCTTCCTTACTTTCTAACAAAAAGTAGCCTATGTCCGTCCGTTCTTGAAGTTCAACGTATCGTACCTATGCAAATTTCATCAAAATCGTTTGAGAGGAAAGCGGGAAAGCGTAACAGACAGACAGAGTTACTTTCGCATTTATAATATTAAGTAGGGATTGTCACATTACGTTCCCGCTTTCTCGCATGACTTATACCGTACTCACAGACATGTAACGGTATCTTAGTATATAATAAGGGAGTAATCCCCAATTTTCTTCATGGAATCTTTATTAAAGAAAACATGTGGCTGATATTAGGGTTATTTCTTTGGTTTCCCCTAATTTCGCCTTAAGGGATAAAAATACTCCAGGAAAATTATATCTTTACTTTTGTTATTTTTGGAGAACTTTCTCGAGAATTGTGGTTTATTTAGGCATTTATGCTATTGGGTTCAACTTGACTGAACAAGGTTCAATTCTGTTGTTAAAAACATAGGCTGAATAAATAACAAAAATATATTCTACATTTTAAACAATGAAGCCATTCACTTAGTTCTTTATTTAAGAGAACAGAAGACCGCAGCCAAATAACAATCACTTTTGTGTTGTTGTGTTTCTGCGTGTAAGTAAGGTTTCCAGAGCTCTTGGTGGGTGCTACATAAGTAGCAGGGGTCAAGGCTTCAAGGTAAGGGTGAAAAGTCCAGTAATAGATTTATTATGCTGTGCTTGTCACCCTTAAGCTAATTTAACTTAAACTTAAACTTCTGCTTACTTTGCCTACTCATACTTCTAAATACTACTAACAATCTTTCACTATCCAGTCCATACGCTTATGGAATTTCCTTCCTTTATCTATCAAGGAATCTGAGTCCCTTCCCATTTTCAAATCAAGAGTAAAATATGTCTTTCTTTCTCCGAACATGTATCCTTTATCAAAGTATCTAAATAAAGATAAGCATTTGTTGGTATTAAATTTGATTTTTTATATTTTTTTATTGTTGTATTTACTTATGTGTGTATTTATTTATTTATTTTAGTTTTATTTCTTTTCATTCTATGAATTGCTTTTTTGCATTATTCACGTTATGCTATTTATGTTTTCTGTTAGTATATTTTCAATTAATATTATGCACGGCTGTGTCTCGTTATCTACTTATTCCTCTACCTAAAGGTGGTCTGGAAGAGATAGCTCTCTAGCAATAAGACCACCTAAATTGTACTTGAATATGTCTGTAAATTTTCTGTGCAATAAAGTGTAGAAATCTATCTCTTGCTTATATTTGACGATTCATGCTTAACAACTTCAAAACACCATAATTCTGGTTTAAAACTCTCTTTAGGGAAGAACCTGGAACCTAATAAAATGCTTTAAATAAACTTCTTTCAAATTATGGGGCGCGAGACAATTTAACTAAAAAGTCGCACGCATTTAACGAGCCCACAATAATGGGCAAACAGGCTCTTTGGGTAAAAAATCCCCTTTTATGGGAACAGGAATAGCTTCATAGACCCCTAGGGACAATCCTGGATCGTAAATAACGCGGGGTGGTCGTAATTTTGTACGGAACTTTCTATCTTCAAAGTGAAAGGTGAATAATGGCGGTTGATGGCATATTGTTGAGGTGAAAAGTCTGTAAGCAGCTCACCTTATTTCGCGCTTTTATCAAACGTGATTGAAAAGGTACAGAGTTTAACTAATAGTTCCTTATCAACACAAATATTATAAATATCGCGTAAGATTGAGTTTGAACTGGTCCATTTATCGAGGAAGGCTTTCAATCAATCAATAAATCAATGAATCAACTTTATTTACTAAAACAGTTCATTTTCATGCTTATGCTAATGATCACTGCACTAAGCTTAGCTTGTATCGCAGTGGTCGGGTAACATTTTCTATTATGTACTCGTACAATCGGACACACGGTTGAAAATAAAAGCAAAGATAAAAATAATAATAAAAATTAATAACTTAAAATTAGAGCACTATTCATATTATGTAATGTAAATTATCTGTGTGTGTGTGTACAGAACATAACATCACGATACTTCTAACTTAGACACAAAATTTAAGTTCGATCCACACCCGGGCTTTATAAAACTAAAAACGTAAAGCAGATTTAATCATTTTTTTATAAGGTGCTACTAAATTTGTTAAACTATAGTTTAATTTTAAAATTCACATTAAACCGTTCTTATTAAGACAATATTACTTGATTACTACTTAAACTTGCAAAATGCATAGTGAGAGAAATTTTACTTGTAACCTACTTGAATTAATAGAAATAGAAATTATCTTTATTCGTGTAAGCTTTACAAAAGCACAAGTTCAGTATTCTACCGCCGCGTGTTCAGAATGTTGATCATAAATTGTGAAGTTTCAAGAATTAGTCAAAAATAGAAAATCCTCTTTTAAATTAGTTAGTATAAAGCATTCTCAGATAAATTCGAGAGTTGTAGGGATTGAAAACATTGAAGTGTTTTATTAATCTTTTTTACTGTCTTCAACTCTTCAAATTCATTTTAATTCGTTAAAACTTCCCAGACATACGCGTTTTTTTCGACTAAAAGTATTCAAACAGAAGTCAGTTTAGTTTCTGAGTAAAACTGTTGAAAGTTTTTGTAGTCAATGAACGAACAAATCAGATCAGAAAACGAAATTATCCTTATTAGTTAAAAGAGATTTTTCATAAGAACTTCCATAATTGACGACCTCCGTAGCCGAGAGGCGAGCGGGCCTGACTTTGGCGAGCGCCATCTCTGAGGTTCCGGGTTCGATCCCCGGTCGGGTCAATATGGGAAACGAACTTTTCCATATTGTCTCGGGTCTGGGTGTTGTGGTACCGTCGTTGTTTCTGATTTCCGTAACACAAGTGATTAAGCTACTTACCACAGAATCAGAGCAATTTATGTGATGTTGTCCAATATTTATTTATTATTTATTTATAAAGCCTAATATTTAACGATTCGTAATGTGTCAAAGATGACTATTTGTTTTTGTACGAGTCGTTAATTCTAAACTTAAAGACTTTCTCTTAACACAAATTTGTGCTATTTTCAATAAAAGTATCATTTTTTTTTATATTGCACTTCAAGATTGACCTCATCCCACCTGATGTTAAGTGGTAATGAGGTCCTAGCTTAAGGGCGACATGTACAGCATAATACATCTGTTACTGGACTTGTCGCCCTTACATTGAAGGCTTGTCCCCTGCTACTAATGTAGCACCCCCCAGGAGCTCTGGAAACCTTACACACGCAGGAACACAACAACACCGAAGTGATTGTTATTTGGCTGCGGTCTTCTGTATGGTGGAGGTATTTCACCAGTCGGGCTGCTCCAGTTCGAGCGATAAATCACTATGCCCTACCTCTCTTATTTATCATTAATGTTAACAGAATATTAAGAAGAGTCTATGTACCAAAATTTATCAAAATCATTTTTTATGCCAGTAAAACACACATCCATTAGTCCATCCGGCTACCCGTGTATTCGTGCCCAAACACTTCACGACTAATCCATCTATTTTATTATGCACAGTTAACATTTTTATCAATTACCTTACCTACTAAGTCTGCGCTTCTCAACTTTATTCAAGGGATTAAGTAAATCCCATTATTCTTTGTCATATCCTGAATGCATTATATAGTTGATAAGATACCCACAAAATGTGTGTTTAACCCTAATTTTAGTGTAAACATTACTGGTACTATAATCACTGGTACCATGAATGGTTTGTAAAAAAAATCTGAAGAACTCTATTGTACTTTAATCAATCTGTAAAACACATTTACACAAAGTTTTTGTGCAATATATCTCACTCTAATGATTGCTAAGGCGGTTAGTGTCTTTAAATTGTTTTCCTATTTTTAGTGATGATACCGCCAATTTCGAGATCTGCGTTGACTCATGAATCCCTACTAATATTATAAATGCGAAAGTAACTCTGTCTGTCTGTCTGTCTGTTACGCTTTCCTGCTTAAACCTCTCAACCGATAGGTATACGTTGAATCTCAAGAACGGACATAGGCTACTTTTTATTAGAAAATAAGGGGGGGATGGGGGTAATACCACCTTTGAAAGTTTATATAGAAAAATGTTTATTTTTGAAGTTAGAGATATGAAATTTGGCACAAATATAGCTCAAAACTTGGATTTAAATATAGTTTACTTTTTGTTTCGAATATTAGGGAAGAAAGGGGTAAAACCGACCATAAAAGGATGTAGTCCACGCAAACGAAGTCGCGGGCACTGCTAGTATACTTATAATTTGTTAGCGTTTTGCAATCCACGTTATAAAAACCATGTACATATTTTTACAATGTCTATGATCATAATCAATTCATTTACTCATGTTGGTTATAATAGGAAGAAATGATGATGAATAATAAACTGAAATAAACAATTAATAGTGTCTCGAAAGACTTGGGTTGAGTTGGCAGTAGTTTGAAACCGGGGTCGCCAAGATTAGTTATCTACCTCTAAATGTATATGTCACAAGATTGTAAAAATCGTTAGATTGCAATCCCCAGTTACGGATCACAATCTGTCGACAGTTTACAATCTCGCGAGATAGACTGTAATCTAACGATTTTTACAATCTTACGGTGACATATATAACTCAAAGGTGACTGACTGAGATAGTGATCTATCAACGCACAGCCCCAACCACTAAACAGATCTGGCTGAAATTTGGCATGCAGATAGATGTTATGACGTAGGCATCCACTAAGAAGGGATTCCGGTCAATACTACCACCGAGGGGATAAACTAGGGGATGAAAGTTTGTATGAAACTTTGTCAATTTTAAACTGATCGGGCTGAGACTTGATAAAGCTACTATGACGTAGGCATCCCCTAAGAAAGGTTTTTGATAAATTCCACACCTGAGGAGATAAAATAGGGGATGAAACTTTATATAAATAATCTTACATCTTCGACTGATTGAACTGAAATTAAATATTGGAGGTACTATGATAAACGTTCATTTAAATAGGATTTTAATAAATTAAATGGGGATAAAATAAGGGGTGATGGAGGATGTAATGTATTAGTTGAAACCTATCACTACCCAATGGAACGAATAAATTAAGACGAACAAAATAATTTTATTCCTAAAAACCCTTTTAAACATATTTTCAAGAACTACATTTCTTTCTAGGGACCATCAGACCACCACAAACCCAGTTATGGGTTAATACCACTTAAGTGACAGCACTTATATTCTTAAACGTGGTCCTAAGGTCACCCATGAAGGCGTACTATACAAAATGCGCCATAAAGCCCCTTTGCGTGTAATATAAGAGTACTGAGCATAAAATTGTGACGATAAAACTTGATGACGTCACAAAATGAGGAATCTTCACATTATGAGGTACAAATTTATGAATACAAATTAATTTTGTCGTTGTAAAATGTCCGAGCTCACACCGTCTTACGTTTTACTTACTGAACGATGAAAGTTAAAGACTTGGAAAATATACAAGTAAAAGTCCTCTATACCAAATTTTTTGAGAGAGGAAGGGCATAGCGATTTATCGCTCGAACTGGAGCAGCCCGACTGGTGAAACACCTCCACCTTACAGAAGACCGCAGCCAAATAACAATCACTTCTGTGTTGTTGTGTTCCTGCGTGTGAGTAAGGTTTCCGGAGATCCTGGGGGATTCTACATTAGTAGCAGGGGTCAAGCCTTCAAGGTAGGGGCGACAAGTCCAGTAACAGATTTATTATGCTGTACTTGTCACCCTTAAGCTAGGACCTCATTACCACTTAACATAGAGAGGAACCCACATCGCGATGACAACGGATTTGATACCGAAATATCCTACCCATTAGCATCGCCATACTGGCCCGCAAGATGGTTCTTCACGCTCCTTTTGAAGAAATCCATGTCAAAGGAAGGAGGAAACACATGAGCCGGCAACGAGTTCTAATTTTTTATGGTCCGGCAAAGATAGGAGCTACCAAACTTTTTTGTTCGCGATGGAATATTTTCCACGGTGAAGCGATGACATCGTTGGCCGTCTCTTGTGGTTCTGTGAAGGAAAGGACAGAGTGGGATAAGGGGAAACAGTTCCTCGGAACACTCACCATGATAAAGCCGTAACTTCACCGTATGAAGTCGCGGGCGGCTGCTAGTCAAGAACAAAGTTTTGGAAAAGCACGTGGCGCGATAGCAACTACGGTGTGATAACGATACTAAAAGTTAAGTTAAGCACGCCGTGGTTAGGTATAGGATGGGTGACCATTCTGAAAAATAATGTGATATTTATCATAACTATCTATGTGATTGGGACAGTGAGGAAGCTTGATTTCAATGTACATATGTGATAAAAATAAATCAATTGTGTTACAGAAATCAGAAACAATGACGCTATTACTACATCCAGACCCGAGACAATATACATCAGTTGGTTTTACATTTTGGACTATTTGATGGAAATCAGAAACCACGTTTTAATTGTAAAATTTTCGAATATCTTCAAAAAATCTACGTATTTTGGGAGTAGGCTTAATGCCCTGTTTACACACTAACATTACACAGTATACATTACACATTAAGCCTATTGATCTCACTCTGAAGACTCAATTTGCATAATTCCCGCAACTCGTACTCAAAGTATTTCCCTACAAACTTCGCTTAATGAAATTCCACGAGTATGTAAAGTTCTTGAGACGAATACTGAGCGATTATAAAAAGTGGGTGAATTATGCTGTAAAAAGAGTAATTTTGTGTGAAGATAAAATGCGTCACGCATAAACGTGCTATAAGAAAGTGCTATAACGTGCAAGAGAGGTAGGGCATAGCGATATATCGCTCGAACTGGAGCAGCCCGACTGGTGAAATACCTCCACCTTACAGAAGACCACAGCCAAATAACAATTACTTCTGTGTTGTTGTGTTCCTGCGTGTGAGTAAGGTTTCCAGAGCTCCTGGGGGGTGCTGCATTAGTAGCAGGGGTCAAGCCTTCAAGGTAAGGGCGACAAGTCAAAGGAAGTACTGTACTTGTCACCCTTAAGCTAGGACCTCATTACCACTTAACATCAGGTGGGATGAGGTCAATCTTGAAGTGCAATAAAAAGAAATAAAATGGTTTGAAAAGTCTGAAAACAATGGTTACCTATCACTTTACCAAATTATTTTTGACCGATGCTACGCTATCGTTTCGCCCAATTAAACAAAGTTATATGTATCATTTACAAAGTTATATCTTTCGAATCTTAACCGATTTACCATTAATTTATTTTTTAATACAAAGTTGTTCAAGAATAATGTATTCGTTGCTTCGCTCCAAAATTTGGCAGATGCACAAAATAAGCAAGTTGAAAAAGGTATCAGAAAAAAATGGCGCCGACCAAACAAGGCATAAAAGAGTATTATGCCTTCTTTTGCTCTCCTTCGAATGGGTTACACTGTTATACTTAAGACAACACGTTTTGTAAATATCTACACTAATAATATAAAGATGAAAGATTTGTACCTATTTTTGTATGTTTGTAATGAATAGGCTCAAAAAGAACTGGGCCGATTTAAAAAATTCTTTCACCAATAGAATGCTACATTCTTTCAATTTGACATAGGCTACAAAATTAGGGATCTTGGTAAAATTTGAAAAATTTCAACAGAAAAGCAGGAAACATTCTCTAAGGCGAAACGAAGTTCGCCGGGACCGCTAGTACTTTATAAAGCGAATATCAATAATTTGTTTGTATTATGCATGCAATTTGAATTATTTGATGGGAGTTACGTTCATATTTATGTATTTATTTATGAAACAGAACGATTAAGTGTATAAAAATAGGCAGAGTCCGACAAAATATAATATCACATATGATACAATGTAATATTACCTGTAAATGATGTTTTATTTCGAAATACACAAAAATGCTTGTACCGACATCTTTTACGTAGGCCAGATAGATCAGGTCAACAGTAGGTATACACGCAGCACACACACAAAGCGCATACATGCGGCAGTATACACGCTTGAAGAAAGAAAAAGAAAACGAAAGTTCGCTTCGCTTAAGTATTGCTGTCTTGCTCACACAAATTATACCTTTCGTTGCATAAAACGCCATTTGTGTTATTTTTGTCATTAATATAATCTTGCATAAATTTCCGTAAATTATGTATATATCAGTGAAAAGTAACATTTATTTATTACTAAGACATGTTTCCATATGCACTGGTATTAAAGTTAGAATTTCGGCAAAGAACTCAAAAAAAATATGCGGATATGTATTACATACTAGCATTTACTCGCGTAATCTTTCTTGTTATACGAGTATTTATTTTTTGTTTACTTAAATATACAGTTATCTTAAACTATGAGCGACCGATGTCTCCTTTAGCCTGTGTCAGAAGACACCGCTCTACCCTAGAATAGGTAGTTAACAGAGAGTTAGATATTTACACAAAATTTCATAATATAAGACATGAAACGTAAGCAAAAAGAAAATAAACATGTGTGTATGTGTGTGAGATTGTGTGTGTGTGTGTTTGTGTGTGTGAGTGTGTGTGTGTGTGTGTGTGTGTGTGTGTATGCGTGAGGAGTTTTATATTTTAGGTAAATGCATATTTATATTATACTATTTCCACAAGTTTTTCAACATTACCATATCTGTATAGAACGTAAGTTATACTTCTATCTAATCTGACTATCTACTAAATTTAATACAAATATTTTTAGCACTTATTCAAACAAATCACGCAATTCTAGTAAGATTTTAATACTTAAATATTCCTAGAAAGAATTCTTGCGTCGTGAAGTCTAACCTTTAGTTTGATTATATCTTGTTGAAGGCAAAAAAGGTTAACCTAGCGAATTCTTTCAAAGCTTTGTAACAGCACTTTTATTCGTTACTGAACTCATCTACAGCCAATTACAGAAAGTTTTAATGGAAATAAGATCGCTCTCAAACCATCTGTTTCGCGAACTTGCCGGGTAAATTACTTACGTTGCTTTGTTTTACGGTACTTTTTGGTACCCAGATTGCGAAATAATATGAGGGTTAGGCGGTCAACTTGGTTAGACAAACAAATATAAATATGGGACAATATTAGTTGTGATGTGACCTTTCTTTTATTTCATTCCTAACTCATCGGGAACATAGTCTTCGCGATTGGTCGCTTTTTAAAATAAGACCGACCAATCAGGAAAAGCTATTGGACAGTTGACAATTTGACTCGGGACGGATTGTTATCTAACAGCTTCACTACGATGGATTATAATTTAGCTAAAAATAATACGTTAAATTGCAATTAAATGTTTCGGTTCACAATATTTTGACAGTTTACAATCTCACCAGATAGATTGTAATCTAACGATGTTTATAATCTTAATAAAAAATAATCTTAATAATAAATCTTTTACTGGACTTGTCGCCCTTACCTTGAAGGGCTGACCCCTGCTACTAATGTAGCACCCCGCAGGAGCTCTGGAAACCTTACTCACACGCAGAAACACAACAACACAGAAGTGATTGTTATTTGGCTGCGGTCTTCTGTAAGGTGGAGGTATTTCACCAGTCGGGCTGCTCCAGCTCGAGCGATAAATCGCTGTCCCTACCTCTCTCGTATCTTATCTATCATTGTATGTATCAAATCTCATCCGAATTCGTTTAGTAGTTTTTGCGTGAACAAGTAACGAACATACATCCAGACACTTTTTTCGGTTTCTTTAAAGTATATAAAAGTTCGCTAGTGTGCGACATTTAGCACTTTTAAAACAACTCAAGTTTGTATATTTTATACTTTCCGAGGTTTCGTAATTGGTCAGTTAATGGGATTTCTATTATAAACATATCGATAATCCAGTTTATTACTATCCCAACATTGTTAGCCACGCCATAAAAGATTCCTTAGATCTCGCTTCGCCTACTGATTTTCATAAAAAACTGTTAACATCCCATTTACGACCCTATAACGTTACTTCAGCCCTTAATCTGAGCTTAATATCTTTATCAAAGTCGTTAAAACAAATAAGATAAGGAGTGCTTTATTAAGTACGACGTAGCTTTTAATAGTGCATTAATTTTGGATCAATCCTGTATTGGAAAAGTTTTGATTGTTATAAACGTGGGGTTATTAAAAATACTAGCTGTGCCCGCGACTTCGTTTGCTTGGACTACATCCTGTCATAGTCATTTTTACCCATATCTCCCCTAATATTCGAAACAAAAACAAGTCTTTATTTTAATCCAAGTTTCGAGCTATATTTGTGTTCCAAATTTCATATTTCTAACTTAAAAATAAACATTTTCCCATATAAACTTTCAAAGGTGCTATTACCCCATTCCCCCCCCCCCTTATTTTCTAACAAAAAGTAGCCTATGTCCGTTCTTCAGGTTCAAAGTATACCTATACCAAATTTCATCAAAATCGGTTGAGACGTTTAAGCGGGAAAGCGTAACAGACAGAGTTACTTTCGCATTATGTATTAATATTAGTAGGGATGAACTAGGTACAGACGGAAACACATAAGACTACTCACTTTGGACTTTGCACCGCCTTTATTTCGGGAGCATAAGGATTAAAATCGAACTGCGAGTGTTTCACATGATGTCCTGTTCACCGTAATAAAAACATTCTTACTGTTACTGTAGTCATAATTTACTATCAGCATGCCCCGAGGTTTGACTGGTAGTGAATGTTTCTAGCACCTTGCCTATTTTTTGTGCATTACAGTTTTATAAATAAACAAAAGTCTGCATCAATTAAAGCAGAGCCATTGACCACCAAGTTGGTCAATTATTTTGTAGTTAATTTAAAGTAGCTTCATACCTAAATGTTAATTTTTTTTTATATTGCTCTTCAAGATTGTCCTCATCCCACCTGATGTTAAGTTGTAATGAGGTCCTAGCTTAAGGGTGATAAGTACAGCATAATTATTATATTACTGGACTTATCGCCCTTACCTTGAAGGTTTGACCCCTGCTACTAACGCAGCACCCCCCAGTAGCTCTGGAAACCTTACTCACACGCAGAAACACAACAACACAGAAGTGATTGTTATTTGGCTGCGGTCTTCTGTAAGGTGGAGGTATTTCACCAGTCGCCCGACTGCTCCTGTTCGAGCGATAAATCGCTATGCCCTACTTCTCTTGAATAAAATGGAGAGTCGCATAAAATTTGTTATTGTCCTCAGTAGATTCCATGAGTAAATTAGTAGATTGTTTCAGATATCAATGCGATTTCTGTCATTGGACAAACCATTTTTTTAGGATGGCTCCGTCCACTCAGAATGCTTCCAGGGACAACCGTTGGTCCCTGAACCACCGTTTAAGAACCACTTATCTAAAGGTTGAAATTGTTGAAATTAGTACAGGATTCAGAAATAACAGTCGATTTTTTTGTCTGTTTCCATCGAGGATTCCAAAACCACTGAAAGTAATTTGAAAAATCCTTTGTTCAATTCAATTTCAATTCAATTCATTTATTTCAGGCCTACTTGGCCCGTACATAGTTAGTAACAATTTTTCTTAAGAACTAATGTTAGTAAAATACACTTTATTTATTTATATATATATATGGGTCCTCACCCATCTGTCAAGGAGCGGTGAATCCCATCGGTCAACAAAAACCCTAAGGATAGTGCTAGTGCTGCCTCGTAAACGCGTCAACGCCGAAGCACACCTTTTTCTTATTATAGCACCAAAACCATCGGTTTGCGCTTCGACGAACATTCCGGACGCACTACACCGCCAAGGCAACCCCAACAATATCCTCAAGGCATTGTTGTACTGAACCCGCAGATCGCTGTATGCTCGCTGGCCATAATTTACCCAAAGACTACATGTGTAAAATGTTTGGCAGTAAGATTTAAACAGCGTTAGCTTGACTGGCCTAGTACAACGTGCAAACCTTCGAGCCAACATGTTGCAACGAACAGCCAGCGACCTACGTTCTCTCTCAATGTCTAGATTATCTCTCAGATCCTCAGTAAGCCAGTGACCCAGGTACTTAAAATTCTGAACGCGCTTCAAGACTGATCCACAGAGTATAATTTCTGGCACCTGGGTATAATTTAGTGTCTTAGATTTAAAAAGAAGCCATTCACTTTTACTAGCGTTATATATAAGTCCATGCTGCTTGGAATAAGATTCACAGATAGCCAGAAGCCTCCGCAGACCGCTAACAGACGGACTCAAAAGCGCCATATCATCAGCATAGCTAATGTTGTTCATGGATAGCCCGTCCACGTAGCATCCTACATGAGAGCTATTGAGCTCACCTATCAACCCATTAACATAAAAATTAAAGAGGCGGGGTGAGCTCAACCCCCCCTGCCTCACCCCACACCTCAATCCATATACATCAGAGTAGGCTCCCGCCCATCTGACCACATTTTTCTGGCTACCATACCAGTATTTTAAAACAGATACAATCTCTCCAGGTAGTGTTGTGTCATGATAAAGTTTTTTCCATAACATATCGTAATTTACAAGGTCAAATGCTTTAGAGAGGTCCAGAAAACACGCCAACACAGGCGTTTTTCTGGCTGTGTAGTAGTGGACAACCTGCTTGAGGCTCAGGATGGCACTCTCGGTTGACAATCCCGGCCTAAAACCAAACTGATTATCGTATATTTCTATGTTCTTTGATAATATCTTGTCAAGCAGACCGTCCAATACCTTAGATACAATCGTAGCCAGAGATATAGGCCTATAGTTTGATACATCAGAGGCGTCACCTGTTTTGTTCTTTATCACAGGTACAACAACAGTTCTAGTAAGTTCCTGTGGTAAATAACTATGTTTAATACATAGGCTAAAGAACATAGCCAGAACACGTGGTAAGTGCGTACCTGCAAATCTAAGATGTTCGACACTCAAACCGTCGTGACCGGGGGACTTGCCCCTCACCATTTGGCGAATAACATTTTGAACTTCCTTAGCAGTGAAGTTAGTTAAACACGTATTTTCTGTGTTGACGGCTCTAGTGTCACCCATCTCGGGCACCTGTACAGATGGTGGCTCAACTTTAAAATGATTCATGAACACATTTGCTATTTCAGTAGGTTCATGCACGCCTGCAACACTCACAGGAAGGCCAGATTTGTGATTCAGCCTATTTGTAGACTTCCAAAATTCATTAAACTGTTTTTTCGAATGGTATTCAGCAATCATGTCCATTTTTATTTGTTGTTGATTATTTTGGCAATATTTTAATTTACTTTTAAAATTATTCCTCGATTTACGCATCGTTTCATGTACAAAACCACTTTTTGGCTTACCGTATAGTAGCCAAGTTTGATAGTGTGATCGTGCCTCACGGTGAGCGGCGCTAACGTGCTTGTTCCATCCAGGTATATATTGTTTATTTTTGTTAGACATCATAACGAAAACTCCAATGATGTATCCAAAAGTTTAATATTTATTTTTATATTTTTTAATAAACAGGTTTTATTCTCAGATAGATCTAGTTTCTTAATAAACACATTCTGGTATCACAAAGCGATATCTTAACATACTCAGAGGTAGAATGCCGTGGTTAGACGCCAAACGCTTTTGACGTGCCGCTCTGGTTTAGAGTTCCGTAGGATAATTGAGAAAACATTTATTACTAGTAATGCCCAACCGTTTGTGCACCAATGAGCATGTATTACATAGATATATTTTATCTTGTTTGGACTCCCGAAACGTGTTTTTCCCTCTTTATTAAAACAAGTTTGCGTTTATAAAAAAACTCACATATTTTTATAATACTCAACTAAGCTATTCGTATTCGTGTGGTGTCGTAACAATATTTCATAACCAATTATCTCTTCATTGGATGAAATATATTTATTTAAGTAAGGATAAAACAACAGTAATTGTATTGCTCCACTCCTAGTGCCAATGAAAAACATAAATTTTGTTATAAAAAACATATATTTTTTATATCTATAACAACAAATACAGGTACTGATAACTTTCAACCGGTTAAAACCGAATTTCAATAAACAAATATATGAACCCCCGTTTAAAAACAAACTCCTAATAATTTACAGGTTCACTAATTTTAAAGGTACTTTGATAGAGACAGATATATACACACATAGCTTTTAAACTTGTAGCTCACTTTTTGAACCAGCTTCAGTTCGAAAAGAGACAAAATACAATATAGGTATTCTAAACTAATAACACTAATAAAATCCACAACAAAGATACGGAACCCAACTTAACGTCCCGAAATGGGTCAGCCTTTTTTCTAACCGACCGTGTCAATGGCACCTCATTATTATTCCACAAAATAATGATTCGACCGATTTCGGTCCGATTATCTCGGTTCCCGGGATTGGGATCACACAACACTATTAATGGAACACCTGGTGCGTAGTTTATTCTAATTAGGGATGTGCCGTGTAATTATAGTGTTATCGATATCGACAAAGTTGTTAGTTGCAATGACCAAAAGTGTCAAAGGATTTTGTATGACGTGTAACTTTTGTTCCTGATTTGCAAGCATGTACGTAAAAACTAATAAGCAATTTTAATATAATGATCAGAAAAGAAATCAGATAGTTGTTTCAGTATTTTTGTAAAAAGTATGCTTTCCAAAATGTAAGATGTAAAAAGGACTTATTAATTTTGCATTTGTTATTAGTCTTTCGTATTTTATCAAAATACTGTTGGCTTACTGTTTTATCAAAATAATAAGTTATTATTAAAATTAAATATCTTTGGTTGTCGTTGTAGCAATTTTTTGTCAGCCCAAATTTACTAATTTAATCGGTCTATACCAACAAGTAAAAATTTCAATAAAACGTTTCATTAATATTAGAAACATCATCCCTCCAAATAGGATTTCCCATTAGAAGTAAACATTCATAGAAAACGATACCAAAAAATCGATATTCTCGTCCCATCACTAGCTAGGCGCTCGTAAAACTGTGCTACAAAAGCATTCCTTAGCCGATGCTTAATTCGTGTAGGGCCACGCATTCTTGTTTTACTGTGCATATGCACAGAATAATCGCTTACTGGACACGGACTTAACTTAATCTTAGCAGATGAGTCAAATTACTTAAAGTTTTTGACAAAAAAAAAACTTAGGTATAGTCAAAAGGGTAACTTGAAAATTGTTATATGGATATATCAAAATATATTTTTTTAAATTTGTGTCTGTCTGTCTGTCTTTCTATCTGTCTGTTTGACTCGGCTAATCTCTGAAACGATTGTACTGATAATATAACTTTCACTGGTAGATAGCTGATGTAATAAGAAGTAGCCATAGGCTACATTCATTTATTTATTTATTTTTATTAATAAAAAATATATATTTATTGATAAAATAAATATTAAATATAAATATACAGCGCGGACGAAGTCATGGGCACAACTTGTATAAAAGAAATTATATGCAAAATCTGTTTAGACGTATTTAATATATTTACAAAAAAAATTAGAACAAGTCACAAATCATATAGATACAAGATTGACATTTTTTAATGGATAGATAGATAGATAATAATGTACTTTATTCCACAAAAACTTTGCAGAAATAGGTTTAATAGATTACCTACTTATAGTACAAGTTAGGCGGTCTTATCGCTAGGAAGCGATCTCTTCCACAACCTTAAGGTAGAGGAAATAGTATATAGTTTGGACTCTATTTTAAATTTTTCTGAATTACATTTTAATTTGATTATGTTTTTTTTTATCTTAACGTATGTACGAGTTGACAGTAATCATTTCAACAACAAAGGAAATATTATGTTAAAATTAGAACTCAAAAAACAACTTAATTTAAATAACTTACGTTTTACAGAAAAAAACTTACCATAAAATCACTACCCGACCTCATTCTTTACATCTACGTCCCGAAAAAAATCGACTCCTTGGTGGCCTAAAGAAAAAAAAGTATAAAGGGTTTTTTGCCTGCAATTCTAAAGCATTATACACAAGCGTTGAAAATCGCCTCAGTCACCCATTGTCGAGTCTAAAAGGGCTTCAGAATTCTTTGAACACCCCGTACACTTCAAGCTAGCGTGTAAATTTGCTTATTCACTTGTCAAAATGTTTGAAAAATAATTTAGCCCTTGGTTCAGTTTGCGAATACGATTTTAACTCCATAAAAATGCGTTACTGATTTTTTACCGGTATTTTTATAATGAAACGTAGTTTTTGGAAAGTTTTTTTACAACTATTGAGAGTAAGTTAGAAATACTGTTTGTTAGTTTTGTACAATGGGGGAAGGTAACTTTGAAACGTGGTACTAAATGGTTTAACTTAGCCACTAAGTTAAACCATGTTATATTGAATGTAATTTAATTGTGCTGAAACAAATGTATTATTTTATCTTCTTCAAAGATCAAAAACTGAAACGTCCCGCGGGATTTGAAACGACAACCTCCGAGTTATCGACCCTAACATTCTAACCACTACACCACGGAAGCAGCGAACTATTTACTTTTATTCATTACTTCACAACGCCCATCAGTCCTTTCAAGAGACGTTATTTATTATAATTATGCCTAACCTTTACCATATTAGATTAGTCGGCATTCCGTTTCGAAATGTATCGCATTCACGAGACTATATGTAGACCAGTAAACATTGAGCCAGATTCCGAACACAGGAACTCACTATGGTCAAATATTGACCCTATAAAATAAACGGTACTGATCTACTTACATATACATATATGTGAGTAGACTATATACTATATCTACTACATAGTAGATATACATTTTTAACATAAATTAAACGATTTTTTTGTTACTAGACATAGAAATGTTACAAAGATAAAAAATAATTTAATATGTAAGTGGGTGATCCATACATAAACCTGTAGGCGCGTCATTAGTAGCACAGATCTTTACTGATAATTGTAAATTAAGTCGTACCCCACTATTTTGTTCTATTGACCCATGTATAATAATATATATATATAGATAGATAGATAGATAGATATATCTACTTTATTGCACAAAACTTTACAGAAATAGGTTTTACACATTGATTATTATAGTACAATTCAGACGGTCTTCTCACTAGAAAGCGATCTCTTCCAGACAACCTTAAGGTAGAGGAAATAGTATATACAATATAGGTATATAATACTTTTTTAGTTTCTTGTACGTTTTATTTGCAACATTACAATGTTTGTTTACAATAAAAGCGTTGAAACTAAAAATTAATTTAAACTTTTTTATTTTTATGTTTCTGTATTTAGTTTTTTTTTTAGTGCAGGTGATCATTTTATATAATGCACTGTTTTTTACTTTCGAAGCCTTTTCATTTGAATAGAGATACCAAATACCAAATTTCAGATCCATCGGTTGTCAGAAAAAGGGTAAAATTTCAATTACTTTATTTGACCCAAAAACAAGAAAGAAATAATACGTAGAAGAAAGAAAGAAGCTAAACAAAATCGTTAAGAATGGCGCTAATTTATTGAACGAATGGTCGTGGATTTAGCTTCACCTGAGACAAAGTCAAACAAGGTTTACGCTGCCAGTAGCTAATACTATGTATAATGAAACCACGCTAATAAGTTGTTCGAGAACGAGTGAGTGAACGAGTTTATTGATTCATTTAGACACATACATTCATTCTTACAGCTAGGTGGCAGCACTTGTCTTAATTTTGATAGAAAATCAACACCCCCACTTATCAAAATTTACTAACATTTATAACCAAAACATAAACAAAATATTATAATATACTTAAACTGAGTTCATACTCTAAGTTATATTATTTCACATTAACTATCCCTAACAGATTCATGAAACGATAATGTTTTGTACTACCTAAACTTTTAGTAAACAGATCAGCTGGCATTTCATCTGTTTTCAAATACTTTAGTTCTACAATCTTACCACTGACACAGTCTTTACAAAAGTAATAGCGCAAATCTATGTGCTTGGTTCTTTTATTAAAATTATTACTTGAAGACATTTTAATTGCACCCTGATTGTCATTATACAAAGTAAGAGTATATGATTCATTAATCATTTCCTTCAACAGATTTCTTAAATATATAGCTTCTTTACAGCTTTCAGTTATACCCATAAATTCAGCCTCAGTGCTTGACAGAGCCACTGTCTTTTGCTTTTTAGCTTCCCATGACACAGCACTCCCAGCTAACATAAAACATAAACCAGTATAGGATCTTCTGTCTATGATATTATTGCCCCAATCTGCATCTACATACCCCACAAATTTTTCATTACCATGTTTACTATATTTAAGCCCAAAATGTTTAGTTTTCTTTAGGTATTTTAAAATGCGCTTAGCATAAGCCCAAGTTACATTATCATAGCAATTATTAAACTGACTCATAAAACTGACAGAATATGCTATATCAGGTCTAGTTAGCACGGCTAGATACATAAGAGCACCAATTAATTGCTGATAAGGTAATTGACTATTACAATTTTTTTCAAGAATGTTAATACTTAATTTAGGTTCTAAAGGTGTGTCTACTACTTTACAATCAATCATGTTAAACCTTTTCAAAAGCTGAACAACATAATTCTCTTGGCTTAAAGTAACAATACCATTTTCTTTGTCAATATTAACAGACATCCCCAAACAATTTTTAACTTGTCCTAAATCCTTTAACTTAAACTTTGAAGACAATACCTTTTTCAAATTTATACATTCCTCATCATCATTACTGAATATAAAAAAATCATCTACATAAAGAGTTACAATTGTCCTTTTATCATTAACATTTTTAGTGTACAAACATGGTTCTAGTACAGAGCGCTTATAACCAATACTAAGAAGACATTCATCAACTTTCTTGTACCAGGCTCTGGAAGACTGTTTGAGGCCATAAATGGCTCGGTTCAATTTAAGTACTTTACCATCATTGTGATCTAATAAACAATCTGGAACTTGCATGTAAATTGTCTCCTCAAGATCCCCGTTCAAAAAAGCTGTAGTGACATCTAGGTGAGTAACATCTAGTCCAAGTTTAGCTGACAATGCAAACAGTATTCTCAATGTTGAATGCCTAACCACTGGCGAAAATGTCTCTGAGTAGTCTACATTCTCCTTCTGCATATAACCCTTGGCCACTAAACGTGCACGATAGCGAACACTATCATTACTATCTACCTTTTTACGTAACACCCACTTGCACTTCACTATTGTCTTATTGTCCTTTGGTTTATCCACTAGCTCCCATGCCTTATTTTCCTCAAAACACTGTAGTTCTTCCTTCATTGCTGATAGCCACTGATCCTTCTCTGGTCCTCGTAATGCTTCCTCAATAGAAAGTCCACTAGCATCATCAAACATTTCCTCAGGAACACACATGTTTGTCATGCCAAACCTTTCTGGTTTCTTCCTGATTCTAGTGGGTCTGACTTTCTGCTCAGGAGATTCAAACTCAGAAGTCACAGCATCATCCCTACTAAGATGGTAAGTTTCATCGGAACCATTGCAGCTTTCTTCAAGAGTGTCGTCCTCTGTAAGTTCTTCTTCAGAGTTCACCGTGTCAGGTATGTCCCCCACTGAAGGTGAATTTTCTCCTCTCTCTGTAATTGGTAAGCTGGTTACTGATTTCTGCTCACTTTCGATGATGATGACGTCTCTGCTTGTAATCACTTTCTTTGTCCTAGGATTATATATTCGGTAACCCTTGATGTCATCAGCATAGCCCACAAGTATATACTTCTCAGATTTTCTGTCCCATTTTAGGCGCTTTTCTTTAGCCACGTGTACCATGACATCACTACCAAATATCCTAATGTGACTTACTTCTGGTTTTCTTCCAGACCACATCTCGTAAGGAGTCTTATCATTTAGAGCAGGAAGTACAGTTCTGTTTTGAAGGTAGACTGCTGTATGAGTGGCTTCTGCCCAGAATTCCTTGTCCATATTTGCATCAAACAATAAGCACCTGGCTTTCTCTACGATAGTGCGATTGTTCCTTTCAGATAAGCCATTCTGTTCTGGTGTGTAAGGGTTGCTTCTCTGGTGAATGATGCCCTCCTTCTTCAAATATGAATCAAATTCTTTACTGCAGTACTCACAGCCATTGTCGCTTCTTAAAGTCTTTATTTTCTTGTTGGTCTGTTTCTCGACTCTAGCTTTATATTCTGCAAAACATTTAAGAGCTTCACTTTTATGTTTAATAAAATAAACAAACATCATGCGACTATAATCATCTATAAATAGTATGAAGTACCTGGATCCAGCAAGAGATTTATGTTCCATAGGACCACAGATGTCAGTGTGAACTAATTCCAGTAAATCCTTGCTCCTGGTACCTTCATGTTGAAATGGCAGACGACTCTGTTTGCCCTCACAACAAACTGTGCATGAACTTTTACTAATGTCAACTTTCTTCTGCAGATTCAGTCCTTCAACAGCACTTGACATTTTATTGAGGTACTTGCTGTTTACATGCCCCATTCTGCGATGCCAAACGTCTCCTGATACAGCCAAGTTAGCCATTACAGTCTCTGGTACTCTCAGCTTGTATACTCCATTATTAAGCACTGCGGTAGCAACTAACTCATTGTTTTTGTTGTAAACTTCACAGCTTTTCTCTTTAAAATGCACTTTGTTCCCGGACTTTATTAGCTGGCTCACTGACAATAAATTGGTAGTCAGTCCTGGAGCACACATAACATTCTTGACTGGAACTTCAAACTCAAATTGATCAGTCTTTGTCACAATGGTCACGTCGCCTGAACATAACACCTGAAGTCGCTCACTGTTAGCCACACAAATATCTTTTTCTTTGTGATAAACTGCATTCTCAATCCAATCTTCGTTGGCCGTGAAATGCATACTCGCGCCCGAGTCTATGTACCAATCGTGTTTATTGAATTGACCACTCAAAAACACCACGCTGAATGCATTTGTCTGTTTTCGGTGCGATTCCTTTGAATTTGTTTTGTAATGATCATTATTTGGGCACTGATTCTTGAAATGACCCATTTGTTTACACCGGTAACACTTGACATTGCTTTTGGCGCTAATGACATTTGCGTTTTGTTTCGTTTCACTCTTGACCACAGATAATCGATTGTTTCTTTTGAATTGCGATCTTTGTGAACCGCTTGCGAATGCACTGCTAACTTCATTCAACTGCTCACTTCCACTCACTTCCGTTTCCATGTCCATGAGTTTTGTTCTAATGGCGTCCGTCGTTATTGAAATTCCGGAATGTTCGATGGCCATTATCATTGGCATAAATTTGTTAGATAATCCAGCCAATAATAAGCATCCAATCCACTCGTCACTAATACCAAATCCAGTACCACTTAACTTTTGGCCTGTTTCGACTATCTGCGTCACGTACGATTGCATGGAACTACAATTATCTAGGCGAATCGAGATCAAATTACGTAAAAGCGATATCCTCCTCGCAAATCCAGAATCGTCGAATAATGCCCTTAACTTGTTCCACAGTTCCAATGTAGTTTTCACTTCTTTGATATGTACGTATAATGCGCTGTCTATCGTCATTATTAACTTTGCCTTGGTTCTTGAATCATCTAAATTTTCTAAAATCTTCCCAGCAACTGGTTTGATGCAATGCACCATATCCTCTAGGATTAGAAAATTTTCGGCGGCAAACGCCCATTCGTTGTAGTTTTCCCGGCCTTGTAGCTTGGGAACGTTTACGATGTAGTTCGATGCCATTCTTGCAAATTCTTATTGCAAACACTGAATAACACTACACGCGATTAATTTAACACTACTTTTCAACTCAAAACAATTTTTAAAGTGGAAAAAACGAATTTTTCTGGGTCCATTACCTATAATGAAACCACGCTAATAAGTTGTTCGAGAACGAGTGAGTGAACGAGTTTATTGATTCATTTAGACACATACATTCATTCTTACAGCTAGGTGGCAGCACTTGTCTTAATTTTGATAGAAAATCAACACTATGTACAATAATTTACGAAATTGTTACAGTATATGAATAGTAGTTGCTAGATTACGACTATACTCAATACTCAGTCATTTATTGCTGCTATAAAGTAGATACAGCACAGATGGTACTCTTTTATTTAGATCATTATAGACCCCGTTAGGGCACTGCAATGTGAGAGAGGACGCTCGCGTTTCAACAACTTAATATTCTGACAAAAAGGTAACATTCAATTTAATAAAAATAAACACAGTAATTGCGCAAGCTATAGCTATGTTTCTAATGAATTCATCTGACAATAGTGTGTCTGTGTGTGTGTGTTCCTGTGTGTATGTAACTAAAAAAAACAATATCGAAAGGTAATTAACTCGCAACTAGATTTTTATACACGATTCAATGCAAATTCAATTCTATAACGCGATTACGCCACTCGAAACCAATTTGTGTTTTGGAACCGATACGAAATTCCGTTTAACCACTGTCCAATTTCCATCAATGAACATCTGCAATAAAAAATGGAAGATTTTAATTGTGTTCGCTTCTCATTTGAATAGATTGAATATCAATAAAGGATAACAGTGTGTTTGATCGGGCTCAGATAACGAGGATTTATATTACCCGGCCGGGGAAAAGTATTGATTAAGATGTGTACAGATGTTCATTTACTTCTTTAAAAGTCTGTTGCCAATACTTAACTAGAAAAGAGAAGAAACTTAAACGTCACCTGTTTCCTTGTTATATATAATTTTGAAGTAGTACTCGTTGAACCCATTTATTCGCTAGGATATAACCTTATTTTTAATTAGTGGACTTTATACATAGTCACATGAATTAAAAATAAGTTTTTTTACAAGCTTTTTTTACTTTCAACTGCCCCATTAATGGAATTTTGCAAGTTATTCTCTTGCACAAGACATGTTTTGGTTTTCTTTTAACATCATTAAAACAGTCATTAACACTAAGAATTGGCCATGCTTCTTAAATGATTACTTGCAACTTTAATCAAAACCACTTTTTTTAAAGAAATTTTAAAAATTGCATTTCCTTGCGGTGTGATAATAATCGTAATCGATGCATTTTGCTGTTATACGAAAATTAACCTTCGATAAATGGCCTCTGCCGTATCAGTGAGTAGTTAAGTCTTTTTTTTTTTTTTTTGTCGAGGGGGAAATGCCTACCGCACCGTCACTCTCAGCGGGGAACAGAGAGTGGTGTGTCGGGCTCGCACCGACTAAAACCCCCTCGGTGTCCAACGCTGTGCAGTTGTGGGGGAGTCGGGATCCCTTGCGATTCTACACAGGCTCCCCCACAGGAGTAGTTAAGTCTGCGAATGAAAATAAGTTTGAAATCTAACTACAAAATTATGATTAAGTAAAGAATATTCAAATTTGAAAACCTCGTTCTAATAAAAGTGTCGCCACAGTTTAATGACACTTTTAATTTTGCGCGTAAACCTCCCAAGTTACGGTGGGTCGTAGGCTATTATGTCCAAAGAAAACACCCGTGACCCTTCTGTAACCGATTCATGGGCCGAAGATAAAAAGTAAAAGGGGTTTGATTCATGCGTTTGGATACAATAGGCTTCTCTTAGCCGTGCGTTTTATATTAAGACAGTTAAATACGAATGTGTTTATTTATCGCAGGATGTGGGATAAAAATGGATTTAAAATAAACTTGATGATCTTGTTTAGTTTGTTTAGAAGAAGCGAAATGGTCGGGATGATTGCTTGGGCGTGTCCGTGGTATTTAATTCGTTTTATTGTGAACTAGCTGTGCCCGCGACTTCGTTCGCGTGGACAAAATCCTTTCATGGTCGGTTTTACCCCTATCTCCCCTTATATTCGAAACAAAAAGTAGTCTATATTTAAATCCAAGTTTCGAGCTATATTTGTGCCAAATTTCATATCTTTAACTTAAAAAATAAACATTTTCCCATATAAACTTTCAAAGGTGGTATTACCCCCCCCCCCCCTTATTTTCTAATAAAAAGTAGCCTATGTCCGTTCTTTAGATTCAACGTATTCCTATACCAAATTTCATCAAAATCCGTTCAGCCGTTTAGGCGTGAAAGAGTAACAGACGGACAGACAGACAGACAAGGTATCAACACCCCGACGCGAGACAATATATAAAAGGCAGTTTTCATACTGACCCGACTGGGTATCGAACCCGGAACCTCTAGAGATAGCCCGACGCCAAAGTCCGGCCCGTTCGCCTGTCGGCTACGAAGTTCGGATTAGTGATGGCGGTGCGTATTTAATGGTGTTAAAAAAACATTAGCACAAATAAATCATAATGGAAGTTTAAAACAAAATTTTGTTAAAATTTATCCCTGAGTCAGTCCAATTTATATAGTCAGCTATCTTATATCACTCATCTTAAGAAGTTATTTAAATACTAAAGCGATTCAACTATCTATTTCACATCTAAAGAAAATTCTCGAAACACTAAAATCCATATCTTAAATAGAGCGTAAAGCCCTTTAGACTTCGAGAATTTGAAGCACCCAGAATGATTAATTCAAAGCAGCGTTTTTAGTGAAATCAGAAATCGGAGCAATGGAAATAAATTCAATTAAGTAAATTAATTTGCGAGCAAAGGAAAGCTGGCTTTAATCCATATTGTAAGAAATTCCGATAGCCTACGCCTTTGTTCAACGCAATCGGTATAATTTTTATAAACGGTTTCAAGAAATAATAACTATATTTGCTTATCCCTAGTTCCAATATTTTACGATTCGTAATGTGTCAAAAATTACTATTCGTTTTTCTACGAGTCGTTGATTCTAATTTCAAATTTACTTTCCATATTAGCTGTCATCAATCATCCGTTGGTCGTTTTTCTACGAGTCGTTGATTCTAATTTCAAATTTACTTTCCATATCAGCTGTCATCAATCATCCGTTGGTCGTTTTTCTACGAGTCGTTGATTCTAATTTCAAATTTACTTTCCATATTAGCTGTCATCAATCATCCGTTGGTCGTTTTTCTACGAGTCGTTGATTCTAATTTCAAATTTACTTTCCATATTAGCTGTCATCAATCATCCGTTGGTCGTTTTTCTACGAGTCGTTGATTCTAATTTCAAATTTACTTTCCATATCAGCTGTCATCAATCATCCGTTGGTCGTTTTTCTACGAGTCGTTGATTCTAATTTCAAATTTACTTTCCATATTAGCTGTCATCAATCATCCGTTGGTCGTTTTTCTACGAGTCGTTGATTCTAATTTCAAATTTACTTTCCATATCAGCTGTCATCAATCATCCGTTGGTCGTTTTTCTACGAGTCGTTGATTCTAATTTCAAATTTACTTTCCATATCAGCTGTCATCAATCATCCGTTGGTCGTTTTTCTACGAGTCGTTGATTCTAATTTCAAATTTACTTTCCATATTAGCTGTCATCAATCATCCGTTGGTCGTTTTTCTACGAGTCGTTGATTCTAATTTCAAATTTACTTTCCATATTAGCTGTCATCAATCATCCGTTGGTCGTTTTTCTACGAGTCGTTGATTCTAATTTCAAATTTACTTTCCATATCAGCTGTCATCAATCATCCGTTGGTCGTTTTTCTACGAGTCGTTGATTCTAATTTCAAATTTACTTTCCATATCAGCTGTCATCAATCATACGTTGGTCGTTTTTCTACGAGTCGTTGATTCTAATTTCAAATTTACTTTCCATATCAGCTGTCATCAATCATCCGTTGGTCGTTTTTCTACGAGTCGTTGATTCTAATTTCAAATTTACTTTCCATATCAGCTGTCATCAATCATCCGTTGGTCGTTTTTCTACGAGTCGTTGATTCTAATTTCAAATTTACTTTCCATATCAGCTGTCATCAATCATCCGTTGGTCGTTTTTCTACGAGTCGTTGATTCTAATTTCAAATTTACTTTCCATATTAGCTGTCATCAATCATCCGTTGGTCGTTTTTAGCTTACGCCTCGTAAAATTTATTACTATCCGTAACTAGAACTGTTCGTTTTCAAATATTGGAACTGGACATTCGCTTTATTAATGGAGATTTTGACACTGAGAATTTTCTTTTATTTTCTGCACCTCCAGATTAATCTTAATTCCCACCTGATGTGGTATTGAGGTCCTAACTTAACATATCACGGTAAACTTTTACGGGTCCATATTAGTTCCTAAGCTTATGACATAAAGTTCAACGTCCAAATACCGTGTTTTGTACTTTTTTTTTATTGCACTTCAAGATGGACCTCATCCTGACTTATATTAAGTGGTAATTAGGTCCTAGCTTTAGGGCGACAAGTACAGCATAATAGCTGTTACTGGACTTGCCGCCCTTACCTTGAAGGCTTGACCCTTGCTACTTATGTAGCACCCCCCAGAAGCTCTGTAAACCTTACTCACGCTCAAGAATTCAACAACACCGAAAATATTAATTTTTATTTTGGTCTCTGTTTGTCTGTTTATTTCAGCTTATCTCAGAAATGGCTGAACCGATTTTTACGGGACTTTCACTGGTACATAGTTGTTGTAAAAAAGAAAAACTCAAACTTCATATTTTAGAATTTTCGTTTATGATTCTTAATATACTAATAAGGAATAATTACCCAGATATTTCAACGTAAACAAATCTAAGTGGGCAAGGATTAGCGGTCCACAAACGTCGATATTTCATTTATCTACTATTCCTTCTCACTGAAGGATGACTGGAAGAGATCACTTTCTAGCCAAAAGACAGCCTGAATTGCTCCTTTTTTTTACACACTGTGCAATTCATCTGACAGCCAGTCGATCTACAACTAAACATACGATCTATTATCATGTCATTCATGCAATCCAGAAATTACGTGCTGGATAAAACCACTATCAAACCCATAGCACCTAATAAATATCTTTGCATTGTCTTTCCAAACAATATCTCCGCATATCTCAAGTCGTTCGGAGCATAATAAATTTTATCTGCTCCTGCATTTTAGTGCCTATTTCACAATAAATTCACACACATCACTAAGTACTACGTATAGAGAGAGAGATCGGAACTAAAACCCAGAGCCAATAACAGGCGGGTGACATTTGATGACGTCATTAGAATACAAATGGCCGCCGACGACGCTCCGCTTTACGCGCCATTCGAAACGCATTAATTTACGCGGTTTATTGTTTGTATTTATGTGAATTGGAACGTGGCGGGGGGTTGATTAAGACGACGCTTTTATCCCTTAAGAATTAAAGTCTAATTTCAAATACGTCAGCGTTTTAAGTGACGTTTATTAGTAGCTTTAATGGCCGGTTAATATTTCCGATTAGAATTAGAGTTGAAATTATGTTAAGTGCGTTGAATAACTTTTATTATCACGCGGGGATCAGTCGTTAAATTAAATTGAGATATAAACTGTCTTAAGCTTAATCGGTGAATATGGTGGTCTAAAATGTGTTACTAGTGAGATTAAATTTAAATTAGGTACAGGCACAATTTTTTTTTATATTGCACTTCTTTGACCTCATCCTACCTGATGTTAAGTGGTAATGAGGTCCTTTTTTTTTTTTTTTTTTTTTTTAAGGGGGAGAAAATGCATTTCCGCACCATATTGCTGTCGTGGGGACGGCAGCAACGTGTGTGGGACTCCCCCGCCCAGAAGGGGCGGGGACTACCCTAACTAACAACTCCCCCCACCTTCTCATCGCCTATTGACGGCGCTATGGGATACCGGGCGACCCATAACTGCCACAGCGCCGTCGGCGGAATTGCTGTCCCTACGGGGCGGCGTCACCAGGTCCCCCCTGGGTGGTTGGGGGACTGGCGGGAACGGCCGAAGGTGCTGAGCCGTTCCCGCGCATCTGCGGAAGACCGTGCAAGGCCGGCCGGGGTGTCCCCACACCCGCGGTCGGCTGGTCCCCGCTAGCAAGCGCAAGGGCGTCGAAGTGACGCCTCGCGCGCAGTCTCCGGCGTCTTCGGTGTGGTGGGGCGAGGGGGTCGTCCTCTCGCTCCCTCTCCGATGTCTCCTTGTGCAAGACTATTCGCTCGCTGTAGGCGGCAACTGCCGCCCAGGCCTCCTCGCTCCCAAGCATGGCCGCAACAATGCTTGGGAGCGAGAAATCCCCCCCAACAACGGCGGCCAACTCGGCCCGCTCATTGGCCCAGGCTGGACATGCACCCAGTGTGTGGTCCGCTGTGTCTGCCGCCGCGCCGCAGGCGTGGCACGACGGCGACTCTTCTCGCCCGATTTGGTGCAGGTACTGACCGAAGCATCCATGTCCGGTAAGGACCTGCACCAATCTGAAAGTCAGGAACCCGTGGCCCCGGTTCAGCCACTCCTGCAATACCGGGCCAACGGCGTCTATTACTCGCCCCCTGGGTCGTAGTGTTTCAAGACCCGTCTTCCACCGCCGGACCATCTTTGCTTGCTCCTCGCGCCGGATCGCTGCCACCTCAGTTGGGGAGGGACGCTCTCCCCGCGCCCTTCTCTCCGCTGACTTCCAGTACACCTGGGCCTGCACCCCTGCGTCAAGGGCCCAAGGTGGTGTGCCGGCTAAAACGCAGGCCGCGTCGAAGCCCACCGTGCGGTAGGATTGGGCCACGCGTTGGGCAATAGCCCTTTGTGGTCTCCGCAGGTGGGCTGTATTCGCTCGCCGGAAAAGGGCATCCGCCCAGATGGGTGCGCCGTAGAGGGCCATGCTCCTAAGAATGCCGGCGTAGAGTCGCCGGCATTTGGCCCTTGGTCCTCCCAAGTTGGGGAGAAGGCGTCCGAACGCCCCCGCTGCTCCGATGAGGCGCTGGGACAACCCCTTGAGGTGGGGCTCGAAAGACCAGCGCGAGTCTAATACTAGGCCCAGATATTTCATCTGGGCCCCTACCCTGACGGTCACTCCTCCGACGACGATGTTAGCGTTCGGAGGAGGACGGCGCTGCCGAGGCCCGAAGAGGTAATGAGGTCCTAGCTTAAGGGCGACAAGTACATCATAATAAATCTGTTACTGGACTTGTCGCCCTTACCTTGAAGAGGCTTGATGACAACACAGAAGTGATTGTTATTTGGCTGCGGTCTTCTGTAAGGTGGGGGTATTTCACCAATGGGCTGCTCTAGTTCGAGCGATAAATCGCTATGCCCTAGGTAACTCTCAACATCAAATACTAATTCCTTGAAGCTGAAAAAAAAACAAGCTACAATTCTAATCCAAATTATACAACTAATTAAAATAAATGCGGAAGTTAGTATATTATACCTACATTCTTACAATTTGGGGATTTAAAAAGTTTATTTATTTATTTAAAAAACTTTATTGCACAAATAAGTACAACAGGTGGACTTAATGCTAGGGGCATTCTCTACCAGTCAACCCTTGGGTCATGCAGATAGTTTGTATATGGGTGCAGTAACAGGGGAGAAAAAAAAACCTTTTTAAATAACAATAAATTAAGCATTCAAAATAAAATTACGATATTTTTTAAATATACGATAATAATACACATACTAAATAAATTTAATAGAATGTATGTATATATATTTATATATAATAATATGAAGGTATACTTAGATTTACATGATATTGATAATTTATGTATAAAAACCAATATCTACATAACTATATAATTGTAACATGGATTAAATTTGGTAGATAGGTATTTAGAATGAAATACTAGACGGGTATTAAAGCTTTTCATATTTTAAAGAAACAGATTTTTTTTATCTCCCCTTGCGGTGCGGGAATCGATAAGTATGTAGTTCTAAACATATTCGGCAGATGATCACTTACTGTAGGTTAACGGGTTGGTACAGCAGAAAAATTTCGTCGCCTACGATAACATGCAGTTAGCTCAGTTGGAAGAGCAGCACGCGCGATACGCGAAGGTCATGGTTTCGATTCCCGCACCGGAAGGGGAGGAGAGGGGATTTTATTTTTCTTTAAAATATATAAAATTCGCTAGTGCGGCGTAAAGAACTATATAAATCATAAAAAGGAGGTCTACTCACAAAAATGAAACGAAAAACGAAAGATTTTGTTTTTGGAAATTATTGAAAAGTTTGAGAATTAAGACATGCTTTTAGATTATTTGTTTTGTTTTTTATCGCTTCTATCGTATTCGAGTTAGTTGGTTACGACTACAAGAGTTAAACATTGTTATTCGTTAACGGACTCGAAACGTTTTGTTTTTCGTGAGAGGCCTCCGGTTACGTGGTCTTTGTACCTAATTTAAATGTCCAAAAACTACTTTCCTCACTTGAAATATCACCTCGTAAAACGTGACAGGCAAAAAAGAATTTTCTACATCCCAAAAGCCCCATCCTCATGGCATATCTGATTCGCCGATGGGGTGATGCCATAAATTATGGTAAATCAATGGGTTTCCCCGAAACGAGCCACAGTAGCGATCTCGATGCGAATGTGAATCGATACTCATCTACACTTATCGATGTGTCGATATCTCGATATTCATACTTATACTAGCCATACGGTTGCAATTTAAGCAGTTTCGGGTTTTTGGATTGCGGTCAAACGAGATCCTGGTTCTAAGTGATCTACTAACTAATTTTCAACCAAATTGGTACCACCAGTTAGTTAGTGTTATAGGGTACACGACTTTCTTTAAAATATAAAGCTAAAGAGGTTGTTTTGTTTGTTTAACGCGTTGATCTCAGTCATTACTAGTTAGACCGAAAAAAATGTCTTGGGTACCATTTATCGAGGAAGGCTTTGGGCGTCATATCATCACGCTGCTGAGGCTAAAAGGAGGGAAGAATACTCGTAAATGGAAGTTTCAGGTCGTTATTTCATTGAATCAATGACAATAAAGAAATATAAATATTGGACAACATCACATACATTGCTCTGATTCTGTGGTAAGTAGCTAAAGCACTTGTGTTACAGAAATCAGAAACAACGACGGTACCACAACACCCAGACCCGAGACAATACAGAAAAGTTCGTTTCCCATATTGACCCGACCGGGGATCGAACCCGGAACCTCTGAGATGGCGCGACGCCAAAGTCCGGCACGCTCGCCTCTCGGCCATGGAGGTCGTCAATCAATGTCGTACAATGTAACATAATTAAAATTGAGTAATTGAGTTTACCTTATTATCGTAGTAAGTTAGGGCATTGCTAATTTATTTGGACTCTTTAGAACCAACGTTTAAGTAAAAGGAAACCATACCTACGTATAACTTAAATACCTAAAAATGTACTAAAATCACCAGATACAAAAAACCTTTATAAAATCGTGGTTTTCCAAAGTCTGTCTGTACATGTAATATTTCGATATTCACAAACAAATTTATTAGGTTGTATTGTTTTTACATCCCGTTTCATGTCACAATGTACCTATCTACACCATAAAATCAATTTTACGACCAGTCTCGTTCACACCTACACGACCAATTGCAAATATCATTTCAATAATAAATTCAGTGCATTTTATCTCAAAATACGTGATGCAGATTTTACCGTATTCCGTATTCATGAATATGATAACCTTAACAACACCTGAGCAGAGGCGGATTCGGGGGGCTCAGGGGCTTCAGATCTTTTTAAAATGAGGCCCCAGTGATACCCCCATTGCATAAGGTGCTGTCTAGTTAATTGGAGAAAGCGGCAGCGTTGAGTCATTACATTCCCTTCAATATATTTGAGTGAAGCAATGGCTGACACATATTATGTCATTTTCGATCGATCGTTAAAAATAGTAGGAACGGTCGACAGCACTTAAAAATAAACACTTGCAGTTGCATTTTAGATCTTATGCGCACAACACAAGGGCGTCCAAACTATGTAGTTTGAGGTACTTTTTTCTGTACAATAGCAACCATGGCTTAGAAACATAACTAACGATTAAGCTATGATGACCGCGGTCTAATCATCACACCAAAAGCGATGAGTTTAACCGGGTAGATTTAGTGGGTTACCCCTCTCTTTTCAGGGCAGATGACTCTCACATATGTTGTCGCTTTCACTAAGTTTAATTGGTTATATAACAATAGTATCGTTATAAGCCAGTGCTTAATCACCAAATGCAGTTTGGTTGTTTGCAAAATCCGAAATAAACTTTGCTGGACACGGGAATCGAACTCAGGATTTAGGATTCTTATACCACTAGACCATCAAGGCGTTTAGAAAACGGTCCATAGGTAACGCTGAAGAGTTACCCCTGCTTTTTTGGGGCCCCTTCTAAACCTTAATACGTCCCTGAATGTAAGTCAGTATTGGCCAAAGCAGATAACTATCTTTATAGTTATTAAATAAAAGCGGTAGCAACCTTTGCATTGCAAAGATTAAACCCAATTCGGATTCAAAGCAATTGGACGACAGTTCCGTTTTGATATTAGCTAAAATTATTATTACATTTCAACACAAAACAGGAATCTTGTATGTTGTTATTGAACGGTAAAGTACCATTCATAGAGTATTATTAAAGTTTATATGAAAGCGAGTTTGGCGAAATAATTTGGAATATCGGGTATCCTTTTGAACGAAAATAAATATCAATGGTAACATTTTTCCTATTAATATTTAGTGGAAATAACATGGAACGACGTATTGCCTATTATATTTTAACAGTGTGTGACAGTAATTGGATGGATTTGGTATCAAATCCTTGATAATTTGGGAACATGTTTTTTCCTATCTGTTTTGAGGTTATTGAAATATCGAGATATTTTTGTATTTAATAAACCCTACTAGCACACGCAATATGTCAAATTTCTCGCGTTAGATGATAAAAGTTTCGATGCTATTGATTGGCTGATAGGACACCACACTAGTAACCTATGCCTTTGCATAGGTATCTAGTATATTATATGTGTGTGTAATGTGGTATGTGTAGTATGTTCAAAGTACTTTGAACATAAAAAACTTGAGGTGATGCAGGCGCAGTTGCCCTAAATGTATCACACTAATCGATTTTGCACCCGTTCGCCCCGCAGGTTTCACCCCTCATACAGGTAATGTATCTGTTCGCCCCTCGAACTATTAAATAGTCCCTTATGTACAAATCAGATAAAATAGAGTTGTCTGTAATGAAACAAATTTAAACTACATAGTCTACTTATAATTAAGCGCCTTTTCGAATATAAAAGATTTTTAATTAATTTTAAAGTAAACATAAAATAAATCACAGAACTGTTATTTTTAAAATACATGTATTTGTACGATCAAAATCACGTCAGACTATACAATTTGGACTTTGCATCGTACTTATGGCGTGCGCATAAGAACTCATATCGTACTGAAAGTCTTTAGCTTGACGTGCTGTTGACAGTACTAAAACAAAAATTTTGAGTAAAATAACAAAGTGCGTACGGATTCTTCATAAATACTGATAACTAGCTGTGCCCGCGACCTCCTTTGCGTGGACTACATACTTTCATCGTTGGTTTTACCTCTCTCTCCCCTAATATTCAAAACAAAAAGAGGTCCATATTTTAATCCAGGTTTCGAGCTATATTTGTACCGCGTATCGCGCACTGATTTGTCAACGCGTAACTATTAAAATCGTCATATGTTAGACAATTCACACAAAATCTTTATAAAATGTAGCCTGTGTTATTCTGATGTGTGAGCTATAATATTGTAAAGTTTCGTTAAAATCAAGCCAGTAGTTTTTGAGTGAAAGAGTAACAAACATCGATTCATCCATACAAACTTTCGCCTTTACAATATTAGTAGTGATAGTGATATTATTAGACCGCGTTAAGGGGCAAATTGGTACCTTGATAAGGGGCGAAACGAAACTGAATCAAACTTTTAGGCAAAGGGATGAAAGATACGGGGCGAAAGGATGCGAAACCTAGTAATCGGAGATACTAATGTGGCATATCACAACTGTAGAACGCGCATTGAACCCCTCCAGTTAATGACTCATAGTTTGCACAGAATCTCCTAGATCGCTGCTATTACTACTACTTAGTTACTTTGAGTGCCAGTTACAAACTTGGAGATGTAAATTTCGCCATAGAATTTTGAATGGTATAACGTTACGAGGGCGTTATGCTGGTAAAGTTTGCGTTTCTATTAGGAAATGTGCGTGGTTGCAGAATGTGGGAATGGCTTTACTTTAGTTTTAAATCGCGTTTACCAAAGTGCAATCCTTTTTGTGTATTTTCACATAAAACCGGCAGAATAGGACTCCCCAAACGAAGTAACTAAGTCATCGTGAAAAATCTGTTTGCCAAAGTATTTAAAAAAAGCTGTGCCCACGACTTCGTTCGCGTAGACTACAGGGGTTTTTTCGCCATCAAAGGTAGCCTATGTCCTTGCTCAGGGTCTAAAGATTGACTATGCCAAATTTCATCGAAATCGGTTGAGAGGTTTAAGCGGGAAAGCGCGACAGACAGAGTTACTTTAGCATTTATAATATTAGTAGGGATTATTAACTACAAATATACAAATCTTTCCTCTGTATAAATATTATGCATATCATATAATTAGCTCACTCAGTTTTGATTTGTTATCTATGTTAATGGAAAAGAAAAAAACATCTCCCCGTGCAAACAATTCATCGCCTACGATAGCTCAGTAGGAAGAGCAGCACGCACGATACGTGAAGGTCGTGGGTTCGAGCCCCGCACCTAAAGGGGAGATTAAATTTTCCTGTTTCTTTAAAATATATAAAGTTCGCTAGTTCGGCGTGAAGAACTGTAAAATAATATATAAATAAATAATGGACCACATCACATACATTGATCTGATTCTGTGGTAAGTAGCTTAAGCACTTGTGTTACAGAAATCAAAAACAACGACGGCACCACATCACCCGGTACGTACCATAACGGTTAAAAAAATATATATAAAATTCGATTCATTTGTTGTCTTTCAAAATTACCTTTCCTTTGAGTTCTCTACAACACAAGTATTAAAAAAACATTTCAAGTTTAGTTCCCACTGGCTCCTCAATCAATCCAACAGTCTTGATACCAAAAAAACTGCTCCATAATTGTGTAACACAATTGCGTCTGAGCCATTATCGAGCTTAGCCTTTGGGCAAAGTTAAGACAGCTCGGTAAGTGTCGACATTATCCGGGGTGAGACGTATCGGGTGTCAAAGGATAACCTTTTTCTTTCTGTTTCCTTTTCAAACTGAAGCTTGTGGTTTTAATACACTTGTTAGTGTAAGATGAGACAGATTGTAAGATCATTGCGGGATGATTTTAAAAGAACTTAACCTGTCATTCGAGACATTTTACCTAAGTCGATGAAAGAGATTGGCACCACAAATTGCCATTAAATTGAAAAACTAATGTAATGACTACCTCCGTAGCCGAGAGGTGAGTGGGCCGGACTTTGGCGACGCGCTATCTTTGAGGTCCCGGGTCCGATCCCCGGTCGGGTCAATATGGAAAACGATATTTTATATTATGTGTCGGGTCTGGGTGGTGTGGTATTGTCGTTGAATTCTCATGTTTTTATTTCTAGCAAAACTTGTCTTTGTTACAAACATAACAAACATTATTATTTAATTTGATGGAGATACATTTTGGCGATTCATTTTAGTTAGTATAATTAGATTTGTATGTAATTTTTTTTTATATTGCACTTCAAGATTGACCTCATCCCACCTGATGTTAAGTGGTAATGAGGTCCTAGCTTAAGGGTGACAAGTACAGCATAATAAATCTGTTACTGAACTTGTCACCCTTACCTTGAAGGCTTGACCCCTGCTACTAATGTAGCACCCCCCAGGAGGTCTGGAAACCTAACTCACACGCAGGAACACAACAACACAGAAGTGATTGTTATTTGGCTGCGGTCTTCTGTAAGGTGGAGGTATTTCACCAGTCGGGCTCCTAATACAATTTGTTGTTACATGTTGATACTAGTTTTTACCAAGTTAGGTGACCATGTCTTAGTAGCAACCCGAACTGAGGTTCGGTGAGCCACATTAGGTTTTTGCTTTCATCACATAGAGGTGAGAACCGCCTGCGACCGTTCCAAAAGTTCGGTGAAGATGATAAGGGTTTGCAGCTATCACGATGTTGGAAAAAAAGGCCTATCGACACCTGATTAGCGCAAATGCGTTGAACCGTGGCCTAAGGCCGACATTATCGGACCCTCCTCTTTTCCTCGCAGACGGCTAAAAAGAACAAAATTGAACCATCGAATACCATTATTAACTTGACAACTGATCCACAGTTAAATTTGGTATAGTGAGGTGACTTTCATGATATGGCGTATGAAGGACTGTATGCTGGTAAAAATAATGAAACTTGTAATTATAAGAATAAAAGAAGCAACGTAACACCAAAATATACAAGAGAACTTTAGAAAAATTTTAAAGCAATGACAAAACAGCAAAAAAAAAACATAAGATAATCATCCATAGACTTATAAAATGAAGTGTGTTGTGCACAGTACGCGTTAATAAAATTTTAAGCTTTGAAAGCTTTTGAAACTATTTTTAGTCCCCTATATATAGGGGATCATATACTAATGCTGGTCACATATTAGACAACATCACACACGTCACTGATTCTGTAGTAGTAGCAAAATCACTTGAGTTACAGGTATCAGAAACAATGATGGTACCACAAACTACAACACACTGAGAGACAATCTGGAAAAATTCTGTTTTCCATATTGATCTGACATTAAACCCGATACTTCAAAAAGTCCGACTTGCTCTCGGCTACGGAGGTAGACCAGTGAATAACATTTTCAAATCAATAGTTTGCCGCGTGTTTTGATCAGAGAGATTTACTCTCTGTGACTTCAGAATCACTAGGAATGAAAAAAAAAGTTATTTTTATTTTCCTCGTAATAAATTATGCTTCCCTCATTAGGAAGTTGCACGGTTAATCGATAACGGGCTCAAAGCAAAAAAATTATTCTTAAAATTAGTTATGTAATAAAAAAAAGAGCGCGTTAGCACCGCAAGACCTCGCGATCTAGAATACGTCTCTGGTCTTGCGTGACGTGAAACTTATTTTTTCAATAATACGTGAAGTAAAACACTTGCAATTGCATATTAGTTCTTATGCGGATGACATAAGGGCGGTACGAAGTCTAAAGCTGTGGTCTTCAAAATAGGGGCGCCCTTTCTAAAGGGGGTGCAGAGATCTGTAAAGAGGGGCGTGGGTCACTAGTATGGTTAAGTACTTATTTACACATTACTTGCATTTACGTGCTATGACATTATATACAATATTAACTTCCACCCTGGTGGAAATATTTTCAAAATAAACAAAAGTAGGAAATAGGTTCAAAACAACTTTTTCGATAAGTATGTAGTTATAAACATATGCGGCAAGGGGCACTTACCGGAGGCTAACGGTTGATACAGCAGAAAAATCGCCTACGATAACTTGCGGTGAGCTCAGTTGGAAGAGCAGCGCGCGCGATACGTGAAGGTCGTGGGTTCGATTCCCGCACCGCAAGGAGAGATAATATCTTTTCGTTTCTTTAAAATATTTAAAGTGCGCGTGCCAGTGCGTGCGGCGTAAAGCACTATAAAAATCATAAAAAACACCAACATTTTTGTGCGATTGAATCCGTAATTCCACTCTGTGTATATCTTTTTTTGCCGTGGGGTGCCGGCTTAGAATATTGCACCTCCCCATCTCTTCCCGTGGGTGTCGTAAAAGGCGACTAAGGGAGCACCAGGAGAACGGGCAGCAGCGCTCTCCTGAGTAACACAACATCTACTGCGATCGCCAACCCGCCTGCCAAGCGTGGCGATTACGGCAAAACCTCCTACATGAACAGAGGCATTATCACAACGGCCCCGAGTCACGGCAGCCCCGCTATTCCGGCTCACGGTGGCGGGCCTGGTAACGGCGGGGTGCGGGGTGCTAAGAATCTCCGGTCGAGATCCAGCCACCAAAACAAACGAACTCTGGCCCTGGTAACACATAACATTCGCACACTCAGGACCGACGAGAGGATCGCCGAACTGGAAGAGGAATTGAGCAAGATCCGGTGGGACATTGTAGGGTTATCAGAAGTCCGAAGACAGGGGGAGGACACGATAACCCTCCGGTCTGGAAACTTGCTCTACCACCGGGAAGGCGACGATTTGTCGCAGGGCGGTGTCGGGTTTATCGTTCACAAGTCTCTCGTAGCCAACGTGGAGAGGATTGAGAGTGTGTCGAGTCGAGTAGCGTACCTGATACTCAGAATAAACAAACGGTATTCGCTGAAGGTCATCCAGGTCTACGCTCCAACCTCGACACACCCGGATGATGAGGTGGAGGCTCTGTACGAGGACATCTCGAAAGCCATCCACTCATCCAAAACTCACTTCACTGTGGTTATGGGAGATTTTAACGCGAAACTAGGCAAAAGGAAAGGCGATGAGCTGAAAGTGGGGCAATTTGGACTCGGGCAGAGAAACCAGAGGGGGCAGAAGTTGGTTGATTTTTTGGAGAAGGAAAATCTCTACGTGATGAATTCCTTCTTCAAAAAATCACAACAAAGGAAATGGACCTGGATAAGCCCTAATGGTTCGACACGGAACGAGATAGACTTCATCTTGTCGGACAAGCGGCAAATATTCAATGATGTCTCGGTGATCAACATGGTGAAAACCGGGAGCGATCACCGAATGGTACGAGGCACATTGAATATTCGTGTCAAAGCCGAGCGGTGCCGACTGATGAAGTCTACCCTACGACCTACGTCTGCCGAGTGCGAAAACCCCGAAAGTTTTCAGCTCGAACTCGAAAATCGCTTCCAATGCCTAGACGAGTGCGAAAATGTGAACGATATGAACAACAGGTTTGTGGAAACTGTCCACACGGTGGGGTCGAAATTCTTCAGGACCCGCCGTTCCCATAGAACCAAAAAACTCTCGGACCACACCCTCGAGCTCATGGATCGGAGGAGAAAGATGACGGTGCAGTCTCCAGCCGCCTGGACTGAGCTAAGGCAGCTAAATAGACAGATCTCGAAATCGGTGCGACGCGATATTCGCCTCTACAATACAAACCGTATTAAGGAGGCGATCGAGCGGAACCAAGGCTCCAAAGTGTTCGCAAAAGATCTGTCTATTGGGCAGAGCCAGCTAACCAGGCTGAAGACCGATAACGGCACTGTCGTTTCCTCCAAAGATGAGATCTTGAGTGAGGTCGAGCTGTTCTATGGACAGTTGTACAAGACATCCCATATTCCTGTTGTCGACTTGGTCCAAGATCCACGATCCAAGTTAACCCGACACTATACCGAAGACATCCCGGACGTCAGCCTGAACGAGATCAGAATGGCTCTCAAGCAGCTTAAAAACGGTAAAGCACCGGGTGATGACGGAATCACAACGGAGCTTCTGAAGGCGGGCGGCAAGCCGGTCCTAGTGGCCCTTCAGAAGCTATTCGATTCTGTCATCCTCGGGGGCATCGTTCCAGAGGCGTGGACCAGGGGCGTGGTGGTGTTGTTTTTCAAGAAGGGTGACAAAACCCGCTTGAAAAATTATCGACCTATCTCGCTCCTGAGCCACGTCTATAAGTTGTTTTCGAGAGTCATTACAAATCGACTCTCGCGCAGGTTCGACGACTTCCAGCCTCCCGAACAAGCCGGTTTCCGAAAAGGCTTTAGCACCATAGACCACATACATACGCTGCGTCAGATTATACAGAAGGCCGAGGAGTATAATCGGCCTCTGTGTCTAGCGTATGTGGACTATGAGAAGGCCTTCGATTCAGTCGAGACTTGGGCGGTGCTGCAGTCCCTCCAGCGGTGCCAAATTGACTATCGGTACATCGAAGCGTTGAAGTGTTTGTATAGAAACGCCACCATGTCAGTTCGAATCCAAGATAGAGGCACGAGACCGATCCCACTGCAGAAAGGTGTCAGACAGGGAGACGTAATTTCCCCGAAACTGTTCACCGCTGCATTGGAGGACGTCTTCAAGCTTCTCGATTGGACCGGACTCGGCATCAACATCAATGGCGAATACATCACTCACCTTCGATTCGCAGACGATATCGTGGTCATGGCAGAATCCCTGGAGGACCTTGGCACAATGCTCAATGACCTCAGCAGTGTTTCCCAACGGGTTGGTTTACGGATGAACATGGATAAAACCAAGGTAATGTTCAATGTCCATGTGACTCCGGCACCAGTATCTGTTGGGAATGCGATTCTCGAAGTTGTCGATCATTACGTCTATCTGGGACAAACTATCCAGTTAGGCAAATCCAACTTCGAGAAAGAGGTCAACCGACGAATCCAACTCGGCTGGGCAGCGTTCGGGAAGCTTAGGCATATCCTCACGTCCAAAATTCCCCAGTGCCTGAAGAGAAAGGTCTATGACCAATGTGTGTTACCAGTGATGACTTACGGAACTGAGACGTGGTCTCTGAATGTTGGCCTCATAACGAAGCTCGAAGTTGCGCAGCGTGCTATGGAGAGGGCTATGCTCGGCGTTTCCCTACGTGATCGGATCCGTAATACGGAGATCCGTAGAAGGACCGGTGTATTCGACATAGCCCGAAGAGTTAGCACGCTGAAGTGGCAATGGGCAGGCCACATCGCTCGTAGGACCGACGACCGTTGGGTAAAGAGGGTCCTCGAGTGGCGACCACGTACCGGACGACGCAGCGTGGGGCGGCCCCCAACACGATGGACTGACGACATCGTCAGATGTGCGGGGAGCCGCTGGATGCAGAAAGCGCAGGACCGCGCGTTGTGGCGTTCTGTAGGGGAGGCCTATGTCCAGCAGTGGACGAAAAGAGGCTGATGGATGGATGGATGGATATCTTTTTAAAAAGGGGGCGCGTCAGAAATAAGTTAGGGAACCCCTGGTTTAAAAGACGTGCTAAAAATCGTACGTTGCATCACCGAAACGTAAACGTTACTTCAAGACGTCTAAAATTGTCGTCTCATAGAGTGTTTGTTTCAGTTAAATAATTTCCATACTGCTCATCTCTGCCCTGTGCAGTTCGAGCTTACCGCATGCAGAGCCATGGATCCCGCCATTAAAATAATAAATTCACGAATGGTGTGTAATTTTGGAGGATATTTATTGGTTCGATCGCCGTTTAGCTACCAGGCGCCTGCAGGATTCTGGGAGAAATGCCTGTGATTATCCTTTCATAACCTTGGGCTTTCTGGTTGTATTTACTTGGAAATATAGTTGATCTAGAAGTATAGCCCTTTGAGATCGAAACTTGTTGTAACCGCACTCCGCAAACGATTTCTTTCAGAATAAAAACCATGTTTCTAGTCTATATTTTTATTTACTCCCCTACTGTTAGAACTTAATATTTTATTTTCATCTGTAAGCATCTCCTTACTTTTCCCACTCACTCCTCTGAATTCCTTCACTGGCCAATCTATACGCTTATGAAATTCTTTAGCTAATACCTACACATACATATCCATTTGACAACCTCAGTCGGATTCCCATTTTCAAACGTTGAGTGAATTATCTTCTTACTTTTACATGTTAACTACTGACTTATTTTATTTAAAAACTTTATTGCACAAAAAAAGTACAAAAGGTGGACTTAATGCTAGGAGCATTCTCTACCAGTCAACCGTTGGGTCATGCAGATAGTTCGTTTATGGGTGCTGGAACAGTAAAAATGTGAGATTAAAACAACAATTTATAATGATAAATAGAAGAAAACTTAAACACGAGAATAGAATATTCATACATCATGAACCTATCATGATAAATAAATATAATAATTAAACAAAATAATATATAATATATATAAATAAAAATATATATAATGACTTCTACCTTAATCTCAAGATACGCATGTTGCAAGTCAGTAAAGCTCAGGTCAAGGTTGTAGGTTCGAATACCAAACCGCAAGGGTAGATGATTTTTTCCTGTTTCTTTGACATATTTAAATTTCCCTAATACGGCGTGAAGCACTGTAAAATCTAATATGTTTTTTCCTTGTTTCAGCTGCTATCGAGTCTCTCCACGCTCCCACAGGCGGAGGGGTGGAACTGCCTTGTGACGTCACTCCTACCTTACCAGATGACAAAGTTGGTCTGGTCATCTGGTACAAGCAGGGTCACGAGACTCCTATATACTCGTAAGTACTACATATGTAATAAATAAAATTGGCGTAATTCCTGGGATTATCGTTTCATAATTTTAGACTTTCTTGTTAAATGTGCTTGGAAATATATTTGATCTAGAACTTAAACTTATTCTTTGTTGAAATTGGAACTCGTTTCAGCCGCTGTTGCATTCGGGATTAAATATTTTTCTGGTATATGAGAAACTAGCTGTACCCGCGACTTCGTTCACGTGGACAACATCCTTTCATGGTCGGTTTTACCCCTATCTCCCCTAATATTTGAAACAAAAAATAGTCTTAATTAAAATCCAAGCTTAGAGCTATATTTGTGCCAAATTTCATATCTCTAACTTAAAAAATAAACATTTTCCCATATAAAATTTCAAAGGTGGTTTTAACTCAACCAATACATTTAATAGTTAAAATAAATGCCTGTCTAGAATAGTCAATAAATGCTAGATAATTTTTCTTGGCCTGTAATTTGACTGAGAAATACTACTACTGTTTTCAAGTTTTATGGGGTATGCAACGTAAAGGGCTATAAACCCGAGCATTCTGTATTTATTGCTTCCGTGTATTCATGAATTCCTTGGAAAATACTTCTTTATAGGTTTTGACACCGATCACTACCAATAGATACCGCATTTATTTACCTAAGTAGTCGAGCTGTAAGCGGGCCGGACTTTGGTTTCGCGCCTCTTCTGAGGTCCAGTGGGTTCAATATGGAAAACAGACTTTTCATTTTCTTTTATGGTAAGACAACATCACATACATTGCTCTGATTCCGTAATAAGTAGCATAAGCACTTGTGTTACGGAAATCAGAAACAACGACGGTAGAACGAAGTTCTGTTCATGATCCTTAATGACAACAAGTTTTAAGAAAGGTAGGGCATAGCGAATTCTCGCTCGAACTGGAGCAGCCCGACTGGTGAATTACCTCCACCTGACAGAAGATCGCAGCCAAATAACAATGACTTATGTGTTGTTGTTTTCCTGCGTGTGAGTAAGGTTTCCAGAGCTCCTAGGGGGTGCTACATTAGTAGCAGGCGTCAAGCTTTCAATGTAACGGCGATAAGTCCAGTAACAGACTTATCATGCTGTACTTGTCGCCCTTAAGTTAGGACCTCATTACTACTTAACATCAGGTGGGATGAGGTCTCTTGAAGTGCAATATAAAAAAAAGTCAAGAAAAAATTGACTTTATTTTTTGGCCATCGTACTGTTGAGCTACACGAATTTTAATATTATCTTTTGATCAATAAGTAATCTAATCTTTATTCCCCAAATATAATTTCGGGAATAGATATTCAATCTTAAAAAGACAGATTGAAATGGATTATTAAGTTCAGTAGTTTTAGCGTGAAGGACAAATTGACAAGAGTTACTTTTGCATTTATAATTTTAAGCTAGGGCTTTTGTATGGTGATTGCTTAAGGTAATGCTAAAAGTGACAAACACATATACACTCGATTTTATTAATTTAAAGTACTAAACGCCGTACTAGCGAACTTTAAATATTAGAAACAGAAAATTTTTATCTCCCCTTGCGGTGCGGGAATTGAACCCACGACCTTCACGTATCGCGCGTGCTGCTCTTACCAACTGAGCTAACCGCAAGTTATCGTAGGCGATGAAATTTTTCTGCTGTATCAACCGTGGGTCGTCGTGAACCGTCGTGGGTTCAATTCCCGCACCGCAAGGGGAGATAAAAATTATCTGTTTCTAATTCATATACACTCGTTCTCATCTCATTAAAATCCCCGAATCTAATCTACAGAAACATCCGTGCCATCAGAACTTTCAGTAACTACTAAACTCCCACATAACACGTGAAGTTTATAGAAAACTAAAAGAATATAAAAGTTGGTCGGAGTATCCGTTCGTTCCAAGACTGTATTGAGACGAACTTTGGCGGAATATCCGCGGATATTATGGAAGCTGAAGATATATTTTACGGCTAATGGACTTGGCAAAGGTTTCTCAAATTGTGGTGCGCCAGGTTTTTGAATAAATGTTTAAATATTTGAGTGTCAGTAATTATATTTTAATTAATATAGTTAATGATACAATTGGACGACATCACATACATTGCTTTGATTATGGTTAGTAGCTAAAGCACTTGTGTTTCGGAAATCAGAAAAAAAAACGCAACAGCACCACAACACCCAGATCCGAGGCAATATAGAAAACGGGACTGTGAATTGTAAGAAATATAGGTGGAAACGATACGGATTACGAATTTTTTATATAGATTTCTAGGACGGCCAAACAGACAGTAGTGTTTAGATTATTACTAAAGATTGTATTGTTTTTTTCTACAAATTTAATGTTTTATTCGTAGTAGAAGTTCAGTTTTGAGCCCTTACTTATTGAGTACGAAGTCAGAGTTTGAGAAGCACTGACCTAGATTGTATTGTTGTCGGCACAAAGCAAAACTTCTTTGTGCCTTAATCTTCTTAACTCTTCAGTCAGTTTTATTAATATCTCGCTTTTGGCTATTATTGTAAAGAATCTTGAAGATAGCCGGCAATGGATCACTTTTATCTCAAAAATGCTTTAAATGCATAAATGGATTTTTAACGGCGGGGTTTTCTAAGTTTGACATGTCTGGCTGTCCGTCACTCTCTTTCTTTCTCCCTGTGAGTGCGGGTGTGTATTTGTATGTACGTGTGTGTGTATGGTTGTGTGTGTGCGTAAATGTGTTTGCCAAACTTTGATTTTGTTTTTTTTTTGCTTAAAAGGGGAATTAATCTAGAGTGTTCTTACTTAGCTATTCTTGATGGAAATCGATCCAAAATGGAGGCCGCTACAAAATTATAGATTACATTATTTATTTATATTTTGCCACAACAATAGGTTTTAGATAAAAATGATACAAAGTTTCGCTTGTTTTTGTAAAAATATCTACTGAGGTTCTTGCCCGTTGATTATAAAGATGTTATAGAAAATATTCATAAGTGTTAGTGATGTAATCTTTATAATTTAAAAAGATTTAACGATTAACACTTTGAACTGTATTAAATGACGATTCAATAGCGCTTCATGTAACCTACTTAAATAAATATTTGACTTCGATTCCACGGCTGACTAAAAACGGAATCAAACCCCGTTAATCCGCTCACGCCAGTTAAAAAACTCTTTAACGGATCAAGATGTAACGAGCCGGCGCTCTTTGTCGCTAACTGGGTCAGACCAGGAGCGGTGCATGGATTAAGTATAGACAAAAGTATGTCGGGTGTCGCCCCTAAGTCGTACGCATAAGGTGTAATATTGTACTGCAGTTTACCTTGATGATCGACCGTACATTAATTCAGGAATGTCTTACTCTGATGATGTAACGGTGGAAGTTGGCTGTAAATCTATAAGATTATTTGGTGGAAGGATATTTTAAGACATCAAAAATGTATATCTTGACGTCAGGCTTTATAAAAAAAAAATACTATATTATAAGGCTTCCAAAAAGTAATTCTTTTGTGAAGCTAGTCTTAATAAGCTGCCTGAAAATATCACTGCATTACATATGCATAGATTTATGTCTCTGATTAAAAATTATCAAATGAAAAACGCTATTATAAAAAGAAGACCATAAAAATGACAAAAATGTTTTTAATGGATAGCATTAATTGGGTATATTAAACTTAGACATAATATATTAGTTAAATTATTTTTTAAAGCAAGTTTTGAAAAGCGTGACTATCGAGTTTATTATCGGTTTTTTTTCGATAGCATCAACATCACGAACAGGGCGGTAGCTTTGATACCTTGACAACTTGTAAATGCTTTTGTAAAAGTTTACATGAATAAAGACATTTTCTTTTTTATTCTTAAAAAATTAAGCGACTTATTTAAATTGCAAGAACTTTATTAAAATTTTTTACCATGGAAACCACTAACCGATTTATATTTTGGCTCGGTTCCCGTGTTTTGATGTCTTTGTTTGGTTAACAGCGCATGGTTAGCTTAGTGACGTCATTCCTAATCCAAAATGGCGGAAATCCAACAATGGCTTTAATTAAATGTAAGTATGATGTTATGGGTAGCAATGAAAATTATATTTGTTTATTTTATACGTTTTTATAACTTCAGTTATGTTTATCGGGTTGATGTATTTAAATAATGTGTTTTTACAATTATTTCTTATCTACATATAAATAAGTCGGGTTTTTCTTCCTGCCGCTATAACTCCAGAACGCACGAACCGATTTCCACGGTTTGCATTCGCTGGAAAGGTCTCGGGCTCTGCGAGGTTTAAAGCACAGAAAATTCAGGAAAAATTTCAACTGGAAAGCGCGAAAATCCTCTAAGGCGAAACGTGTCATGTGTTTCCGCCTTCCTTTGACATGGATACAAATACAAATACAAAATATTTTATTTCAGTAACTTAGTCTATTACAATTGTTAGGTGTGGGAACTCCCTTTTAGGCAAAACATTGCCTGTGTTAGGAAGGACCGCTCTTACAATCAGTTATTTATCTGACTAAATTACCATTACTTGACATATAATAATGAAATATTGATTATCAATAACTATGTAAATGTTTTTGTTTTATCATACTGCTCATATGGCAATGTGTGTGTGTGTGTGTTTGTGTGTGTGTATGCGCGCGCGCGCTCTTGGATACCTGCAAAAGGAGCGTGAAGAAACATCTTGCGGGCCAGTATGGCGATGCTAACGAGTAGGATATTTCGATATCAAATCCGTTGTCATTGCAATGTGGGTTCCTCTCTTGCTTACCATCAGACTGGGAGGAGCCAATATAATGCGCTACAATAAAAAAAACGATGTTCGCCGGGACCGCCAATGCATCCATTTCGCGTTATCTACGTTGAAGGTTTTTAGAGAAGTGTACCTAAGCCAATTTTTGTTAATAATAAATATGTGTTAAGTATATCTATATATTGTCACGGATCTGAGAAACAAAATTGTATTTATTCAAAATCTATATCGCACATTAAAGCACAACAGTCGGCCTTAATTCTAGGGGCATTCTCTACCAGTCTTGAGTCGGTCCAACTCTGGAGTCACGCAGACAGTTTGTGTATGGGCTCCATAAGCCCAAAAGTAGCCCATTTTCAAATCAAGAGTAAAATCTTTCTTTCTTTCTCTTAACTAAACGCGAACTTCTTTATCAAAGTACTTAGGTATTTAAATAAAGCTAAGCATTTGTTGGTATTTAATCTGATTTCATATGTTTATTTAAACAGTAAATACTTTATGGATATGTATATATTTATTGATATATATTTATGTATGTATTTTTATTTATTTATTTGTGTTATTATTTTTTATGTTTTTTTTGTACTTATCATATTATGGTATTTATATTTCCTGTTAATATTTTCTCAATCAATATTTTGCACGGCCGCACCCGTTTCTCAATATCTACTATTTCCTCTACCTAAAGGTTGTCTGGAAGAGATTGCTTTCCAGCAATAATACCGACTAAATTGTACTTAATTATGTCCGTAAAACCAATTTCTGTAATTTTTTCTGTGCAATAAAGTGTATCTATCTAGCTATGGGTGCGGTAATAGTAAAAAAGTGCGTATGTTATTTAAAAAAAAGCACATTGTAAACAATATTAAACTAAACATTATAAATAACATTGCGGTATCTATTAAATATGCATAAACATACATGATTACATAAAATATATATATTTTTATTTAAGAATGTGATGCGTTCCGCACTAAAATCACTTAAAAACTATTTCTTTATCAGAGGCGGTACTTTTATTCATAACTGGGTCGATCTAGGATCAGTGCAGGGATTAAATACACTTATTCAGGAATGTTTGGAGCTTAAGCTGACCGTAAATCAATTAGAAAAGCAAGCGGTTACCTAGTCTGTTTAAACATACTTATAATACTTGGACAATATAAAGCTTCGTGAAAACCCAAGCGCGTGGCTTCAATTTTATTTTGTTTATTTTATTAAGTTAACTTTCAGCTTATATACTAAAAAAATAAATTAAATTAACAACTATATATACTTACTTGCTAAATATGTAAACTGGTTACAAGTAAACTTAATTGAATATTTATTTTATTTATTTATTAGGTTTACCAACAACTGTTACATTACATACAAGCACATATAGAAAAAATAAAAAATAAAGTTCTAGGCTAAATGCACAGTCTCTTAGAGGTAAACACCGCATGCAAAAACAATTATCAGAGAATGACTGCAGTCCATATTACAATGAAATCGATCCCAAGAATCCGAGACGGGAAACAGGGCTTAAAACGAAGTTATATTATAACACCATTCGCTTGAGTGCGGTCCAGTGCGCAAATACTTTGGATGGTGATGTAAAGTCTACCTGCAGCCACCATTAGGAGTCAGAAAAGAAAAAAAAAAATATTAACAAACCCGAGATATTTTCGAAAAACTTTAAAAATACTTCTTCCCAAACGGAGATTCGAACCCTAGACCATGAGGCGTTGGCACTATAATTCATTCATTAGGAGATAAATTTATTTATTGTTTTATATTCAAAGTAGAAACGCATCTGCCGGAAATGATTTAACTATCCACGCATTTCCAGATAACTTCTAACGACACGTGATTAAGGTTCAAATTTGAACAACAGCAGAGCTACAATGACACTGCATAGCTTCCAAAGTGATTACCGACAAAAGTTTTAATTAAACTCTGTAATTAATGCACTAGGAGCATTCATTGGCTCCACACTATTAAGTGCTACAATCAGCACGCTCCAATTATTTAAAAATAAATTGAAGGTTTAGGATGCAGTGTGTGAGTTAATTTTATCGAGATTATGGCAAATGTCGACTGCTGATTGAGTGATTGTTTTAAATATTCTTGCACAAAAAACGTAATGGCGGACTTAATGCTAGGAGCATTATTTACCAGTCAACCATGGGCCATGCAGATAGTTCGTTTATGGAAAAGACGAGTGGATATGTCAGTGTGTATATTAGTCAATAATTAACAACATTTTTCACATCTTCTATGTAAAGTTCTACGCCTTCCATCCAGCAGGCCAAGCATGCGTAGTACGTCAAATTTCTCGCATAAAACGACAAAAGTTTCGATACTATTGATTGGCTATTAGCACACCGCACTCGTATTTTCAGCCAATCAGCAGCTGACGTACTGACTTCAATCGATTTTGACGTTTGTTAAGAGCGCGATAAAATTTAATCGCGTAGCGCCTGCAGGAGATATAGCGTACGATCACAGCTAGTTTTATAAGTAAATATATTTAGATAGTATTTTCTAATAAAACTAGATGTGCATGCGACTTTGTTTGAGTGTATTGCAATATTTTGATTTATTTTTTTTCTAAAATAAAAGCAGCAAATAAAAGCCGCTCGGCATGGCGTCCACGTAATCGTGAATTTGACAAACCTATTGGATTTTGGCGTCGCGCCATCTCTGAGGTTCCGGGTTCGATCCCCGGTCGGGTCAATATGGGAAACGAACTTTTCCATATTGTTTCGTTTCTGGGTTTTGTGGTACCTTCGTTGTTTCTGATTTCTGTAACACAAGTGCTTTAGCTACTTACCACAGAATCAGAGCAATGTATGTGATGTTGTCCAATATATTGATATATATTAAATATTTTGTTGCGGAGTTATTTTAAAAGTAGCCCAAGTTACTCTTCATTACATCAGCTACCTGTTATTAAAAGTACCGTCAAAATCGCTCCAGCATTTTCAGAGGTTGCCGGAACAAACAGACAGACAAAATTGGAAATAAATATATTTTGGTTTGTATGCTTACCGTTCAAATATATGATATGCAGTAATAAGCGGTTATTTCTTAATAATATTACAAACAGACAATCCAATTTCATTTATATGTATAGAAGAAGGATAACAAGAGTTGCTTGTCGCAGTTTGTCTATGGTATTTGTATAGACCTTAAAAAATACGCAGCGAATTTTGATGCGGGTTTTTAGGGTTCCGTAGTCAACTAGGAATCCTTATAGTTTCGCCATGTCTGTCTGTCTATCTGTCTGTCCGTCCGAGAATAATCTCAGAAACCGTTTGCACTAGAAAGCTGAAGTTTGGTACAAATATGTATATTAATTACGTCAACAAAGTGCAAAAATAAAAAATAAAAATAAATGATTTTTTAGGGTACATGTAATTTGGGGGAGTGATTTTTATTAATTTCTATTCCAACATGTGATATATCGTTGGATAGGTATTTAATGATGAACAGGGGTTTACTAAGATCATTTTTTGATAATTTTAATATTTTGGGAAATAATCGCTCCAAAAGAAAATAAAATTGTGTCCCCCCCCTCTAACTTTTGAACCATGACTTCAAAAAGTATAAAAAAAATCTAGAATATAGAACTGAACCTGATAGTTTTCGAAATTTTTGAAAAAAAAAATTTTAACTAAAGTTGTAATTTAAGCGTTTAAACTACGGAACCCTATACTGAGCGTGGCCCGACACGCTTCTGGCCGGTTTTTAATGATTAGATTTATTCAAAAGGAGGTTTATATGTATAATACATACATACAAACACATCAAAGTAAAGATGCCGAAAAAATTTTTAGTATTTACTATGCACCCGTGCAAAGTCAATATAAATAAATAAATAATTAAATACATAACAATGACAATAATATGGATCGCGAATTTCCGAATAAAACTGAATTTTTCCTTCGTTATACATATCCCTGATTCCTCGAACTATAATTAGACATTCAGTTCTAAAACAACTATTACGAAAACAGCTGTAAAACCATCGGTTTGAAACAAAAATACAACTTTATACGGACCAATAAAATGCGTGGAGCGTTCTCAGTTCAGAAACTTGGCTTGTGATAATAAAAAGTTACCACATGAAACTCGGAGGTAGCGTGGCCTATTTTAATGTGTACCTTGTGGACTTAAATGTTATAGGTATGTGAAGCATTTGCACTTTAAAAAATTAATAAAACAGGCAATTTTCAAAAATAAGGTTTCACTTTTGTTTAAAAAACGCTGGTTCTGATTTTTTTTGCAGAGTTCCATTTTTTTTAAATTCCGACGTAAATTTTTTTTTAATACAACGAGGTATTAAAAGTTTGACGTCTCTCTGTGTGTGTGTGTGTGTGTATTTGTCTATGGCATTGTAGCTCAATGAACCAATTTTGATTTTAATTTTTTTTGTTTGAAAGCTCCCGAACAAATGAACCGATAAGAGACTTAGAACCTTAGAGGATCGATAAGTCGGTAGTGTTTGAAAAAAATTATCTAATTGTTGTTTGAATGTATGCTCTAGTACAATCAAGCAACATCAGTAATGCTTGATTCCAATATTTAACTATTCGTAATGTGTCAAAAATTACGATCCGTTTTTCTCTAATACAAGTCGTTAAAACCGTTCCATAGTTAACTTTCTATACCAGCTGTCATCAGTCGTCTGTTGATCGCTTTTAGCTAACGCCTCGAATAATTTATTACTATAAACTTTAAGACTTTCGCGTCCCATTTTAAACATTTAAAATAATTTAACGGGTCACAACGCGACACCATTTTCATTTAGTAGTTAATATGAACTACTTACTGCCCGACGTTTCGGTTAGGTTGCACCAACCGTGGTCACGAGTTGACTAGTCTTGCTCGCCTTCGTCTGTTTTCAATTCAATTCAATATCTTTATTGCATTTCACATGGAGTAAGTTGACAGATAAGTACATGTGAAGCCCTGTTCGGGGGAGCTTGCTGAATCTTGATTAAATGTGACGGTGGATGAAGATTGGATTGAAAAGAATAGTGTCGCGTTTTGACCCGTTACCTTATTTTAAATTAATTACTATCCGAAACTATAACGGATTACTTTTCAAATATTGGAATGGAGCATAAATCTATTCTAATATTATAAAGCTAGAGAATTGGTTTGAACGCGCTAATATCAGAAATTACTCGTTCGAATGAAACAATTATTGTTGTGTTGGATTGTCCATTTATCAAGGAATACTTTGGGCTATATAACATCACGCTGCGACCAATAACAGCGAAGAATCGGTGGAAAATGTGGTAGAAACGGTGACAGTATGCGAGCGAAGCCGCGGTGAGCCGATAGTTTAAGATTTTGTTTAATATTACACTTCAAGATTGACCTCATCCCACTTGATGTTAAGTGGTAGTGAGGTCCTAGCTTAAAGGCGACAAGTATAGCATAGTAAATCTGTTGATGGACTTGTCGCCCTTTCCTTGAAGGCTTGACCCCTTTTTTTAACGAGGGAAATACATTGATGTACCGTCACCCGTAGGAATGTAGGACACGGCGTGTGTGGAACTCCCCGCCCTGAGAAGGACAGGGCTACCCATTAAAACCCCCCGATTGGACCTCATAAACCTGCTACTAATGTAGCACCCCTCAGGAGCTCTGGAAACCTTACTCACACGCAGGAATACAACCACACCAAAGTTATTATTATTTGGCTGCGGTCTTCTGTAAGGTGGTGGTATTTCACCTGCCGGGCTGCTCCAATTCGAGCGATAAATCGCTATGCCTTACCTCTCTTAGTATATTTATCATCGCTATTAACAAAATAAAAACACGTCGGCAAGTACAAACGGTTTGTCATCGTGTCTATTAAACATGACTGTCTGATTAACTTCAAAGAGTGACTCTAATGCCGACACGGCAAGGCGCCATTGTCTGAATTTGTTCTGGTTTGTAGCAATGAATACATATATGTATGTGTTAGGTAACTGTCTCCATGTTGTAACGGTAAGGGTTTTAGGCTCGAAACCCAAGAGGACATTGGTTCGAGTCCCGCGGGAATAGGGAAGCAGACTGGGTCTAAAATATCCGATTTTTTTAGTTTGTTAAAAATCTATGAATTTTCCTCGTCTTTCCACATTTTCCTCCAATTCTTTGCTTCTGTCGGTCGTAGCCTGATGTTATTTAGCCTAAAGCCTTTCTCGATAAATACATCAGACACAAAATATATTTTTTTAATTCAACCGGAAGTTCTTGACTAATTAAATGTATTTGCCAGCTTTTATGTATATTCTATGCTTAAAATCCAAAATCTCATCTTAGTGGATCTCAAGAATCTTTGTACCCGACTAAGACCGCCAACATGGCTCCATGAATTCGACCGATTTTTTGAAGTCGGTTAACCAAACATAATAATTTATTCAACAGTCAATGGCATGATAGAGAATCTAGTGCCAATTACCTCGGTAGAGATGCATACTTAAACATAGTTCCTTCATAGAATCGTTCCTAGTTCATTGTCGCGAATGACTCTCGTACACGCGTTCTACACCGAATCTCATAATTGTTAGTTCCCAGATGCAATATCAAACTTCCCCTTCAAACGGCGCATTTAAGTTAGACAAGTTGGATTCTAGATTTGAGACCTAGATCAATATGCAGTGCTAGTCTGTGCTTAGCCGACTCGGCTGAACTGAGTTTGTTTCAAGCAGTTTTTAAATTATTAAATAAAACTGAGTTTGTCGAAAATCATCAATCATTGTAATCTTCAAAAATCTGACACATACCGAAAATTCAAAAAATGACAACAAAAACCAAAAACAATATTTAAATGGCAAAGAGTTCAGCACATTCTCCTCCTCCTCCTAGTATGAGCTGGTGGAAGCTGACTCTGATGACAGTAGCACCAACTTTGATACAGGACGTCGTAGTGTGCCACCGCGGGTCTGTACATCAACCATTCGGACTCGTCCATCACGACCTGTTAAGACTGACACCACTCGACCTCTCGGCCAAATGTTCCTGGGAGCGCTGGAATCTGCAATCAGAACACAATGTCCTACTTTTATACTATTGGCCCTATCGGATGGCCATTTTCTTCTTTCTTGGAGTGTTGGCAGATATTCACGTATCCAACGAGCCCAGAAATTATCTGCAAGTCTTTGAGCAATTTTCCACTGCTTTCTGAGTGTCAAATCATCGTCAGAGAATATTCCTGGAGCTGGCATTCCATTAGAAGAACCAAGTAAAAAATGGTTTGGTGTCAATGCTTCCTCATCATTGGGGTCTAGGGAAACAGTAGTGAGGGGACGACTGTTAACAATGTTCTCAGCCTCCATCATCAGAGTTAAAAGAACTTCTTCTTTTGGCGAACGTGTGAATAATATTGCTGCAAGTGCTGTTTTGATCGATCGTACTAATCTTTCCCACACACCTCCCATGTGTGGAGCGTCAGGTGGATTGAACGTCCAGTTTATGCCGAGATCTGTTATCTTATCCCTTAGTTCGGGGTTGCTAAGTAAATCCCGTATCGATTTATTCAATTCTTTATCGGCAGATTTGAAGTTAGTCCCATTATCAGAATGTATTTGTCTTGGCCATCCACGCCTTGCGGACATACGACGAATAGCCATTACAGTCGAATCCATTGATAATGATGAAGCAAGTTCAATGTGTATAGCTCTTATACTCAAACAAGTGAATATAACTCCCCATCTTTTCTCATGATGACGACCAACTGTCACCGTCATAGGACCAAATAAATCAATCCCACAGAAACTGAAGGGTCTACAGTGATGTTGCAATCGTATCTGGGGCAGTCCCGCCATCATCGGTTGTTCACAGCGACCTCTTCGAATCCTGCATGTGATGCACTTTGCCAAGAGCGATCTGACTTGCGTACGGAGACGTAAAATATAATATTCTTGACGAAGCTCATTAATCAGAGTTGCGGTACCTTGATGTCCAAGTTCCCGATGCTTATATTCAATTAAAAGCTTTACAACGTGATGATTTGCGTCAAGTATTATAGGTATCTTCAAACCATGAGGCAAGTCCATATTCGATTCTAGTCTGCTCTTCACTCGTAATAAGCCTATTTCATCCAGGTAGGGGTTCAGCCGTTGCAGTTTGCTTTGTACCTTTATGGGCTTCCCAGTTCTTAGAATAGTTATTTCTTCGGAGAAGCTATCAGCCTGAACTTGTTTTAATATTAGAATTTCAGCTAGGCTTTCATATTCAGGAGTAAGGAAAGTGGCTTTTCGATGACATTTATCTATAAATAACAAAACGTAGGCAATGCAACGTTTCAGACGTCGCCAGTTCGAAAATCGGTTATACTCTACTAGAGATATATTTGCAGCTATGACCAAAACAGGTTCATGGTGGTATTCCTCCTCCTCGATATCTAGCGGCAAATTACGTGTTGGCCATGAAGTTTCCGGTAATCTGAGGAAATCGGGACCAATTATCCACTTGGACGTAGAGAAGTTGAATGCTTGATTTGCTCGCGTTGCTTCGTCAGCTACGTTTAGACTACCTGATAGCCATCTCCATTCAAATGTCTTCGTCAGCTCATCTATCTCAGCTAATCTATTTGAGACAAAAATGTTCTGGTTTCGAGGTTTTTTATTAATCCATTGCCATACTGTCTGAGAATCTGTCCAGAAGAATCGTTTTACGATATTGAGCTTATGTTCTTGTTGAATAGTATGACCTAAACGAGCTCCCATGAGGGCTGCTTGTAGTTCTATCTTGGGGATTGTGACTGCCTTCAGAGGCGCCACTCGGCATTTCCCTGCCACAAAGGCAACTTCATAATCATTTGTCAAGTAAGCAACAGAGGCGTAAGCTTGTTCGGAGGCATCCACGAAAATATGTAAATGTAACTTGTTCCTTTGAGTAAAGCCATAGCATCTAGGGACTGAAAATAATTTGCATTTTTTGAGACATTGTAACCATATTCTCCAAACTTTGTCCATTTTTTCACTGATTTGATCATCCCATTTCACTCCAGAGCGCCATACTTCTTGAAGCATAATTTTCCCGTTAATCAAGAAGGGACATAGCATTCCTAGGGGATCAAAAACTGACATGACAATTTTTAACATTTCACGTTTTGTAGGACGTCGTAAGCCTTCATGGACCTCTTTGTCAACCTTCTTCAAGCTAAGGTCGAATCCTAAAGTATCAGATGCCGGTTTCCAATTTAGTCCAAGTGTTCTTTGGACTTGATCTGATTGCTGTAACAGGTTAATTGATTCGGTTGTTTCCTGAAGTGGCAAAACATTTGGTTTATTGGAGACCCAGCCTCTTATATCAAAACCCCCCGCTTTATGGATCATGATCACATCCTTAACCAACTGCATCATTTCTTCCTCCGTATCCACGGAGTCAAGATAATCATCTACATAATGCCTTTCCTTAATGGCTTCGACTGCTCGTGGATGTGATGAAATAAAATCTTCAGCGTTACGACGGATTATGTAAGTAGCTGTGCATGGAGATGAAGTAGCTCCAAAGGTCATGGAAGTCATCTTATAAACTTCAGGTGGTTTTTTCCGTTCCATTCCTCTCCAAAGAAAGCATTGAGCATTCTGATCCTCGTCATTAATTTTAACTTGTAAAAACATTTCTCTGATGTCTGCAGTAACGGCTACTCGTCTTTCTCTAAATCTCAGAAGGACACCGACCAAAGAATTTAATAAATCTGGACCGGTTAATAACTCGGTATTTAATGAGACTCCACGGGTTTCAGCTTTTGCGTCAAAAACAAGTCTAAGCTTTCCTGGTTTATTAACATTACGAACACCAAAATGTGGGAGATACCAGATGCGACCAGTTGGTGCCTCGATAGCTTTTTGGGCATATTTTTTATCCAACATATTATTAACCTGCTTTGTATAATCTGTTGCAAAACTCGGATCAGCGTCCATCATTTTCTCAATAACGTTTAGTCGATGTTCTGCGTTCCTTTTATTATCGGGTAACTTAACATCATCATTTCTCCATAGTAAAGCTGACTCCCAGTGATCATTAACTTTTTTCGATTTGTTATGAAGAATATGCAATGCTCTTCGTTCTTCTGGAGAATATCTAGGCATATCAAAACTTTTGATACCTATGCTGTCAAGCTTGAAGTAGTTATCGACTAAACAGTGAAGTTCATCATCTTCATCGGAATGACAGTAACAAGTATATTCGGCTATCGTCTTCGTTGATATTGACGATGAAAAACCATGCAAAACCCAACCAAGTCTTGTAAGTGAAGCGACGGGTTCATCTTTCTTCCCCTCCCTGATTTCTCGGCTCACGATCAAATGCCAATTATCTTGACCAATCAGGATGGTAGGCCGTCCTTCAAAGGCTTGTATTGGTACTGTCCTAAGATGGGCATATTTAGAAATGGTATGCCGATCGATTGTGTATCTTGGAAGAGTCAAGTTATTTACAGTACGTACTCGTTCTAACTCAAATGACCCTGTATCTGTAACAACTGTTAGTGAGACTATTTGACTTTCCAAGTTTTTGTAGCTGCCTACAGCACCTTGAATTGATAGGTCAGTGTCTTTGCCTCTAGCTCCTACCTTCTTCGCTACGTCTTTCTCAATTAGCGAAACGGTAGATCCTTCATCGAGCAAGGCAAATGTATCAAATTCGCCGTCAGGACCTCGGACTGTCACAGGTAACACCTTCAAAAAGACACGTTTGGTGCTTGTTGACCAGATGTTTGCCGATGTTTCTGGACCTATCTGATCTTTTTTCTCGTTTCTTGTCCAATCATCTCTATGAAGCAGTTTATGGTGACTGCCACTGCAGATTGAGCACCTAGTCTTCGATTTGCATCTGTCTCGTCGATGTGTACTTTTAAGGCATCTAAAGCATAGTCGGCGCTTACAGATCCACTCCCAGCGTTGGTTGACATCTTCTCCTCTAAACTTGTCGCAGGCACTAATCTGATGGCCTTGTTCATCACAGAAGACGCACTTAGCTAATCTTGGAGCTTCCTTCATGTTATTTGTCAATACTACATCTTCGAGTAACTTATTATCCAAGTTACATGTCATAACCGCTCGCTTGGCAGTGGGCGGTTTAGAGATCTTCGATGGTGGTGGTTCTATCCCACCCCTCTTGCATACCTCATGAGCTTCGCTGATTAAGTACTTAGCCAAAACAGGTAATTGAGGTTCGTGACTAGTTAAATCTCGACTATAATCTAACCATCGATAGAAGATTGCTTCTGTGAATTTGCTGATAATCTCAGCTGCTAAGTCTGGACTGTATAAATATCCAATGTGGCCAGTGGATTGAATAGCTGCAACACAGTTGTCCACTTTAGTAGCTAGCACAATAACATCCGATCGTGTACCAGAAAGCTTAGGTAATCTCTTCATATCAGATATGAGCGTGGCGAGTATTTTCATTTTGTTTTATCGGTTCCGGTAACTGCTCAGAATTGGTGAAAATAGTGTTACTGACCCACTCCTTTGTCCGGGCTGACTTGGCAGAACTGACATCGCTACACTCCAATAAAGTCAGTTCCTCCTGTAAACGTGCTTCAATTAGAGATTTCTCAATTTCTAGCTGACGTTTTTCTATTTCTGCCTTTTTTATCTGTGCTTGTGCTTCTAGTAATTTCCTCTGAGAAGCGATACTACTTTTACTACGGCATGAATGTGCAGAAACTGATTGTATGCTACTATTTTTATTTTGACTCATCGTGGTTTCATCGGTTACCGTTTCCGAGGTGGTGGTTGTCTCCGTGGTGGTAATTGACTCCCCGGTTCTCGTCAGGTCCATCACTTCGATCGGTTTACTCGCTTCCGAATTCACTTTTGTAGCTAATCGTTCGCTGCGTCGCATTATTTATTCAATTTATTAATCGCCGGCCTCAAGGACCACTATGTTTCAAGCAGTTTTTAAATTATTAAATAAAACTGAGTTTGTCGAAAATCATCAATCATTGTAATCTTCAAAAATCTGACACATACCGAAAATTCAAAAAATGACAACAAAAACCAAAAACAATATTTAAATGGCAAAGAGTTCAGCACAGAGTTAGTGCTACAAGCTGTTTAAGTTAGAGGTTGTACGGGCTGTTTACTAATGTCCTGATGTGTGTGATTAAGATAGTATCTTTTTGAATCGGCTATATACTAGCTCATCGCATTACAAGTAAGATTCCTAGATGAAAAGTCCAGAAAAAATATCTATTTACGAGTAGTTCGTGGCATTTTTAAATTACTTTATTGAATACCTAAACTTAAGTTAACACATAGATAAGTTAATTCAACAAGTTGAAGAAAACGTTACCATTGAGAAGGTGCCATTAGACCTTTGATTTTTTTTACATTCCACTTTCAAGATTGACCTCATCTCACCTGATGTTAAGTGGCAATGAGGTCCTAGCTGAAAGGCGACAAGTACATAATAAATCTGTTACTGGACTTGTGACCCTTACCTTGAAGGTTTGGCCCCTGCTACTAATGTAGTACCCCCTAGGAGCTCTGGAAACCTTACTCACTCGCAACAGCATTAAGCAAAAATCAGTGATTTGAAGATTTTAAATAATTTTCTAAGAATGTAATGCCGATGGAAAATAGTGCAACATTTATTAACAGAACAATGATAGTAAAAAAAATTAAAAAGTGTCAAAGACAAAATAATTAAACTCAAAACAGACGCTTCCTGCACAGATCAAGTAAGCAAATCATATTCTTACGCAATTGCGAATCAAATTAAATAAATAAATCAATATAAATAATGGACAACATCACATACTCTGATTCTGCGGTAAGTAACTTAAGCACTTGTGTTACAGAAATCAGAAACAACGACGGTACCACAACACCCAGACCCGAGACAATATAGAAAAGATCGTTTCCCATATTGACCCGACCGGGGATCGAACCCGGGACCTCAGAGATGGTGCGACGCCAAAGCCAGGCCCTCGTACCTCTCGTCTACGGAGGTCGTCAAAATACGTCAAATATACGTTTATTCGAAAAGACTACATATTAGTTACTTACACTTGATTCGCCATTGAATACAATTCAAATCTCGTTTCTCGAAATCTGCTGTTTCCTGTACCTAATGGTTGTCTAGAAGAGATTACTTTCTAGCAAAAAGACCGCCTAAAATACTTGACTATTCTGTAAAACCAATGTCTGTTATTTTTTTTCGTGCAATAAAGTGCAAAATGAAAGAAAAGAAAAGAAAGAAAAATGTATTTATTGACGATCACACAATTACTGAACACACACAATATTAGACAGTCTACATAAAACATAAGGTATCGTGTGAGGCCAACTTGGGTTCCACCTCAGCAAATGCTTAAATAACTCAACCACCGGCTCAGAAGCTCAAGTTGTACCTGTAAAATATCCGAACTAACTAACTATTTATCTTATTAATCTGCGCAAATTACTTCGGGCCTAGTCAAACAGATAATATTTAATAGATTGATGAGTGGCGTGCCAATTTTATAAGGATTATAATAAGAGGGGAGCTGTCCATGGCGCTTTTCTTAACAAAACTGCAATAACCCATTGGATTAATAGCGAAATCTAATTAACTCCTGACAAACTTGTGCACGGAACTCGTAAAAAGACAACACAATAGCCTTTTGTGTCAAATACAATGCGAGTAACCGTATCACGCTGTTTTGCAGCTTCTTTAATGTTCTTGAGTTAATTAATAGTCCTTTGTAATTTTTTAGAGTGTTACTGCAGATGTGGGCTTAAAAAATGGCGTTTTTTTTCCCATTTCATCCCCATTGATGTTAAGTGGTAATGAGTTCCTAGCTTAAGGGCGAATAGTATAGCATAGTAAAACTGTTACTAGACTTGGCGCCCTTACCTTGAAGGCTTGACCCCTGCTACTAATGTAGCACCCCCCAATAGCTCTGTAAACCTTACTCACACGCAGGAACACAACAACACGGAGTGATTGTTATTTGGCTGCGGTCTTCTGTAAGGTGGAGGCATTTCACCAGTCGGGCTGCTCCAGTTCGAGCGATAAATCGCTTTGCCCTGCGTCTCTCTGTAGATGGCTCTCACCCCTTTAATTTAAGCAACAACCGGAGGGCGCCCCCTAACGGTACTCGAACCTTGGCTTGGGCTGCTACTGGGACTTTGGAACGAATCCCTACTGCTAAGGGAGGGCGCGGCGCTGGCCTCCGCCGGCTTTGTTTTATACTATGTAGTGATTTGACCTGTATCGTCTGATACTTTTTTATCACTGCAAAATTCGTAAAATAAACTTCACGAAATTAAATTGATTTTCCACTTTATAATAAGCCTTTTAGATACTTTCAAATTCCAGAATACTTTTCTAACTCAATGTACGTGTATCGTGACATCTCATTTAAGTTAATATCTGGTCACGATTGACAGTAATCCGCCTTCACAATAAAAGTAACTTGTAATGCCTCCTCCACACTACTCAGAAGTTGAACGAAGTTAGACGAATACGATAGTGTAGAGAGGCACTTCGGCTCGCCTCGTGCTCGCCGCGTCAAACTTTGCCTCGCCTCGGGCGAACTTCGCCGAGTAACTTCGCGAGTAGTGTGGAGCAGGCATTACAGTTAAGTTTGCCGCGATAGCTGTTAGCCACAGATAACTCGGAAGTTTTATATTGATTTAGCTTAGTAAAAATAAATAACATAATAATACTACCTTTGCATGAATATTATATTCTGGTGTTTAATTTATAGCTATTTATTATGATTTATTTTGATGTCATCCATACTCACTTTTTTCTGTTTCCGCACCCATAAACGAACTATCTGCATGACCCAACGGTTGACTGGTAGAGAATGCTCCTAGCATTAAGTCCGCCGTTTGTACTTTTTATTTTGCGCAATAAAGTTTTTTAAATTAAAAAATAATAAAAATAAATACTGGACGTACGAAGTACGTAATTAATTAAAGCTCTTGTATTAAAGATGAAAGCAATGACGGTACGACGACACCCAGAAGACAATATAGAAAAGTTTGTTTTCCTTATTGACCTGACCGGGAATCAAACTCAAGTACATATTTCTCAGTTACTGATGTAATTAACATTAATAAAAAAAATAAACTTTGTAAAATCGTTAAACTATCGATACGCCGACAACACTAGTTTGAAATATGTATCTTCTATCGTTTCCATGGCAACTCAGCTCTTATCACTTCCAACAGGTAAATTGGAGACTGCTACAATATAGTTAGAGCTAAAACAATTAGAACAACTAATTTAGTGGTCGACTAAACTTGACTGTCGAACCTTAGCTGTGAGTTTCGCCACAAAATTACAGTTTCGGTTTTGGCAGATTTGCAATCTGACAGCTTCGAACTAAACTATGAAGAGGTGTGCCTTGAATGACCATCAATGTAGTCCTGCTTTTAGAGTTGGTACTTATCAGAAATGAAATGAAATGAAATGAAATGAAATGAAATGAAATGAAATGAAATGAAATGAAATGATTTATTTCTGCAAGTGGATTTACAATAAATTCTTTTGCACGTCAATTATTTTTTCCTACCAGCGCCTCGACGTTGGTTCTGTAGAGAAGAAGCGCCGCAACAAACTCAACAGATATCCTCTTTTAAAATAAATTACAAACATCACAATTAGGCATTAAAATATTTGAATTAATAATATAAATTATCTAGGTGCAGATGGACATTTTAACAGTTCCACATATTTTTATCATTAAAAAAATCTTGTACAGTGTAATAAGCCTTTTTGATAAGCCATGTTTTAATTTGAGTCTTAAATCTATGCATGGGCAAGTCAATAATGCTTTGTGGTAACTTATTAAATATTTTAATACTTATCCCCATGAAGGAATTACTACTTTTATGAAGTCTGAGTTTTGGGACGGCAAGCTTTTGTTTATTTCTTGTATTAAATCTATGGGTATCTGATTTTTTAGGAAGGAGCGTATAGTTTTTTCGTACATACAAAATACAGTCGAAAATGTACTGAGACGCTATTGTCAAAATATTAATTTCTTTAAAAAATTCCCTCAGTGAGTCACGTGGTCTAAGGTCGTAAATAAAGCGTATGGCTCTTTTTTGCAGTACAAAAATTGTCTGGATATCTGCTGCAGAGCCCCATAACAATAGACCATATGACATAACACTATGGAAATAACTAAAATAAACTAATCTTGCCGTATCTACATCAGTTAGGTTCCTTATTTTCCTTACAGCATATGCAGCCGAACTAAGTCTTCCTGCCAGGGCAACGATATGAGGATTCCATTGCAGTTTGGAATCTAAAGTAATTCCTAGGAATTTTGTTGAATTTACTATCTCGATTACTTCATTGTTCATACAAATACATGTATTTATTTGTTTGACGTTAGGCATTGTAAATTTGATACATTTTGTTTTTTTGGAATTGAGCAATAAATTATTGATTGAAAACCAGCGAACAACTTGGGAAAGAGCATTATTCACCTCGTCAAAATTGTTACAACCACGGTCAATTTTAAATATTAACGAAGTATCATCGGCAAATAATACAATCTCACACATGCCTTCGACAAAATATGGTAAATCATTTATATAAATCAAAAACAACAATGGACCCAATATAGATCCCTGGGGCACTCCCATAAGTAGTGGTGCGCCGGAAGAGTTAGTTCCATTAATATTTACTTTTTGTATTCGCCCAGTAAGGTATGACTCTATCAGATTTAATGCATGACATGCAACACCATAATGTTCCAACTTAAGTAATAGTATTTTATGGTCAACGCAATCGAATGCTTTAGATAAATCACAAAATATACCTAATGCGTCCTTTTTATTTTCCCAAGCATCAAGAATGTGTGCCATTAATGCAATTCCTGCATCAGTGGTGCATTTATTTTTAGTAAAACCAAACTGATTTTTATGTAAAATGTTGTTGTTGTTAAAGTGTTCAAGCAGTTGATTAAATATAATTTTTTCAAAGACTTTACTTAATGCAGGTAATATTGAAATAGGTCTAAAATTGGATGGGTCACTTTTGATTCCTGCTTTGAAAAGTGGTATGATTTTACTCCATTTCATTAAGTTCGGAAACTGACCTTCATCTATACATTTATTAAAAATCAAAGCTAGATGAGGTGCAATATTATGTATGATGCATTTAATTACGTCAGTTGAGATACCCCATAAATCCTCTGTTTTCTTAATATTCAGTTGTTTGAATGTTTTGGTTATGGTGTCTGGAGTAATATAATCAAAACTAAATTTACTATCATACAAATTTACACTAGATGATAAAATATATTTGGCATGATCTGGGTTGGATTTTAAAAGACGCGTTGTAGAAATAGGTATATCCGTGAAGAAATCTTGAAAAGAATGTTGAGGTATTGTAAATCCTTTGAACCTTTTCACTTTGAACTATGCATCGTCCTTATGTCGAGCGCATAAGAACTAATTCGTACTCCAAGTGTTTAACTTGATGTTGGGCGTTTTAAGTTGTGATGACGCCTTTACCAGTTTTAATAAAAATACATTTTTAGGGGCTCCCCATATTTAGAACTGAAACTCCATTTTTATTTCATCATACCCTTACCATAGCATATCTATGGATAGGTCCTCAAAAATGATATTTAGGTTTCTAATATATATTTTTTCTAAACTGAATAGTTTGCGCGACAGATGCTTCCAAAGTGGAAAAATGTTGCCCTCCCCCCCTCTAACTTGTCAAATAAGAGAATGACGTTCTATGTAAACTACCAGCAATAATTGGTTCGAACGAGTTTTAGAAAGAAGTTTTTTTAATACGTCATTAATCGTAAACCGCAATTTACCTTTAATTCAATCAACTCAAATATAAACTTCTATATTATGTAACTGGCTGCTACGGAACCCTTCATGGGTGAGTTTAACTCGCACTTGGCAAGTTTTTTTTAAATCACGTGCCTCTTTGAGCACTCGACATTGGCAGAATCGTCGCATTGTCTTAAGGCGCGGTAAGAGTTCAAACAAAAAAACCGATAAATCGTCCCTAACCCATAGATTCCCATGAACTGGTCATCGAATAGAAATGCTCCTTTAGCTGTCTACGAAACAACTTTGCATTTATGAAGCAAGTTAATAACTTAGTACCCAGTTAAAACTATCTATGTTAAGTTAACTGATATTTATGCGACTTTAATGTTTCGCCGGCAACTTCATATTCAACTTAGTATTCTGATCGGCTTATTAATAGCTATTTTGCACGAGATGCTATGCAAAATGATGCAAGTTCAGTTTGGTTTAGTAAACGCGATTATATATATGTCGCAGTCATCTGGTTTAATCAGCTATTTGATTGGATCACTAGCGCGTTCATTGAATGACGACGTTTAATTGAATGACTAAAGGACAACTCGTCAAATTGTTTAATATAACGTTCAACTTCTTGACTGAACGTCATTTAGCATAGTCGTTGAATGGGATATAGCTGACAGACATGACATAACACACCTTAATAAGATTTTTTAATATGTTTTAACAATTTTAAGTCTTAAGACAATTAGGCTAAAAAAATATTTTTTTACGAATAAGTCACTTTATATCTCAATTGCACTCTAAAAATTATCAACACAGTGCTATTCGATTATATCTGTACCAGCTGTTTGACGCCATCTTTGTTTTGATGAGCACTAACGCCGCAGTGGAAAAAAAAGAACTAAATTACAATCACCTGACTGATTACGTCCGCTATGTTCAAAGGGCTATGTTACAATCCGCTAACTTGTTGGACGTTCAGTGAGTCTTATTCATTCAACGTTCGGCCTAGTCATTCAATTAAACGTCGTCATTAAATTAACACGCTAGTGATTCAATCAAATAGCTGTTTCAACCAGATGACTGCGACATATATACTAGCTGTGCCCGCGACTTCGTTCGCGTGGACTACATCCTTTCATGGTCGGTTTTACCCCTTTCTCCCCTAATATTCGAAACAAAAATTAGTCTATATTTTAATCCAAGTTTCGAGCTATATTTGTGCCAAATTTCATATCTCTAACTTCAAAAATAAACATTTTTCCATATAAACTTTCAAAGGTGGTATTACCCCTATCCCCCCTTATTTTCTAATAAAAAGTAGCCTATATCCGTTCTTGAGATTCAACGTATTTAATTTACCTATACCAAATTTCATCAAAATCCGTTCAGCCGTTTAGGCGTGAAAGAGGAACAGACGGACAGACAGACAGAGTTACTTTCGCATTTATAATATTAGTATGGATTTACATAGTTTTGTAATCAGAGTTATGATATGACTGTAGGGCACGATATTCTTGACTGGACTTCGAAAGGTCAAAGGTTCAAAAAGATTTTGTTTTTGATTTGTTTGTGGTAGGTATATAGGTACAGTCGCTGTCAGATATATCGGAGCAGACAAAATGACCAAATACTTCTGAAAAGTTAAAAATGTCAAAAATTTCCATACACCACAAATTACCATTAATATCATTCATTACTGCTCAGATATTATTGAAGTAATGGATGTTCAGGTATGAATGGTGAACTTGTGGTGTATGGAGCTTTTTGACATTTTAACTGTTCAGAAGTATTTGGTCACTTTGTCTGCTCCGATATATCTGACGGCGACTGTACATATCTATCAATACCTATATATGATATAAATAGTACTATAAATAGGCAAAGATTCTAATTTAAAGTGATTGGATTAAATGAGTTTGATCATAACTTTCTAAGGAATCCATCCATGGCAGCTTATGACCTAATATATGTTAATTTTGAATTCGGGGTCTTACATTAATCCATACTAATCCATACTAATATTATAAATGCGAAAGTAACTCTGTATGTCTGTCTGTCTGTCTGTCTGTCCGTCTGTTACTCTTTCACGCCTAAACGGCTGAACGGATTTTGATGAAATTTGGTATAGGTATACGTTGAATCTCAAGAACGGATATAGGCTACTTTTTATTAGAAAATAAGGGAGGGAGGGGGGTAATACCACCTTTGGAAGTTTATATGGAAAAATGTTTATTTTTGAAGTTAGAGATATGAAATTTGGCACAAATATAGCTCCAAACTTGATTTAAAATGTAGACTACTTTTTGTTTCGAATATTAGGGGAGAAAGGGGTAAAACCGACCATGAAAGGATGTAGTCCACGCGAACGAAGTCGCGGGCACCGCTAGTTACTTATAAATAGCATCACTATCATAAAACTGTTATTTACTCAAGACGTTTAGCAATAAATCGGTTATATTAGACAGCCATCGATGCTGTTAAGTAATTTTATGTTATTTTTACGTGTAAAGTAAAGAACATTGTCCTTCAAAATTTATCGATCCAAAGTTTTAAAGATTAAAAGAAGAAACTTTGATTTTAGTGGGATTTAAATTACTGCTTTTGAATTGTTTTTTAATACACAATTTTCATGAAGATACGAAATACTATGCCTTTTTTCCTTGTGGCGGCAATGCTTCAAAATTACACATAAATTCAACCTATTATTCTTGTTAAATTTCGTATGATGGCACATAAGAATTATTTATCTTTTCATGGTTTATTTATCTTTAAGCGATTACAGTTATAAGAAAACTTTGTAACTTCAAAAAACCTTTGTCCACAGGCTAGACACGAGAGAAGGCAGGCCATCCCACTGGTCCGACTCCTCGACCCTGGGCGTGAGAGCATCCTTCAGAAGCGACACTACTCCAGCTGTGCTGGTTCTGACGAAGCTGAGGTATGATATTTATTAATATACCTATGCGAAAACCTTACCAGCAGCTTTAAAACTAAGATTCATAGTTACTATTTCTAGCTGTTTTGTTGTTTTAACTTATTACCATTTTGTTTTTCTCGTTTGCGTGGACTACTGGTTTTATCCATGTATATACATACATATAGATATACATAGTCGATTTTTCGCCTATCTACCCGAATATTTGAAACAAAAGTACGATTTCTTTTTTATTTAACTTCATATTGTAATTCAACTTCCGAGCTATGTTTGTGCCAAATGTCATATCACAAACTTAAAAAAATATATTAAAATATTGTTTTCTCACATAAAAATCTGTGGAAGAATGCCGCTTTGCTTGCAGGCTTTAAGTGACCTAATGGAACAAATTTTCTACTGGATGTTCAACCAAGGGTTGTAGGTTCAGTCCCCAACAACGACAAACATACATGTGATAAACAATTGTGTTCTTAATCTAGCCCGCATATGATAAACATTTGTGTTCTTCATCTAGCCTCATGAGCATGCGCAATTCATCAATTGTCTCAAATGCCATGACAAAAGTTTCGATACTGTGATCAGAAACTGTCGCACTGAATTAAATCGATTCTGACGCGACAAAATTTACTCGCGTGACACATCCTAAGCGGCTATTTGTTTAAAATTTAGATTTTTATACAGTAGAACAATAAAATAAATCGACACCAACATCACACAAATGTCGTCGCCATGCAAAATCTATTCATAATCCGTGTACATACGAAATATTAAACGATACTGAATTATGCATGAGAGGTTTAAGTCTTCACCTGAATTATTAATCAGATACCGGTACCTGTGAAACGTATCGGTTTCATGGCTTCTTAGGTTGATTTTGTTGTAAATAATTTATTTTCTCCAACCCGTTGAGCATCGAGAGGGGCAATTTTCTATGACATGTTCCATGGTGCAAGTTAGAGAAATAAGGTTTGTTTAACTCCACGTTTTGTAGATAAAGTACAAAGTACAGTATTAATCAGTTTCTTTAACCCGTAGTAACATCATTCGTTTTATAGACGATTCATTAGTATTACCATTATCTATAAATAAATATTAAAAAATTAATAAATTGGACAACATCACATACCTACATTGCTCAAATTATTTGGTAAGTAGCTTATCACTTGCGTTACAAAAATCAGAAGCACCCAATCGGTATCACAACACCCCGACCCGAGATAACATAGAAAAGTTTGTTTCCCATATTGACCCGACCGGGGATCAAAACCGGGACCTCAGAGATAACGTGTCGCCAAAGCCCCGACCGCTCGCCTCTCGGCTACAGAGGTCGTCAAAATTGGAATGCCTGTTTGTTATATTGAAATAAACGCTTTTGGAGTTTATATACGGTACATACAACCAATTAAGATTCCCTTTACTTTATTTATTATTTATTTATTTATTTAATAGGTACACCAACAAAACATATACACGACATTGTAATAAAATAATCTAGAAGCCATGTATCCAAATCCAAACCATGCACCATGAGTCAAGTCACTTGTCCACGTAGACCACTTTATTTAAACCCGATATATGTATGTCTTGAAAAGGATTCAATTCAATTGGATTTTGGCTCTAAGTAACCCTCAAAAATCTCTAGATCACCAAAAACCCGCATTATATCGTGAAGTTAAATCATTTCATAGGGAAGACTTCGTTAAAGAAGCTTATGCCGTTGAATAAAAAGAAGAAGAAGAACACGCTTGATCGGTACAAGCATGTGTACGTTTTTCCTGTTCCATGTTATAACCAAGTCGATGGCTTTACACTAAACTTGTACCACAACTTCAGATTTTGAGCGCCAATAGATTCACAGAGACGTGCTCTGACCACAGGGTCTTTGAATGTGCCTTTGTTCTAGTAGGTAAACTCATGTAACGCGATATTTTCGACGCTTTTGACTACGTTACGAATACAGAATATTTGAAAGGGTCTTTGTGAAATTTCGAACAAAAGTTTACCGAATCGGTCGGGTTCAATGATGTTAGATTTCACAAGAGTACAGACTGCAAGGCTTTATTAAATTATGTTTAGGAAAATACGGGTTTTTAATAGTGTGAGTAAGGTTTCCAGAGCTCTCGGGGGATGCTAGATTAGTAGCAGGGGTCCAGTAACAGATTCACTATGCTGTACTTATCGCCCTTATCTTAGGAACTCATTACCACCTAACATCAGGTGGGATGATGTCAATCTTGAAGAGTTATAAAAAAAAAGTATCTTTCAACTATATAAGAACTTGTTGCGGTTATTTTATGTAATGACTCAAGATATTTCGGATATCATTAGTTACTTCTGAATTAATATAAGATTGCAGTTGTGACAACCAACAGAACCGAAACTAATAAACACACTAAAAAGACGTCTAAGGATTAACTATAGAGCTCATTTTCCTGATTATGGATATGGTCTTAAGTCAATTTACCTAAAAACACGAATTATTACACTCTTCATTAGGACGGCATTAAAGCTATAGACATTTGACTACCATCGTAGCAGAGACAAGCGGATTGCACCTTGGCGTTGCGCCATCTTTGAATTCCTGGACTCGGAAATAATGTAGCATTACGACCTATTTTGTATTATATATATATGGGATTGTGGTAAATTCGTTGTTTCTGGTTTCTGTAACACAAATTACATACTAAAACTTGATAGCCCTGCGAGAACAGAGTTTGTAGCACAAATATAAAACCGCGATGGTCTAGTGTTTTGGTAACGAGATATAATCTCTGGGTCTTGGGTTCGATTCCTCAGTCCAGCAAAGTACGTCACTTACCATCAAGTAAGTTAGAAGACCAGTCCTACCAATTAATAAATCAATGCGCTAGACAACCACCCACACCAATCACCTGGTCTCAAAGGTTTTTCCTTGTACTATGAGCACCAGCCGATGAATACTAATTGGGGGCGTCATCCCAGCACACCCAGACCCAATTCAATTTAGAAAAGTTCGTTTTCCAAATTGACCTGACCGGGAATCGAACCCGGGACCTTTCGCGCTTTGGCCATCTACCTTAGCGACAGCGCCACCGAGGTCATCAATATTACCTATTGACATAAATGTTTGTTTCTCTTTGTCACAAGAACTACTGAATAGATTTGCAAGTAGTTTGGTAGCCAGACATAGTATATACTACAATTTCACGTAGGATACTTTTTGTCCCGAATTAATGAGATCTAATTAGTATAAACTAAACCTGGATATCTTTTTCCCACAGACCAGAGGACAGTGGCCAGTACCGATGCAGGGTAGACTTTATGAAGTCTCCGACGAAGAACACTAGACTGAACCTCACAGTGTTAAGTAAGTATTAAACAATGCAAAGGTTTTGCTTCACTTTTAATAGACAACAGACGGCGTTAGTTAAAAGAATTTAAGGTGTGTTATCGATGCCTACAAAAACGCCGCATTCTTGCAGAGCCAAACTTTATGGCGTCATTGGTTGCCCAAGATGAAACAATTGTATCCTTCATAACAGTTAAAAAAGAGCGTTACTACAGCAAGAATGTAGCTGGTAGAGTGATACGAATGGAACTATCAATAAGTCCGTGGATGTGCGCTGAGTAAAAAATTCGTGCATTCTGCAGTTTTGGAAAAAAATGAATAAAACGATCCCAGCATTCAAAACTAAAATATTTCTGACAGCTATATTATAAGGATGTTACCGTAGCCCACGCAGATGAGAAAAACCTAACCTAACGTAATCTGTCATCTACAGATGGCGTTAGGTTAAAGAATCTAGAGTTTTTAATCGATGCCTGCAATAGGTCCTGCATTCTTGGAATAATTTATGGCGTGAATGGTTCCTTAAGACTTTTCTCCTCCATAACGCTTAAAACTCAAATCGTCGATGCCCGTGCAATACCGCGTATCTAGCCATTTGCTATAAAGATAAATTTTGCAATTTATTTCATAATATTTCAATTCAAATTAGTACTAACGGAAAAACCTATTTACGCGGTATTACACGCGCGTCAACGAAATGTTTCTGGCAGCTAAAACGATGTTCCCGTAGCTGACGCAGATGAGAACAGTGTTCTATCCGGCTCGAAGGACCATGACGTAATTGAGTATGAAACTAATATTAAAATTAAAACTCGTTCTATGGTCGTGCCTAGAAGAACTCTCCGTCAGCTAACCGCACAGATTTAAACGTAAAAATGTAGTTATATTTAACAAGTGAATAGTAGACTATTGTTAGTTTTTGAAACACTGTATAGTGCATACTTTGATTTGTTTCTTTATTTATTTATTTAATTTAAAAAACTTTATTGCACATAAGAAGTACAAAAGGTGGACTTAATGCTAGGAGCATTCTCTACCAGTCAACCGTTGGGTCATGCAGATAGTACGTTTATGGGTGCGGTAACAGTAAAAATGTGAGTATGGATAACAACAAAATTAATAATCATAAATAGCAGAAAATTACACACGAGAGAGAATAGAATATTCATACATAAGTTTATGATAAATAAATATAATAATTAAACAATATAATATAAATATATATATATATATATAAATAAAACAAAATAATATATATAAATATATGCAAACAAGTGAATAAACAAAGCAAATCAATTGAGCAAACGAAATTGTATGTCTTTACAAAGAGATTTCCTCAAGTAAAAATAACGTTCAATCAACAACATGTCAGACTATATACTTTGGACTATGCACCAACTAAAATCGAAATGCTAGTATTTTACCTTGACGTGCTCAGGAGCGTACCTATAATGTTTATCATATCCCAGACCAAACTCTCCCAATCAAACCGTTTTTATTCCACTTATCGCAAAGTTCGCCGATCTAGTTCGTCCATTTCGTCAACTTCAGCCATTTCGCGAACTACGCATTAAGCTCGGTATAAATCCTTAGTACGAGAGCCCTCTATCGACCACACCTAAGTTATCTACCATCACTCGCCCTACACCGAGATGGTATCGGTCGGACCAGTAAATCAAGGCCAGGCACAGAATTATTCTTTGGTCTGCGCCGTTTTTGGGGTTCCACAAGGTACCTTATATAAAACTGGGGTTACACTTACGAGAATAGTCAGTTCGATCGTCGATAAATATTACGTGGACCAGCGGCATTTTCCACTGAATCTTCGCTTTTATTGATCGCAGTGTAATTTTATATAGCTTAAAGCCTTCCTCGATAAATGGACTATCTAACACAAAATTATTTTTTTAATTCGAAACATTCGTTTCTGAGATTAGCGCTTTCAAACAAACACTTTAACTTTATAATATACTAGATCTTGCATGTCGCTACGAAAGTTTTAAATTCGGTGTAACGTGGTTCAACTTTTGTGATTTATAACAGAACAGATAACAGAAGAAGAGACCTCGGAATTAGCTTCCAACCTTGAAAACTGTGAACATTCCCATACACAATTTAATCCCTTTTAATAAGGGGTTGGGGGCAGATTTCCCAAAAAAAATTACAAAAAAAAGAGATTGTCTGGAAGAGATTGCTTTGTAGCAATAAGACCGCCTTAATTGTACCTGATTATGTCTGTAAAATTTTCTGTGCAATAAAGTGTATTTATATACCTATCTAAAAATTTCACAAATGAAAATGGCGGAAAACTCCATACAAATATGCATTACTCTGTATTTGTGAAGAGTAGAATGTATTATCAGTGATCGATAAGCAACTTAATACAAATTGGCATGACACCATTCACTTATATTTTAAAGCATTCGAAGGATGCTGTTCATCTACAAAATGCGATTTTAAAATGTTCTGAAACTATAGTTTTTATTTTTATTTAAAAACTTTATTGCACAAATAGGTACAACAGGTGGACTTAATGCTAGGGGCATTCTCTACCAGTCAACCCTTGGGTCATGCAGATAGTTTGTATATGGGTGCGGTAACATGGGAGAAAAAAAAAAGAAATCATTTTAAACAACAATAAATTAAGCATTAAAAATAACATTACGGTATCTTTTAAATATACGATAATAATACACATACTATATAAATTAATTAGAATATAATATATAAAATATGAAGGTATACTTAGATTTATATAATATTAATAATTTATATATAAAAACAAATATCTACATAACTATAAATTCAGAAGATAAATAAATTGGTTCAGCAATTGACAAATTTTTTGTACTAAAATCAATTTTTTGTACTAAAAGCAGTTTTTGTACTAAAATCTGCATAAAAAATTTATGCAGAAATCTGTATCAGTTGTCTAGCTTATTATCACGAAATGAAACCACCTAACTACCACCACAACCCTAAGCTTGGTGTTTCATTTCCATTATTGGAACCAGACATTATTTTCTCCGGCTCGTCCTTGACTTCCTATGACGTCACAATTCGAGTATATTTCTAGGCCTCATCGCAGCTCTAATAGGCCATAAGTGCTAACTCGTGATTTACCGTAGTTTATTTATTATGTGAACTGAGGCAAGCGATATTTCTTCATGCGTTTATTTACGCGTATTTTTTCTTAGCTCTTACTGGTTTGGGCTGGCAACGGTAGATTTTTTTTACCGTTCCCTCTACTTTGTTCACATTACGAAAGAAAAACGTTTATTTGCAACGAACGCATTACATCGTGAAATACCTTACAGAAGACAAAAGCAGCCAAATAACAATCACTTCTGTGTTGTTGTGTTCCTGCATGTAAGTAAGGTTTCCAGTGCTCCTGGGGGGCGCTACATTAGTAGCAGGGGCCAACCTTCAAGGTAAGGGTGACAAGCCCAGTAACAGATTTATTATGCGCCCTTAAGCTAGGACCTCATTACCACTGAACATCATGTGAGATAAGGTCAATTTTGAAGTGCAATTTAAAAAAAATCATGCTGTAACCAATAAGAACGAAGAATCAGTGGAATATATATTAAACACATCCTTATTACATGTGTACTAGTGTATATATAAGTGCTGAAGTAACCGTTTGTCCCCAGTCCCACCAGAACGGCTGCTGATCCTCAACCAAGATGGCAACGAGATCAGGAGCGGGGTCATCGGCCCCTACGATGAAGGGACTGAGGTCAACCTCACCTGCGTCGCTGTTGGTGGTAAGTATCACTTCTTAAGAAAAGACCTTTGACATAATGAGCATTGACTGAAGAATCCAGTTATACTACTTTGATTCATTCGGTGTTACCAATGTCAACCTGTGATAGTAATTGCTCAACCAGTTCCTAGTCCATGAAGCTCCCTAGCGTCTCATAAAGAAAGTCTCTCATGAGTCCATGAAAGGTTTTTGTTCAATTTAAACAAATAATTATATTACATGATATAAAATGTTACATTAGGTATCTGTGGCCATTCGATTTTTTATAACATTTCAGGGATTGTCAACCATTATGATATTCGTGAAATCAATAAATGTAACACAGCACGTTGAAAAAAAATAAACATCCAAAGTATATTACAATATAATTTGGATTTTTTATTTTTTATAAAGCCAGGGTGTGATGGGTCGAAAAATGAAGGTAGCGAGCAATTGGTTAAAATCACGTGACCAATCTCATTATTTTAAATAATCAAGCGAATATTTTCTTTCTTGAAATACATAATGTTTAAGATATAAGCAAAGTCATTCTTATGGTTACAAATATATCCAATAAGATACCGAAGAAACTTGGATGCAACAGTAGCAGTAACTAACTTAAGGCAATGTGTAACTTACTTGCGACTAATAGTATTCAGTGTTGTTTTGATGAGCAAAGAATATGATGCCTAAGTAGGTAATTCGTTTTGAGAGGTAAGCTGGTACTCACCAATCCCTCTGGAACTTACCGGTCAAGTGCAAATCCAACTCTCGGATCTTGGATGCCGTCCAAACTCATAAAACCTTCTTGCCAAATTTCAAGATCGTACGTCTATAGGAAGTACATTCTGTAGCATGTTTTACCTGCAAAATGTGAGGAAGTAAGTTTATGTATTTGTTTTGTATTGGCATAGAAGTTTGATTATTACACCTTGAAGCAAAAAAGGGGGAGTTATAAGTCTGACGTCGGTGTCTGTCTCTTACTTAAACAATATTTACGTATAGTTAAATGGCTAATCTTACAATGCTGTACCAATATTAAAAAAGCATAGCTGAAAACCGTAAACGAAGTGGCTTGAAACAAAAATAAAAATTAAACATAGGTAGGCAACATCACATGTATTGCTCTGATTCTGTGGTCAGTAGCTTAAGCACTTGTGTTACAGAAATCAGAAACACTGATGGTCCACAACGCTCAGACCCGAGACAACATAGAAAAGTTGGATTCCCAAATTGACCCCACTGGGGTTCGAACCCGGGATCTTAGATATAGAGCAACGCCAAAGTCCAAAATACCGCATTATAACCTGTAATGTGGTTTTAATTATTAGAAAATACATAGGACAGACAGCGAAAATTCGATTTTTTTTCTGCTAAGTAAAACCTCATTTTACACACGTCTAAAGAAGGTCTTCTTTAGACGTGTGTAAAATAAGGTTTCCCTCCTCGCTATAAATAAATCCATCCATCCAGGTCTCCCACCACTTAATTAACAATCTGTACACAACCGATTACACGCCTTGCTAATTGATTCAATAAAATCTGAGAGCGATTCACCCACTCAAATATTTAACAAACGCGAAAATAGACCAATCATTTTGCACGACCCTCACCATTGTTTTACGTGCGTAATTAAAACTCTGGGATCGAAAAAAAATCCGTGGGAACTTCATTGTTTACGCGGTACGTTTGGACTTTTTATTCGCTGCAATCTATTGTGTTTTGTGCGTGTGTATTTCATTAAATCAGTTGTTTTCGTACTCAAACATGAGCTGACCCGGATCACGGGCAGGGGTTGAGCTCCCGTGGGGTGTAAAAACGAAAAATGTCCGCTTCACGCATACGAGCTGGTGTGGTTCAAGTGTTGGGAGGCGGGCGATTTGCTTAGATCAGTTTTTCTCATTTATTAAAAGAATGAAAGAAAGAGAGAAAGAAACACATTCATACATCCACGAACACTGTACAAATATGAATAAGGTAATATATAAGTTTATGAATATGTCAGAATCAGAATCAAAAAATTTAAGTTTCTCAATTTTTAATAACAGAAAGAAACACATTTATAGGGCACGACTACGTGTCATTTAAAAGGAAATATATAACTTTATGCATATATCAGAATTAGAAATATGTTTATTAATGTAATATTTATGGATCGTTAAAACCAAGTAAAAACATGTAACGCACAAAACTACGAAAAAACACAAGACAATTACAATATTTTACATGAAATTCTTTTACATTCTTGACTGGCATGATGGAACAGCTGTTAATCGTCCTACCTTCTAAAACAAGGAATGTGAGTTCGATCCCCATATATGACAATTAATTATTATGTAGGTATTCTGGTACAGTCCTGGACAAATAGTTAGTGACGATAAAAAGACAATAATATCGGTGCAAACAAAGTTTCTAAAAGTATAAACTAAACTAATATTACAAATGCAATTTTATTTAAATATAGGGATATTTGAAATTATGTACATCTTTCATGCAAAAACTACTGAACGGATTTGGATGAAAGTTGGAACGAAGAAATATATCATACTAGATCGACATATAGGATACTTTTCATCCCGAAATACCTAACTAAAACTAGCTAGTTTGAAATAGAAAAGTGGTCTAATAGCTTATCCACACATACCCGTCGGCATGGGCCGGCGGCCAAGCCGACGACACAAGTGGCTTTTCCAATGCCGGCAGCATGCAGTTTCTACACGTAGTAAAAAAAGCCGGCGGCAAGTCAGCGGCAAAGCAGCATGAAAGCCGGCGGCATGTGTGGATGCACCATTAGACCACATTTTCATTCCAAACAAGCCTTTGTTTGCCTGTATTAACTGTTATCTCTCTTTGTTCCAAATAACATTCAAATCAGTTTTTGTATGACATAGTAACAAACGCATCTAGACATCCCTTCTTAAAAAAATTCGCGGTTATAATATTTGTAGGATAGGAACTCTCCGGAAATACTATGGTACTAGGTCTTCTGTTCCCATGGCATCCTATCAAGGCGATAAGATCCACCGGGGGTTTAAGTTCTTCCTGCCTGCATAAGTGCAGGGAGTCACACACACGCCGTCACCTCCCTCAGGTGACGGTATGGTGCGTCAATGCATTTCCCTCCGAAAAATACAAGTACCTCTATTGTTAATCAATGACAAAATTAGGTATAACCACAATTAAACCGCTCGTCGCCCCGCTTCCGCTTGTGTCTTGTTCCACCAGCAGGCTTGACGAGGGTACCGTTGTTCGCAGTTTACACGGCTTCTCGCGTCGCCTCCTCCACAGAGGCTTTGCTGCAATTTCTCGCTTTGTTCCAGCAGTTAAAGCGTTAAATACTGTTGGGACACTTTTTCGGGTGGCAAAGGATTTTTTTTTGATGGTACGAAATCAAGCAAGTGGGCATTTCTGTTTGGGCCCTGTGTTTTCTTTCACATAGAAGTATATGATACGATGGCGTTATGATAGATACGTACAAGTAATGATAGTCATGAATTTGTCAATTGCTGAACCAATTTATTATATATACATATATAATATAATAAATAATCTTATTTATTATTTACAAACTTTGCGGACTTAATGCTTGGAGCATTCTTTACCAGTCAACCATTGGGTCATGCAGATAGTTCGTTTATGGTTGCGGTAACAGTAAATTTTTATTTATATAAAAGAAAGTCGTGTTAGTTACACTATTTATAACTCAAGAACGGCTGAACATATTTGGCTGGAAATTGGCGAGGAGGCAGTTTGGAAGCAGGAGAATGACATAGGATTTTTTATTATTTTTATGCTTTTTTTTATTTGAAATCTGCTCATTTCTTGCCTTTAAGGCGGAACAAAGTTCGCCGGGACCTAGTATATGTATCTTTCACTTGGCATGACAGTTAATGTATATCTTCTTCTTCAGGCCGTCCTACAGCGAGGGTCTCCTGGTGGAAGTCACATGCGCTCCTGGCCAACTCCGAAGCCAGGGCATCAGTGTCCTTCAGGCTGCAGAGGTCGGACTATGGTACTGACATTACTTGCCAGGTGAGTTCAGCTCCATTGTAGCCTTTTTTTATTGCACTTCAAGATTGACCTCATCTTACCTGATGTTAAGTGGTAATGAGGTCCTAGCTTAAAGGCGACAAGTACAGCATTATAAATATGTTACTGGACTTGTCGCCCTCACCTTGAAGGCTTGACCCCTGCTACTAATGTAGCACGCCCTCGGAGCTCTGCAAACCTTACTCACACGCACGAACACAACAACACCCATAAACCCATAAACGTAAACCCAACGGTTGACTGGTAGAGATAGCTCCTAGCATTAAGTCCACCTTTAGTACTTTTTTTGTGCAATAAAGTTTTTAAATAAATAAAACACCGAAGTGATTGTTATTTGGCTGCGGTCTTCTGTAAGGTGGAGGTATTTCACCAGTCCGGCTGCTCCAGTTCGAGCTATAAATCGCTATGCCCTACCTCTCTTGACTAGCCAAAGAACGAAAAAACATGGAAGTATACCCCTCATACTAACTTCAATCTAATATCGGCACCAACACACACACAAATGTAAAGCACACAAGTAATAGATTCGCAATAAAGTAATAAAGTACCGACACTCGAAAAAAAACTTTAAGGCTAATGCGTTTAGGTCGACAAATAGACAGGGTTCGTTAGTTACGCCGTTTCATGAAAGGGATGGAACACGCGCTGTGATTGGTCCGCGCCTGTGACTCTTTGCGTCCTTGGACACCGTATATGTATCGTCGTTAGCTCACTTTTTTAAGCCATGTGCCTGCCGTGCCTTATAATATAAAGTCAAAGTCAATCTTTTTTATTCATGTAGATTACATTAGTAATACTTATGAATCGTCTCTATACAATGCAAATGAAGCTACCTCCGGTTCGGAACCTATAACTACCGAGAAGATACCAGCAAGAAACACAGTAGTTTTTATTACAAATAATTATAAGCTAAACTAATTACTAATTTTGCACCAAGACATACAGTTTGTCAGTTGTAAAAAAAAACAAAAAAAAAGTAAATAATGAAATAAATAAAATAAAAACATTTAAATTTAAATAACTGTAGGACTTCATGTGTGATAGTCTAATACATCATTTTTATATATTTTAACCTACATGCGTCTGTGTGGTCTTATTCTGACATTGATTGAGAAAACTTAACAAAACTTATTAAAATAATATAAAACGCGTAAGTACAGGCGATCAGACAGATCAGTTAGTGATCCACGCGTTCTTATCATTAATATACTCTTCTACTTATTAATAGCCTTTTTTTCAAAAGACAACTTTTAACATATGCCTTAATTTATACAAAGGTAAGTCAGTAATTACTTCAGGAAGTTTATTGAACATTTTTATGCTTAAAGCAACAAATGAATTACCTATTTTCTGAAATCTACGTTAAGTAATAAGGCACGGCAGGCTCATATTATAAGAAAAATTGTACAAAGAAAGTTCAAAAATATACATGTACACATACGAATAAAAGCCCAGTTAACAAGATGCCTTAAAGTTATTCACATTCAACGTATCAGTTTACTTCTAGAGGGAACAAAAGTAAATTTTAACACACGTCTTGTCATTATAGAAATTTTCCCAACTCTTGACGAAGAGTTACTGAAGTTGGGGCAAAAGGATCGCAGTCTTGCTGGTAAAAGTACTGAAGGTGTATTAATGTACCCTAAAAATAATATCGACCTAATTATACACACATAATTTTACCCTTACCATATCGCACACCTAGGTCTAAACAGAGTCAACTCAAAAAGTATTATTTTTTCAGGAAAGGGGAAAAACTAATTGCCGAAAAAAAATTAAATTGACATTTCATTTTAAGTCACATAATGGGTCTAATTCTGTTGATTTTTTTAATATTTCCGGTCCATTCATTCAAGAAAAAGGTTTTACCACAGCATCTAGCGACGAATAGCAGATATATTTTTATTTTGTGTTATTGATCGATAAGTACTAAGTTAATAAATTCAATGCATCACTCACATGCTCACTGCATTACTAAAAAACTGCAATTTTTTAGTTAACTCCTTTAGATTTAGGTGTGCAATGTGTGTAAGGTAGGTAAAAATATACTCTCTACAATTATGACGACCTCCATGGCCGAGAGGCGAGAGGGTCCGGCCCTCTTTGGCGTCGACCCATCTCTGAGGCCGCGGGGTCGATCCCCGGTCGGGTCAATTATCGGAAATGAACTTTTCCATATTGTCTCGCGTCTGGTTGTTGTTGTACCGTCGTTGTTTCTGATTTCTGTAACAAAAGTGCTTAAGCTACTTATTTCAGAATCAGAGCAATGTATGTGATGTTGCCCAATATAAATCAGTGACGCTGTTGACGCACCCCAACTTCAGTAGCTCTTAATCACCTCTTGTCGCTTCGTAATGAACGACGGAACAACTTCAACAAGCCAGAAATGTTATTTAATAGAGTATCTTCATGCTCTCACGGAATTGTTCTCAGATATTTCCCAAAATTGTTGTAAAGTAGACAAATTCTCAGCAGAAGAACAATCATTTTAGTGCTCGAGTTAGATTTTCAAAGTGTGATAAAAACGTAATTTTTGCTTCAACATATAAATGGCTACATTTGCGTGTGTAGCTAATTTTACTACAAAACTATGTAGTAAAGTTAGCTACAACATATCACGGTAATATTAATTCTTATGCTTATGACATAAAGTTCCAAGTCCAAATCCCGTGTTTTGTACTTTTTTTTATATTGCACTTTTAGATTGACCACATGCCGCCTGATGTCAAGTGGTAATGAGGTCCTAGCTTAAGGGTGACAAAGTATAACATAATAATTTATATTGCACTTCAAGATTGACCTCATCCCGCCTTATATTAAGTGGTAATTAGGTCCTAGCTTAAGGGCGACAAAGTATAACATAATAATTTATATTGCACTTCAAGATTGACCTCAACCCGCCTTATATTAAGGGGTAATTAGGTCCTAGCTTAAGGGTGACAAAGTATAACATAATAATTTATATTGCACATCAAGATTGACCTCATCCCGCCTTATATTAAGTGGTAATTAGGTCCTAGCTTAAGGGTGACAAAGTATAACATAATAATTTATACTACACATCAAGATTGACCTCATCCCGCCTCATATTAAAGATAATGAGGTCCTAGCTTAAGGGTGACAAAGTATAACATAATAATTTATATTGCACTTCAAGATTGACCTCATCCCGCCTTATATTAAGTGGTAATTAGGTCCTAGCTTAAGGGCGACAAAGTATAACATAATAATTTATATTGCACATCAAGATTGACGTCATCCCGCCTTATAGTAAGTGGTAATTAGGTCCTAGCTTAAGGGCGACAAAGTATAACATAATAATTTATATTGCACATCAAGATTGACCTCATCCCGCCTTATATTAAGTGGTAATTAGGTCCTAGCTTAAGGGCGACAAAGTACAGCATAATAAAGCTGTTACTAGACTTGTCGCCCTTACTTTGAAGGCTTGACCCCTGCTACTAATGTAGCACCCCCCAGGAGCTCTGCACTAAAACAATTTGACTGTCGCGACGTTTGAATAAATTGTTTATTTTTGTTCCCAGGCTGTGACGGATCCATCAATCACCCCCGTGTCTGAAAACCTCTCCATTGACGTCAATCGTAAGTACTTTATATAATTTTTCGACAAATACTATAACGCAAAAGTTTGTATCATGTACAGATGTATAGTCGTCTCTTTCACACAAAAACGACTAACATTTTACGATTCGTAATGTGTCAAAAATTACTATCTGTTTTTCTACGAGTTGTGAGTTCTAATTTCATATTTTATAATAATTTGAATTTACTTTCCGTATCTGCTGTCATCAGTCCTCAGCCGGTCGTTTTGAGCTTACGCCTCGTATAATTTATTACTATACGTAACTAGAACGGATCGTTTTTCAAATATTGGAACCGGGAATAAATGAATTTCGATGAAATTTGGTACAAATATAGATGAGATGCTTAATCAACATTCAGGATTTTCATGTCGATATTACTATTACTTACACTACATAGTATAAAACAAAGTCGCTTTCTCTGTCCCTATAGCCCTTTGTCTGCTTCAATCTTTAAAACTACGCAACGGATTTTGATGCGGTTTTTTTAAATAGATAGAGTGATTCAAGAGGAAGGTTTATATATATAATAACATAGTATAGAGCGAAGCCGGGGCGAGTTGCTAGTATATAATAAAGATTGAAGCCGCGGATGGAAACTGGTGCCACTTACCTCCGTACAGTTGCCGTCAGATATATTGGCAGAGCAAACAAAGTGACCAAATACTTCTGAACAGTTAAAAATGTCAGAAAGTTCCATACACTACAAGTTACCATTAATATCTGAACATTCATTACTTCAGTTATATCTGAGCAGATGCTAGTCAATAATTTATATACACACAACTAACAATTAATATCTGAACACTTATTTTTTAAGTTAGAAATATAAAATTTGGCACAAATATAGCTTGAAACTTGGATTAAAATATAAACTACTTTTTGTTTTGTATATTAGGGGATATAGGAGTAAAATCGATCATGAAAGGATGTAGTCCACGCGAACGAAGTCGCGGGTACAGCTAGGATAATAAATAACGCCGACTCACACTTGACTGACATTTTTATTTCCTTCAAAGGCGAAACGACACTGGCGATGAACTTTCTTTGATTAATGTTTAGCAAGACTCCGTGCCAGAGTTAAGTTTCACGCGATCAAGACAAAAGTTAGGAAACTACTTTATTTTATCTCTGTAAAAAATATTTACAGTGGCGATAAAATTTTAAAAGAAAACTTGGATACTTTGCCCTAAATAAATAAGACAACGTTTGGAGTGTTTTAAATAGTAACTAGCGGTCCCGGCGAACTTCGTTGCGCCTTAGAGGATTTCTGTTGAAATTTTTCCTGAATTTTCTTTGCTATAAACCTCACGGAGCCCGAGACCTTTCAAACGAATGCAAAACCTTGGAAATCGGTTCGTGCGTTCTAGAGTTATAGCGTCAGGGAGGAAAACCCGACTTATTTTTATATAGTAGATGATACTTGTATTATAGACAGAAAACTTTTAAGAATTTACGGATGTAACTCTTTCATGTAAAAACAACTCATCGAATTTTGATGAAATTTAGTAGGAAGAATAATAATATACTAAATTAACCTATAGGATACTTTTTATCCTGTTAAGATGCGGACAACAGATACATAAAATGATTTCACATTTTTTTTTTCATATTCATATTCTTTATTGCACTCTATGAGTAAAGTAGGTATTACAAATTATAGTTGCTTAGAACTAAAAGTTCCTACTATGTATATTAATTGTAATAATGTTTTTTTCGCTAGAATATAAAATAGAATGAAAAATGAAAGAAAGGTATGAATTAACGTCTATAACATAAGAGTGAATCTGCTCGCAGCTCACTTACTATAAAACCCGCCAATATCCAAAAATATGGCTATTTCAACGATCTTGTAAACCTTTTCTCATAAAACTCCACCACGATTCGAGAACTCATTACTGTAAACACGGTTTTAATTTCCTATTTTAGGGTTTGCCCTATAAAAAAAGCAAAGAAAAAGAAGAACGAAGAAGCGTTAGATATGTGCCAACCTACGACATGATCGATATCCTACATCGCGATATCAGAGTTTTCGTCGCCACTAAGTATATATATACAACAAACCAAGATTGGTAGTTGGGCCTTGGTCCCCGAGCAGATAACACCTAGCTCGGCGGAAGTACTTCCACTTTTAGGAAAGAACATACGTTCCTTACCTTTAAATATATAGTTAAAGCACAGCATTATTTCTCTTTTCAAAGCGAAGTCAAAGGATCTGCGAGTGTCCGGCAAACTTTCCTTAATTAATGTTTAATAAGAGCTCGCTGTCTCGTTATAGTTGGTTAAGTTTAGCGCGATCAGGTCTGAGTTAGTGGACTTTGTACCGGTTTTAAAGAGGTCAGATGGACTGTGTGAAAAAATACAGAAAATATTTAAAACTAGCTGTAGCGCCAGAATTCGTTCGCATTCGCCAAAGAAAAAAATATATATATACGGTCGAATTGAGAACCTCCTCCTTTTTTTGAAGTCGGTTAAAAAACATACATATTGAAGGGAATGTAATAATCCTGAACGTAAGACTTAAAACTAATGTAATAATTAAAAGGAATTATAACTGTTAATGAAAAGTACATGTTTAAAAAATAAATAAATAATATATAAGTAACACTTATATTATTATTATTTAAGTTTAGGATATATAGATCTAAGACAAGTTACTTGTTTAAATTATCAACAGATGGCGTTGTGCCTAGTTATATTGCAGCAGGAAGAATTTTCTCCACATACGTGTAAGATGAGACGAGTATTTCATAATTTCGTTACAATGTCCCAGTAGCAACCCGAGCCAAGATTCCAGCCCCGTTAGGGGGCGCCCTCCGGTTGTTGCTTAAATATAAGGATGAGAGCCATGTGCGGTCCCCACAGCTCGGTGAAGATGATAAGGCTTCGCAACCATCATCGATAGTCAGGTAGGAAAAAGAAAAAAATAAAAACGTGTCGTGTTGGGCTTTTATTTAATAAACCAGAGCACACTCGTTGCAACCTTAACCAGGGTTAAACACTTAACATTGTTTATAGCAGATACCTTGCAGGAAAAGAAACTTCGGTCTGTATAATTTTAGCTCCGTACTTTTTGGAGACGCCTTTTATTTGCTAAAACAAATATTAAAATTCAAAACCCGCAGTGTGTCTTCATTACCAGCCTTTTCACAAACAGCCTAGCCTAAGTACCTACCGTCGTGTCCCAACCTCATTTCCCGCTCATTTTTTCACATTTTTTGACACCAATCCTTAAAAACATGCCTCCATTCTCAGTGCTCATCGCCCGTAATCTTTGATTGACGTATCATTACCGTCCACGGATACATGGAGGTACGTGACTGGCAGTTTTGTGTGTATCCCTCTCTTTCCCGCGCCAGGGGAGTGACACCTGTCTCGCTTGTGTCAGGATTATTATGTCGATATGAGATGTATGGCGCGATAATGTATCTGATGGTAATGGTGGGTGGAAAAGTGTTGGAGAAAAAAATACTGTAGCTTTTTTTGTGGAGATTTTTTTGTCATATTTATGCTTGCCAAGACTGAAATATATAAATATTATCACCACAGTTTCTCAATATATTCATCTTTCATTCATACGCTATGTACATTTCAATAGGTATACACCTAAACAACTGGCTAAAGCTAGTCATAATTATATATGCAACAAACATATTTTCACTCACGACACAATATAGACGAGTTATACAATAAAGGCAACACAAGAGAACACTGATGTTACAATGGACCCTTTCAAGTTTTTAATTTTTTTAAGGAAATATAGATCTTGTTTAAAAAAAATGAAAATTTTCAATATTTTTAGATTGCCTATAAAATAAGTACTATGTAAGAGAGGTAGGGCATAGCGATTTATAGCTCGAACTGGAGCAGCCCGACTGGTGAAATACCTCCACCTTACAGAATACCGCAGCCAAAATAACAATCACTTCGGTGTTGTTGTGTTCCTGCGTGTCAGTAAGGTTTCCAGAGCTCCTGGGGCGTGCTACATTAGTAGCAGGGGTCAAGCCTTCAAGGTAAGGGCGACAAGTCCAGTAACATATTTATTATGCTGTACTTGTCACCCTTAAGCTAGCACCTCATTACCACTTAACATCAGGTAGGATGAGGTCAATCTTGAAGTGCAATATAATATATATATATATATATATTAAAAATATGATCTGAGTGAGTGCATGTTCTTTCTTTAACAAACACAAATTATTATCGCAAACGACACAGGCGCGGCAATATCAAAAGATTGTAAGAATTATAAAACTCTAATACTGTAACCGATTTCCATAATGATGATATCATGATCGATACTCATAAACATAAATTTCAATTAGCGAATTTCTTTAAACACAACACCATTTTTCACTACATCAAATACACAGAACTACATCAAGATGTCAATTAAAGTTCGCTGGGCACGTCCCGATTACATCTGTCCGTTCGTTCGTCCTCTTTTTAGTAAGGATGTGACTTGATGGTGAAAAAATAAATTACTCAATCATAAAAATATAAATCGATTTGCTTAAAATTTGTGAACTAAAATATTTTTTGTAACAGCTTTATCTTTAGAAACTTTCTAACATTCAACCGAAATATTTTTGTTAACACAAAGCTGCATTTATTGTGCATAATCAAAAAATTACCAAGTAAAACAAAGTTTATTTTAAGAAATTAAATTAGTAACATAGGAGTACATTTTAAAATCGAATCATTTATAGTTCCCTTTTATTAGAATCGATTACAAAAAAATACTATAATTTAATTCGACTATTCTTTCACATCCCTGCTTTTCGGTCCTGATTTATGTATTTTCGGCTTAACGCGAATTTTTTCGCTGTTAAATTCGTTATTTGAGGTTTTAAGCCCTTAATAGGCTATATTTTAGCGTTCAGATTTAAAAAGGCCGGATTTGGATATTACGTTTGTTAAACGAGGGTATTTCGTTCTAATAATGCTTTAGATTTTTATGTGTTTCGGTAATTTTTAACAAGAAGATTTGTGGGATATTTTTTGACTAAACGGTGTTTTTATGCGCTAATACATTTTAAAATTGAGGTGTTGCTAACCTCAATGGTCTAGTGGTTTAAGTACCGGTTCATAATCTTGGTGTCATGGTTTCTTTTACCGGCTTGAACAAAATGCGTTTCGTATTTTTTATAACATTGCTAAATAATAAAGTAAAAAGTAGAGTAAGTAAACTTTCTGCCAATCACCAAGGTCTGTACATTTTGTTTTTTCCTAAATATTAAATCTTATTTTTTAAACAATAAAGTAAGAGATGATTTGTGAAACAGCTACTTAGCAGTTTCCTGGATTTATCAAAGTTGAACAAAACTACGATGAATTATTTTCATATGGTAAGTTTTTAAGCTCGGTTATAATAACACTACCCAAAAAAAATTAAAGGAATAAAGTTTTAATAGTACGAATTACTTTTGAGGCTCGATATTTTTTTAATAACAATATTTTTTAAAACTTCCAATAGATGTCAAATACAACTAAAGCCTTTTATGTACTTGTTGCAGAGGCATCTTAGCTTAGCTTAGTTTGGAAAACAAGTGTCGTTTAAAAGAATATACGAACACTTTTGTTCACAACTGTAGTTACTTAGTAGACATAATTGGTTATCCGAACATAGTCTCTTTATTTTTCGGTGTGAAAGGAATTCCGATTATTCATAATACTCGTATTACCATTAAATATAGTAAATGTAGTTAATGAATGAAAGATCGAAATAGCCTTAATTAATAATAATAATGTGTTATTTGCCAAAAACTTTAGGTTTACAGTAACAACGAAATAGTTTCTAGGTGAAGTCTGGAAATGAATTAAAAACCATACTAGTGGAAACTTGAGGTATAATAGATATAATATACCTCTATATTAGAAGTAGCAAACAGAGTGTTAGAAAGACATGGGGTCATCCATAAAGTACGTCACGCATAAACAGGGGGGTCGACAATGTGTGACAGGGGGGGGGGGGGAGGGGGGTGACATCACATTCCAACAAACATACACACGAAAGTACAAATCTTTCCTCTTTATAATCTGCAAGATATATATTGGACAGCATCACATACATTGCTCTGATTCTGTGGTAAGTAGCTTAAGCACTTGTGTTACAGAAACAACGACGGTACCACAACACCCAGACCCGAGACAATATGAAAAAGATCGTTTCCCATATTGACCCGACCGGAGATCGAACCCGGGACCTCAGATATAGCGCTCGCCAAAGTTAGGCCCGCTCGCCTGTCGACTACGGAGGTCGTCTTTACTATATAAAAATAATTCGGGTTTTCCTTTCTGACGCTATAACTCCAGAACGCACGAACCGATTTCCACGGTTTTGCATTCGTTGGAAAGGTCTCGGGCTCCGTGAGGTTTATAGCAAAGAAGATTCAGGACATTTTTTAACAGAAAAGCAGGATAATCCTTTAAGGCGAAACGAAGTTCGCCGGGACCGCTAGTATTAGTCTAAAAGAAGGATTATACCTACCTAAAATAGTTTATACCTTCACGGAAACCGAAGATTTCCTAATAATTTAACCCTCCTTTAACACCACCGGTCCTGTGGACCAAGTTTATAAAACGACGTTTGAAAACTTTATAAGGGTTAGAGTTTTAAAAGTTTGCGGCAAACAAACGAGTTTTGTAAGCAAACCCGTACGGTGTGGATTACTTTGGATATTTAATGGAAGGGTATTTTGTTTTAGGCTTTATATATTGTTCAGTAATTATGAAATACCGGCCATTTTAAATTTATTATGTATTTTGTTTTTTTTTTTTGCTAAATTGGCGGATTTGTTTCAGTGCACAAAATATTAAATGGTGGTTTTGACATAATTATTGTTAATGTTTAATTCATTAAGGATTTTTTGTGGCCTTTTTTTTGCTTTTATATTCATATCCTTTATTGCACTCCATAAGTAAAGTGGTTATTACATATTATAGTTGCTTAGAACTAAAAGTACAATTTATGGACCCTGTATATAGTATTAAATCCGTATAAGCTTTTTATTTTACTAGGAATGAAAAACAAATAAAATAATCAGATTTTTATAACTGAAAGTTTACTAGTTTAGATATTTTTGAGTCAATCTCTTAAACCACTTTCAATTACGACATCTCATAAAAAAAATAGTATTTTTAAGACATTATGTTTATTAAAAATGTCTAATATAATAATATATAAGCCAGAAAACAAAATACTTTGGATAAAAAAGAATAAGAAAGGAACTTTACTTTTTAAATGTAAAGTAAGTTTAGTTGGATTCGTAATATTAATTGAAATAAATATTAGACAACGTAACATATGAGCCCTAATTTTGTAAAAAGCTAAAGGGCTTGTATTACACAAATGAGAAACAACGACGGTACCCCAACACCCAGACCCGAGACAATATAAAAAATATTTGTTTCGATTTTGACCCGACCGGAATCGAATCTAGGAACTCAATAATGGCGCGGCGCCAAAAACCAGCCCTGTAACCTCTCAGCTACTGATGCCACCAGTAAATATTCCATTAACATATTTATATACATGTCTCCCTCATGTAATCACTCTTCATATAACTGTTGTTAGTGTTCCCGAGCATTTAATTTTCATGCATACATTTACGTTAGCTAACTAGATTTTTGTTATTAACGACTCCCATATATTCCCTTGCAAGTATTAAGGACTGGTAATATGTAATATTTAACAAGTCATTAGCTATCGCCGACCCCGCACGAAACGTGTTGTAAATAGTACGTCATATACTACGTCAGACATAGTACGTCATACATAGCGCGTCGTTATCCCGTCTGTCGACGAATAATGAAATATAATCTTTAGTGTATTGATGAGGGCAGTGAAGCAACTCCAGTGAAAAAAACTCTACGCTGCTTTTGATTGTCAATGAAACTTATTTATTCTTATCGTTTATCTCTCTCTTTATTTTTCTTGTTACTGTTTTTATTCTTTCATCAATTATAGGAATATTGGTTTCTTGACAGGACTTGCTTTCATGATGTTCTCCAATCGTTCAAAATAGTAAATGGGTTCCACCATTATCCCAAAAAAATATGTATTTTTTTGTTAGATTTCAATTTTTGATAGTCTTTCACGCCGTACTAGCGATCATTCCGTATTTAAGAGGTAATTATATCAGAAAGTACATCGCTTAGATAACTTACGATTAGTTCAGTTGGGAGAGCAGTACACGTAATATGTTAAGCTTGCAGGCTCCTACGCCGTAGGGGAAATTACATTTTTCTGTTTCTATTAAATTATTTTTCTTAAGTTCTATTTAGCTGTAACTGTCTGAGATAATGTTAAGCTAATATCTTAAATATCTTTCTACACTGAATCCATTCAGTAGCGTTGTCGTGAAAGAATAACATACATAAATACATACATACACAATAGTGACACCAGAGGCTAACGGTTGATACAGCAAAAAAAATTTCATCGCCAACGATAACTTGCGGTTAGATCAGTTGGTAAGAGCAGCACGCGCGATACGTGAAGGTCGCGGGTTCGATTCCCGCACCGCAAGGGGAGATAATTTTTTTCTGTTTTTAATATTTAAATCATGATATTATAATTTAAACAAAGTGACAATGGATGGGCCCGAAAACAAAATGTAAGACGGCCTTCACAAGATGGACAATCGACATTTTTACGATGGTACCTCTGGGAGTCCTTCGGCTGAAATCATAATGATAGTTAATTAAAAATTATATTTGCAAGTATAATCCCGATTCCTACACTGTAAAGTCTGTTTTACTGTGGCAGCCCCTTACAGAACTCGCGAAACTTATTCCATATTTCATTTTATTGTTCACTAACGACCAACACACAGGTTTTCCTTGGATTTATTCATTTGGTAGCTATTTTTCAAATACTACGCTCCGTGAAGTAGGGAGCAGCTTTAGATTGAGGAAAGGAAATCTTATTTTTAGAATGTTGCAAGCCATTATTTTTAAAAACATAAATGATATTTTTTTTTATTCATTTCTCGACTAATTATGTAGATAAGACTAAAATAGATAATATGCTCTGCATTTATTTTTATGTTTAATAACTACATTATCTGGAAAAAAACTCTTATATTAAATAATACATGTTTACAATAACCGAATCATTGCTATAGTAACAGTTGCCACTCCTCGACAAATTTTGTTTGTTTTTATTTTAACCCCAAAACTACTCTTTAGTAAAAATATAGATTCAATAGTTATGTGATTTTTTTCAATAGTATTGTGAGGTAGGTACGTTATTTTGATGCTTACAAGCGGTTAAACTTTGTATTTTTATAGAATCTAGATACCTAATTTAAAACAAAGACAAATGTATTTTTACCGTCGAATTTATTACAAACAAAATCCAACAACATTTACCCGCAACAAAAACAAACCAATCCACCGCCTTATCAATCAATCTCCAGCAACACATTTCGCTGCGAAAGCGAAAAAATCACACTTCAAAATTTGCCCAGCACTTCCCCAAACAATGGCTGTAATCGAAAAAACCTCAATCAGCTCTAATAACTCCTAACAGAATAAAAATAAAGACCAAACGGGGTCGATTATACCCCTCGTCAAACGTGGGGTTAACAAAAAACACTGGTTAATTGTCTTAAGTGGTACAAAAGGGTTAAAAAGGCCCTTTGAATAGTAGGGCTGGTATTGTGAAGATCAGTTGAGCGTCATAAAGTGAGCACAATGGGTTGGATAAATACCCTTTTTGTTTTAAAAGATTGCTAAGAGCGATACAAGAATTGGTATACGTTTGAGTGGAAAGGTGTTGGACACCTTTTAAGGGTTAATAGTTGACTGGCGCAAAATTGTTCACTCAACTGAAAATAGTGTTATACATTGCGAGGGTATATACGAGGATATATACTACAAGACGTTGCGCGGTCTGCGTCATAAAGGGTTAAAAAATACCCAAAATGTTAATATATTTCGACGACCTCCGTAGCCGAGAGGCAAGCGGGCCGGACTTTGGCGTCGCACACTGGTCCGGATTTTTAATATGGAAGACTTAGGACCCAATGTCAATATTTCGGGCTGAAAAAAATCATGTGGATAGATAAATGAACGTTCATCAACGTTTGTTCTAGCAGTTTTTATGAAATTGGTTATTTTTGCGAAAAAAAAAACATTGAAAAAAAATTTGTATGGAGAAAAAGTGAAATTTTTTTTTTTTCGAAAAGTTCAAAACTGTTAGCAGTGAAACCTTTTGTGTGTTATTGTATTACACTTATTCGTTAATTCCATATTTTTTTTATTTGCATATACTTGCAGCCTTGGCCAAAATATGCATCGGAACTTTCATTGTATTTATTTCAACTATTTGTGACAATTTAATTTTTTTATTGATTTATAGTCACATAATTTACGCATATTTTCAATATAATAAATTTTAAAATCCATTATTTGTTGACTATGAATGATTTTGAAAAATAGATTACAATTTAATTTAAAAAATCAAAATAATATTTTACTTCTCATGGTTAGCTGTTGCTTAAAGCACAGCTAGTGATCGAATGAGGCATTGCCTGCCTGCTAATATTCTCCTATTCCCTAATATAGCTATCACTTTTATTTTCTACTATTGCTGTCTCTTTCATTCTCTTTTGCTCACTCTTTTTCTTCTTAAGACAAGTGGTGTTCCACGCTTATAAATCAGATAAAATAGACAAGAGCTCTACTGGTAATACAAAATATTTACTTGCAGCTTTGGCGTTTATTTCGTTTATCCTAATATATATTTATTTAAAATCAGTACTTTTGCTTCTTTAAGTGGTTTCGGGAAAGTAAATTCGGTACTAAGATAAAATCCATACTAATATTATTAATGTGAAAGTGACTCTGTCTGTCTGTCTCTCTGTCGCTCAATCACGCCTAAACTACTAAATAAATCTAGTGTCCCAAAGAATATCTATACCAAATTTCATCTATATCGGTTCAGTGGTGCAGCGGTAAATTTAATGTAATGTAAACGACCTTCAATTATTTTTTATTGTACTGCGAGAATTGTGCAATAAACTATTTCTGGTTATTTTGTTATACATTTTGAAGTTGATTTATGAATAACTAGTGGCCATCCGCGACTTCGTCCGCATTAATGTCGGTTATCGCGACGCTATTCACGCGGACGAAGTTTTAAGTAGCATAGGGTATGTATGTAAATGTATTACAAAATAACTAAAAATTGTTTATTGCATAATTCTTGCAGTACAATAAAAAATAAATTGAAGGTCGTTTTCATTACATAAAATTTAATACATTTTTTATCAATTTAGTACATAATAAATAATAATAAAATAAGTAATTAAATTAAAAATAAAGTAATTAACTAAAACTATCTATACATAACATACAAATTAATATAAATAACTTAAAACTACAATAGAAAATAATTGAAGGTTGTTTACATTACATTAAATTTAATACATTTTTCATTAATTTAGTAAATAGGAAATAATAATAAAATAACTAAAATGAAATTAAAACTAAAGTTATTGACTAAAACTATCTATATATAACACGCAAAATAATAGTTATAAATAACTTAAAACTTATTCTAAAGGATCTGGCACATTTTCTGGAGCTTCTTCATCAACTTCAATTTCTTCTTCAACTTCTATTAATTCATCTGATAATATCAACTGCGTAGCTTCTGGAAACATCCTTGATGACTTAAAATTGGTGTATTTAGGTTTCAGATGAGATATATATGGATCTGATGATATCAAAAAATTGTGTATAATGTCTTCATTATTTTGCAGTCTTCCTGTTTTCCTCGTGTGTCGCTCTCTGGTATTTCGAAAGTCCTTATTTCTTGCTTCTCCTGCTTCTTCTGACAAAATTCCGATAGGAAGGCAAGAGAAATGTTTGCATATGTCAGCGCCATGTATCAACATTTTGTGTATGCTGGAAGGCATATTGTACCAGGGGTAGTGATGTACAAAGATCTCAGCAGTCTCCTTGCAGTATTCACGGAAACTATCGATATTGACAGCCTTTCCACAAGATAACACTTGCAATATAACTGCGAAGTGCTTTATCAAATCAGCATCAATCTTCGTTATTTGAGCACTTTTTTTGTATTCCCGAAAAAATCTTCTGGCCGTGTTTCCGTCATTAGTAGTTCCAAAGCCCTGCTTTACAACATCAATCAAAAGTCCCATTTGTTGTTTGAACTCCGATTGCACCATATCCTTCCTTAACTTCTTAAGGTTTTTGTTGTCACCTCGTGCACTCCACATTTTGAAATCTAAATTATATGAAATATGTAAAAGACACTCCATGCTTCGAATCCACATATGGAGTGTTGATAGTCCATATTGATACACATCGTCCCGTACAGGTCTTGAAAACATTTCTGAAAGATTATTCATCTCACTAGGTTTTGCAAGACAAACATTGCACGTAGCTGCAGATGGAGTATCTGTAATAATTGTAGCCACTTTCCCATCAATCATTGTCATGTGCAACTCATGAGTAACTTCCAAGTTTCCGCAACTTGAAATAGTCAAATTTCGTATTTCTTCCTCCATTGCCGCTTGTTCTTGCTTAACAAATTCGGTCGTTTCCTTCGCAAACTGAAATTTAATAGGTCTGCAATAAGATGTTGAAGATGGGTTTGGATTATTCCAAATAACAACATTGCCGCTCTCGAGCTTCAAAGGAACGAGGCTCGTCATGAACACAGAGGAGTCGTCGAATTCTGCCAGTTCACTTCTTTGCTTGTAGTTGCTCTGTGCTGAAGATCCATCGAATCCCCACTTGGAGGTAAGCTTCAAGTTTTCACTGCACATATTTAAATCATCACCAACGACTTGCAGTATTCTTCGAGTTGTCACGTCTAACAGTGCTTGTAGTTTCACCTTCACTAAATGTTCTGATACTTCAATATCTCTGGTATCTGGATAACACCTCTGCTTAGCTTCCAACAACTTGTAGTAAGACGGAAGCTTCAATTGCTGTGACAATGCTGACCGTAAAGTAAGATACTTCCACTTTGACAGATCCAATGATGCAGTAAGGGCCAACGCTTGATCTTCCTGCATAGTGTCCGTCTTCTCGTTTGTTGATAAAAGTGATTCGACAGCTTCAACCTTTTCAGGATTCTTCACAAGGTGATCGATGATGCGAGCAAGACCTTCTTTCCCATTAGACTTTAGCTTCGTGACAAAAGCAAAAGTCAGTTCCTCTTCCGGATAGTCGAGTAATGTACCCGATCGCCTTTTCTTCTGCTTATTCCCCAAGTCTTCAAATGGCTTCCTTGATGCAATGTCTGTAGATGTTCCAATGTCACTAGTCGCCTTCGAAGTAGATGGAATGGGTTGAACAGCTGCTTCTTCTTCTGTAGAACGAGGATCCAAATTTTCGGTCCCTTCAAAAATTTCGGTGAGATTTACTGATTCACATTCAGGCCACTTAATTCTTGTTTCCAACCAGTTCATATGCTTCTTCATGAATGTTTTTTGCACCCTGTGTGCCTCGGTCCATCGACGATTTAAGTTCACAGTAAAAGATCTTGCAAAATTCAATAATTTTTCTGAATCTTCTTGCGAAATTTCAAGCAAAACGCAATCCAAAATTGCTTGATGCAGTCGTTTGTAATCCTTGAGGTCCTCTTGTCGCAGAAACACGTAAATGTCCAGGTTAGTGCCAAATCCAGCCATGATCAAGTTGCTAGATTATTCACGTTAAAATTTCCAGGTATGTTGACTCTTCAAGGGTTGAATGTCTAATGACGCTCCAACATGAGCTCCCGTCTGTTTTATTTGATTCATAAGCGCTCAACTAGCAAGGGTTTCAAGGAGCGAAAGAGAGAGAAGTATGGAATGAAAGAGATAGCGATAGTAGGAAATGAAAGAGATAGCAATATTAGGGAATGGGAGGGGAATATTAGCAGGCAATGCCTCATTCGATCACTAACTGCGCTTTGAGCAACAGCTAACCACTAAGAAGTAAAATATTATTTTGATTTTTAAAATTTAATTGTAATCTATTTTTCAAAATCATTAATGGATTTTAAAATTTATTATATTGAAAATATGCGTAAATTATGTGACTATAAATCAATAAAAAAATTAAATTGTCACAAATAGTTGAAATAAATACAATGAAAGTTCCGATGCATATTTTGGCCAAGGCTGCAAGTATATGCAAATAAAAAAAATATGGAATTAACGAATAAGTGTAATACAATAACACACAAAAGGTTTCACTGCTAACAGTTTTGAACTTTTCGAAAAAAAAAAAATTTCACTTTTTCTCCATACAAATTTTTTTTCAATGTTTTTTTTTTCGCAAAAATAACCAATTTCATAAAAACTGCTAGAACAAACGTTGATGAACGTTCATTTATCTATCCACATGATTTTTTTCAGCCCGAAATATTGACATTGGGTCCTAAGTCTTCCATATTAAAAATCCGGACCAGTGTGCGTCGCGCCATCTCTGAGGTTCCGGGTTCAATCCCCGGTCGGGTCAATATGGGAAACGAACTTTTCTATATCGTCTCGGCTCTGGGTGTTGTGGTACCGTCCTTGTTTCTGATTTCTGTTACACTATAGCTATAGGTACTTACCACAGAATCAGAGCAATGAGTATGTGATGTCGTCCAATATTTATTTATTATTTATATTTATCTCACCTCTACTACCAAATTTCATGCTAATCCATACAGTGCGCGGAAGAGTCACAAACATACATCAAAAAATTACTATACGTTTTTCCCCAACCGACTACGAGTCGTTATTACCGTTCGTTAATTAACTACGTTCTAAGAGAGGTAGCGATCTATCGCTCGAACTGGAGCAGCCCGACTGGTGAAATACCTCCACCTTACAGAAGACCGCAGCCAAACAACAATCACTTCTATGTTGTTGTGTTCCTGCGTGTTAGTAAGGTTTACAGAGCACCTGGGGGGTGCTACATTAGTAGCAGGGGTCAAGCTTTCAAGATAAGGGTGACAAGTCCAGTATTATGCTGTATTTGTCACCCTTAAGTTAGGACCTCATTACCACTTAACATCAGGTGGGATGACGTCAATCTTGAAGTGCAATATAAAAAAACTTTTCATAGCAGCTGTCATCAGTCGTCCGTCAGTAGTTTTCAGCTTACGCCTCATTTAATTAATTACTCGTAACAAGATCGGATCGTTTTTCAAATATTGGAACCGGGCACAAATTAGCGACCCATTACGCCAACTATAAGTAAATAACCCCTATCCCTTTTGGTAGGGGTCTTTAAGCGGATGCAAATGGTATTTTTAATTTAAGTTAATGGGAGAGGCGCCGGGTATAAAACAAACCATGTTTTTCTAGCGATTGAAATCATTAAAATTCAATTTGGTCGTTTGAGGGGACGCACGGGCTTGGGGAACGAAGAGCATTGTTGTTAGTTAACTAGGTGTTGGCCGCGGTTTTGCTTGCGTTATTTTGGGATAAAAAGTATCCTGTATGTTCAGTTAGTATCCCATCTATCTTTCCACAATTTTTTATTCAACCCGCCCATAGGCATGTGGGCTATCGTGGTAAACTTATCATTGTAAACTTTTTATTTTTTTTATTTGCTAGCAGACTTAAATATATTAACAAACTTAAATTAATATAGTAATCAAAATTAATATCGAAACATCTATAAAAAAGGACATTATGGAGTCTAAGTTACGTGAAGATTGAGTCCCAAACGGAAAAGGTAGGATTTTCTTGAAAATCTATCTTTGAAGTGAATATCAACCCAATTCGGTCTACGTTTTGATCTACCCATAGCCCTTGCAGTTAATGACAGCAGTGGCGTAACTACAGGGTGGCAAGTCGGCAAAATGCCACGGGCCCCCAGCCAGAAGGGGCCCCAGGTAAGAGGAGAATCCCAATTACCAAGAATAATTTTTACATCAAACTTTATTTATTTATTTTATTTTATTTTGCACAAAATCCACAGCTCTTACTTAATTATTAACATGAATCTTAATGCTAATCTTACAGCTAATTCCTAAAGTATGCACTACATTTCTGGTATTTCCAAACAAGTATTAGACATTATTCTTTCTTTGAGAAGGAGGAGGAGTGGGGGGGGGGGGTTGGTCGATGGATTGATGAATTTGCCACGGGCCCCGAATGGTATAGTTACGCCACTGAATGACAGTAACCTTCATGATAGCAAAAAATATTTTTGTGTATCAATCATAGAAATAATAGTATAATTGTCGCTTGTATTAACTTATGCCAAACGGACCTACAAAAAATAAAAAACAACAAATGTATGAATAACGTTAATTATCATTAGTTAAGGGATGTAAGTAAGGAGTAGTTTAAGAAACTTATGTAATTTTGTGTCCGAATAAAAGGCTTTATTATTATTATTAACTTATGTAGTTAGCTTACTCTTTACTAGAACTGTGAGTATCAATAAGTAAGTGTTGAACAAGTTATCGAGGTTTAATCGATCACGCATCTTTCAAAAAATACAAACAAAAAATTAAACGAAAGACCTTAAAATTCTCCAATGTGTAGTTCAAAAATGTTGTTTTCCTTACAACCTTACATCTATTGGGCACATCAAGTCACATGTCTTTCTTTTGCCTATGGACACCCAGCTCTCCACTTATCATGCAAGCAAAAATCGACCTCAAAATTCGGCATTGGCTTTATAAACAGTCATGTCATTTGGTGGATATACGTATTAAATTGACAACATACAGAATACCACAGTAAAGAAATATTAAAAAATGTAAAAATTTTTAAACTGTACAGGTACTAACTTTGTATTGGCTATAAATTTTATAAAACACTAAATTTTTTTAAAATTTCTAATAAAATATCCCTACTTCCCTACTAATATTATAAATGCGAAAGTAACTCTGTCTGTCTGTCTGTTACGCTTTCCCGCTTAAATCTCTCAACCGATTTTGATGAAATTTGGATAGGTATACGTTGAACCTCAAAAACGGATATAGGCTACTTTTTGTTAGAAAGTAAGGGGGGGGAGTAATGCCAGCTTTGAAAGTTTATATGGGAAAATATGTATTTTTTAAGTTAGAGATATGAAAGTTGGCACAAATATAGCTCTATTAAAATATTGACTACTTTTTATTAGGATAGAATATTAGGGAAGATAGGGGTAAAACCGACCATGAAAGGATGTAGTCCACGCGAACGAAGTCGCGGGCACAGCTAGTTTAATATAAATTAATTAATCTCTCCTACATTAAAGTCTGCCCCATTTGACACGGATTTTCATATTTGTAGCTTACATTCTTTATTACACATAGGAAAATATTTTACTGTATACTACATACTTATTTAATTTTGTAAATAATGAGATGAGAAAAAAAGTTTTTTTGCTAAAAGTATCGAATCTAAAATGGACTAGATACCGACAGAGTCGCAGCACTAGAAAAAAAGCCTTTAAAGTAAGCCGCATCTTGACTTCATTTGATCTTCTTAAAGCTGAACCGGTTTCAAGTTCCGCTTTGAGGCGTCTTATTTTGATACTAATGATCGCTCCCGTCTTTGTTTACATGAAGCTATTGATTAAAAGTTAACAAAAACACCTGCTAGGATCTAGAATCAAGGTTGGTTACCGCAGTATGTAATTACGGGAATTTTGTTTGCATTTTATCATTATTATGTTTACACTTGGTGTTTTTTTAAGTAAAATAACTATATATTTAGATTTTGAAATATTACCTTGAAGAATATTTATGCTGTGCAGACCGTTCGTTTTTAATTAAGTGTACCTTTTTATTTTGCGACTTTCTCTCAATAGATAATTTTGGAAATACCAATACAGTTTGAATTTGAAAATAATTATTTAATTTTCAAATTACCGCAAGTTATCGTAGGCCATGAATTTTTTAAGTGCTTTCTGCCGAATATTTTAAGAACATGGCGACCTCGGTGGCGCAATGGCTAAGGTAGGCGGCCAAAGCGCTAAAGGTCCTGGGCTCGATTCCCGGTCAGGTCAATTTGGAAAACGAACTTTTCTAAATTTACTTGTGTTTGGGTGTGCTGGGATGACGCCCCCAGTTAGTATCCGTCGTCTGGTGCTCTGGGTGTGTTTACTTCATACTTGTTACTGAGTTGGGAGAGCAGCACGCACGATACGTGAAGGTCGCGGGTTTGAACCCCGCACCGCAAGGGGATGTGTAATTTTTCTGTTTCTTTAAAAATATTTCAAATTATCTAGTGCGGCGTAACCACTATTTTTTTAAGTCTAGTTGACTTATCTTCTACATTCTTTCTTTTTCTTTCAGTGCGTCCACTCTGGGTGCGTCTTCAAGGAGGCAAGCGCCCCTTCGTGGCAGGCCAAAGCACCGAGCTGGTCTGCCAAGCCGTTGGAGCCAGACCTAAGCCCACGATATCCTGGTGGAAGGGCGGGACCAGGCTTAAGACTGTGAGGGAGACTGTGAGTATTCATCGTAATTGGTCAAGTCAAGTTCAAATATTTATTTTCAAGTAGGTTACATATAACCTGTGGACGTTATGTTTACTAATTTTAAAAAGTCAAAAAGTTTGTGCGTTTGAACGCGTTAATCTCAGTAACCACAGGTTTGAATTGAAAAATTGTTTTTGTTTTCAATAGCCCATTTACCGAGGAAGGTTTTAAGCTATATAACGTCACGCTGCAGCCAATAGAAGCGAAGAATCATTGAAAATTTTGAAAAATGGGAATAGTACAGCCGGCATCAGAGTTTCGATACTGATTGCCTACATACAATTACATAAAATGCATACTACATAAAATTCCTAGCATGAGATTACACTTAATCTCATGCTAGGAATTTTATGTAATTGCTTGCTAGAAGAGTTTGTGCAAATTTAATCGCAAAAACTAAGACTGTAAAGACCATAGTTCTTGCGGATAGTTCTTGCACAAATCGTCTTACTTCGCGGGCGAGTGTACGGCCGGCATTAAGTCGCGAAATATGACGCCATTACTTTTTTCGTCGCTTGTCTAAGAGCGCGACCAAGGAGTAGCAGTTTGCTCTATAAATTCGGATTTATTGCTAGTTACAAGGATAGCTCGGCAGGTGGAATATTAAACAGTTCTATTACGCTGGAGACGAGAATGTGTTCTTGTTTATGGAGACCTACAGCTTAGTTGTAACAAAAGATGGACCGAGTTGATACTCGGTACTCTGTGTACTCTGGAGATTTTTTATTACTCATACTCAGCCGAATAAATCGGTTTGAATTCCGAGTATGCTCGGTTTGAGAAAATGAATGGTGTAAGGTATATTAATATAGAAATAGAAAAAGAAAGAAAGGTAAAGTCATTATGTCAACAATCAGTGATCAGGTACTTCACAGTCAACCGTTAATTAACAAACCATTTATTATTTATCTATATGACGCGCAACGTGAAGTATTTGTTTGCAAACTATCAAGGAATGTAGTTGAAAGACTGGGGTGGGAGAGGGGTGTAGGTATCAAAATGAGCCGGTCGCTCGACCAGCGCGATTGACTGAACTGAGTTCCTCCGCCGAGTACTCGGTTGGAAAAAAATGAGACCGAGTAAAACTCGGTAATCGTTACTCGGCAAAAGTGTTATTCGGCGCATCTCTAGTTGTCACCCTTTCTCATTTTGTGTAAACTACATGCTAGAGGGTTGATTGTAATATTTTTACAATCTACAATAACAAATACGGGCTAAGTTTTACTGAAAGTGACTCGATACATGATATATTTATACAAATTTAAGACATTTGTCAAACGTTGTCTTTTGAAAAAAGGCTACTTTCCATAATATATCTATGGCTACTACAAAGTAGAAGATTATTTTAATGATAAGGACGTGTGGATCACTACCTAGTCTGCTCGCCTGGACTTGCGTGTTTTATATTATTTTAAAAATATAATATGACACATTTTCTCAATCAATGTCAGTATTGGGCCACGATGACGCATGCCCTACAGTTAATTTAATTTATTTTACAAATACTTTTGTTTTTTTTTTTCAATAATTGATTTTTTATTTTTATTTTACAATTGACAAACTAACTGTGTGTATTAGTGCAAAATTAGTAATAAGTTTAGCTTCCATTTGTAAAAAAAAACTACTGAGTTTCTTGCCGGTATCTTCTCTTTAGTTATAGGTTCCGAGCCGGAGGTAGCTTCATTTGCTTTATATAGAGACTATTCATATGTATTACTAATGTAATCTATGTGAATAAAAAAGATTGACTTTGACTTTTGACTTTGATAAACAATTTATAAACCATCTCAAAGCGTGTAGTTCAATGAAGTATCTTCATATCTACATGAACCAAGTGAATGGATTTTTTAATTATCACGTTGCATCCCAATCTCAGATATTAGTAGTTTCATAACCATATGATTTTATTTAATGATTCTCTGAAATAAAAATATTTAAGTCCATATGTAAGTGATTGTGATAAAAATATAACTAAATTTATCGCACCGTTAAAGTTCAGAGACAGAATCAGAAGCCTGAATAGATAACTGTGACATTTCCTTTAGAGAAACCGCCATTTTAGACCCAGCGTCACAGACTATAAACTTTACTGCATACACCAGAAGGGATAGATAAAAAAGTTTTTACGTGCGATGGAAAAACAATATAAAAATTACTACAGTCCTGAAAGTTTGAAGAAACAACCCAAACAACGCGCTTTATCAACGCAAGCTACTCGCCTGATTGTTCTAGACAGTAAACGAAAAAAATATAGAAGCATTTCTAACGCTTGAATACAGCACCAGGAAAAGTAAGATACGGTGGGCGTGGCTTAAAAAAGTGAGCTAGCGCCGATACACATACCGTTTCCAAGGACGCAGCGAGTCCCAGGTGCGGACCAAGATTGACCTTATCCCACCTGATGTTAAGTGGTAATGAGGCCCTAGCTTAAGGGTGACAAGTACAGCATAATACATCTGTTACTGGACTTGTCACCCTTACCTTGAAGGCTTGACCCCTGCTACTAATGTAGCACCCCCCAGGAGCTCTGGAAACCACGGCTGATGGTGTGAGGGCACCTCAGCTGGCATTGCACCGGTCTCCACTGCGAGGTGGGGATGGTCCCGTTGGACCGGCCATCCCCAGTCTCCCCCCGAACACCGTGGGGGGAGCAGACGGAGCCGCGTAAGCGGCTTTTCCGCCGGCGGCGCTGTGGAAGTAAAGGCTGAGCCGATTTCCCACAGCGCCGCCACTAAGGCGATGAGGTCCACCGGGGGGTTTTAGTGGGTAGCCTGGGTTGGTTGGTAGGTAGGAGTCCCACACACGCCGTCACCCTCCCTCAGGGTGGCGGTACGGTGCATCAAGCATTTCCCCCCGTAAAAAAAAAAAAAAGGACCTCATTACCACTTAACTTCAGGTGGGATGAGGTCAATCTTAAAATGTAATATAAAAAAAAACAATTTCGGGATAAAAAGTACCCTATTATTTAATCCGGACTTCTAACTTTACGTCTGCACAATTTCAAAGCAATCGGTTCAGTAGTTACGGCGTGAAAGCGGAACAAACAAACAGAGTCACTTTCCGATTTATAATATTAGTAAGGATTAGCAGGCTGGGAAAAATCATGGGATTAGCGGCGCTTAGTTATTTTAAAGGGCATAGTTTAGACGTTCATAAATACATTTCACTTTTTCCAGACTGCGTTTATGTTATGATTGATCAGAAGGTTGTATTGGTGTTTGGGATTGATCAATTTGCTTTGTGCGGCCATGATTGATTCCATGTCAAATAGGTTGATTGGACTATAAATTGGAGGGCGATCAAACTTTTGAGTGCGGTTTTTATTGACGTCGCCCAAATAGTGGTGACGGTTTGTTTATTGCGAAAGGATTGTGGAATAAAAGTTATTTGAATTGGACTGTATAATCAATGGAAGCTTGGTAGATTGTAGCTTAGTTTTAGATAAAATTATTTTTTGTAAGATTAGAAGTATTATCAAAAGAAATATGAACTTGGCACCACCCTTATGTCGTGCGCACAAGAACTGAAATTGAACTACAAGTATTAATCTTGAAGTGCTGTTGACTGTACTTCAGAATCAGGGAGCTGAATCTCAATCGTCAGAAACGATTCCAATTCTGAAGGTCTATTTTTTGTCTCTATCCAGTCGTAATGTTGAGAAAGAGATAAAAAATGTTGTCGGAATAAGAACCTAAGAGATCTTTATCATCAAACTGGAGCAGCCCGACTGGTGAAATACCTTAAAAAAAACCGCAGCCAAATAACCCTACCTACCTACCTTTACTGTTTAATGGTACCTTTAATGTTTAAATGTTGAAAACGGAACGCGAAAGTATTAAATTACATTATTACATCACTCGAATCGAGAAGTTCTCCACAATTGCTTCACTAAGTTCATTCTGTTCACGGAGCTCATAATTCCAATCATTGGAACATGAACTATTCGATAGAGAATCACCTGGGAGCTGTTAAGTGAGGCGAATTGCAACGTTGCAATCCTTAGAGATGGCGATTCTTCACTGTAGTTTTATTGAGTGTATGTGGTATTGTATGATATTAACTAATTAAATTCAAAGTTAAAGTACGTTTATTGCTTTCATGAATGGAGTTAGGTTCTTACAAAAAAAATCGGTTTAGTAGTCGATTGGCACGAAATAAATTCGCCCGATTCGCCCGAACGTGCGAATACTTTCAATGAAAATATTTTTTTGGTAGTCGGTTTGCACGAATGTATTGTAACGCGTGCAAATCGACTCCTTTCAAGAACTAAATGCATGCTACTAATTCTTGAAGGAGTCGATGGGATGCAGTCAATCTTGAACGTGCGTTATAAAAAAAAACATTACATGTAATTAATTAGCAACATAGCATGCAAATAAAGAATTATCATTACATAGGGACAGATTGACTCTAAAATGTATGCACTTATTTTTATCATTAAAAATGTCTTGTACAGTGTTATAAACCTTTTAGAAGCCATGTTTGATTTGATTTTTAAATCTATGCATGGGCAAGTCAACAACTTTGCAGTAACTCATTAAATATTTTTATTAAATTTCAGTATGAAGGGATTACTACTTTTATTAAGTCCCCAAGCTTTTGTTTACTTTTAGTGTTAAATCTATGGGTATTTGAATTATTGGGAAGAAGCGAAATTAGTACTGTAACTCTTACGACTTATATGAGAAACGCGAAAGTTCGTGAGATCTGGATGTGTGCCTTTTACCCTTTCACGCAAAACTTACTGAATGGATTTATATGAAATTTGGTCGAGAGATAGATGAGTTAATAGATTAACATACAAGGTACATCTTATCTCGAAGTACCTGAAAGTTTTTTGATGTTTAAGATTTTATGACATTACTTGATACAATATTATATATTTCACAGTTCGGGTGGGAGCTCCTGGAGACCTGAAATTCAGGATTATCCTACCTCAGGCTCCAGTCCTCCCAAATATTATCTGTCTCAGTCCCTATCCCATAACGATAAGCCATTTTAGATTGTAAGAGGCATGTAATTTTGTGGTGGAAATAAATACATGTTTATTATTATTAATATTTTTCTTTTCGTAATGTCATATATGTCTATCCGTTCTTCTCCAACCGACTACGGGTCGTTAATACCGTTTCATAATTACTTTTCATATCAGCTGTCGTCAGTTGTCCGTCGGTCCTTATTACTACTATCCAATTAAACGGAGCATTTTTCAAGTATTGGAACCGGGCATTAATCGATTACGATGAAATATAAAAATTAGAAACGAAATAATAAAGAATCCTTACTAATATTATAAATCGGAAAGTGAGTTTGTTTGTGCATGCGCTTTCACGTTAAAAACAAGGTAAAATATTGCAAACGAATTAAACATGTAAATTTAGAAGCGAAATGATACGATAATGATTCCCCGAAAATATGGAATTTCGGAGGGATGACTTACAATTTGTTTTATCGTCTAAACTGTTTTTTTACATCTACTTATATAATATAGTGTACCATTCAGTTCTTGTTTAACAACTAATCGCATCCAGCGTTACATTGCGCTTCTTAGATTTTTCCGTGGAAATGAGAAGTTTTCTTATAGTTGAGCTTTATACCGCAATATAACCGAATTCAACGCGGGCGAAGCGGCGGGCGGAAAGGTAGTACTTTATATCTCGGAATTACGCGAATTAAGTCGCGGACAGTAGCTGGCTCACAATACCTTATGAGTATATGATCGCTTGAGGCCAATTTGACCAAATCAGAAGCAATTATCAGTACACGTTGTAACGAACATAATAGTGTGACGCAAGCGTATTGTACTGCATTATGACGTCACTCGGAACGGCCAATCAGCTCGTTTGTGGCAGTAATTGCTATCTGACGCACGACTGGACCCAAATTGAGAGGTGTCTTGATTTGAATAGAACAATTGTATCATGTGCTACTTAGCCTCAGAGATATCTGTGCAATAGGCAAATGCGTTAACTGAAGATTTTTGGAATAAAATTTTTGCCGACTTCAAAACAAGAGGTTTGTTAATGCAGCTATATATATATTTTTTTAGTTTTGTTTGCATATAAGCTCGTTATTTATATACACTGACAAAAAGGTCGGTTTGTGTATCTGTGTACGAGACGGAAAATGTGGTAATGATTAATTCGAAGTAGTGTTGCCAATAATAATCAAATGAGGACCAAATAATCACAAAATCGATCGTATATGGATATGATCTATTTTATTGATTAATGTGCATAGTCAGATATATCATCAGCCTGTTGCAGTCCACTGCTGGACAAAGGCCTCTCCAAACGATCGCCACTTCAATAGATTTTAGTCACATACAATTATATCGATACCATTTTCTTTTTAAAAGAATCGATATAATCGATAGTAATTACTTAATTCCAGTATCGATTTAATCGATAGATTTGTCAATCTAGATAATTATAATCGATTTATATGGATTAGGCATATTGCATAAAGTTAAAATTGATTGAATCAATTAAGTCGATACCATCAATAGTCCTATAGATTTTAGATTATTAAGAGTGCACATATAAAGTGTTTCCCATTTGCCGGGTCGTGACCCGGTACCGGGCCATCAAAATAAAATACAGGGTCGCAACATTTCCGGCTTGTTTTTCGTCAATATCTGCGTACTTTGATACTTTTGTAAAAAATAAGCAACTGCTCAATACTTCGCAGTAAAATTTAGTGACTAAAAATGCGATACTAAATAATTGTTACAATAAATTATAAAACATATTTTCTTGTAAAAATAAATTAGTATTATTTAACCTAATGGAACCCGCTCGAGTTTAAATTATTAGGTGGGTCACGAAAGAAGGGAAATGTGAAAATTACCGGGTCATGCCAAAACAATGATCGGGAAACACTGCCTTAGTGTCATCGATTACCCTGCAACACTTAAACAGCATTTCTTTCCAATCTAACAATTTTATGGGCGTACTTTTTTGGCTGTAAAGCTAAAGGGCTAAACCTAGATTCGTCATTTAATTTGACAAGAGGGTTTAATGTCTTTACTTTCAGTCTATTTTCAACCCTTGTCGACCCGCGGCCCTTTTAAACTGCATACAAGTTATCTGGGTCAAACTGTGGTGGCATTTTGTTTAGACCATTGACACGTTTTACTAGATGTTCGGGTCAGGTACTTATATCGCAGCTACTGGCTGTTAGCCCAAGACAGAATTGTATGAGATGAACACTTGTATTTGTTATTAGCTTGGCCCGTATTTCATTTGTGTTGACGATTTTGAATTTAGTTTTATTAGAACAAAATAGATGACTTCGGGGCCGTGGGGTCCAGAGGCCCGAACTTCATTCAAAGAATTGTCCGCTCGCCTCGTAGAGGTTTCTGGTGATCAGAATGCTGGCAAATACCTCAACGTATAAGTCTGGCCATTCAAAGAGGCAATGTTGCTAGCATTCTGGGCACCCTAAACACTGGAGCGGACTATCTTTTGTAAACATTTTGTATATAGGTATTGTCTTTTTTAAATATTTTCATGTATGGTTTTGTTCTTGTATATAGTGATGTGTTATAATATTTTCCACTTTTAAAATTATTATACAGTTTTTTTCTAAAATACGTAAAAGTAGCATAAGTACTCCTTAAAACATCAGCTACTACTTGAAATGGCTGGACCTGAATGAATGTTTAAATCAGTTAAGAAACATAAATTAGAAGTCCATTCTGAAGATAAAAAGAAAATCCACGTAACACGTAATATTCGTACGTATTACTGTAATATGACTGAGTTGCTAAACTAAGTGAATGGGGTGAATGAGAATGAAAAGATGTCAATGGACTAATTATTAGGTGAATTTTCCTGTTACTACAAAAACACCAAAAAATTAAGCCCAAAATTCATACAATCTGGGAACAGCTTGATTGAGAAAACTAGAAAAAAGTGTTGCCTAGACCGAACCCGTTTAATTCCATTCTCCGCACTCGTTAAAAGCCCCGACCAAGCAATTCTCGGCAACTGCAATTCATGCATGAAGAAAAAAATACGGAACAACCAATCTGGACAATTGGTGGAACAAGAGAGCGGGACCGGGGTCACTGGTTCCGGAGATAATCGTTGATCCGATCAGCTTCAGAAGACCGCAGCCAAATAACAATCACTTCTGTGTTGTTGTGTTCCTGCGTGTGAGTAAGGTTTCCAGAGCTCTTGGGGGGTGCTATATTAGTAGCAGGGGTCAAGCCTTCAAGGTAAGGGCGACAAGTACAGTAACAGCTTTATTATGCTCTACTTGTCGCTCTTAAACTATGACCGCATTTCCACTTAACATCAGGCGGGATGAGGTCAATCTTGGAGTGTAATATAAGAAAAAAAAAAGATGGTTCCTACTGAACGAACTGTGGTTCTGCTTCTTTTTGTGTTGAATGGAACTATTAGTAGAAAATGTGAAAAAACACACAAAATATTAGCGTGATCACTAGTGACTAACAAATACTCGCTTTATTGTTGTTACAATATCGTGGACCGATGTACATCCCACCTAGGTATTTGTTAAGATTGTGATTTGTATATCGTACAGTAAAATTAGTTAGAGTCTACAAGTGTTCTTATTTACCGGCATAACTCGATAATATGCCCACAAGGGTAGGAAACTGAATGACGCTAGCCTGCAAAATGACCATACACCGTTATTTTTTATTCACCATAAAAAATTTAATCACGTATGTAGACAAAGGTCTTAATTGTAAAAGTGCAAACCGATTTTTTTTTCGATTAAAAATGACAGAGTTATTACGCTTTGTTTTTTACTGAAATTGACAAAAAATGTGTGGACATCCGTCTTTTAACTCAATGAAACTATTGGCACGCAACATACCTACCTATCAATGAAATACGCACGACATCTTGTCTCACTATCGCAGGTTACTTCCCTTTCTCAAAGAAAAACAAGTTCCCATTTCATCGGAATAAGGTTGAAAATGCACTGACAACGCCCACTCAGCTGAGTTCTCCAAAAGGGCGCTTCCGCGCGTAAGCGTAATAATAATCAAATTAGTCAAAACACTTTCATTTTGTAATCTAACTCTCCCTTAATACTTTTTCTTGCTTAGGAAAGACACGTTACGTTTTGCAACACGTTACGTTACGTTTTAGTTATTAGGTATCTATTTATTTGTCGAAAATATCACGTTTTCATAACTAGGTAGCTACTAACCTACAATTGAAACGAATCTTGGCGTATTTAAAGAACTATTTATTGTGTGCATTACTTTTGTATTGTCCTAAAATCTACACAAAATCTACCTACACGGATTTTAGTAATTGTTCAAAATGTTTACCTTCATTATCAATGCACAGGCGCGCCCTTTTATGTCAGTTTCCTTTAACAGAAATAAGGACATTTTGTTGTTGTCGCACTTGGTTAAAAGCGTCTAAAATTCACTGCTTTAACACTTCAACTGTGTTTGGTTCACTAACATAAACACTTCACTTAATCTTAATAAAAAAAATGACTCCAATCCGCGTAAACAGGCATTCATTCGAAAATGATACATTGGCGTTAGGATTGTTTAACAATTAATTACACAAAGCAATCCTTGGCGCTCGGTCCACGGACGTCAGCTGTTGTACTTTTTGGTAATAGTATGGATGCAAGCCGTCCGAATGAATTATTTTCCAGGCGGAGTACTGAGCATATGCCAAACTGACGAGCGGCATCATTAGTGCTTCCTCGCGGGTCTTCTTCGAAGTACGCAACCACGTCGTCGTACAAGTGTTGTGAGAGCGCCGGTCTTCCTCGTCCTTGAGCATGTCTACTCACGTAAAACGAACCGTGTGGCCTGGTCCACAAGAAATAATTCTCAGTCCAGTGATTAATTTCGCGCGCGCGTGTCATGTGACGTTAAGTAGGTCACGGTCAACGGTCAAGACGAAACTAGTAGGTTGCGCGGGCGCGGGGCTGAGGGGTTGCGCCCGAGCCGTGCTGGTGGCGCATGCTACCAGTGGTTAACTTTTTGTTAGTACTGTTTTTATTTTTATTTCTTATGCATGTCGTGGCAGCCTTTTAGTAAGGCAACACTATAGAACTGTATTTTTATTTTTAAGATTTTTTCATGTATGTTGTATGCTTTGTTGGTTGTCCTTAAATAAATAAATAAATATGACCATATACACATTGGACTTTGCCAACGACCTTATCTCGTGGGGATACGAACTAATATCGAACTGGAAATGTACACCTTGACATGCTGTTGCTGTACAAGGTTGACCCTGCAGTGCAGAACTCAATAATTTCTCAACCAAATCTTCGTCAAACCGAAATCACATGTAACACTAATATCATTAGAATACACATATAAAACTTCGGCTGATGCAAAGTTGCAACTCCCACTCGCAAACCAAGACATGAAATAACATTTTGCCTTCCTTCCTTTTACTAGAATTTTAAGTAAGATCAAGCTGTGTGACAGTGTAGACCTTTCCTGAAATATATACTTATCAAATGATGACGCCAATAGTTTGTTTGCGTTTTGTATGTATATCTACGAAATATGTCATCGAAGCCTTGAAGGGATTTATTTGGTACTAGCTGTGCCCGCGACTTCGTTCGCGTGGACTACATCCTTTCATGGTTGGTTTTACCCCTTTCTACTCTAATATTTGAAACAAAAAGTAGTCTATATTTTAATCCAAGTTTCGAGCTATATTTGTGCCAAATTTCATATCTCTAACTTCAAAAATAAACATTTTTCCATATAAACTTTCAAAGGTGATATTACCCCCCTCCCCCCTTATTTTCTAATAAAAAATAGCCTATGTCCGTTCTTGAGATTCAACGTATACTTACACCAAATTTAATCAAAATCGGTTGAGAGGTTTAAGCAGGAAAGCGTAACAGACAGACAGACATAGTTACTTTCGCATTTATAATATTAGTAGGGATGTTACATATTTCGTATATAATATTTGATCTGGATCCGGGTCGAAAGTGGCACGGAAGATGTCCAAAAACCATTTTTGGCAGACTAAAACCAAATTCTTCGCGACCAATACGAAGCCAGTAACAGAGTCGAATATTTCAGCCGCATTTCACCGGAGACGGAACAACTTTGCACTCAACGCGTTGTCGAATATTAAAATGCTTGTGAGTTTCTGACCAAAGATTTGGATTACTTTTGTCGTATTGATTTCGTCGTTTGATTAAATTAATTAACATGGCCGCCGTTATATCTCTACAGAGTATATTTGAACGCCTTAATTTTCATTTCATTCCATTTCTTATTTTAGGTTTAAAAAAGTTGTTTAATATCGATAGGGCTACTTTCTTGACACAACCCTAGTCAATGTTGATTTTCAATCACATCTATAGCCCAATTATGGATAGTTTGGTTAACAATAGTATTTTATCCGTTTTCATTCTTATACTATTCAATCGACGGTGCATTGTTCGCCACTAATGACGGCTATAAAACAGGTGCGGTTATGTTTGATTGACAACATAATGGTTTTAGGAAATAGAACTATTTATAAATTAGAAAAAGTCCAATCATTAACTATTAGGAGTCGGTAGATGATTCATGAAGTTGATAAAAAAGCGCCGTAAAGGAAATGAAAATTTTAACAATAATTGTTTATCGATAAAAGAATGAAATGTGAGAATATGATGGAATAAAATAGAAGTCGTTACCAAAAATATATTAAAAAAATGAGAAAACCCTCAACTCGCTTGCTTAAGCTACTTACCACAGGATCAGACCAATGTAGGTATGTGATGTTGTCCAATATTAATTTATTTCCCCTCTTGAAAAAGATCGGCAATTTCGATTTCTTGGTTATATTTGCATTGGTCTTTTGGGGACAGTGTTTTCGCCCCTTTTAATTTTTTTTATATTGCACTTCAAGATTGACCTCATCCCACCTGATGTTAAGTGAAAATGAGGTCCTAGTTTCAGGGTGACAAGTACAGCATAATTAATCTGTTACTGGACTTGTCGCCCTTACCTTGAAGGTTTGACCCTGCTACTAATGTAGCACCCCCCAGGAGCTCTGGAAACCTTACTCACACGCAGGAACACAACATCACAGAAGTGATTGTTATTTGGCTGCGGTCTTCTGTAAGGTGCAGGTATTTCACCAGTCGGGCTGTCCAGTTCGAGCGATAAATCGCTATACCCTACCTCTTGGCCAGGGCTTTGTCCCCCCGTCCCTTCTACGCTATACCACTCATACTTCATAGTGTTTTTCTCTCTCCCTTAGACGTCTCCTGATGGCAACACCACTAGCAGTATCCTGACGTTCACGCCAGCCATAGACGATGCTGGCAGGGTCCTCTCCTGCCGCGCGGTGCAGCCATCGTTGCCACACTCCACGCATGAGGACGGTTGGAAGATGGAAATCCAACGTAAGTATAAGTTTTCCCGGATTTGACGACCTCCGTAGCCGAGAGGCGAGCTGGCCTAACTTTGGCGAGCGCCATCTCCAAGGTTCCGGGTTCGATCCCCATCAGCTCCACAATTAATATTTATAAATTAAGAAAAAAAAAATAATTTATATTTGCCTATTTGCCATATTTTGAGGTTTACATTGCTCTGATTCTATGGTAAGTAGTTAAAGCACTTGTGTTACAGAAATCAGAAGAAGTCCGACACGCTTGCCTCTCGGCTACGGGCGTATATGTATGTGGTGTGGTACATACATAATAATATGATTGTTATTTGATGAATTTTTACTGTTTCATCATATGTTAGTGTATTCAGGTATTTGGAAATAATTTTTTTGCACGTGTGTTTAGTGTGTGAGTAAAGGATTTTTTCAAGGGTATTAGAAATGTTTGCGGTAAGAAATTCGTAGTTTTTCCTTGCGAATGTGGTTTTGCAATTAGGTATATAGCATGGGTGCTTGGGTCTTCTTACCGATTTATTAAGTAATAGATGTAGCCGATGTAGGCAGAGAAGAATGACGACGAAATGCAGTTCGGAGTATATACAATTGTCTAACAGAGAAAACGAAAGAGTTAGTGTATAAGTCTCTAGTGGAATATCTAAATGGTAGATTATAAAGCACCATTAGAACAGCTCTCTGTACTCGTTCTAAGTGAATGATTTTCGATTTAGAAGAGGGGAGGCCCATATGGGAATGCAATAAGAAATAATGGATTCACCGAGAGCAGTGTAGACCATTTTGAGAGTGTCCGAATACGCAGATGTCTTAATTTTCTAAAGATAAAAATTAACTTTCTTTCTCGGACTGTAGAATCACTTTGCATTGTATTCAATGACGATTCAAAAGTGTTACATGTAACCTACTTGAATAAAGAAATATTTGAGTTTGAGTTTGTAAGTGATTCAATGTGGTCATACCAATTAAGAGCATGGTCAAGCTGGACTCCAAGATATCTAACTGAAGAACCCTTAGCCCTAAGTGCATTGTGGTGCATTGGTGGACTCTTATTCTAACGGTATCTTCTGGTGGCTGAGAGCTGTTGTTTATTGCAAATGTAAGGAATTTTGTCTTAGCGACATTCAGTGTGAGTAGATTCCCGGAGAGCCAGGCAAGAGAGAGCACTTTTTCTGCACGAGTCTACCGCATCTTCAGATGAACGTCCTTTTCTAAAGCCGTACTGGTTATGTGAGATGACATTGTTAACTTCTAAAAACCCAACAAGATCATTATTGAGAACTCTCTCCAAGAGTTTTGATAGTACAGGGAGGATTGATATAGGTCTGTAGTTCCTAAGATTACTCTGGTCGCCGCTTTTGAGTATAGAAAGTACTATTGCTTTTTTGATGACTTAGGGAATTTCCCCGAGTTTATTGACAAGTTACATATGTAGGTTATTAGCGGAGTGGCGTGGCAAGCTGATTTAATCAATTTGTATGAAATACCGTCGCAGCCGGCAGCAGAATCTGTACGGACTTCGGTAACATTCATAATGGCTAAGGAGTTTACAGGCGGTGGAGTACTATTCAGACAAGGAGTATGAAAACATATAAACATGATGTAATTAAGGTTATAATTAAAATTCGGATTACCTCATAACAAATCTACCTTTTTAATTTCTGCATCTCACCTCACATTTCGTAGCGTTCCCTGGAGAAATTAAGGCGCTTCAACAAAAACATTTCTTTCCACCCTCGAGACCAAAGTAAAGGTGTCCCCATTTTCTGACTACACTAATACACCTGAGTCCATCCAAAAATAAAGCCTAATCTGGGTCTAGACCCAGTGTATCTAGGTCAGCGGTTCTCAAACCTTACAGGAGGAAAACCCTTCTAAAAATATTTTAATAAAAACCTTCTTAAACGAGCTACTAAAGAAATAATAGAAAAATACACAGTGGTACTATTGCCTCATTTGTTTTATCTCGTAAAAATTAAAATAACCCATAAAAGGGAAAATACAGACTTGCCAAATTAAGATTATGCTCGTGCGGACTCCGGGATCCGTTACGAATTCATTAGGAAAATGAATACAAAATATGTTAAATACCAAATAAATTCCTTCATGGCTTGGATGACATATTTCGTAGATTCACAGTTACATACAAAACAAACAAACTATTGGCCTCTGCGTCATTACATAAGTACATATTGCAAGAAAGATCTAAACTGTCACACAGCTAGATCTTATTCAAAATTCGAGTAAGAGCAAAGGAAGGCATAATGTTATTTCAGGTCTTGTTTTGCCGGTGGGAGGTTGCAACTTTGCATGAGCCGAAGTTTCATGGGTGTATTCTTATGAGGAAATAGTGTTACTAGCGATTTCGGTTTGACGAAGATTTAATTGAGATATTATTGAGTTCTGCACAATGAAGGGTCAACCTTGTACAGTCAACAGCATATCAAGGTGTAATTTTTCAGTTCGATATTAGTTCGTTTGTTTACGACTTAAGGGCGACTAGCGTCGTTCAGTTTCCTACCCTTGAGGGCATATTATCGGGTTATGCCGGTAAATAAGAACACTTGTAGACTATAACGATTTTACTGTATGATACACACATCACAATCTAAACAGGTAGGTAGGATGTACAACGGTCTGCGACAGTTTCTGACGACGTGTTCACTGCTCGGCGATCGTAACAAAAGTGAGCAATACTCCCGCTCGCCGCTACGCCGTAGACTCCGTTAACGCCCTATAGGTGGCGCTGTGAGGTGTGCCGTTGCTCTAAATATCCACTTAGTGGCGGAAATGTGCTACTGCCGACATATATATAGTCTGACGTGCTATTGATTTATTATATACTTAATGTAAGAGAAATGGGGGCAGTGATTTTTTTTTATATGGGGCGTGTTCAAAAAGTTTGGGCACCTGTGTTCTAGACAATAACACTTCAAGAACACAGTGTTTGTGCAAGCACTAAAAACCATTTGGACTTAGTCTTAAGCACATAGAAGTTAGAACTGTGTGTTGTTTGAAAATAGTTGCTTTTACTCGAATGAGGTCTATTTGAATGGACCTATAGTAATAACATTTTAGGGGATACTAGCTTTTATCGACGACTTTGGGTGGATTTAGAATCAATTAATCGTGAAATAAATCAATTTATAATCATACTAGCGACCCGCCCTGGATTTGCTCGATTGCTATGTAGTTACTGCTTATAATTAAGTTTTCGACTTTTCTGTACTATTTTAAGTATGTAATTTACCTATATATGAACTTTTCTCTATAGTACTCTGTCATATTAAAAGGGGGCAGATTTGCAAAAAAACTGTACAAGATTTTTGGAAATCTTTGTATCATTTTGGGGAATTTGGGGAGGTAGAAAGAGGAAAAAAGTAGCCTATGTCACTCTCCATCCCTAGGGGTGTGAGCTCTCTGTTCCCTCGACCGGTGAAGATGAAAAAGCTATCTACGGTCATCATCAATTAGTCAGCTAGGAAAAAAAGCTCCGTTTTGCCGTGAAGGATGGATAAACAACTGTTTGTTTATCCATCTGTCTGTTTGTGTATCTGTTACACCCATTCCCATTCATAATTTAAGTATAAATGTATTTTGTTCACAGATTTGCCCGTAGTGAAACTGGCTTTAGGCGCCAACCTTGATGCCAGCAAGGTGGTGGAAGGATCCGACGTTTATCTGGACTGCAGAGTCAAGGCCAACCCATGGCATACTCATGTGTATTTCACTCATAATGTAAGTATAAACATACTGGTTTTTTTTGATGGGGGAAATACATTTTTGCATTGTAGGAACGGCCGGCGTGGGACTCCCTGCCCTGTAAAAGGCAGGATTACCCACTTACACCCCAAACTAATGGCCTTTATAGTAACAATGGCTTGCGATGGGAAATAAACTAATGATTAAATTTAAAAGTAAAGCACTTGTTTTAATGATTTGATGATAACACCCAGACCCGAGACAATTTAGTTATTTCGTTTTCCATCGATTTTTATATTTTCTTACTGTGCTTGACGCCGCACTGGCGTACTTTAAATATTTTAAGTGGGAAGAGCAGCACGCACGATACATGAAAGTCGTGGGTTCGAGTCCCGCACCGCAAGGGAGGATTTGCATATGTTTTTTCTGTTTCTTTAAAATATTTGTTTTCTATATTGACCCAACCGGGGATTGAACCCGGGACCTGAGAGATTCAGCGACGTCAAAGTCCTGACCGCTCGCCTTGTGGGTATAGTGGTTGTCAACTGACACTGACGTTAGGTCTACCCAAATACTGACATCCTTCTTCCTTCCACAGGGGGCAGTAGTGAAACCTGGTCCAGGGGTCCTCCTGGCCAACCAGAGCCTGGTCCTCCAGCATGTGTCCCGAAGAGCGGCGGGAGCCTACGTCTGTTCAGCTAGGAACAACCTCGGAGAAGGCTCCAGTGAGAAGCTGATGTTGGATGTCAAGTGTGAGTGCTCCTTACATATATTTTATTATTATTAAGTACTTGGAGCTGTGCAATTCTAGCGGACTGTGGTCACTGCGATCTATTGGACTCGCGACCAATTTAAAACTCCTTAAGCCGGGTTAATTATAGTATCTTTCTGACTTTTAGAGTTTTTATTTCCTCTGATTGCGCTATGTGTCGTTGCAGGTGGATGCTTCGTTTGTGAATCAAAGATTCACTTGTAATATAGGAGGTGAAGGGGTCTTTCCTTTTCCTCCTTGCTGAATTGAATGAAGTTTTGTAGGGCATAGCGATCTTTCGCTCGAACTGGAGCAGCCTGACTGGTGAAATACCTCCACCTTACAGAAGACCGCAGCCAAACAACAATCACTTCTGTGTTGTTGTTTTCCTGCGTGTGAGTAAGGTTTCCAGAGCTGGGGGGTGATACATTAAAAGCAGGGGTTAGGCCTTCAAGACAAGGGCGACAAGTCCAGTAATAGATTTATTATGATGTACTTGCCGCCCTTAAGCTAGTACCTCATTACCACTTAACATCAGGTGGGATGAGGTCAATCTTGAAGTGTAATAAAAAAATCTGCATACATCAGACTTACTTTTAAATAACTATTCACGAAGATAATCAAAAATAGTACGGGCTTGCAAAAACACAAGTGGAGAAAATGTAGCAATGAATATATCCTATTTAAAGATGATTTTACCAGAGGGCGAGACGGGACAAGGGATGAAGAGAATTGAAATATGTATGGCAATGAAATTGATTATTTTGGTAACCATATTCGGTAAAACAAATATTTTGTTCTTCACAGACTCACCGACATGCAAATCCACTCAGCCTGTGGTACTCAGAGCAGCGAGAGGGGAGATGATTGACATTGAGTGTGATCTGGACGCCAACCCAAAGGTAAGCATTGATATTCCAACTTAAACTTAGTGCCAACTGCTTATTTAATTTTAATGACAGGTTTTTTTCCACATCTATCTAGTCTGAAGTTAATTTTTTTTAATACTAGCTGTGCCCGCGACTTCGTTCGCGTGGACTACATCCTTTCATGGGTCGGTTTTACCCCTATCTCCCCTAATATTCGAAACAAAAAGCAGTATATATTTAAATCCAAGTTTCGAGCTATATTTGTGCCAAATTTTATTTCTAAGGTGGTTTTAAACCCATTCCCCTCCCCTTATTTTGTAACAAAAAATTGCCTATTTCCGTTCTTGAGGTTCAACGTTTACCTATACTAAATTTAATCAAAATCGGTTGAAAGGTTTAAGCAGGAAAGCGTAACAGACAGACAGAGTTACTTTTGCATTTATAATATTAGTAGGGATTAATAGGGATCAAACGCAGAGCTCAGAAAAAGCATGATTTATGCAACTTAAACTTAGTGCTAACTACAATAAGATACATCTAGTCAGATTGTAATATTCTCCCGGTAAGTTTGGGAAAAGCATTTACTTTCAACTTGAATATAAATCTATGACGAAAGAAATTACATAAGACAAAATCTGTATCGCAGATGCAGAGAAGAATTTTAATACCTACTTCAGGCCTTAGTGTTCTGTTTTGATTCTAGGTTTGCACTATAGGTGTGTATATACCTACTTCTGCAAGAGTCATAAAATGGTCGACTTGAAAAGCTAGGATCTATTTTCATTAGTCGTTGGAACCTACAGTTGCTGGTGTAGTATTACTCGCTTGGCTTCTTTAACATTTCTCACCGCTAAAACAGCGCAACTACTTAGCACGTTTAATTTGAATTTATTCAATTTTCTGTACCAACAACCGGGCGCTCTCAAAACAAATAGATCGGGCATTAACATAAAACGCGGGATTCGTGATGAAACATTTAGTTAAACAAGCGGCCATAGCTCGTTTGCGCGGATTCGGGAATCCACACTTTTGTTGGCTAAGGCTGTAGGCTAGCTTTGCATGGAAAGCTCGGCGATGGAAGATATTGCAAAGTATTTGTGCTTTAACTCTAAACCAAAGATGATATTAAAAAATACTCTGCAAAACATAGACCTTTAGACTTTTTTAAGATAAGTAATTCCTTTGTGGGTTTAAGCGTTAAATTATTTAACAAGTTACCTGAAAATGTTATCCAGTTGGCATGGGCAAATATATTAGCAATTAGCAAGCAAATAGATTTAAGTCTCATGTTAAAAATTGTTTAATAAAAAGGGCTACTACAAAATTGATGATTATTTAAATGACAAAAATGTATGGGTCTAGAATAACTTTAATTCTCGGAAAAGTTTTATATAAGCTTAGTATATTTTATTTAAGTACCTAGTATAAGGGAACATTGTTACATTGAAAAGAGTAAGTGTCGAGTTTCTTGCCGGTTTTTCTCGACATGATCAACATTCCGAACACGGCGGCAGAATACTTAATTTGTACTGACGATTCATAAGTGCTTTTGTAAAATTTACATGAATAAAGATGTTTTCTATTCTATTCTGTTCTATTCTATTCGCTTTCCATTTCAAACATCTATAATAAGATAACGGGTCAAGACGAACTACGTACTGCCCGACATTTGGGTTAGTTTGCACCAACCGTGGTCACGAAGTATTAACTGCTATAAAATATTGTTGCGTTTTGACCCGATAACTTATTTTAGATGCTCTATAAGTTATATTGTTCTAGCCTAAGAGCACAAAACCTCTCACATGACAACACAGTCATAACTCAAAATTAGGTATTTCAAGTAAAAGCTATAAAATGTGTTGACCTACAACATTACCTACAAGTCGACACAAATACAGCGTCAACAGAATTGGCTACTTGACAGTGTTAACAATAAAATATGAAAAGCGATAGATATGTTAGCTTATTAGTTTAGTAATCACTTTAAATTTTTACTTTTTAATTAAAAGCATAGTTCGTATTTTATTTTTGCAAAATAAATTTTCCTTTTTTTATCTGTGGAACAAAAGAACCGAAACGGAAACCACCATTGCAATTTGGAAATGACAGCTGTCGGCGAAAATTATTTATTTTAATGTGGCGAAACAATGTTTATTTTACCGATTAAATTGAATTATTGTGTCTCTAATCGTATTAAGAATTTATTAAAACATTTTTCGTTTATCTAAATTAAGTCGTTCCTATGCGTATCGGTTCGTTGTCTAGGACGTTGACGTCATAATTACAACAGTGACGTGACTTGGCGTTTTCGCGCGCTTTTTAAATGTGTTACACAAAATCTTATTTTTCTCTGGTTATTTAGATTATTTCCAGATAAATCGAATTGCTTGGGATATAAAATGAACGGGCGCACATTTTACAATACTTTTTCAAAAACTGTCAAGTAGCCAATTGGCGTAGTAAACAACGCTCCATACGTAATGCAAGATTAGCCAATTAATACATTGAACCTACAACGCGATGTCAGAGTTATCGTCACCACTAACTATAAATACAACAAACCAAGATTGGTAGTAGGACCTTGGTCCCCGAGCAGATAACACCTAGCTCGGCGGAAGTACTTCTTCTTTTAGTAAAGAACATACGTTCCTTACAAAAAGTTCAAAAACTCTTAGCACAAAAACTGTTTTCATTATTTTAATAATAAAATATTACCTTAATAACACTTCTTTTCAATTATTTACGTAACCTCAGTTTTGGTACTACGATCATTTGAACTTTTAACTCGCTTTGCTCTAAATATTAAATTTTGAGTTATTACTGTACAATGTTCTCATGTGCGATATTTCCAATGAGCAGAAATAGATTGTGTTGTCAGTTACAACCGTACCTTGTCACGGAACTCCAATATCCTAAATAGTATTACTCGTAGTAGTTAGATTTCGTTATAAAGTCATGTCTTATAGAAAGCGAAGCGATGCAATGCTATGCTTCATGAGAACATTGCGAGTGCCCAATTGTGTTCCAATATTTTACGATTCGTAATGTCTCAAAAATCACTATCCGTTTTTCTCCAACCGACTACGAATCGTAAATAGCGTTTCATAGTTTACTTTCCATATGTTCAGTCGTCCGTCAGTCGTTTTTAGCTCACACCTAGTATACATTATTACTAATCGTAACTAAAACGAATCGTTCTTTCAAATATTGGAACCGGGCATAAATAATCTTCTTTCATGAAGCTCATCTATATTTTCCTTTAATAAATGTTAAAAAAACTCCGAAAGATCTAGATCTTGCTTTATGAAGGTGAAAGGAATATTTGCTTAGTTTTCTCTGGAGTATTATGAAAGTTAAAGCCTGAAACTTTTGGGATCTCCCAGTAAATTTAATTGTCTTAGTTCGTCGCCTTCAGCTTAATAAAACTACTACTACTAGGAAATTCTTTGATTCGTGTACGATTTACAAAATCAAATATGGATCGACAGATTAAAGTAAAACGTTTGCCATGTTCGTTAAATGCTAATAATACATTGTTCTGAATTTTATCCTTATTGATAATTTAATCTTTTTAGACGCGTTTAATTACATTGTGTTAGTTTATTAAAAAATATGCTCGAAGTATTTTTTAATTAACATCTTCATAAATAAACTTTCTAATCCAAATTATAGATAATAGCTTTTTAGCCCGTTTATTCACGATCGAATGGTCCATTCTTTGAGATAACGTACACTCTTAAAGTAGCGGCTTCCGACTCCGAATTTCTGAAGTATATTTTTATGATTTGCAGACGTGGTTCGTTCGTGTACTTCGCCATGATGAAAATGTTAGGTCTACTGAATAAACTTTTAGTAACAGTTCGATGTTAAAAGAGAAGGTGCTTTCACAAACTGAATTCGAAATTGTCAAGTCTCAATTAGAAAACTCCTTATTTAGGTTTATTCGCATCGCTTCGTGCGTACCCAGACCTAACTTTGGTAGCAATTCCCCGAATATCCTCTGCCCGTATGGTATTGTTGCTTCTGTATAAATGATTGTCTGTTTGTCATGCTGCGGTGCAATGTTGATTAGCGGCGCTTGGGTCAAATAGGATTTTTATCCTACTTTTATATAAATGTGAAAGTTTGTGAGTATAAGTATGGATGTTTGTTACGCAAAAACTAAAATCCGGATTTGGATATTTTTTTATATTGCACATGATGTTACCCACCTGATGTTAAGTGGTAATGAGGTCCCAGCTTAAGGGCGATAAGTACAGCATAATAAATCTGTTACTGGACTTGTCGCCTTTACCTTGAAGGTTTGACCCCTGCTACTAATGTAGCAGAGACTGACCGCAGGAGAACTTATTCACACGCAGGAGCACAACAACACAGAAGTGATAAATCGCTACGCCCTACCTCTCGTCATATATTCTATTTGATGTGAAAATAGATGATATACCAGATTAACACATGACTGAAATAATGCGGGCGAAGTCACCGGCAACAGTTAGTTGAGAAATATAGTAGCGTTGTCAAACTTATTAATATATGCAAATGGTGATTGCGAAATGTCAAATGCTCACATATGCGGCATAGGAATAATATTCATTTCATTGAACAGCTATTTCTATTCTGATAGTGCGATAAATAATAATATTTGCTGTTTGATATCGTATTTAGGGCATGGTCATTAACCGACTTAAAAAAAGGAGGTTCTCAATTCGACCGCATATACATATATGTTTTTTAAGTGTATTCGGGCATAACTCCGTGATTTGTGAACCGACTTTAAATGTTTTTTTTTCCAAGAGTGGTAACATGAGTGGTATATTTTAACTGCCATATAGAGAACAGCAGGCTGAACTTTGCGTAACTCTGAAGTCCCGGGCTCGTACCCGGGCGGGTCAATATCGAAAACGAAATTTCTATATTGTCACGGATCTGGATGTATATTACCGTCGTTGTTTCTGATTTCTGTAACACAAGTGCTTTAGCTACTTACCATCAGAGCAATGTACCTACATATGTGGTGTTGTGTATTATTTGAGTTGGGGTGGGGAATGAGTTAATTAGCCGTGTAATGAATAATGGCGGCTGTTCCTTTGGGTCCTGTACAAACAGGCTTGCTCAATGGCCTAGATCGCTCGAGTATTATTCGCAATTACTGAAGTTCAGGGATCGAACTCACAAAGAGATGTGATGGGGTTCATATTCATCACCGCTTAGATGAAAGAAGTCCATTGCTAAACATAGGTTCTGGAGGCCTATGCCTCCTCCAATACGTACTAACCTCCCGCTTTGCACCACCTCTAACATCAATTTAATGTCGTCTGTCCATCACATGATGGTTGCTATTCAGTAATATTTTTTCATGACTTTAAGGAAAAATATACCAAAGATGAGCTTACTCGGGAGACGAAATTTCTTCATTATCTTTTGTTTTTATGCATTTTGAGAATGACCTCAATCGACCTGATATAACGTGGTAATGAGGTTCTAGCTTAAGGGCTACAAGGACAGCATAATAAATCTGTTACTGGACTTGTCACCCTTACCTTGAAGGCTTGACCCCTGCTACTGTAGCACCCCCCCCCCCCCCCCGGGAGCTCTGGGAACCTTACTCACACGCAGGACCACAACACCGAAGTGATTGTTATTTGCCTGCGGTCTTCTGTAAGTTGGAGGTATTTCACCAGTCGAGCTGCTCCAGGTCAATATCCCTACCTCTCTTAAAACCTACTTATTTATTTGTTGGCAGGACTCAATGTACTACCACTGGTGGTTTAACAGTTCAGCTCACACTAAGCATGAGCTGACCACATCACCAGCTACAGCCACAAACAATGCACCAGGTAAGACTTGGATTGACCTTCAGCACTAAATAATATATAACAAAGTCGCTTTTTCTGTACGTCTCTATATATGCTTAGATCTTTAAAACTATGCTCCCGTTTTTATGTGATTATATTGATGGATAGACTGATGTTCATACATGGAGGGTTTATGTGTATAACCCATACAAATATATGTACAGAAAAGGTAGCTAGTTAAACATAATTCAATATGGACCTTATATCCATGCATGGGTAATTCAATAATACATTGCGGTAGCTTGATAAAAATTTTGTACTTAATCCAACTAAGGTTCTACTGGTTTTACGATGGCCATGGTTTGAAACACCCAGCTTATGTTATGTTATATATTTCTCGTGTTAAAACTATGTATATCGGATTTCTTATAGATTAAATTGAGATTTTTACGTACATACATGAATTTGAAATATTAATTACTTAGTCGGGAATGTTTAAAACAGTTTTAAACAAAGTTTGATGGATATGTCACCGTAAGATTGTAAAAATCGTTGATAAACGACATCTCTATTTCTTGAAATAAAATAAATGATTTCAATTGAATTTCATTCCTAAGTTTCCGGGGTCATAGAAAGGCTGGTCGTGATTGGTCGCTCATACAATAAACCGACCAATGAGGAAGAGCTTTCGGACAGTTGACAGTTTGACGCGGGACAGATTGCAATTTAACGGTTTCACTTCGATAGATTACAATAAAGCGAAAAATAATGCGTTAAATTGCAATCTTAAGTTACGGTTCACAATCTGTCGACAGTTTACAATCTCGCGAGATAGATTATAATCTAACGGTTTTTATAATCTTACGGTGACAGATATATCAATCTAAGATGGCCGCCGGCACAAAATGTCGGAATACATATTACGACACAACTACTTTAATATAGGTATCAAATGAACTTTAGAAATACTATACTATGAGACAAGTTTCAATTTTTTTAAATTTGTTACAAGTTTCTAAATTTGAGATGCGTTTCTACCGAGGATATTTATTTACATTATTGAAAATATTTTGATTGATTGCATTGCAAAGGTCATTAATATGTTTCTTCATCATCAGGTATCTTCACGTATATGGTAAACACGTCATCCGACTACGGCTGGGTGCAGTGCTCCGGTACTAACTCGGTTGGACGGCAGACCAAGCCATGTCTCTTCCACATCTTACCTGCTGGTAAGTTCCATTGTATTTACAGATAGGTATATTATCCATTTTATGAATGCTTCTTCTAGTCATAACTGTACACTGGAAACTGGAACAGCAACCATGCTTCTTTTGAGTTTATCTCTGCCAGTGTTAGATGTGAGAATTGAAACAACTTCATGAAAGAACACGGGTGCTCGGTGCTATATATATGTATAGCAGAATTCCATTTTTTTAACATATACATTATATATTTTTTTAAATATTGATATGATATACAATTCGAATTGTTCACCCACGACGACAATAGTATTTTTAGTTTTTCTAAATTTGCACGCAATTAAGTATTTAAAAAACAACACAAAAAATAGTATAATGGGTCCAGCCGTTCACGCGTGTTGGCATGACCAAGGGAAATAGGAATTAATTTTAATGATAAGACGACCTCGGTGGCGCAGTGGCTAAGGTAGGCGTCCAAAGCGCGAAAGGTCCCGGGTTCGATTCCCGGTCGGGTCAATTTGGAAAAACGAACTTTTCTAAACTGACTTGGGTCTGGGTGTGCTGGGATGACGCCCCCAGTTAGTATCCGTCGTTTGGTGCTCATAGTACAAGGGAGAAACCTCAGTTTGAGACCAGGTGATTGGTGTGATTGTCTGGCGCATTTCTTTTTTTTAATAATGATGCTTACTAATGTATGAGGATTATTTAGAAATAGAAAGAAAAGAAAGAAAGAAAAAACATTTATTGGCTCACACAAACTTTTTACATACAGTAGGTTCAAAATTATTTAGATGATAATGTGCCAATAAGGTCTCAGCCTCAGCATGAGCTGCTGCAGCACAGTGCCACATGAGCGCTGGTTTTCAGGCGAGACCTTGTGGTGAGTGGCGTATTTAAAAGTTACAAAAAAGTTACGTTAAGTATGAAAGTTATGAAATAGATAGTATATATATAGTTTAGTATATAAACTCTTATTATATACTGTTTTATAAACAAGCTTTTAATTTGATTACATAACGTGAATATAGGTAAACATTTCGAATCATGCATTGCACATCAGAAAAATTGTAATCCTCGCCTCCCTACTCCAATATTATTAATTTCGCCAAAAGTATTCCATAAAAACCGAACAAGCCGATGAAAAAAAATTCAGAGGCGAAAAAATTCTGTCTCAACACATTAATGTAATATCTCATGGGAATTCGTTTGTTCAAGATATGTTGTATGTTATGTTGTTCAAGTAATGTGTGTCCTGTAATAACAAAGTTGGCCGGCAGCCAAACATATTTGAATTTCTAGTGGCAATACTAGGAATGTATTGAGTTTCTACTTAGCAGTTTTCTGTTTGAAATCGTGCCCACTTTTTTTTGGAGCGCCGGCCATGATGTTGGTAACTGTTATTAAATGTTGCCTACTTGTTTTAAATATTCAGTTGTTATTGCACATCCATTAAAATGGTTACTGTGTATTGCAAAATTACCATTTCTAAAGATGCTACAGAGAGTAATAACTTCGGATGACCCATGATTGAAAAATACAATATAAATATGAAGAGAGGTAGGGCATAGCGATTTATCGCTCGAACTGGAGCAGCTCTACTGGTGATTACCTCCACCTTACAGAAGACCGTAGCCAAATAACAATCACTTCGGTGTTGTTGTGTTCCTGCGTGTCAGTAAGGTTTCAAAAGCTCCTGAGGGGTACTACATTAGTAGCCTTCAAGGTAAGGGCGACAAGTCCAGTAACATATTTATTATGCTGAACTTATCGCCCTTAAGCTAGGATCTCATTATCACTTAACATCACCAGGTGGGATGAGGTCAATCATGAAGTGCATCATAAAAAAAAATGTTGTATCGTCGACCGGTCAAACACGAATTTGGTTAACAAATGTATTTCTTCACCAGACAAACCGTCGGCGGTGAAGGCGTGCGAGATCACCAATGTGACTTACGACTCTTTAACCCTGAACTGCACCCCGGGACATGATGGCGGCATCCGGCAGTCTTTTCTATTGCAGGTGAGTTAAATGAGTAAATACCAATATTATAAAACTGAAGAGTAGGCCTGTCCATTCACTGTAAAAAAATCGATCTCTGAATCGATTCTTCATTCAATCGAGGCTTAAAAGGTCGATTTTTGATTAATCGCGGCAATTCCAAAGATTTCTCATTATCTAATACAGGTCGTTATTGATCACCATTTTCCGTAAGAACATTAAATGCACATTAGTGTGGGATGGTGAGAATGTGAAACGGAACGAAAGCGCAGTGAAATGGAACGTAGGATTAAGGAAAGGGAAGAATGAACGAATGAGTGAAAGAAGGAATGAGTGAGAAAAGGTGTATGACGAATTGAAGACGGACGACGAACTGCTCTGTAATAAAAAGTGTTTTTAAAATTCAATAAATAAGGATTATCGCAAAAAGCCCTAGTTTCTCTGAACCCACAATTTTGGGGGCCCCTCCGGGATCAAGAGAGACTGGAATTTCTGCGAAACTACGCGAAAATCCTGAGAGTGACGGTTACTGCAAAAAACGACGGTTACAACGACGACGACGACGACGCTTAGAAATTGCAAAAATCGTTATTCGCGATGCCTAAGGACACAAAAGAGCGACGCAAGAGCAGACAGGACGACTACGAAGACGCTGAGACTGTTGCAACGACGACGCAGCCCAACACGTTACACATGTCGGCGGAATTGATCCCTACATTCAACGGTCAAGATAAGACGTATCCTGTGACACGATGGGTGCAGGAGATCGAAGACAACAGCGAGATATTTGGGTGGTCGGAGTTGCAAACATTATTACTTGCACGAAGATCGTTAACGGGTACTGCATCTCTTTGGCTCAAATCGGAGCGCCCGTTTAAATGTTGGGAAGATTTAAAGATGGCAATCTCCAAGGAATTTCCAGACACAGTTGACATCAAGACGGTACACGAAATGATGAGTGCCAGGAAAAAGCGACCAGATGAACCGTGCATTGATTACATGTTGGTGATGAAAGAGTTGGGCAAACGCGGCAAGATGCCAGATTATGTCGCTATAAAGTATATCGTGGACGGCATAATGGACGACGAGATCAACAAAATGATGTTGTACGGAGTTACTTCGTATTCTGACCTGAAAGAAAAACTACGGGTGTATGAAACAATAAAAGAGAAGACAAGGAGCGGCTGCAACCTGCAAAATCAACGACGAGGAGGCATACAATATCATACTAATCATCATCGCACGCAAAGGCAGCATAATGTGTTATCATCATCAAAGACTTGTTATAATTGTGGTGGGAAAAATCACGTGTCATCGGAATGCCCAGATAAGCAACGAGGAACGAAGTGCTTCAAGTGCAATTCATTCGGTCATATTTCGAGAGAGTGTAATGGCGGCTCAGGTGCTGGTACGAGTACGAGAGCGAGCGAGACGGCTGACCGAACGAACGAAACGAAATGGCGGCGTGAGGTTGGCTACACTGGCGGCAAGGCGATGTGCGTCGATGTTCACTCGGATCCGAACCAATACGAGCGAGGCGATTCGTGTTTGCGTAGTGGTAGTAATGACAATTCAAGCATAAAGTGTGTTAATGACATTTCCTCTGTCGTGAACGTAAACAAAGCCGAGAAAATGCATAGGCCGATGAAAAGCATAGTTTTATGTGGGAAAACGTTCGAGGCTTTAATAGATTCTGGCAGCGACGTTAATTTGATAAGATGGGACAGCTTCTGTGCTTTGCATGTAAACGATTACGAGCAGTGCGAAATAGTGTTCCGCGGATTAGGAGCTTCGCATGTTCAAGCAAAAGGACGCTTTATTGTTACGGTGTGTGTCGAAAACAATAGTTTTAAAGATGTTTTGTTTTATATTGTTCCCAACGATGCTATGTCATACGCTGTAATTCTAGGCCAACAGTTTTTACAGAATGTTGTAATGATAATGAACAACAACAATGTTTCGCTTGTGCCTTCGAATGAGGAATGGTTGCATAATTTTACAGTTGTTTCTGATTTTGATGTTATAGGTAATGAGGTGAGTTTTGAAGCCCGAAAACAGGCAAGGCATTTGATGAATACCTACAGGCCCTTGAAGACGAAAGAGGCGCCGATCGAGTTGCGTATTATATTAAAAGACGATATTCCAGTGGCTCAGAGACCAAGGAGGTTAGCCTTGAAAGAACAATGTGAGGTAGACCAACAAGTAGCTAAATGGATGGATGAGGGAATAATTCGGGTGAGTCATTCTGAATATTCAAGTCCTTTGGTACTGGTTAGGAAGAAGGATGGTAGTATACGAGTTTGTGTTGATTATAGGCTTATAAATAGAAAAATGGTTAAAGACGAGTATCCATTACCCATCATCGATGACCTTATTGACAAGTGTAGGTCAGGAAGAATATTTAGTACGCTAGATTTAAAAAATGGATTTTTTCACTTAAATGTTCATAGAGACTCCGTTAAGTATACTTCATTTGTCACTATGAAGGGACAATATGAATTTTTGAAGGCTCCATTCGGTTTGTCAATATGTCCAAAGGTGTTTACTAGATTTATCAATATAATTTTCAGAGACCTAGTAGAAAAGGGAATTGTGTTGATATTTATAGACGATTTGCTAATTCCAGCGGAGACCGAGAATGAGGCCATAGATAATTTATCAGTGGTGTTGCGGAGAGCTTCCGAGTATGGACTGGAAATTAATTGGGGAAAATGTCAGCTCCTAGAACGCAAAGTTGAATATTTGGGCCACGAAATTGAAAATGGAGTGGTGAGACCATCCCCAGGAAAGACAGATGCCGTTAGAAAATATCCGGAACCAAAGAATATAGTACAACTTCAAAGTTTTGTTGGATTGTGTTCATACTTTAGAAAGTTTATACCACAGTTTGCTATGTTAGCCCAGCCCTTGACGGATTTATTAAAAAAGAATAGAGAGTTTTCTTTTACAGAAGAACAGAGAAAGAGTTTTGCAACATTGAAAGAAAAACTGGTAACTAAGCCTGTATTAAAAATTTATAATCCTAGATTGCCCACAGAACTGCATACCGATGCTTCCAGTGTTGCATATTCTGCGATTTTGATGCAACAGGATGATGGTGAACTACACCCAATTCACTATATGAGCAGGAAAACTTCAGAAGCACAGAGTAAATATTCAAGTTATGAATTGGAGGCTTTGGCTGTAATAGAAGGTATAAAGAAATTTAGACATTATTTGTTTGGTATCAAATTTAAAGTAATAACCGATTGTAAGGCATTTCAAATGACAATCAATAAGAAAGAGCTATCTTTATCAACAAGAGTGGCCAGATGGATTATATTTTTGCAAGATTATGATTTTACTGTTGAGCATAGAGGAGGTAGTCAAATGAGACATGCAGATGCCCTGAGTAGAAACCCTCCCATTGTGAGTATGTTGTTTTCAAGTTTGCATGAGAACATCAAGTATGCCCAAGGGCAGGACGAGGGTTTGAAGGCGATTATGGATATATTACAACATCAGCCATATCAAGATTATTGTTTAGATTCTGGTTTATTATATAGAGGAAGTGAGAAGAAGTTGGTTATACCTAAAAGTATGGAAACTGAAATATTGAGAATAATTCATGGTAATGGACATTTTTCCAAAAAGAAGATGATGGAATTAATAAGTAAAGATTACTATTTTGAAAATATAAATAAGAAGATAGATGATTTTGTAGTAAGTTGTATACCATGTTTATTAGCTTCACGTAAACAAGGAAAACAGGAAGGTTTTCTCAACCCAATTGAAAAGCAAGAAATCCCATTTCATACAATTCACATAGATCACATTGGACCTATGAGTGAGACGAAGAAACAGTATAACTACATACTGACTATGATAGATGCATTTACAAAGTTTACTTGGATTTTTCCTACAAAGAGTACTACAGGTAAAGAGGTATTGGATAAGTTAAAGATTTTTCAACAACATTATGGAAATCCAACCAGGATAATTTCAGACAGAGGGACTGCTTTTTCATGTACTGAATTTAAAGAGTTTTGTAAAGATGAAGGAATTCAACATGTGATGATTACAACCGGTGTACCCAGAGGAAATGGCCAGGTTGAAAGAATACATAGGACAATCATCTCAGTGCTGACCAAGCTCTGTATAGAGAATCCTACATTATGGTATAGACATATAAGTCGTTTACAAAGATCTCTTAATAGTACCTATCAGAGAAGTGTGGACAGTACTCCATTTGAACTGTTAATTGGAACAAAGATGAAGATCAAAGAAGATGTTGAAATTTATGATTTATTATTGCAAGAAGATAGAAGTAGTTATGTACAAGACAGGGAAAATTTAAGAATTAGAGCCAAGCAGCAAATATTAAAAATACAAGCAGAAAATATCAAGAATTATAATAAACAAAGAAAGAAGAGCACTCAGTATCAGTGTGGTGATATTGTAGCAATCAAGAGGACCCAGTTTGGAGTAGGAATGAAATTGAAACCTAAGTACCTTGGCCCATACAAGATTACATGTGTCAAAGGAAAGGATAGATATGAAGTAGAGAAGATGGATACTTCGATGGAAGGTCCTAGGAGGACATCCACGTCCGCTGATTACATGAAGGTTTGGCCGGATCCTTGCAGTCGCTTTGTAAGTTCAATTTCTCATCCTCATTATTAATTCTATTTATTATGTAAGTCGGGACACAGCGAAGTATTGTTGGTTGTTCAATCATATTTACTTTTAAGCTATATTTGTCAGAGATGGAAGATGTTACAGAAATTCACAGTTCATGTTTATTTAATGTCGTATGTAAGCAGGTGAATAAAAATAGAGGTTATTATGTTTAGTGTTTATGTAGTTTAAGCCGTGTAAAATGTAATTTCTAGAGTTACTGAGATGTCCGCTCAGTCTGAGGGCAGACTAATAGCAGGATGGCCGAGTGTGGGATGGTGAGAATGTGAAACGGAACGAAAGCGCAGTGAAATGGAACGTAGGATTAAGGAAAGGGAAGAATGAACGAATGAGTGAAAGAAGGAATGAGTGAGAAAAGGTGTATGACGAATTGAAGACGGACGACGAACTGCTCTGTAATAAAAAGTGTTTTTAAAATTCAATAAATAAGGATTATCGCAAAAAGCCCTAGTTTCTCTGAACCCACATTAGTATCATGAAAATCATAAATAGTCTTTCAAATGAAATAGTTAGAGTTGGGGATCAACCTAGTGACATATTTCTAGCAAACTAGATACCTACTCATCAATAGTAAAACATTAAAAGAGAAACAAAACACCACGATCAGTTTAAAGTTTGAATCGATCAGTCCGATTCGGTAGGGTTCATCGATTCTGTTAACTGTTCAAGATCGATCCAAAAACTCGATTATTTTACTCTAAATAATTCATTCTTATATCAGGAACAACTGAGATTAGAATCGTAAAATCAACTTACTGAGATTAGACTAATCTTAGGAACAACTGGTTCGAATTGAAAGAATATTTTTGGTGTTGGGTAGAACATTTATGGAGGAAGGCCATTTGATATAATATTATACTACGACTAACATGATGGAAGAACCACTAGAAAATGTGGAAAAACGGGAATATTATGCGTGGGACGCCGTGGCGGGGTCTAGTGCCTAAATCATAAAAGATATTGGACAACGTCACGTATATTGCTCTAATCCAGTTGTAAATAGTGAAAGCACTTGTTTTACAAAAATCAGAATCAACGACAGTAACACAACACCCAGACCCGAGACGATATAAAAAAATTTGTTTGTCGTGTTGACTCGACTGGGAATCGAACCCGGTACCTTATAGAAGGCGCGACGCCAACGTCCGGCCCTGTCGTATACGATAACGTCTAACGAATTCAAACCTTTTTTGCACCAAATAAAATATGTTTGTTTCTTTTCATAAGGTTAGATACTAAATTGATCTACGAAATACTTATGCATTATATAATACAATCAACTATGCTTGTTACATCATATATTTGTATCTGTTTTGAAGAATAACATACATTTGAACAACATTTGGTTTTTCTTCGTTGTCTATGCCTATATTTTTTTTTTGCTAAATGAAACAATTAATGTACTATATTCTATTTTTTTTCTCACTATATTTTACTAACTGTTGCCTACGCGTTTGTGCGTTAACGGATTGAAAATACCCGTACGATAATGCCATCTATCTGTCTACACATTTCGTTCAAATCCATTAAGTTTTAATGCGAAATAGTAACTTACATACATCCAGATGGAATAAATTCTTACAATTCATCGCTTTTAATAATGTTTGCAGGATAATACTAGAAAAATCTATTGGGCAAATACCATTTTCCTCCAAATCGTATATGATGTATGTCCGCAGATTTAACCGTAAAATGCCCAATGGGGTACTGTGGGACAATTTTCCTGTTAACGATTGTCACATTCGGTCTGCTAGGACGAAGTTTACTGGGCTCTTGGGACTATGTGTTTTTGTTCAGCGAAGTGATATTATGTTACACGTGGTTATAAATCATTTTTTTTTGCAAGAGTAGAGGCAAAATTAATATTATAAACATGAAAATTAAAATATATACCACTGAATAAATGTAACTAATTAAATTTAGTTGCTTGACAGATTAAATACTAAAATAACATATAGGTAGGCTACTTTTTTCACGAAAAAATGTGTGGACGAAGTCGCGGACAAAACCTAGTAAAAAAATATTTTTTTATGGCCATATTATATTTTGCTTCCAAAATTTATGTCCAAAATTAAACCCTAAAACGCTCATGGGGTACTAAGAGTCGTGTCCCAATTTTCTCCGTTACCAAACGCCCCATCAGATTTGTTGTTTATTTGTCTCCCGGGATTATATTTGTTTTCCCCGATGGGTTGAGATGTTGCCCTTACTGATTTATTGCCACGTGTTTTCATAAAGTTGTGTTATTTAAGTTTTGGTATTTGTGGGTAACTAGTTTATTCGAATTGTTGTGATGTAAATAAGATAACGAACAGTTGAACACGTGGGGGCGGGCGGGGGGAGTTAAGCCTGTCTTTTTTTGCTAAATTAATTTTTTTTTTGACAACAACATCACATACATTGCTTTGATTCTGTAGTAAGTAGCTTAAGCACTTGTGTTACAGAAATCAGAAACAACGACGGTACCACAACAACTAGACCCTGGACAATATAGAAAAGTGGGTTTCCCATATTGACCCGACCGGGAATCGAACCCAAGGCCTCAGAGATGCCGCCAAAGTCTCGCCAAGTTCTCGGCTACGGAGGTTCTCAAAAATTAATAGACTACATTGTATTACATTCTTCACTATATTGTATTAACTCTTATCCATGACACAGGTGTTTGACATGGCGACAGGCTTGCTCCTCCGAAACATCAGCAACGACGAGCCAGAGTTCGAAGTGTCTGGTCTGTCTGCAAGCATGTCTTTGGCTGTGTCCGTCAGAGCGTTCAACAAGAAGGGGTCCAGTGAACCCCTGACGCTTACTTCAAGTCTCCTGAAGTACCCCCAGCGGCATACAGGTTAGTTTCTATGAATTTATGCGTTATATTCCATATTAAGGTTACATAATGGCGTATTCACAAATATTTTTCTTTGACGATTTATTACTAAACACGTCGCCATGACGGATAGATGTTCACATTGAATAAAAAATCGTGTTTTTTCAGGATTACATATTCGAAAGTTGTTTTGAAACCGATACGTGATTTTTTCACGAATCATGATTTTTAAAAGACGTATTTGTTTTTACAATTTGGGAAGCGTGTGAACGTTGGTATTTGAAAAGCATTACTTCCATAAAAAAAATAACGTATCTTGAAATAGGTAACGATTCGTCTTCGTGTGAACAAGCTTTTAAAGTTTTGTACGTTACCCTCTTTATTTGATGGTGTGAAGTATAGTTTTTATGTATGGTTTTGTTTTATTTTACTAATATTATTAACGCAATAATTATGAAGAATGTATGAATTCCTGTTTGTCTGGATGTATCGTACAGTTAATTGAATATACAATTTATTTATTTTTTCAACTTTTTAAAATTTATTTTTAATTTATGTTTTAAAATTTGCAAACTTACCGTATGTCTAGGTGCAAAATTAGTTATAAGCTAAGATTTCTTTTGTAAATGAGTTTCTGGACGGTATCTTTTCGGTAGTTATAGCTTATATACCCGGTGCCAATATTTGAAAACTATCTGTACTGATTAATACTTAATTGTAATAAATTATACGCGGCGTAAACTAAAAACGACTGATCACAACTGTATGGAACGGTATTATTTAACGACTGGTAGTCGGTTCGAGAAAAACTGATAGTTGCAAAAAAATCAATTTTCAGTCCGCCTCCACATAATTCATTTCTCTAAAGCCAATTTAATAGTGACGTCAAAGGGTAACCTTTTAATTTACCTTGAATATTCTAATTTGCACTCCTGTATTGTGTTAACTAAATTAATTGATGTTGAAGACTGAGACCTTTGTACTTAATACCCGTCGACTTACACTGACGGGTATGTAATAATATGTACCTGTGATAGGTAGCCTGTCACAACCATTCAGTGTAAATCTACTCGCATTTACACTTCATGTCTGTCAGTTTGTAGTACAGTAAAATAAAGGACAGTGCTGCATATTTACCCTGATTTTAATTTAAAAGGTCACATGTGACGTAAAAAGTAATGGGCCTTTGGTATCAGTATTTAGTTTATAATGCTTATCAAAAACAGGAATCAAAAAAGTTAAAAACACCAAAGCCTTTTTCCGAAATGTGAGTAATATTCATATGAAACCGAATCGCACCAAAATCAGTTCAGCCAAACGCGGGATAATCGCGGACAAGCATACATTCTGTTTCAACACTGCCCGGTCGCGGCCAGTCCCGGCCTTATATATTGCCGCAGATTGTTCCCGAACCTTCCATCGTTGAAACATCCAGAATGTTCACGCACATTCCGGCCCCGACCGACCATACTTCTAGAACCTTCCATTGTAGAAACTACCAGAATGTTCGGGCATATTAGAATATAGATACTTACTAGAGTAAGTTCTGGTATTGAAATTTCTATTCTCTTTAAAAGAGGTGGGGCATAGCAATTTATCGCTCGAACTGGAGGTAAGGTAAGGGCGACAAATCTAGTAACAGATTTATTATGCTATACTTGTCGCGTTTAAGCTAGGGCCTCATTATCACTTAACATCAGGTAGGATGAGGTCAATCTCGAAGTGTACTATAAAAAAAATTCTAATAGTTCTGCCATTCGAAACTAAATAGCGTTAGGTTATCGTACATCAACCGTTGCGCGTAAGACTATGCTAAGCAAAATAATGCTAACAAAAGCACGTCCGACTACACTTTGAACTTATAATCGAACTGTAAGTGTATACCTTGACGTGCTCATCTCAGTTACTTCACGGGTTATAAACAGTATACTGTGACAGGGTTGCTAATCAAAAGTAACTTGAGACTGACACACTTAAGGCGTCGTATTTCATAGAAATACCGCTGCTAAGTATAGTTCATGATATGAGTTAATTAATGAGTCTAATTAGATGTTCCTACAAACATCTTAGGCTACTAATATGATATAATGTATAGATGTATCGATGTCTGAATGTCCGGATGTATGTTACTCTTTCACGAAAAATTACTGAACAGATTTGAATTAAATTTGAAAGGAAGAGAAATGACATACTAGATTAGGTTGGCAAAATTATTGTTACACATTGCGCAGGACCTATAGTTCGTTTATTCATCATAGATCCATACTAATATTACACATGCGAAAGTGGCTCTGTCTATCCGGCTTTAAAGTCTAAACCACTGATTTTTATGAAATTTGGTAAAGGTAGCTATACATTAAACCTCTAGAACAGACATAGGAAAGTGTAGTACAGTGTTGTTTTTCAATTAGTTCAAAATTAGTTATAAGTTCAGCTTTATTTGTGATGAAAACTACAGAGTTTCTTACACAGATATTCTCTGTAAGTTATAGTTTCCGATCTGGAGATTCATTTGGATTATATAGAATATAAAACATAATATTAGTAATGAAATTTATGTGAATAAAAAGTATTTGGAATTTTGAATTAACATAAAGGGTTACTTGTTACTTGTTAATCTGACTATCCCTATTTAACTTCTTTTTTGTTCGCAGCGCAAGTCCCAGTAAAAGTTGAGTTGACGACAGTGCTGATTATAGTGTTGTGCGCTGTCGGCGTGATCGCGGCCATGACAGCGCTGTCTGCTGTCGTTTTCTGCTGTCGTTACTGCAGCAGCAAGAGAGACAGTGAGTTACGAAAATATTTAAGTACTAATAACCTTTCTTTCTAGCATGCGCAATACGTCAAATTTGTCGCATGAGGCGGCAAAAGTTTCGATACTGTTGATTGGCTAATAGCACATCGCACTCGTATTTTTAGCCAATCAGAAGCTGCCGCACTGATTTCAAACGATTATGACGTTTGTTAAGAGCGCGATAAAATTTAGTCGCGTGGCCTATGCTAGGCCTGCTAAAGGTGGTCTCCGGGAATATTCACGCAGGGTACCAAACTTAGGGGTTGTAACTACAAATGTTGGGAGGAAAGTGGGATGAGATTTTTAAGAGGTTTTATATTTTAAGCGTTTTTTTAATCGTTTGATCTGTTATTTGAATGTGTGACTAAAAAATTTAAGAAAATGTCGCTAATCTGTGACCCTTCCATAGAAAATTCTAAGGTTAATTGGATATTTCAGATAAAAATGAGAAGGACAAGAGACAGCAAGATGAAACTTCCAACATCCCGTTGACGGGAACGAAAGAGACAGAGAGTGTTGACAGTTTAGGTAAGAAAATGAAAATTGTTTTCTTAGTGTGTTCGCGTTTGACTTATTTCTTATAGGTATGGTAATAAGTTTGATTTTTCTGCCGACGTTGGTCGCCATGCTGAAATGTCCAACAATTATTAAAAGTAGTAAAAACTTATTTTAGTGAATTTTCTCTTGTTTGTCTATAAAAATATAAAACTAGCTCAAATGGCAGAATTAGAACCTAGGTTAGTATTTTATGGGGCTTCTATATGCTCTGTTTACCTATTTGTGTGGGTTACCTTTACAATCAATACATTTTTAAACTTTAAATCTTATTTTGCACCAAGAAGTAAATAATAATGCCAAAAGAATTTCATAATTATTAAAGATGTGTGAGAGTGGAAAAATCTTCTATTAATCTGCTGTTGTCTATGGTTCTCATTCTTATACTTCCTTCCAGACAAGAACCCAGACATCATACCATTTGACGGCAAAATAAGTGACAGCTGCTCAAACAAATCTTCGACCACAGACTACAGCTCAATAAGGCCTTTAATCTCCAAAACGCCCAACGACAAATACGATATCCCGCCAAATTGTGACAGGTTCTACGATCACACTATAGACCCGTGTAACCAGTACATTCAAGTGCGGCCAATAGATTATAGAGTGAGGCCGGGCTACCAGCCAAGTTTGGGCCCAATGCCGAACTTGGGGCCAAGTATACAGAGCTTGGGTGGGATGAGCAGTTTGCATATGGCCAATGTTGGCCCCAATGATTGTCACAGGCCGTATGATAAAGTGTATGAAGATTGGCTGAAATATAAAAATGCTTTGCCGTTAAATACCAGCGGTTTGGTGAGTACTTTTTGTTATGTTGTTTATTGAAACGCCTGTGTTAATTCTACCTGTAGTAGAAAATGTTGATAAGGTGCAAAATCGCTTGAAAGCTTGATAAAAGTATTACATATTAGTAAATTTACACAAGTACATTGGTGTTCTATTATCTTTGAAAATAATTTGATTTTTTGTGCATAACGCCGCACTAATACATTTTAAATATAATTATGTTTGTCACATACTTTGAAAAGCGCCTTAGAAACGTTTCGCGAAGGTCTTGGATAGGAAATGCTATGGACATATATGTTATTATTAAATGATTTATACGAATTTAAAGTTCGTATGGACATAAAATTCCGCCAAAAGTTACGTGAGTGAGTATTAACTGTATAAAAAGTTAAAGTTCAAAATGAGTGAACCTTCTTAATCAAGTCTATGGTACATTTGAGTTTATTAGTCAAAAATTGTTAGTTCTCAATGTACTTTAATATATATATATATATAATATAGATATAATATTAATAAATATATATATATAAAATATATTTATTTAAAAATATTCGACTAAATATTCAGCCTGTATGTGAATACGTTTTGGTAACTCTCATCACACTTCTTTAACTTTATGTTGATAAAAACGTTTTGTCGCAAAAAAGTTCATAAACTTAAGAATATCACTTTTGTTTTCAACTTGGCTTCTTGTTTACAGCTACCAGCCGAACAGCTGATGCCTCCGGAGCTATATGCGTCACCACCGACATCGATATACAGCAACCCTAACAGAAATCCGCTTAATCTAGCTCAAATGCCTGAACTAGAACCTAGGTCAGTATCCTATGGAGCGCCATGGCTGCATAAGCAGCCATGGCTTTCCTGCTTAAACCTCTCAACCGATTTTGATGAAATGTGGTATAGGAATACGTTGAACCTAAAGAACGGACATAGGCTACTTTTTGTTAGAAAATAAGGGGGGATGGGGGTAATACCACCTTTGAAAGTTTATATGGGAAAATGTTTATTTTTTAAGTTAGAGATATGAAATTTGGAACAAATAGAGCTCGAAACTTGGATTAAAATGTAGGCTACTTTTTGTTTCGAATATTAGGGGAGATAGGGGTGAAACCGACCATCAAAGTATGTAGTCCACGCGAACGAAGTCGTGGGCACAGCTAGTTTATTATAAATTTTTACCGCCATAAAGCTGTACTGTTTTAATTTTTATTTTTTATGCATGTCGTGGCAGTCTTTAGCCTTTAGCCTGTAGGTTTTCTATCTATCTATCTATCATGGTCTCCCCCCAGGTACCACCTCGAGCCCCGGCTGCAGGACTCCCGAAGCTGTTCTAATTCCCCCCCAGTGCGGTTCAACACAGAGAGCAACAGTGCCTACTTCAGCAAGAACATGCTAGACAGGACAACGAACACGCTACCGCATTTGAAAAGCAGAATAAATGGTGAGTTGTGCACGTCTGGGCAGTGACGGTTGGACAGTAGTGTACCTTATGTGGTTACAGGAAGGTTCAAATTTATAAATTAAATTATTTTAGCAAACCATTATATCGGAAACTCCAACCTTAGCTTAAATACATAAGGTACATTATTGGTTGTCACCTTATATAGTTTGCTGTCTTGATAAAGGGCGTAGTCCCGTTATAAATAAATAAATAAAATATTATGTAAAAACAAATAACAAATGTTAAAAAAATACGAGAGTCGTCCTCCGTAGCCGTTGGCGACGTGTCAACTCTGAGGCCCCCGGGTTCGATACCCGGTCGGGTCAATATAAGAAACGAACTTTTCTATATTGTCTAGGGTCTGGGTGTTGTGGTACAGTCTATATATATCTCACCCAGCTATAAACTTTAAACTATTCTCAGTTTTGTTCTGCCATGCACCTAAAGTTCCTCGTGCTAATATTTTCGCCCACACCTATCTGACATTTGACTTTCTTTACACAGCAAATCCATCGAATCAGAGCGAAGTAAAAACAAGCGCCACAAAAGCAACGGACACTACTTTAGAATGTGCCACAATGACGAACCAGGAGTGCGGCTGAGGAAAGTGAAAAGTGACTTTTTCACTTTCAGAAAGTGAAAACTGAAATTCTCTTTCTAATGTGAAGAAAGAAAGGGATTTCACTTTCTGAAAGTGAAAGCAAAAGTTACTTTCTGTACCCAAGTCAAAGTGTAAATTGACTTTCGAAAAGTGAAAGTGAAAAGTGACACTACAGTAAATAGTGTAAGTTGACTAAGTGACAGTGTTGACGCCCGTCCGTTGATTGTTTTGACATTTTATTTTTTATTAATTGAAATGGAAGATTAAATCGATAACTTCTTGGAGTTTTTAATTTTAATTACATTCAAAAAATTGTAACAGTGATTCGTCTGGATATAATATCAATCACAAAAAGAAATAATGTTGATTTTAAATTTAAAAATAATAATCAGGTCACTGCCAAGTAGATATCGAATTGTAAATGCAGATAATTATGACTAACGATATAAGTATAAAAAAAATTGGTTTATTTTTCAAAATTAAGTACTTTTTGTTTGAAAATCATGATGTGGTTGAATATGCTGTAAAAATAAAAAATTGCATTGTTAAGTAGTGGGGCCTCATCCTAAATTTTGATGACTTATGAGAATTATAATAAATTGTTGTCATAATGAAAGCGTGCGCTAAAATAAAAACCACACAAACATATAATAAAATTCAATAAAGTATATTAGAGTTAACGAGGTTGGTAATTATATGGTCGCAATTGACACCTAACCTCCAAAACTCTTAACATTAAACCTGATACAAACTTTCATGGCACGCGCATCTATCTAAATCTATTCATGTAAAAAGTGACTGACTAATTGACCTATCGACGCATGGCTTAAACTTTAAAGGCTATGAACTTGGAGTTTTGTATAGGGGTACCTTTCATAACGTAGGGTAGCACTAAGAAAACATTTTGGTATTTTTTTTTTATTTTAAAGAAACATAAAAAATTACATCTCCCCTTGCGGTGCGGGAATCGAACCCACGACCTTCTCGTATTGCGCGTCCTGCTCTTCCAACTGAGCGATGGCCACCGAGGGGGTTTTAGTCGGTGTGAGCCCGACACACCACTCTCTGTTCCCCGCTGAGAGTGACGGTGCGGTAGGAAATTTGCGCCTCGACAAAAAAGTTCTAAGTTAGTATGAAACTTGGCCTGGTACCTATGCTATACTGAGATTAATTTGAAACAATTTTTCATAGTATTTATTTTGAAAAATACAGAATCAGGCAAGCATTACAAGTGAAAAGCGTAAATGTTTAATTGCAAGCAATCAGTGGTAAAATAGAGGATTTAAGCAAAAAGCCTTTGTACTAATGGACCTATTTGTTCGTAACGATAAATTGGCATTCACTATGAAGCTTTTACGATGTCAATTAATAGAAGACTAGATGAAAGCTCTTTGCTAACTTTCTCAATGAATCTAATGGAAGAAAAACCAGAAGGTGGGTTACTTACTTACTTTCTTGATTGGCTTTTTAAAATATAAATGCATTTAAACGACATTATTAAGTACGTAAGATAAGTAAAATCAGTGGGGGTTTTAAAATAAACTTACAAACACCAATACAAATGCACATAGAATCACAAAAAGTTAATATCCAAAATTTAAATGGGTGAAGAAACATCTTGCTGGTCAGTATGGCGATGCTAACGGATAGGATATTACGGTATCAAATCCGTTGGCATCGCGATGTGGGTTCCTCTCTTGCTTACCATCAGGCTGGGAGGAGCCCATTTTTTGTCAGTACAGTTGGAGTTTTTTCATATTTCGGTTTAGTTAACCTCAGGTTAATTCAACCAACAAGCGATTCTATTAGTTAGGTTTAGTTAGTGGCCACGTCTAGCACATTTGTAATAATATATTCAGTAAAAACACACTAACGGATTAAGCATTAACTATTTCATATATAATTGAAACGTTCAATATCTAAAAACATCATTCGATTCATAATTTGTTAATTTTATAAATTTCAATAATGAGTGCAGTGGTCCTTTGAAAAACTTTATACTGATATACTATAATATGCCGCGATATTATATAAATGGCGTATAAAAAATAAATAATAATCGGCATTTCACAAACCAGTTATCATATCTGAACTGACGACGCCGTATAAACGATGTAATCGCTCGAAATGCCTGCGACATAGACATCACTGCTTACCTTTTATATTTTTTTGTGCGCAAGAAATTACATGTGCTACACCGTCATGAAACGCCGCCCATCTCAAACTAGCGGCTAATATCATAAGGTGTTTCATCAAATGTAGGTACTCCGTATTACAATCCTAATTGCCAAATTAAATCGTTTAGCCATGCATACCGGGCAATCAAGGCAGTATCACATGAGCGGTGGTCAATTTGCGGTGAGGCCCAACTACAATTCGACCGCATATGTACATGTAATAGGTTAAATGTGTGCGTAAATCTCTTCCTTAGATTTAACAGATTCGAATTTGAGGTTATAATTTGTGCGAAGTTAGATTTTATTTTTGTATTGAAAGTGTCGCTGTTTTTGGGACGGAACGGAAAAGTCTAGAAAAAGGTTCTGGTATAAAAGTTTTATTCTTAAATATTTTTTTCCATTGTTAGCACCGTAATAGTAAAATGTTTTATTATAGAAGAATGATTTTATAGATTGAATTATTGAAAATATTTTACGTATATTTAAAAACTCGAATAATTTGATAATGGTGATAACATTTCTCAAACTCTCTCAAACGTTACATAAAATAGATAGGTATATTGTAAAAAAATTAATAGTTTCAGTAAAATTGCGAAAATAGTTGTCGCTTACTTGCAATAAGAACATTTATTGACTGATCGGAGCACCCTTCTCTGATTGGTTAACGAATCGACTTTTTTTTAAATGTTACACCATTCTAAAGCTTGGTGTATAAGTGCATAACTAATTTTGTTACTATAGATTTTGGTTATTACAAAAAAAAACCCTCAAAAATACACTGTTGGGCGTTGAGAAAATTAATAATAACTCAAGTAACAAATAATAACTAAAGCAACTCGTATTTTTGCAATACAATTAAATAAACATACAATTTAATAAAATAAAGATATGTTATCACCATTGTCTAATAATGCTACTTCATAGATATTTTTTCAATAATTTATTAATAGATCCAAAATTTATTAAGTGCTCTAATAAAACTGAACTTATGAATGTATTTTCGTAATCCTTCCATTGAAAAATGAAAGATTAAAACTGTATAGAGACTACTGATTGACATTAGTCCCAACGAAAAAACAGTTTTGCAAATAAAAAATATTCAGTAAAGTAACAATTACCGGCCTAAATTTGTCGTGTATAAAATACAGTAGGTATGTGTTATACAAATAAAACTCCCTATAAAATTGCAAGACATTTTTTTTACAATCGATTTTATTATTTTTATAGTACTACACGCCGTACTAGCGAACTTTAAATATTAGAAACAGAAAAATTGTATCTCCCCTTGCGGTGCGGGAATCGAACCCACGATTTTTCTGTTTCTAATATTTTTTTTACAAATATGGCTGCTATTTTTTTTAAATGAAAAGTCTGTTAATGACTAAGAAAAAGAATTTGCGCTTTGTTGTCAATTTACTATAGAAAAATGAATAGCTTCGACTCTGCATCTTCCGATGGATGTATAAGACTGAATTTGTAATGTAATTATTACACGAAAGTAGATAAAAAAATTACACTGAATATCGAATTTGCTGTACGATTACTTATGGTACTAATTTTAGAAAGCGATTCGTTATAGTTTGTAATTAGAGTTACTTAAATTATTTTATTAAGAAGTAATCGTATTAGCAGACTATGGCTTAAATACACGAATGCGTTGTGAATGTATATAGTGTATATAGTTAATTATAATTAGTAGTAATAAGTATGTTATACGAAGAGTTGCCATACTAGATACAGTGTAGGATAATACACATTAAATGTATATAATCTATGTAAAACGAAAAATCGAGCTTTTATGTTATTATTGTGACGTCATTGTTCAATTAATTTTGATGTTTTTTTATTCAAATGATTGCCGATTTTAAATTGCCTCTTATTCAGTGTCTAATACGAATAAAATTATACAAGCACCGGATATAAATTCAATAAAATTATATAACTGAAAATAAAAGTTTATATATTAAGTTACCACTTATATTTTTAATTATTTTATTTGACTCAAACTGTCAATCACAATTAATAAACAATAAAAATGATTTTAATATTACAATTAACATTACTTAACACTTTAAAAGTGAAGATTGTGCACATTTTATCAAAGAGATATTGGAATGAAAATGTATAAATTCTTGAACTGTTACAAGTTATAAGCTTACTTGCAAGGGTCTAAGCTTTGTTGTTTAAATGCAAATTATATAAATTAAAACATTATAAATTATTGTGATATCATTATGGTGACAAGTTGTGTTTGCACAAAATTATTAAATTGTGGTCACTTTGTTTCCAAATTCTTTTAAACCAGTGTCTCATTTATTAGCCCAATCTGTATGCATATTGTCGAAAGATAAATTAAGTGAATAACTGATTTATTTTATTGTAAAACTAGCATGCAGAAATTAGATTTAACAGAATATATTTGTTCCAATCGCCGACAAAATGTACAAAAGCCATTTTATTTTAGTTACGTTTTTAATTATGAGTATCTCATTTTAGTATAAAATAACACTTATTTTTGTGCAAATGGTTTTTTGAAGTGGTTTTGCAAATGTGCACTTTAAGTCCTAAATTTAAATTGAAATCTTTTTTTTGTGACTTTTTGTAAAATAATATATATTTCTAATAGTTATATTATATATACCCTATGGTATATGATTAAACATTTCTGTTTGGTGCATAAGTTAGATTACCAAAATAAAGGACACACACAGATTTTACTTTTATCATGTAAAAGTTATTTTGCTATGATTTTTTGCGTTCAAAGTTAACAGACGTCACCTTTTGAAAAAAAATAGTGACGTACCTATCATCAGATGCGCTACTGAACTTTTATGCGCTGTACCATCATTATTTTTTAGTTATTTGTTAAAGCAAAAAATGCAATAAATTTTTTGAAAATCTTACCGACGGATTTATTTGGGTCATTTTTTTTACAAAGGTGTCATCTATTTGTATCTATTGTGAATTATTTATTGTCACTTTTGTCTATAAATTATAATACCAACAATCTCGCTAGATTATACTATTGAAATCGTTAACAATAAGTTTAGTCCTCCATCTTTTTTTTCAATTTGGCAAATGATTTGCGGCTCAGACATAATCTAAATACTTATACATGGAGAATTGTTTTTTTATTAAAATAAAGTTACTTTTATAAACCTGCAAGATTGTTGGTGATGTAACCCTGTATATTTCAATTTATCATGGAAATATTTTCGAGAGTTTTGCACAAAAATTCAAAAGGCCAAAGTGATTTTGTCTGCGGTTGAAAATCGTCGCTTAGACGCTTCGTCTCTTATAATTTTAATAACAATGAAAGCGTTATTTTTAAATGACCGGTCGTTTCTTGTGATGTAAAATTACTTTCGAGATAATAAATGTGAGTTTTTAACTTGAAAACGTTTTTTTTATTTTCATTTGTGAATCCTGTTATTAAGTTTGGGAGCTTTCGTTTTAATTGTTCTGTTTATAGAGTAGTGTGGCCCTTATTTTGCCATATTGTGTAGTAAAACTACTACTTACTTCAAACTTTGAATTAACCAGTGATAAGGAAACGGATTCAATCAAATAACAATCACTTAGGTGTTATTGTGTTCCTGCGTGTAAGTAAGGTTCCCAGACCCCGGGAACTTTAGGGGGGGGGGGGTACTTTAGTAGCAGTCGACCAGTCCTGTAACAGCTTTATTTTGATGTACTGGTCGCCCTTAAGCAAGGACCTCATTACCACTTAACCTCCGGTGGAATGAGGTCAACCTTGAAGTGCACTATAAAAAAAATAAATCTGATTTTTTTATATCATCGCGGTGTTTTCTGTAGACCTTTTTTATGTGTATTATACTTAGTACATTATTTTGATAAATCTTGTAGGGTTCGGCCTGCGTTTGCAATAAGCGGTTAAAGTTTTTAATGTGATGTCGTAAATAATCAAATTATTTACGACATCACATTAAAAACTTTTGAAATAACAGTATTTCTCCACTATTTAATTGATGTTATTATTCATATAAATCTTCCTCTTGCTTGAATCACTCTATCTGTTAAATAAACCGCATCAGAATCCGTTGCGTAATTTTAAAGATTTAAGCGTGCATAGGGATATAGGGACAGAAAAAGCGACTTTGTTTTATACTATGTAGTGATGAACTATTAATCAATTTATGATGCTCAAAATGTACGGTTGTCAACACGTCAAGGATAACACTTGTATTCGATATTCGCTCTTATGACTACTACTAAGGACGGTCTAAAGTGTGCCTGATTTGCTTTCCACCGTAATAGGCAGGCCGCACACCAGCGCCACATGCTACACGTATCGAACATTTGCGCAATAGTTGCGCTACAATTCAGCTTACTACAAATGTATTGTATATGTCGCAGTCATCTGGTTTAATCAGCTATTTGATTGAATCACTAGCGCGTTCATTGAATGACGACGTTTAATTGAATGACTAAAAGGACAACTCGTCAAATTGTTTAATATAACGTTCAACTTCTTGACTGAACGTCATTTAGCATAGTCGTTGAATGGGATATAGTCGACAGACATGACATAACACACCTTAATAAGATTTTTTAATATGTTTTAACAATTTTAAGTCTTTAGACAATTAGGCTAAAAAAATATTTTTTTTACGAATAAGTCACTTTATATCTCAATTTCACTCTAAAGATTATCAACACAGTGCTATTCGATTATATCTGTACCAGCTGTTTGACGCCATCTTTGTTTTGATGAGCACTAACGCCGCAGTGGAAAAAAAATGAACTAAATTACAATCACCTGACTGATTACGTCCGCTATGTTCAAAGGGCTATGTTACAATCCGCTAACTTGTTGGACGTTCAGTGAGTCTTATTCATTCAACGTTCGGCCTAGTCATTCAATTAAACGTCGTCATTTAATAAACACGCTAGTGATTCAATCAAATAGCTGTTTCAACGAGATGACTGCGACATCTATACGCACATCGGAAGCACAGTTGTAGCTTGGCACCGCTTTCAGCATGTCGCCTTCATCTTCTGATGACAACGATTTCTTGATGTGGCGATTCATGAGAAAAAAAAAGACGTTATTGAGTTCATCCGTTTAATCAAGATTGATCGATTTTATTATTTTTATAGTACTAAACGTCGTACTAGCGAACTTTACAAATTAGAAACAGAAAAATTTGTTTTTGGTAAGAGCAGCACGCGCGATACGTGAAGGTCGTGGGTTCGATTCCCGCACCGCAATCAAGATTGCACAAAAAAGACAGGTACTTACCCTTTGCATTGAATTTTTCCCCAATCTTAATCTAAATAATTTCTGTAATCCGTCTGTTACTATAATCATTGAGTGTATGATTGTATAATATAGGGTTTTTATCGACTTTTTTTAAAAATTCAACGTATAATTCAATGTTCTCTTTCATTTTTTCAAACCAATGCGACACAAAAAACGAACAGGATCGATCTTAAACTATTGTAGCGCGGATGACGTCTCGCCACAAACTGCGCCTGCTACAAATGTTTCCTCGGTGTGCGTGCTAACGTAGGAATTTAAGGGGGCGTTAAATGTGTCGCATTTCAAATGTGGCGCTACAATTGTGAAGAAACAATGGAATGCCTGGTGTGCAGCCTGGCTAATATCCCTTGACGCGACCTTCAATATTTCTATTATTCTAGCCATCTATTAAGCCGCACAAACTATGAGCCTACAAACAATCACGTAACCAAACAAACAAACAAACAACCACTCAATTAGTGGGCCACACTCATTCGTGTTTGAGTTTCCCATACAACCGTGTATGGGGTTATTATGGGAACTTACATTAAACAAGATGGAGGTTATGTTTTGAGAATTGACCGGAACGCCATTTTGAAATAACCTTAGTACCTAACCAAGTTTTTTATTGAGTACAAATAAATGGAAACATTATTATGATTTTGTTTATATTTATAGTAATAAGTTAGATTTTAATGCTGTCATATATATTTTATATGTAAACAAATAAACTTAGGATAACATAAACTTAACTATCTCTAAATTATTAAATATTTGAATTATAAATAATAAAATATTTTAAATATACAAAGATAGTCACTATGGTTAGGTACCCAAAATGCTGGTTTCTTTTTAATTTATTACTGTTTACTGTATTAATTTTAATATTCAATATTAAATACTAGTTAAAAAAAAGTTTATCAAGTATTTTGACAAGTTGTTTTTTTTATTTGCATAAGTAGTAATGTGAGATAGATGATGTATCCGAACGTAGTGCATGAGCGATGACTGTACGTATGAATATCCAAATGGCGAGAGTGACAGATAGATTTAAACGACGAACGACGTCGGCATGAAAGGCGTTTAATAATTATTTAATTTTATTTAGATAAGTAATATAGGTAATTAATTAACTTATTTACAATTTACTTTATTAATTTTTCCCATCCACTACAATAATTTGTTTTTTGATAACGCTATATTCGCATTCGACGTGTGGTTTCGAATATGAGAATTAAAAAATAAAAAATTGCGGAACAGAGAGGGCCAGAAGGCCAAATATATGTCGAAAATAGCAACACTAGCGCCACCAAGTTGACGACCTCCGTAGCCGAGAGGCGAGCGTGTCGGACTTTGGCGTCGCGCCATCTCTGAGGTTCCGGGTTCGATCCCCGGTCGGGTCAATATGGGAAACGAACTTTTCTATATTGTCTCGGGTCTGGGTGTTGTGGTACCGTCGTTGTTTCTGATTTCTGTAACACAAGTGGTTTAGCTACTTACCACAGAATCAGAGCAATGTATGTGATGTTGTCCAATATTTATTCATTATTTATTATTTATTCATTATTCACCAAGTGGCCAATGTGGGCAACGAGACGCCAGCGCCACCTACAGGGCGTTTGACAGAGTCTAGTAGCGAGCGGGGCATCGCTCACTTTACTTACGATCGCCGAGCAGTGAACACGTCGTTAGAAACAGTCGCGGACCGTTGTACATCCTACTTACCTATTCATAGATTGTGATTTGTGTATCGTGTCGTTCAAATTCAAATATTTCTTTATTCAAGAAGGTTACATATAATAATACTTTCGAAACGTAATTGAATATAATGCAACGTGATTCTTCTTCCGGTTCGGAACCTATATCTACCGAGAAGACACCGGTAAGAAACTCAGCAGATTCGTTACAGTAGCAGTATCTAACTTATAGCTATGTGTAAACTACTTTGGACCAAGTCATATAGTTTTGTTAATAAAACATTAAGTATATACATACTTTTGAGAGGTAAGCTGGAGCAGACCAGTCCCCAAAGGTGGCACCTGTTCACAAGCATGACATATGTGCCAGCCATCGCTTCACTCAACCATATTGAAGGGAATGTAACGACCCGCCACATAGCGCCACCACCCCAGTGACGTTTTAGTGTGTATGACTAGTCCAGTCCCCCTTAGAACGCGACTCGAGTAAAATCTATAGAGTAAAAGTGTTCTTATTTACCGGCATAACCCGTTAAAGGCTACGAAAATGAATCACCAACCATGATGCCCTGAAAAAATGACCTTAACGCCTACATGAAATCATATACAGTAATAACTCGAAATTCTTCAAAACTCACCAAAACAGTTTTTTTTAAAATATTAAATGCATTAGCTTAATATCATTGTTTTTCTTTTCAGTTATTTACGTAACCTCAGTAGTTTTGGTGCCATGATTTTTAGAACATTCAAATCAGTTTACTCGAAATATCTAATTTTGAGTTACCACTGTAGGTATATGTTTACATGTGCGATATGTATCACTTGAGCTGGGGGTCTACTCCCATAAACGAAATATGTCGGATCCGACAACGGATGGCAATTTTTAATCCTCATAATCATAAAAAAATCACTTCGAATGCAAATTAAGCGTTTTCAAAAAACAAAATATTATTTATGCAAATCAAAAACCACGTTTTCATTCATAAACTTTTGAATAATCTTCAAAAACGAAACCTTTCGTTTGTTCGTTTCGTTTTTGAGAGTACCCCCCAGGCTTCCTGCTTGCACCAATTCTTCATGTTTTATTGTAATTATATTCATTCTATAACAGCTTTTGCTGAATGTTATTTAAAAGCCTCTGAAGCTCTTTGAAACGGCAGTGCCAAGTTTTGTGGTTCACTGATATTTTTTTAAGGAGAATTTATTTCACAGGCACTTTTTTATTATACAGACAGAAGTACTAACTGAGCCACATGTCGGTCAAACCCAAGTGGCTTACTTATTAAACTTGTAGCCAACCTATTATTCAGGTTAGGTTGGGTTAGTATTAAACTCGATTGAATAGAACCCTGTTTCAACTACTAGTTACACAACACTACCACCATTTATATTTAGCATTAAGTCTTCCGTTTACATACGGCGTCGTCAGTTTAAAAACGAAAGCGGGTTTGTAAAATGTCGAAGGCAAAATGTAAATTCCTGCGTCCTCATGTATTTTGCCTAAACATTTGATTGAAGATTCAAACGCCATGTATAAAATGGTGCTGCAAATATAAGTAATAATAAGTATTTATTTTAATTTCTTTAATACCAAGCAACACATCCGTAAGTGTTCAGCGAGATATAACCCCTAAATCTGTTTCGTGCTAACAGAAATAAAGTTCAAAATAAACAATTAAATGAGTAAAAGACTAACCGACAAACTCGAAACTGAAATTAGTTTTAAAAATAAGCTGAAATGTTGAGGACATCTTTCACATTTCCCCGGGGATACGTTGGCCACGGTTCGGCAAAATGGAGGACAGGTCCGGATTTTTCAGGCATGAAATCAAGTTCCTTTTAAATTAAATAAAGAGTATGTTTGGTCATACTTCAAAAATATTATAATTCTTAAGTCGACGTTTATTTAGGGCTACATAAGAATCGCCTGCGATTTTTACGGTTAAAATCTGGGCCTGATGGAAGAATCTTCATTAATTTATTAATGTATTTCAAAGCATCCAAAGCACCAATAAATAACAAACGTGTCTGCTCACGTCACAAAATAATTAAAAATACTCACCTTTCTCCTAAAAATATAGTATACAACAAAATGGTTTTTCATTAGCTGCGCTGTAAAAGAGCTTGGTAATTATTAGTGTTAATTGATTCTTCGTTTTTATTTCGATATTTTGCTACTTTATTTAAGTATTATATAGACGTTTCATAAATATTACTGATGTAATTTAAAATAATTTTAAACTTATAAAAGAGTGACGGAAAGAAAAAAATTTTCAGCACAAAATGTTTACCAGTTTACAACCAAACCAAACATTTTCAATTGCCAAAAAGCGTTATTGAACTTTTGGATAGAAGGCCTAAATGTGGCCACACTGGTTTTCAGTGTACATAACTTAAGGGCGAGTAGGCTGCGGCTCTATCAACAAAATAGAGAAGAAAAATACACATGCTAATACTTAATTCGGAGCAATTGACTTTGGGTATCTAAAAAACTAAATAAAACAGGAATAAAACAATAATTATGAACCTTGAACATTGAGTAGCATGGTCATCCTAACTGGCAGTATAAACAAACAGATAATACTGTCTTATCTGTGGTTGTGTTCCTGAATTACAAGACGGGGTTATTTCCTGCACTGCTGCGCCGAAACAAGAAACGTCATAAGTCTGACTTTGTAAAAAACAAGCCAATTTGAGATATAAGTATTTGAGCTGATTTATTGTTCATGAACCAAAAATGTATGAATACATTTTTTTTAACTTACTCTTAATGTACTTTACTTCGCTTTTTCTTTTTATTTACTTTTTATTTTTCTTTGCAACCAATTAAACATGCCTTGATATTTATAGTCTTTTCGTAAAATCCTATATCAAAAAAAATCTAATGAAAATCGGTCTCTTTCCAAAATTCCTACTCTTTCCGATAAAAACCTTGTGTTTTGTGTCTACCTACGTTGTATTCAGTAACATAAAGTAATTAATTTTTAAATGATGTACCTATTTAGCTTAACAATTAATGTAGGTTATGCGTAATTAAAATTGGTTGTACTTTACAACCCAATAATGAAAACCAATTCTCGATACTTAAAATAGACCCATATTAAAATTAAAATAGCTCGAGTTAATTTTGCTAATTATTCCACTTACACCCTTTTATTAAAGCAATATAATACTACAGGACAATTAATTGTTCGTTTTGTTTATCACAAACCATAGACTTTGGAAACAATGGCTGAATCTTAAATGAGGTCCGCTGATTAATAATTTTGATAATATCTCTTTCTAGCTACTGAATTTTGGGGGTGTTAAATTATAAAGAAAACTTTTTGTTTTCGTTAAACTACAAGACCGTTTAAATTGCGAAATAATGAAGAAGCAAAACGGAGTTTGTTAAAATATTAAGCCGGCTTAGAAACCTATTACCTATTCTTAAAGAATGTAAATTAATTTGCTTATTATAAAGAAATAAACAAATATTGGACAACATCACATACATTGCTCTGATCCTGTGGTAAGTAGCCAAAGCACTTGTGTTACAGAAATCAGAAACAACGACGGACCATAACACCCAGACCCGAGACAATACAGAAAAGTTTGTTTCCCATATTGACCCGACCGGGGATCGAACCCGGAACCCTTAGAGATGACGCGACGCCAAAGTCCGGCACGCTCGCCTGTCGGCTACGGAGGTCGTCATAAGTCTGCGCTTTACCTATTTGGTTAAAACGACAAACAGTTAACCTCTATATTGCCGATCCAAAATTTATGACCTTCCAAAAACTATATATAAATACTTACTTATGAGGTATCCGCGAACGTCGTGCCGTCTATTTTTTCTGAAACCTTTCTTGGACCTCCACAATTATATCAATACAAAAATTAGCAAAATTTATCAGATCGTTGTTGAATTTTATCAAAACTAACGAACTAAGTTACAATAAATAACTTGTGGAAATCGCGAGCGAATTTGAAAAATAAATCAAACATTATTTTATCTTTTATCATCAGTTAACATAATCTTTGGTCCTGCAACATCAATAATAGATCCAAAAAAAAATACAAAAGCTTAACAAATGGCGTAAACGAAGTTTGAACAAAACAGCGACTTCAAATTTTATAGCAATATTATGTAAACCACATTTGCTGTTGGCTAACCAATTTTAAGCCTCTTTGTATCAAAATTTATAGCCACATTTTACACGTCAGAAACCACATTATATCGATCAAAATCGCATTACGAGCAAATTGCGTAAATCGATAATCGTTAAACCAACCGACAGATTTGCAAACAGTTGTGGTAGTGATGTACTAACAATGAAGAATTTACCGATTAGGTATTCAATTCAATAATCTACCAAAATTAAATGTATGCTTTCAGCAAACATACAACACTAATTTATACACGTCATTGTATTGACGGTAAACAGAAATTGGCTCAAGAGCAATTTTGAAAACTTTTAGGAGAGCTATTTAAAGTCTATTCTAGTGTCTAATTTTTTTCAACTATTTTTTTAATGAATGTCATAATGCTTGAAATAAATAAAACCCGAATACAAGAAGATAACATGAAAAGGTACTCAAATAACAAGGGAAACTCAAATAGGAATAAAAATAATTTTGAAAAGAAAAACTTGACAGAGCAATATTTGTATCACAATAGAAGTCTTCAAAAAATAAATGTAAAAAGGTATAACGTAACATTTTCGTTTAATATTTCGCTCCAGACCACCCCGTCCTACCTTCCTCTATTAAAATGTATTATTGAGGACAATGGCGAATAGTGGGGCCTATATGTCTGAGTTACTCGATTAAAACTTATGCGTCTGTTTAAATTCACATCACTAGTTCAGCTCGTTTCGGCAAATCGAGGTTATACCTCGAAATGACGCCAACATTTCGATTAATTGAGATATATAAGGGCTGCAAGGTATTCCATTATCAAAATAAGTGATAATATGATACCGCCATCTTTGAAAAATACGATGCTTAATTATATGGAAGGGTTTATCCGCCATTTTGGAAAGAATTCACGTTGTCAGCGTCAATTATTAAAATAATGTTTTTTAAACTTTCAAATATAAAGTGTCACAGGTAAAATCTTACGCCAAAAAGACTAAAAGATCGCGTGCTATTAAAATCTGTACTTAATTTAAACTAAATCAATCAACAAAATTGGCAAACTACCCTGTATGTCTGGATTCAAATGTAATTAATTACACATAAGTACTTTCTTTGTAATGAAAACTGCAGATTGTCTTGCTCGTAATTTCTCTGTAGTTATAGATTCATAAACGAAGGTAGCCTCATTTGGTTTATGACGATTCATAAATATTAAAGTATTAGAATAAAAAAGACTAACTCGCTTTCCGCTGACTGTCCCAATAAATGCTTTAGATCTTTAACTACTAAACGGATTTAGATGTGATTTAATAAATATACTGATCAATAAGAAGGTTTATATGTATAATTATCATAGTACAGAAAAGCAGAAAATTTCATTAGTAACTACATTGCTCACGTGAGACGTACATTATGAATAAGTTTGTTTTAACTTTATTTCACCTTTGTAAATTCTGCCTTTATTATGCTAGGCTATTTTCTATATACATTGAGGCTAAAAAATCGTACAAAAAGCAATTTTAACGAGGTAGCATTCATGTGATTCCAATTCTTACTTCCATAATTGATTTTTGGTATGTGCCAGCTGTAACGAGTATACAGGATGTTCATATTTTTTGGTATCACAGTATATTTCTCTTAGTATATATCTCAGTTGCGCATTAAAGTTTGTGTATTACATTAAAGCGTTTGTCAAGAAGATGCAGAATACAATTAGTACGCGTATCTTTTACGAGATAGTTAATTTGTGTGGATGTAAAGATGTTTGTTACAATTTCAAACACAAACTCATGAATGGATGTTAATATTTGGTAGATAGAAAGATTATGAACTAAAAATAACCTAAACGAAACTCTTTCACCTGAAAAAAACCCCGTGATTAAGGTCTAGGGCATCATCTACTTTATATTAATACTAACAATTTTAGTAGGTATACATAATTTTTTATAGTTAAGTATTTCTCTAGAAACAAAGACAAAGCTAGTACAGCCAGCAAAATTAGAGCGTTTACACCTCAGTACCTTGTCATACCAAATCTCCGCGTAACTAAACAAGGCAGATAGACAGTGACTTAATGTGACAAGGTACAGAGTTGTTCATGAACTAAAACCACTGACTACCTAAGTACTTCAATGTTTCGCAATATAATCAGCCTGTATTTTGTAGCATGTCTTGTCAGTTCAAATAAGTAAGGACCAAATGTTTTGTCTAGAAACGTCGTTTGTAATCAGGGCTGAAGTTAAGACCTTTGTTCTGGAATGTTCGGGACGTAGACTTGTGAAAGGGTTCCGTGCAAACTAATAAGTAAAGGTGTATAGAACTTTGTTGTTCTCTCACGCAAAGAGTTGCTGAATGGATTAGGGTTTAGGTTGTATAAAGGATGTTTTTTTTTGCGTAATTCAGCCTCCGCGGAGGCCATCAGGTTAAAAATAAAAGAAAAGGTGAAAACTTGTATAGTATATCATAGTAGCCAATATGCCATCTTGGATGCCCGGTATGTTCGCTTTAAGTGACATGATAATTTTTTTCGTATTCCTGACAGCAAATCCCTTCATTTGATATCATGGGGATGAATTTCAAACAGCCATTCCGCCATCTTAGGGAGGCCGCCATATTGAATTTATAATGACGTTTCTTAGCTAGTCATGTATTGTCATTAGAACTCAGAGCGTGTGCAAAATTTCATCCTAATCTAAGACAGGGAAGTGGATCAAATTAAGATTCCAAGATTATGTTACATACATAAATACAACCCAAGCTTAAAAAGCGTGTTAACAATTCAATACATGATTAGAAGCTGCTGCGATTGGTAATTTGCACCAAAAGTTGTAATACGAAATAACATAGGTAACTGGATTAGATGCTGGATACAATGACGACCTTCATAGCCGAGAGGCGAACAGCTCGGACTTTTGGTGTCACGCCATCTTTGAAGACCCGGGTTCGATTCCCGACCGGCTCAATATGTTAAACGCACTGGTCTGTTTTGTTTTGGGCTAGGTGTTGAGGTGCCATCGTTGTTTAGAAATGTACGCGATGTTTTCAAATATTGATTTAAATTTTTGAACTAAAATAAAGCAATGACATTAGTTACCACTAGCGCCATCTAGTTTCGAGTGGCGGAACTAACAGTTGCTGATGCAGCATCGATAGATTTTGATGCTTATTACTAGAACTATCGACATCGGGTTATTATCTGTAGTTTTTATTGTAACGAACCCGAAGCTCGTGTGCCGACCTACGACATTACCTACATGTCGACACAAATACAACGTCAGCAGAATTGGCATAGTAAACAACGCTCCATACGTAATGCACGATTAGCCAATCAACACATCGATCCTACAATGCGATGTCATTATTATCGTCGCCACTAGCTATATATAAAACAACCAAGATTGGTAGTAGGGCCTTGGTCCCCGAGCAGATAACACCTAGGGCGGCGGAAATACTTCCACTTTTAGTAAAGAACATGCGTTCCTTACACTTCTAACAGTATTATCTATATAACTATCATATATCTAATCCATCTAGCTATCCATACCAGAGTTAAAACGTAAAAAGAGAAACAATCTACAAATTTAAGAGAGGTAGAGCATAGCGATTTATCGCTCGAACTGAGCAGCCCGACTGGTGAATTACCTCCACCTTACAGAAGACCGCAGCCAAATAACAATCACTTTTGTGTTGTTGTGTTCCTGCGTATGAGTAAGGTTTCCAGAGCTCCGGGGGGGGGTGCTACATTAGTAGCAGGGGTCAAGCCTTCAAGGTAAGGGCGACAAATCCAGTAACAGATTTATTATGCTGTACTTGTCACCCTTAAGCTAGGACCTCATTACGACTTAACATCAGGTGGGATGAGGTCAATCTTGAAGTGCAATATAAGAAAAAAAAACAAACACTCTTCCGTTCAATTTAGTACGACTCCTTGTTAAGTCGATAAAAAAAGGTCCAAACCGTTGTATCACAGATCCCTTTACTCCATTTTGTCTGGTGTGTTTCAGGCCCTTTGACATTACACCATTAGTGTCAAGACGCTAATAATAGCAGGTCGTCCTTCGCAAAAAACCTAGAAGTCTAGACGGTACCGTGGGTACTCGAAGCGAGATCACTTTAGCGGTGAACTAGAAGCATTATCACTTTAGGTTCGGAGTCAGGGCTGTTATATCGTATGTTTGGATACAAATAAAGTACAATCGGACCGTGTATTGTATCATGGATATAATACACCACATTGTAATTGGATTTGGTACAATTCGACACAAAAACATACAAAATGATATAGAATGTTGCCTCTTGTTTTTTCTTGTCAAGTCGACAAATAGAAAGAGTTCGTTAGTTACGTCATTTTATACAAAGGGATGGAACAAGCGCTGCGATTAATCCGCGCCTGTGACTTGCTGTGGAATCCGTGTGTGTACTGTCGCGAGCTAACTTTTTAACCTTTTCCCAGCCCAGCTATCTTTAACGTAGTGGCCCGCTGTACGCCAACGTATAAATGTATAACAGTTTCTATAGTACGAAAGCAAGGATGTGGCATAACGTCATATCGACAAAAAAAATTGATGTCTAAATCAAGATTTTTTATTAAATTTTGCAAATATAAATAAACCCTGATACATTATAATAATAATTTGTTTTATTTTATTAACATTTTTAGTAAGAAAAACGAGTATTTATTATCATAGACAAAAATACATGCATAATCTTGCAACACATTTATTATAAAAGGCACTTCACTATTCATTTTATAACGTAGTCCGTTGACTTCATATCAAGTCGTTGGCGCTCGTGGCAAGATAAATATCTCAAATAGAAGTGTTGTCTATGCGTTTCTTTCTTCACCTTGAGTGAATCTCTCTCTATCTCTCTAGACGATTTGAATAAAGAAAAGACGGCTCTTGTACGGTAGTAATAAATCATAACAAGTATGTTACGGTGAAAAGTAAGACAAAAGAATGAATGGTCAGTTATTATTCGTATATTTAATAACTGTTTATAGTTTGTGTAAGTTTACCTTTCGATATTTTACTTTTTATATTTTCGATAATTATATTTAATGATTATTGTACGAAAAAAAAACAGACGAGCGCACGTTTGTAATGGCCGGCACTATGACACAATGACCTTGACACCTGTACGCTTACGACGTCACAGGTTTACTTGCATTGAAGTTGGTGGCGCTCGTAGCACTGAAATCTTGTCATTGCGTAGAGATGGGTGTTGCAATATCGAAAATTCTAAATAAATTATAAATTAACTAGCTTCCGCCCGCGGCTTCGCCCGCGTGTAATTCGGTTATATTGCGGTATAAATCACAACTATAAGAAAACTTCTCATTTCCACGGAAAAATCTAAGAAGCGCGATGTAACGCTGGATACGATTAGTTGTTAAACAAAAACTGAATGGTACACTATATTATATAGCTAAGTAGATGTAAAAATCAGTTTAGACGATAAAACAAATTGTACGTCTTCCCTCGGGAATTCCACATTTTCGGGGATTCATTATCGTATCATTTAGCTTCTACATTTACATGTTTATATTCGTTTACAATATTTTACCTTCCAATCCATCAATCCATCCATCAAGCAAACTATATTTTTGTTTTCCCTCGGGAATATCAGTTTTTTTCGGGATAAAAAGTAACCTGTTATTTAATCCGGACTTCTAACTATACGTCTGCAAATCGGTTCAGTAGTTATGTCGTGAAAGCGGAACAAATAAAGAAACTCACTTTCTGATTTATAATATTAGTAAGGATCTTCGTGAAATAAATTAATTTCAATATTTATTATGTAATACGTTATTTTCAGACCGGAATTAATTGTCAATCATAAAATCTATGAATATTTGTATGGAACAAAACAAAGTAAACATGTAGGATTGTAATGAATGCAACTATCGCGTCACATCACTAGCCTACTTGATATGAAGTCGTTGGCGTATGGGACATCAAAATATTTCAGGCGTTTTTGTTTTTATCTGTTTTAAAACACTATAAAGCCTGTTTCTTTTGGCGAAATAACAAAAATGGGCTTCAATCCTGTCCATCTTACAAAATTACAAGAGAAACAAATGCTTAATGCACCGTAAAGGTATTTAATTAAAGTAGGTACAATGAGTAACTTCTATAGAAGTAGTGGCGTTGACGGCACGAAAATCCTGAACTTCTATAGAAGTAGTTGGCGGTTATTAGGTTAAGCCACCCACGCCGTGCCTTACTTTTCAACCAATTACTTTTCGTTGTTCCATTTTCAAGTATTAGAAGTTCTCTTTTTTTCACTGGGCACCAACATAGATAAAACACCTGATTAGCGTATAGGGTGATTCTTTGCAATGTAAATACTTTAAAATGTAGGCTTTTCTATTCTATATTGCTAATAAAAAAAAACTTCCTCTTGAATCACACTATATGATAAACAAAACCGCATCAAAATCCATGGCGTAGTTTTAATGATCATAGCATATATGGGGCATACATAAAAGTGATTTTGTTACATACTATGTAGTAATAAAGCAGAAAAAGTCGCGGGCACCACCTAGTCTCCAATAAGTGAGGGTCCATGGTAGAGGTCACCTTAGCCCCTGGTAGAGCGAACACGGTACAATGTCACTATCACTCAGTCTCTACAAGCCGTGCGTCTGGTCGCTGGCTCTACCACTTATATTAGGGTTCCGTAAACGTTAGCTCGAAATAACAAATATAATTAAATTAGAGAAATAATCAAATCAAATCAAATATTTCTTTATTCAAGTAGGTTACATATTATAACACTTAACTTAACGAATCGTTATTGAATATAATGCAAAGTGATTCTACTGCCGGTTCGGAACCTATATCTACCGAGAAGACACCGGTAAGAAACTCAGCAGATAGTTACAGTAGCAGTATCTATTTTATAGCTATGTATAGTGTATGTGTATTTCATAGGAACCTTTTTATTAATTTGGGCTAGAGAAATACTGACTGAGCTACAGTCGTACGTACGCGTCGTACTTATTAAATTTGTGCCCAACCTAATATTTAGATTAGGTTAGGTTAGTATTTTTTGATGCTCGATTAAACAGAGCCCATTCCCAAATTTCAAAATATTTATGGGTTGGGTTGGATATTAAAAAAAAATAAACGAAATTGAAATTTTCGTTTATTTGTTCGAATGCGCTAACCTCAGGGATTTCTAGGCTACATAACATCAAGCTGCAATCAATAGCAGAAAATAATCAGTGGAATATATAGAAACAACAGGGATAGCACGCGGCGGATCGCATGTCCTTAGTAAAACTCCAATAATGTAACCCAAGGTGAAAAAAACTATCTACATGTCGGGGCTATTTATATATACAGAACCGCGACACCAAAATACACTTATCTTGGCACAATTTGTTTACTCTTTTTACTTTTCGCATCCGTTCTCGTTTACTTTAACGGCGAGAAAGAGTTATTGAATCTGATTTTACATTTAAATTCCAAGTTAAATGGTAATTTCAATTTCCATATGTAGTGTTATTCTCAGGATTGCACAGTAATATAGATTTGTAATCCAGATTATGACTTTAACAAAGCCAGTAAATGTATTCTTATTGTCTTTAATTCCGAGATTGGACCTCCTTTTTTGTGGGGGTAAAGCCTACCGCACCGTCACTCTCTGTGGAGACCAAAGAGTGGTGTGTCTGGTGCGACCGACTAAAACCATTGCGCTATCGTGGGAGAGTCGGGATCCCTTGCTGATTCTACGCAGGCTCCCCCCACCACGCTTACATTACCTCGCGGTGCAAAATGCCCGGAACGAGCCAGGCGACTTTACACGCTCCACTCCTCGGTACCTAGGTAATGGAAGACAGGTTTACCCCACATCTGGCGTCTCCAGTCCCAGCAGTCGATCTGCTGTGCGGCTCCGCTTCCTGCCACCACTGAGGGTACCCGAGACTCTAACTCTAGCTTTCCTTCCGAGAGTCAGAGTCCCGAGACCCACTGGTCGTGGAGGATAGGGATACCGGCACTTCCTTCTCTTCTTCTTCCCCCCAAGACCCGATTCCGATCTTGCGCGGCAGCTCGTCACTGCTGGGTAGCGGAGGACAGGAAGGCCGAAAACGACACATCGAGGTCCTTCTCATCCACCACGAACCACCTCTGCCCTTGCGGGCTTGCCGCAGAGAGCCAGCTACTCTGCGGTATCGGAGGCTGGGTGGCAAGGCCAGCCTCAATGCACCACAAGCTGACTGAGCCACGCTGAGGACAAGCTGAGGGTCCCACTGCAGTAACGGTAACTTTCAACGATGAAGACCCTACAATGAGATATAAATATGATGATGTGTATTTACACACCAGTATGTAACAAATGTAATGTCAGCGTTGACCTTTCAGGACAACTGCGCAATCATCGACACACCCACAGGAATCTATCAACGGGAATAATAGTCGCCATTTGTCTGAATGAGGCGCAATAAGGGAGCTGAGAGCGAGAAAACAATATTGTGACGAAGTCAACAGAATTATAATAACTCCGTAGTCGAGAGGTGAGAGGGTCGAACTTTGGCCACTTCGTTTTGCCATCTCTGAGGTCTCGGGTTCGATTGCCGGTTGAGTCAATATGGAAATTAACTTTTCTGTGCTGTCTCAGCTCATCTGTCTTACCACAGGATTGGAGAAATGTGTGTGATGTTATCCAATCAAAATAAAAAATCCCGACCGCTTTCAGCTAAAAATGTCTAAAGGTATTAATTAACTAATGTTTTTTTATGAAAAAACAAGTCGTTTTTTTTAGTCAAAATAATATTTTATTGGAAATTCTACCAATCAACACTACTAGTGCCCTAACCCCTTAGGTTTAATCTTAGAAGTGTTTTCACACAACTCAGCATTTTTATCATCTATCTTTTTCAAACCCGCTACCCGCCCCTATCTCGCAAGCAACCCCTAGAAAAACGTTATCGGCAGAGCAGTAAATCAATTGGTATTAGACCATTTATAATATTTATTCGCCGATAACTTTCATACTTACAGCCATGTTTGCTATGTGATTCCTGTACCGTAATAACATTGTACAAGTTTGCTATTGTTTCTGTATAAGGCTGGTGGCTAATTCATTGGTTGATGAAAGTTACTAGCTGTTGCATACGACTTTACCCGAGTTATTTCGGGATAAAAAGTATCCTTTATCTTAATCTAGTTAGTCGTTTCTCTTCCTATCAAATTTTATTCAAATCCGTTGAATAGATTTGGCGTGAAATAGTAACTGTTTAAGCCAATATAAAAGGTTTCGTTGCTGTTTAGTTCCGCCACTTGTCAAGAGATGGCGTTGCATGCTTTTACATCGCGGTATCAATATTTTAGTGTAAATGTATATGTCACCGTAAAATTGTAAAAATCGTTAGATTACAATCTACCTCGCGAGATTGTAAACTGTCGACAGATTGTGAACCGTAACTGGGGATTGCAATTTAACGGATTATTTTTCGCTTTATTGTAATCTATCGAAGTGAAACCGTTAAATTACAATCTGTTAGGCGTCAAACTGTCAACTGTCCGAAAGCTCTTCGTGATTGGTCTGTTTATTGTATGAGCGACTAATCACGACCAGCCTTTCTATGTCCGCGTAAAGTTAGGAATGTAATTCAATTCAAATCATTTCTTTTATTTAAAGAAATAGAGATGTCGTTAAAATAAAATAAATGCACTTCAAAAAATCTTCAAGTATTTATTTACTATTAACTAGGTAATCAATAATCCTGACATACGTTGAGAAATAATTGTACCGAAATATTTATTCTTCAAACACTCAAAATTATAATTGAAAATTACAATAAAATGAAACAATTATTTTGTCTTTTACCACAAATTAAAATTGGAAAATATTAAGAAACTTTTATAAAAAAATATTTAGTCCTTTAAACAAACCATAAATTAATATCATAAAAACAACAAACGAAATAACAAACAAATATGGCGAATGACAGGGCGGCGGGGGGCACATAACTCTCAACCAATCAGCGCGCGAGATGCATTTCATTCTACGTCAGTTCACAATTTGACCGATTCCCATCGATAGATTACAATATAGCGAAAAATAATGCGTTAAATTGCAATCATAATGTTACGGTTCACAATCTGTCGACAGTTTACAATCTCGCGAGATAGATTGTAATCTAACGATTTTTACAATCTTACGGTGACATATACAAGTTATAATGTAATAGGGCGGATAAACATCTGCGACCATCATTAGTAGCCAGATAGGAAACAAAAAAGAAGAAATAAGAATACATAATGTATTATTACGGGTGAGAGCCTTCAGCTACCCTGCAAGTTCGGTGAAGATGAAAGGCCACCTGAGGCCATCATCACATGTCCTTTAGAAAAAAATAATAATAAAAACTATTTTGTCAATGCGACTTCGACTTTTATTTCAAATCCCTACAGAGGGAAGGTTGGTGGTGTACCACTAAGAGGCGGTCCAAGTTCAGTAACATACATACATCCATTTGATCCATTCATCCTGACGTCTTTACATACAGATATCATACATACATTATGTTTATTTTTTGTGTTTATTTTTTATAGTAGCGCAATATATCGGCTCCTCCCAGCCTGATGATAAGCAAGAGAGGAACCCACATCGCGATTTGTAATATGAACGACAGAGTTTCTTGCCGGGATCTTCTCTGTAAGTTATAGGTTCCGAACCGGAGGTAGCGTCATTTGCATTATATAGACGTTTCATAAATATTACTGGTGTAATTTACATGAATAAAAGAATATTGAATTGAATTGAATTGATTTGATGACAACGGATTTGATATCGAAATATCCTACCCGTTAGCATCGCCATACTGGCCCGCAAGATGTTTCTTCACGCTCCTTTTGAAGGAATCCATGTCAAAGGAAGGAGGAAACACATGAGCCGGCAACGAGTTCCACTTCTTTATGGTCCGGCAAAGATAGGACTACCGGAATGTTACCAAATTTTTATGTTAATTGAACTGTGTTCGACTTACAGTGATTAACATACAAATAAATATTCATATTAATTCGGGACAAAACTATTCTATATGTTATCCTATTATCTAATCTGTCTAGCAACCAAATTTCATCGAAATCAATTTAGTAGTTTAAACGTGAAAAAATTTACATCCAGATATCGATATTCTCTAACTGAATGTATATATACATATATGTATACTTTTATGTATGTATTTAATTGAAATACATATTAAATTTTTAATGTTTTTTGTGTATTTATCACGTTATGGCATATATATTTTCTGTTCATATTTTCTCAATTTATATTCTGTACGGCCGTACCCGTTTCTCGACATCTACTAGTTCCTCTTCATGAATATTGTCTGGAAGATGTTGCTTTCTAGCAATAAGACCACCTAAATTGTATTTGAATATGGCTGTCACATCAATTTCTGTCTATTTTCTGTGCAATAAAGTGTATCTACATTTAAGGTCTAGACGATTCTTAAAGCTGTAAAGAGTCATATGAATAACTATATGTTACTTCAAAAAAATCAATCAAACAATTGGACGACCTCCGTAGAGACGAGCGGGCCAGACTTTGGCGTCGCACCATCTCTGAGGTCCCGGGTTCGATCCCTGGTCCCATATTCCCAGTTCCACAGTCGGTCTGGGTGTAGTTTCTGATGCCGTCATTGTTTCTGATTTCTGTAACACAAGTGCTTAAGCTACTAACAACAGAGTCAGAACAATGTATGTGATGTTGTTCAATATTTATATTTGGGTAGGTATATCGATTTGTATCAGGGGTTAATAAAACTGAAGCGTTAGATAAAAAATGTATAAAGGTTGACTTTATTTGTTTTAGAGAACCTATTAATAAAAGCCTTAGAGTCAGGCTTCAGAAATCACAATTCAATGTATTGGAAAATGAATCCCAGACATTTTGCATCCCATAGTACAATCAACCCGAACCTCCGTAGCTGCAGTGGAAAAATGCAATTTTTCAGTTTGACAAGTTAAAATGGCAGTCTGTACTATTTACTTGGAATTCTATGAAAGTTTTGTTAACGCTTCGACAGGTAAACAGGTTTTCAACTACTTTTAAACAAACTTTGCCTACGTCCAGTGTACGAAAAAAACATAGAAGTATTCTGACGCTTGAAAATGGCACCACGAAAGTAAGGCACGGTGGGCGTGGCTTCAAAAGTGAGCTAGCGCCGGTACGAATACCGTTTCCACGGACGCCGTGAGTCATAGGCGCGGACCAATCACAGAGTGTATTCCATCCCATTCTATGAGATGACGTAACTAACGAACCCTTTAACGAACATCTTTTTGTCGACCTAAAAGCATTAGCCTTAAAGTTTTTTTTCGAGTGTCGGTACTTTATTACTATATTGCGTATCTATTGCTTGTGTGCTTTACATTTGTGTGTGTTTTGGTGCCGATCTTCGATTGAAGTTGGTATGACGGGAATTCTTCCATGTTGTTTTTGTTCACTGCCCACGTGTAGCTACTCCTATCACATAGGTATAGTATACATTATTTTTTTTATATTACACTTCAAAATTGACCTCATCGCACCTGATGTTAAGTGGTAATGAGGTCCTAGCTTAAGGGCCACAAGTACAGCATAATAAATCTATCACTGGATTTGTCTCCCTTACTTTGAAGGCTTGACCCCTGCTACTAATGTAGCACTCCTCAGGAGCTCTGGAAACCTTACTCACACGCAGGAACATAATAGCACAGAAGTGATTGTTGTTTGGCTGCAGTCTTCTGTAAGGTGGAGGTATTATTCACCAGTCGGGCTGCTCCAGTTCGAACTATAAATTGCTATGCCCTACCTCTCCTATCACTTATTCTTCAAAAACGAAACATGTCGTTTGTTCGTTTCATTTTTAGGCGTAGACCTTCAGATACTAGGCCTACCGATTCTGTACATAAAATATGCTTCACTTATCTCTTGCTTTTTCAGTCCAACCCAAAAAAATAAAAACACTCAGATAAAACAAATATTATTTCATTATAATTACGCATACTCGGGCCCTTCCATAAAGGGCACATATCATCGTGTATGTAATAATAAAATTCCTGGGCGGAATTTTATTTTTTTCATAAAACAGCGGTAAAAAAAGTAATGCGGAGTGTAGGAAAGAGTAAGTCCACGACATAGCCGAATAGGTTAAAATATCCAAATGATATTGAACTGTAAGCCATAGGTATAAACGCGGAATTTGTTTGCGGGATCACTGTAGGTCAGTGTGACTGTGTGTACGAGACACACCTACTTACACAGAAATACAAATAAATAAGAGCGTGTGTGAGAGGGTAATAATACCTCTCCGTCATCATGAGGCGACCACTGAAAACCAGCGTCGTGGTGCCATGCAGTGGTATCACGGCATAATGCTGAGATGGTTGCCTTTTTAGCACACTATTAGGGTAAGCAGAATTAGATGTAAGCTGTTACCTGTTTAGTTTAATTTGTAGCTCTAAAATAATTCCTTGTAACATTGTTTTTTTTTATATCGTTTTTTGTGTGCTTTCACTTTCAATAGCACTTGTTATTTTGTGTTCTATAATATAAAATAAGTTACCGGGTCTTAACGCGACGCCATTATTTATACCCGGTTCCAATATTTGAAAAACGTTCTTGTTAGGGATAGATATATACAGGGTGTAACAAAAAGGCGAAATAATATTTTAGGGTATGTATCTATAGCAGGTGTACATTCAGTTGTATTCATATCAGCTAATTACAAACAAGTTTTTTCTTCCATACTAACTAAATAAATTGTTTTTTTACTGAAAATGTTGACAACCCTGATTGAGGTCATTCGCGCTCAACCACAGACGCGCCGCGCGATCAGCTGATGCGCGGCCGCCCCGCTACGCGCCCGCGCAGCCCACCCGCCTACTAGAAACTACTATTACTTAATTTTACTTGGAATAGGACTGAATAATCAAACCATAATTACCGAAATGCATTTATTAAAATACTATTTAGAAACAGTACATAGAAATAATCTGTTAGGTACATTTCTTTTTATAACTACATATGTAGGTACACGTAAAAGTTAATGTCTAGTTTTTAGGACAATACCCCAAATATGACTTTCTCAGTGGGTGAGCTACATGACTTTACAATTGAAAAAACCTCTCATTAATTGTCAGCACCCCGTAATTTGAGTCAGTAAATAATTAAGACATAATAGGGACAACTTACAATGTAATCAACATGTAGGTATCAAATAATTATCGGAAATGGCAGTCATTCACTAACCTTATTTTTTTGATATGCTTAACTGACGCGATTTGCCAATTACTATTTTTTGTGTAATAAACAAATTAGTTTCTTGGAAAATGTTAATTTATGTATGTGTTACCTGTTAAGTTTCTTATCACCAACACTTATGCGCACAAGGATACACTAAAAACCAAAGAACATTTTCACTGACACTGTTTTCTTCTTTCATTCGGCTTCGATACCACTCACAAAAGGTGACCCTTGGACCAAAGTCCGTAGGAATCAATTCTTGAACTCGCGTACTTGAACTCGCGTAAACTGATCTGGATCGGGGTCTCGAGCTCTGGATGCTCCCGTGTGCTAGGACGACCTTCACTTGTGGGCGGTCGGAAAGAGCCAGTGCTCTGCAGTCGGAGACACAGGTTCCTGAAGCAGGTGTACGACCTTAAAAGCCGCTGCTCCGCAAAGGGTCTGCCATCGATGAATCGCTGGCGATACAGTTCACGAGCACCATTGATGCTCCCGGATGAAGCACCCCGACATAAAATCGTTTCATACTATTCACTATTTGAATACAAAGAATGATCTTCGCGAGACATAGTGACGAAGAATGAGATTTTGAAAGTTTAGATAGCGACTGCCCAACGAGAACGAATACGAGCAACTAAAAAACACCACAGACCAATAATGAACAAAAACACTATTCCCGTAGGTACGTAGAGATGCTCGATTTCGATTTGATTAATCGATCGATCGCAATTGAGATTTTTGTAACTTAATCGATTAATCGAAAATGGAAAAAATCGAGAAAGTCAATTATTTTAAGTTTATGTTTAAAGTCAATATTTACAACAATTTAAAATGTTGGCCCGACAGTCACACGCAGTGATAAAAAAAATGTTGAGGTTTTGTTTCTGATAATAACAATTGGATAATGACAGTCTCTGAAAAAGTATTGTAAAATGTGTGTTTTATATCCCAAGCAACGCGATTTATGATTTTTGAAAAAAAAATTACCAGTGATAGTAAGATTTTGTGTAACAGATTATAAAAGCGCGCGTAAACGTCAAGTCACGTCACTTTACACCAAAACGATACTGGTCGGAACGCCTTAATTCTATGCAAATATCAAATTTTAAATGAATCGAAATTGTTCAAATAAATCCTTAATGTGGTTACCGACACAATAATTCAATTTACTCGGTAAAATCATCGTTTCGTCACATTAAAATAAATAAAATCCGCCGACAGCTGTCATTTGCGAATTGTAGTGTTTAATGACGTCACACAAAAGGTGCTTTCTGTTTCGGTTCTTTTGTTCCACAGACAAAAAAAGTAGAATTTAATTTTTAGAAATAAAATGCTTTAAAATAAAAAAATAAAAATGTTAAGATATTACTTAACTAATAAGCTAACATAGCTAAAGTTTTAGTAATCTCAAACTTTCACTTTTTTATACTTAATAAATATTTTTATTTGTAGATTTTTTCATTTTACCGAGAATTCTGTGTTTCATTTTTAACATGTTTAGCAGGATCTCAACGAAAAAGTTTAGAAGAAACCGTTCTAATGTAACGGCATTTCTAAGATTAATCGATTAATTAATATCGGTGCTAAGCAAATAATCAATTACCAAAATATCGATTATTTCACAATCGATTAGCATCCCTAGATCCCTACCCGGAAAGCGGTCCGAAGGTGACAGTCACACAGGCGACAGGATAATATTATTGGCTAAGCGCATTGTTGCAATGTGTGCGAAATGATCGCTGATTGGTGCGGGCGCTTAGACTTTTGACGTAAAGGTGCCGCAGTCCACGTGGACTCCCGTTGTCGTGATTTTTGTGTGCGTGATTAGTCATTGATAAAATAAGCGCAGAATGTCACCAAGTTGAAATGATTGGTAGGTAGGAGTATTAAATAAATTTACTGCTTTTGTGATCTAATAATATTCCTTAGGTAATATTTAAAAGTATTAATGGATAGTTCAAATAATAAATGTAAATATCATGTTTTCGATTACAAAACTGTGCTTGCTGATATTGACTATTTCTGTTAGGTTATGTTATGTACCAAACATCTCATATTTAAAAACCGGCCAAGTGGGAGTCGGACTCGCCCATGAAGGGTTCCATAGAAGCAAGTGTCATAATATTTGTATTACTAAAGGTAAATTGTGGTTTACGATTTATGACATATTAAAAAAATTACTTACTAGATCTTGTTCAAACTACTCCATTCTGTAGAAGTTTGCAAACATTTTTCTACTTTCAACACCACACGTAGGTATAGGTTTGAAGAAAAAAAATGACTTTGAGTTTTAAGTATGAAGAGCCCCTAAAATTAATTGTTTTTTTTTCTATTTTAGTGAAAATCTTAATGCTTAAAGGTTCACAGAATACATCTACATACCAAGTTTTAACAGCAATAGGTCTCATAGTTTCGGAAAAAAGTGCCTGTGACATACAGACAGAACGTACAGAACATTTGGCTACGGAACCCTAAAAAGTAGTGTTAAATAAGTACTTAACGATCACGTTCACTGCACACTCAACTGAAATTTGTCAAAGTTGCACATCTGTATTTTACTTAATCTTTTGCTTCATTTTGATTTATGATTTGTTTACATCTAATAGGGTTATCAACAATAAGTTTTAGTAAAAACTTTGACATCGATTTACTCCCTAATTAATAGCTGTACGAGGTTGTGGTTTTGCATTGGAACTACACACTACCTACCCTACACGCCCTTAAAATGTTATTTCACCTTTTTGTTACACACTGTATACGAGGCGTAAGCTAAAAACGAGTGACGAATGACTAATGACAGCTGATATGAAGCCGCTGATGATAACAACTCGTAGTCGGGAGGAAAACAGATAGTCCCTTTTGACACATTACGAATCGTAAAATATTGACAAACAACAACCTGGTCTCAAACTAAGGTTTTCCCTTGTACTATGAGTACGACGGATACTAACTAGGGGCGTCATCCTAGCACACCCAGACTCAAGTCAATTTAGAAAAGTTCGGTTACCAAATTGACCCGACCGGGAATCGAAACCGGGACCTTTCGCGCTTTGGCCGCCTACCTTAGCCACTGCACTACCGAGGTCGTCGAGGTTGAAATCGGGCATTAGTTATACGAACTACTTACTACCCGAAGTTTCGGTTATATTCATCAACCGTGACCATGAACAGACTCGTCTCTGACTGATTAGTTGTTTATTTATAAAAGCACAGTATATTTTGTTTCCTCCCAACCTGATGGTAAGCAAGAGAGGAACCCACATCGCGATGACAACGGATTTGATACCGTAATATCCTATCCGTTAGCATCGCCATACTGGCCCTCAAGATATTTCTTCACGCTCCGTTTGAAGGAATCAAAACACGAAATCTGAAATTCTATATTTATTTATTTAAAAACTTTATTGCACAAAAAAGTACAACAGGTGGACTTAATGCTATGGGCATTCTCTACCAGTCAACCTTTGGGTCATGCAAAGAGTTAGTTTATGGGTGCGGTAATAGTGACAAAGTGCATAAGTAATCTAAAATAAAAACATAATACGCGAGAATAGTAACTACCAAGCGTTACAATAGTCATTTCAGAAACGATTAAATATACATAGACATAACATGAATAAATATAATATATAAAATATGAAATTTTAAGAGAGGTAGGGCATAGTGAATTATCGTTCGAACTGGAGCAGGCAGCCTGACTGGTGAAATACCTCCACCTTACAGAAGACCGCAGCCAAATCACAATCACTTCTGTGTTGTGGTGTTCCTGTGTGTGAGTAAGGTTTCCTGGGCTCTTGGGGGTGCTACATTAGTAGCAGGGGTCAAGCTTTCAAGGTAAGGGCGACAAGTCCAGTAACAGCTTTACTATGCTGTACTTGTCGCCCTTAAACTAGGACCTCATTACCACTTAACATCAGGTGGGATGAGGTCAATCTTGAAGTATAATATAAAAAATAAAAAAATTAAGCTTTACTTATGTTAACAAGTAATAAACTATTGCCTACATGATAAAATAAAAAAAACGTCTCTTATATTTTTTGTAATCTTACCAATGGCATAAACAGGCATTTTAAATAAATATAAATAAATAAATATTTGTATTGTTTCATACAAATGGGTAAATGACATTGTGAAACGGCGAATTTACCTAAAGCCCTCTAAGGCTCTAAGCTAGACAGGACTCAAATTAAAAAGTCCTCCAGGACGATAAATCAAGAATCACTTTGACGCAGGAATCCCCGATGTCTGCCACAAAGGATGAGGATTAAGAAGGTGGCCTTTACACTGTCAGACGTTACACAACAATAGGCTAGATAGATTCGGTTAGATCACAAAAAAATATAAAGTCAAAGTCAAATCATTTCATTAGACACATTTCTTTCTCTAAGGGGTGAGACCTATCTGAAATCGGTGAAGATGATAAGGCTTCGCAGCCATCATCGATAGTAAGGTAGGAAATAAAAACACTTTTTTTTTACCATCTCATCTAAACAAAACATAACTACGTTGCGTTAAATTTTAGCGTGACGTAAATTCTTTGTTAGTTTTTTTATGGAAATAGTGAAGTAGTACATACACCCCTCCACTGGACTTCGATGCACTATATCATAAAAAAAATATTTGTTGCAGGCAAAAAATCTTTTAAAATATAACGAGGAATAGAGAATATCTGTATGCAGCAGCGAGAGCAACCTTGAGATTAAACAATGATGATAATCTCGAGATATCGTAAACAACAAATGTTCAATTATTTGACTTTTAGAAGTACATATTATTAACGAGGCTAACTAGTTTCGTGCGCACTTTAAAACATGCATTTGTAACAGTGACAAAAATAAACAAAAAAATATCGCACAGTGTTAAGCAACAAAAGTGCGTAAGAAAAAGTTTAAATGAGTCAAGTCGAGAGTGATGGATCGACGGCTGGTGATAAGGTAGACCTCGCAGATAACAGAGAGCTGGCGAAAATTACCCCGAGTCTATAGATGACGATGCTACTTACACTTTAAAGAGATCTAACTAGGGCAGTGATCCTTAACCTTTATGAAAAAAAAACAAAACATGTAAGCCAGACAACTAACACTGCGAGAACAATTTTAAAAATGATAATAATAAAAGTATACAAATTCATACAAAAAGTAATAATCTAAATTATTTCGGCTTAATGTTATTAATTTTAAATCTATTTCTTACGACATCAGACAAATATTTCGCAAGATTTTTGTATTATCATGTATTAGTATTTTTGTACCTAAACCAAAAATCAGTCGTTGGCTCACTCACGGTCGTTGACCCCTGGACTTTGTTATCTTAAATACATATTATATATGAAAAGTCCCTAAAAAATCACATTCAACGTATTTATTCCAAACCTAATTCAATCGTATTAATTTTTTGACGTCTTGTTTAAGTGCGCTTTTTTTATATTTTTGTATCAGTTTACTCACTACAAATACACCGCTATTCGGAAATTTCCCATTTGATATTTTTCTTTTCGAAAAATATTCCCAAAGTTTAGGGAAAATGTCCCCAAAGTTAGAAACCCTTCCTGTGAATCTGCAACAATCGACTTGTTACACTGACTTTTTAAGTTGCCCTAAGATGACCAACAGATGGCGCTGTACGACATTTACGTCTGCTCATAGAAGCTGAATCGCGGTATCATTACGTTCCCAGCCAAGTACTTAAGGTCCACCATGGTTGCAATTATGTATGTTTGTTACTAAACCAAAATGGATTTAGATGAAATTTGGATTTTTTGAAGCTTCTTACTTGTCGAAAGGCAATGTAGGAGCTAGAATCACTAATGGTGTTTGAGGTAGATAGATACGTATGTACTTAATTAGTAATCGATTTTATTATTTTTATAGTACTATACGCCGTACTAGCGAACTTTAAATATTAGAAACAGAAAAATTGTATCTCCCCTTGCGGTGCGGGAATTGAACCCACGACCTTCACGTATCGCGCGTGCTGCTCTTACCAACTGAGCTAACCGCAAGTTATTGTAGGCGATGAAATTTTTCTGCTGTATCAACCGTTAGCCTTTCGGTAAGTGCCCTCTGCCGAATATGTTTATATCTACATACTTAAGCGATACGTGAAGGTCGTGGGTTCAATTCCCGCACCGCAAGGGGAGATACAATTTTTCTGTTTCTAATATACTTAATTAGTGTTCTTTAGTTACAGTTATTACCCCACATAATTTACTTTTTCAAATGGAATTCCGAATGAAAATGGTTTAACTGGAAACGACACCTTAATAATTAAAAATTTTATGTGTGCAGAATTTAAAAACAAAATTGTTGGAACTTAAGTATGTGTTCTAGATAGATGGATAATTAATACACTTTATTGCAGAGAATTAGTAGTTATAGATTTGTGTGTGTTTGGCCATAGCATGGAGGTTCTATTTTAATTTTTAATTGTCGATGATTTATTTGTATTAGACACATTCTTCTTTCTTTCGGGGTTCTCATGGGTTTGACAATACGATGTACATATTTTCTTTTCGCTTCATTTTAATTACACGTAAATATATTTTCCACAAATAATTTTAATTTACCAAGTCTTCGCATAAACAGTGTGTGTACAACGAAAGTGTGTAAGAAAAAGTTGAAATGAGTCAAGTCGAGAGTGATGGATCGACTGCTGGTGATAAGGTAGACCTCGTAGGTAACAGAGAGCTTGCGAAAATTACCCCGAGTCTATAGATGACGATGCTACTTACACTTTATAGACTTCTAACTAGATGAGTGGTCCTTAACTGTATAGTCATAAGAGCCATTTGATAAAATGTCTGTCTTGGGGAGTGTGTGTTCAATTACTACGTAAAGCAATTTTTAAAGATTTTTGACGCCCCCCCCCCCCCATGTAACGCACGCGCATGTTTCTGTACTCCCCCTCCCCCTTTCTTATTAAAAAAGATGACCCCGCTAATAAAATCGAGGGATTCCCCGGAAACCGTAGGGACACCAAAAGGGTTGCCAGTGAAATGAAACTCCGAAAGTTTCATTTCTTAATTAATTAACCCCTAAAATTACGTCACGTCATATGTGAACGCTCTCTTGCCAAGACACCAAGTTGGTCAATTAGTTTATAGTTTTAAAATTCCTAAATGTAGATACTTAGAAATGTTGTTCCAATTTACGCATAAACTGTTTAAGGTCCTCTGTGGATTTCCATTAGGTACGGTAAATTGTTGCAAATGTTAATGCGACTTTTGGTTTGATTGGACAAACGTTCGATCTTATTAGGATCTTTTTCCGGGTTCGATACCCGGTCGGGACTCGGGTCAATGTAGGAAACGAACTTTTCTATATTGCCTCGGGTCTGGGTTTTGTAGTACCGTCGTTGTTGCTGATTTCTGTAAAACAAGTGCTTAAACTACTTATCACAGAATCAGAGCAATGTATGTGATTTATCTCTTACTCTACTTAGGATGCTTACAGGGAATACCAGTGGTCCGCGGACCACCAGTTAAGAACCAAGGACCTAGAGCGAAACAGTGTACAAACAGAAGCAGATGAGACTATACACTTTACGACTTTGCACCTTACTTCGTATGCATAAGAATTATTATAGATTTTCAAGTGCTTACCCTGACGTGCCGAACGATTTCGTATAATGTTAATGTAATGATCCTAAATTAAAATGAATCCCTATTTCCCTTGGTCACGCCATTACGCGTGAACAGCTGGACCAATTAAACTTCTTTTTTGTTGTGTTATTTTCAGGAAAAGGTTCTTATGAATAAAAATAGAATAATTTTATTAAATAGTCGTCGTTAAGACAGGACAACGGTTCAGGTTATCTAGTACAAACGTAGTACCAAACTTGAAAGTAGAATTTATTCTGTCTGGCTCCGACATTGCCTTTCGACAAGTAGGAGACTTCAAAAAGTCCAAATTTCATCCAAATCCATTTTGGTTTGGTAACAAACATAAGTCGTATCATTCATGCTAGTCCTTAACTACTTGGCTGGGAACGTAATGATACCGCGATTCAGCTTGTACGAGTGGACGAGATGCATGTACAGCGCCATCTGTTGGTCATTTTAGGGCAACTTGTAGCAAACTCACAAAAATGGTTTCTAACTGTAAGGTTTTTTCCCAAACTTTGGCAATGTTGGGGCGAAAATGAGATCGGCGACAAAAATATAAACTGGGAAATCTCAGAAAAAGCATATATTTGTAGTGAGAGAACTGACAGAGAAAGAAAATGGCATATTCAAACCAAAAGTAAAAAAAAAACAAAAAGGACTGAAGGTACCACTACGATTTTCCTCACTAGATAGTTTCAAAGTTATTGCGAAATTTGAATGGCTATCTATTTCATAATTTACAAAAAAAAAAGATATAATTAAAACTAAATAAAAACTACATTATATGTACAAATATACAAAATTCAATAAAATAAAACAAGCATCAAAAACTTACAAAATTTCATTAGATTTGCCAAAGTCTGTTATCACTGAATTATACAATAAAGATCTGAAAAATAATTGCTTAACTGAGTTTAAGAATCTTAGAAGGTGGACCGGTGTTCACCTTCTAAGCAAATCCAGTAAGCCAGAAATCTAACACTGACAGAGCAATTTTAAAAATGAAAATAATAAAAGTATACAAATTAATACAAAAAGTAATAATCTAAATTATTTCGGCTTTAAGTTGTTAATTTTAAATCTATTTCTTACGACATCAGACACTAGCTACTAGCGACCCGCCCGGCTTCGCACGGATTTAATGTAAATACTTAGAGAATATGGGCTTTTTTCTTCTTTATTGCAAATAAAAACCTTCCTTTTGAATCACTCTATCTATTTAAAAAAACCGTTTAAAGAATCCGTTGCGTAGTTTTAAAGATTTAAGCGTACAAAGGGATATAGGGACAGAAAAAGAGACTTTGTTTCTATTTCTTGCGACATCAGACAAATATTTCGCAACATTTTTGTTTTATCATGTATTATTATTTTTGTACCTAAACCGAATTTACACCCATTTCAAAGACTTTACTTTTATTGTATTGTAATGTACAGTCAGCGTCATATAGTTCGTGATACTCTAATAAATAGACTATAACTTTTAAATAAAATACTAACATTTTATTTTTGCAAAATAAATTTTACTTTTTTTTTCAGTGGAACTAAAGAACCGAAACGGAAACCACCATTGCAATTCGGAAATGACAGCTGTTGGTGAAAATTATTTATTTTATTGTGGCAAAACAATGATTATTTTACCGATTAAATTTAATTATTGTGTCTCTAACCGTATTAAGAATTTATTCAAACATTTTCCGTTTATCTAAATTAAGTAGTTTCTATGCGTATCGGTTCGATGTCTAGAACGTTGACGTCATAATTGCAACATTGGCGTGATTTGGCGTTTTTGCGCGCTTTTTAAATGTGTTACACAAAATCTTATTTTTTTCAGGTTATTTACATTTTTTCCAGATAAATCGAATTGCTTGAGATATAAAATAAACGGGCGCACATTTTACAATACTTTTTCAAACTGTCAAGTAGCCAATTGTGCTTGGGCGACTTGCAGTCTGTATTTCTTTCGCCCAAATTAATGAAATAGTGATAAATTATTATTACTCTTTTGTGTTTTGTTTGCAAGCACCTAGACGAGATGTCAGGGTACAAACTATCCTGTATATAATGTTGTGACGTCACAATTATCAGTGTTTGCACAGAGAACATTAATCATTACGCCCATGCACACTTCGTTACGTCATATCCGTTCGGAACAGTCCATGACATTGACATAATGCCGCACCATCACTGTTTGTGCTATTTCACCTATTTCAACGTTTAATAAAGTGGTAAACCTTATTTCTGTTTTTTTTTTATAAACGTGTAACGCTATTATATAAAATAAAAAAATAAAAAATTGAGATGTGAAACAAACGCGAGCGCGTTATGTTCTATCTTCGTAATACCAGAGGTAATACCCACAAAATATTTTTTTTTAATCTCGCGAAAACACTTAATGTAATTTCTGTTGTAATTTGTAATGTAAAATACTTAAATTATTTATTTACCGTACACTGCACTTATGTAAATATTTTGTATGTATTTCTCATAAAAGCGAATTTGTATTCTTTTTTGAGAAATAAATGTCTTAAACCTTATATTTGTTCTTAGAAAAAAGTAAGCGCGGAAAATGTAAAATAATGTATTCAAGAAAAGAAAGTGTAATTATTTATTTCATACTAGCGGTCCCGGTCAACTTCATTTCGCCTTAGAGAATTTTTCTCGCTTTTCTGTTGAAATTTTTTAAATTTTACCAAGGATCCCTAATTCTGTAGCCTATGTCAAATTGAAAGAATGTAGCATTATATTGGTGAAATATTTTTTTAAATCGGCCCAGTACTTTTTGAGCCTATTCATTACAGACATACAAAAATAAGTACAAATCTTTCCTCTTTATAATATTAGTGTAGATTCACACCAATAAAAACAGATTAGTTCAATGTTTGAGCTTTTCAATCACTGCGTAGTATAAAACATTAGTTGCTTCTGTCTGTGTGTATTTATGAGATCTTTAAAATAAGATTTCGATGCGGTATTTTAATTGAGTGGTCCAAGAGGAAGGTTAATGCCTCCTTTACGCGTAGACAGGGGGTCTACTCTCATAAACGAAATATGTCGGATCCGACAACGGATGGCAATTTTTAATCCTCATAATCATAAAGAAATCACTTCAAATGCAAATTAAGCGTTTTCAAAAAACAAAATATTATTTATGCAAATCAAAAACCACGTCTTCATTCCCAAACTTTTGAATATTTTTCAAAAACGAAACCTTTCGTATGTTCGTTTCGTTTTTGAGAGTACCCCTCCTGATTCGTCTGCAGATGGCATCGGCGGACGCGTCCTCCGGCTTTTGGAAAGTGTGATTTGCTCATCTGTGGTAGGTATTTGATATCGGCAGACGAGCTAACCACTCTACACGTCGGCGGACATATTTGAAAAATGATCAAAATCGGTTAATTGAAAAATCGGTGTTTAAAGAAAAATAATCGATTTTCTAGATCTAGAACAGTACACATAGAATCGATGAATCGATCCATAACCCTCCCGAATCGCACAGATCGATTTAATTTTTACCGTTACCCTAGTTTGCAAGTAATATGTTACTACTGCTCAGCAAGGGGTCTCGGGTTTGACCCCCGACTCTAATCATTCGAAAGAATATAGCCGTGATATTTATGATTTTCATGATACTAATGTGCAATTTATTGTTCTCACGGTAAATGGTGATCAATAATGTCCTGTATAATTAGACATGTTGAAATTGCCACGATTAATCAAAAATTGATTTTTCAATCCTCAATTCAATATAGAATCGATTCTAGTATGTTCGTTTCGAATCGATTTAGAGATCGATTTTCTTACAGAGAATCGATCTCTACATAACATCCCTGTTTCATGGTTTAACTACCAACCGTCGCTATATAAAACACTAGCTGTGCCCGCGACTTCGTTCGCGTGGACTACATCGCGACCATTTCATGGTCGGTTTTACCCCTTTCTCCCGTAATATTCGAAACAAAAAGTAGTATATATTTTAATCCAAGTTTCGAGCTATATTGGTGCCAAATTTCATATCTCTAACTTCAAAAATAGACATTTTTCCATATAAACTTTCAAAGGTGGTATTACCTCCCTCCCCCTTATTTTCTAATAAAAAGTAGCCTATGTCCTGTTCTTGAGATTCAACGTATAGCTATACCAAATTTCATCAAAATCGGTTGAGAGGTTTAAGCAGGAAAGCGTAACAGACACACAGACAGATAGACAGACAGAGTTACTTTCGCATTTATAATATTAGTAGGGATGCAGCAATATTCCTTGCCAACATGATGTTCCTTGGCGAGTTTTCCTTGGCGGTATAATTGGAAGATGGCTAATGGTGGCAGGGAGCGCACTTGTTACATCGTAGCTTTCATTAATTTCTAACGCGCCATCGCCTCCGCTGACGAGGCTCGTAGTCTGAGAGATAGTCTGCCCCAAACGTTGTCTGTTTATTTTATTTTATACGAAATCCACAGGTCTTATAACCATTTTTAGGGTTCCGTAGCCAAATGGCGAAAAACGGAACCCTTATGGATTCAGTTACAGACTACAGTTGTGTTACCGTCGTTTTATCTGATTTATGTAATACAAGTTATGTAGCTACGCAACATAATCAGACAGATCAATATAATTGTCCGATGACCCAAGTGTAGTAGGGATCTTAAGGCAATTCAGGCTATAAGTGAATTTTGAACCTTATAGACCTAGCTTATATCCTCTCAGACGAAACATAATGATATAGCGTTGTAAATACGTAATAGTATACGTACAACACCATCTGTTGGTACATTTTGGAATTAACTTTTAACTTTACCTACATACGAAAAGACAGTATGTGATGTTGTCCAATGGAGTACTGCCGTAACGATCTATACTTTGTCTTAAAACAAATAGAATAGAATAGTAAATCATTCAGGTAAGCTTTACAAAAGCACTTAAGAATCGTCAGTACAAATTCAGTATTCTACCGCTGTGTTCAGAATGTTGATGATGTCGAGAAGAACCGGCCAGAAACTCGACCCGTACTCTTTTCAAAATAACATTGATTCACTAAATACTAGGTACTTGAAGATAACAACACAATGTTATGTTAATTTTATGAAATTTTCAATTGGATATTTCATTAAATTCAAGCTTCGAACTGGAGAAGCCCGACTGGTTAAATACCTCCTTACAGAAGACCGCAGCCAAATAACAATCACTTCTGTGTTGTTGTGTTTCTGCGCGTGAGTAAGGTTTCTAGAGCTCATGGGGGGTGCTACATTATTAGTAGTAGGGGTCAAGCTTTCAAGGTAAGAACGACACGTCCAGTAACAGATTTATTATGCCCTTAAGCTAGGACCTCATTACCACTTAACATCAGGTGGGATAAGGTCAATCTTGAAGTGTAATATAAAAAAAAAGTAATTTCTTTTCCTTACTTGTTAATGCCATAAGGAGTAACCTTACCTACAGATTTTCTATCTGATACATTTAGACAAAAGCTTCATGATGCCAAGCAGAGTTAGTTAATTGCTTGGCCAAAGTCCAGATATACTGAGAACTCCGGACTTGTTTTATCCTGTCATAGATTTAAAGTTTTACTTGATTATCTGTTAGAAGTGTCAGCCAGATTTAGTTTGGTAGTGTGGATGTATAATTAACAGCTTGTTTTGAAGAATGTTTCTGATTCTGTCCAGTGTAATAGAAATTTATGGGAGGTAGATGTGAAAGGAGAGTTTTATTTATTAACTAGGTGACCCGACGAACTTTGTTCCGCCTTAGAGGCAATAAATTACTTTAAAAAAAAGCAAAAAGAAATTAATCAAAAAGTATCCTATGTCCTTCTCCTGGTTTTAAACTACCTACCCACCAATTTTCAGCCAAATCTGTTCTGCCGTTCTTGAGCTATAAATAGTGTAACTAACACGACTTTCTTTTATATATATAGATTAAGGCTTAACACGGCAAACTGCTTACCAAATTTAGCTGTTCTATTCTTTGTCTGTTAACTGAGTGTGTCTTTAGTAGAGAGGTTGGACACACTCTATCCTGTTGAAAATTTGAAGGAATAATAAATGCTAGTTGCGTTTTTTTCACATTTTCCATTTTATCACGGTACCTATTGGTGCCGATGTTACATAGTCCAACCCTGATAGCGTGCGCAATATGTCAAATTTCTCGCAAGAGATGACAAAAGTCTCGAAACCGTTGATTGGCTGATAGCACCCCCACTCGCATTTTCATCCAATCAGCAGGTGACGCACCGTTTTTGACATTTGTTAAGAGCGCGATAAAATTTAATCGCGTGGCGCATACGTAGCGGGTAAGGCCTTTCTCGATAAATGTAAAATTTTTTTTTCAATTCCAACCTTTCAAGTACTTTCTGAGACTAACACGTTCAAACAAACAAACAAACTCTCCAGCTTTATAATATCGTGGCCAAGCTGTTGAGAAAGTAATTACCGATGTGACATATGTCAAAGTTATTTCAATTTGACATACTTATGTCAAATCGCTAATTACTCAACGGCGTTGAATAACCGTAAAGTTGGCGGAATCACTGCGTTGTTTTTAAACGCGGGATAGAGACCATAATTAAAAAAAAAAAAATAACCGTAAAAAGAGCAGCTAGCTCAAATCTCCGCGCAGTCTCCTTTTGTGTCGTGTCTCTCTAAACACTTGACATTGGCGGAATCACTGCGTTGTTTTTAAACGCGGGACCATAATTAAAAAAAAAAGAGCAGCAAATGACATTTCCTTGTTGTATAGAGGAGGTCCATGTCCATTAATTGTTGTCTGCGGAACGTAATTAGAAAGGGGGGTGATATTATTTTTGCCCATATCGAAAACAGTCCCTCCCTTTCCTTTCCTACACAGAACCACAAGAGCCGGCCAACGATGTCATCACTTCACCGTGGAAAATATTCCATCACGAACCAAAAAGTTCGGTAACTCTTATCTTTGCCGGACCATAAAGAAGTGGAACTCGTTGCCGGCTCATGTGTTTCCTCCTCTTTTGACATGGATTCCTTCAAAAGGAGCGTGAAAAAACATCTTGCGGGCCAGTATAGCGATGCTAACGGGTAGGATATTTTGATATCAAATCCGTTGTCATCGCGATGTGGGTTCCTCTCTTGCTTACCATCAGGCTGGGAGGAGCCAATATACTGCGCTACTATAAAAAAAAAAGTTAAGGTCTTAAACTCAGTTAAGAAATTGAACTTAGCAATATGTACCTTATGAGTAAGCGCGCAAAACTCAAGTTGAATGGAATCTAGCAGGACCCTAAGATCATAAACTAAGCTCATAAACTAGACCATCCAGGCGTTATTTAAACTCACCTCTACTTTTGTACCAGGGGAAATGCTCGAGTGGACAAATTGTGTGAACAGTGGGACAACCTATTATTATAATAATAATAATAATAATCATTTATTCCTCGCCATAAACATGTTTACATCTTATACAGTTTCAAATTAACATAGGTTCTGCGAATAGTTTATGGTGGGTTGACACTTGAACTAGGACAAGTCCTGTATCTCAAGCAATCAACCCTCCACCCCTATGACATAAATTTTCAATTAATAGTAAAAAGAAATAGACAAAGAAAATACAAAATAAAACCTATAATACAATTTTTATTTCAGCTCACTAGTATCTATTTATTTATTCTTACGATAAGCGCGCTGGTTTGTGTGTGTGTTTGTGTGTGTGTGTGTGTGTATGTGTGTGTGTGTGTGATTGTCTCACAGTAATAGTGTTTCAGTAAAAAAAAAAAAATACATTTATATATTTATACTTTTATTTTTAAAATAGATTCAGTTTCAGGATAGTTAAGCGTAGTTAATATATTTTTTAGTGTTGATTTGAGTTGTGTTTTGGTTGAGTTAATTATCAGTGTTGAGTCATTAAAATATCTATACAGGAATGGACCCATGTGGTGTAGTTGGCGTCTAGCAAACATTGTTTTGACTTTTGGAACAGGTGTCCTGACACGTCTTTTATCTTTGGGTAACTGAGAGAGGTCTATATTTTTATGTTGGCGGAGGATAGCATTGTACATGTACAATTGTCGGACACTAAGCAGCTGTGTCTCCTTGTACAGCTTTTCAGTCGAGTATTTTCGAGGTTTGTGTGTCATTACTTTTATCACGGCTCTTTGTGCTCTCTCCAGCTCCAGGAGGTAACAGGGAGCAGCACCACCCCATACAGGGACGCAATAGACTAGAAGTGATTGGCAGAGGGCGTAGTAAATGTTTTTAACAAGGTCTAGGTCCGCTGCGTCTCTTAAGTTCCTAAATATGGGTAACAGTCTTTTAATTCTCTTACTTACTGCTGTAATTTGCGGACGCCAGTTCAGGTTCTGATCTATTATTACTCCCAAGTATTTGTGATTGTCTGTTTGTGATAAAAGAACACAGTCACAGTCCATTTGGAACTCACAAGTGGTGGAATGAGCTTTAATGCTGAAGTTGGTTGGCGGGTCAGTAGCACGAGAGATTCTAAAACAAATAAACTTTGTTTTTTCTACATTTATTGTTAGTAGATTGTCACTGAGCCACTTGGTAACCTCTCTTAAACCATTTTCTGCACATTCTTGAACTTTTTCCCATGTTTCTCCTTCAAATACTAGCGCAGTGTCGTCAGCAAAAGCAAGAACATTACCATGGACAAGTCTCAAATTACAGAGGTCATTAACGTATGCCAAAAATAGCGTTGGACCAAGGGTGCTACCTTGGGGTATGCCATAGGAGATAAGTGAACTCGAGCTGCAGACACCATCCACTCTCACTACTTGACTCCTTCCTGTGAGATAATCCTGGAGCCAGATTAATGGTGGTCCACGTATACCCATATTCTCAAGTTTCAGCAAGAGCAGCGGAATGGATACGGTGTCGAACGCTTTTTGAAGGTCAAGAAAGATGCCTACGCATTTTTTGCCTGTATCAAGAGACCCAGCAACCAACTCCGAGAGTTTGGATACAGCGTCCTCAGTACTTAAACCAGTCCGAAAACCATATTGCGAGGGCGCTAGGATGTTTTTCGATTCAAGGAAATTTACGAGTCTGGAATTGAATGTCTTTTCAACGATTTTGCTAATGGTGCTGAGTAGTGATATGGGTCTGTAATTTGAGATCTCGTCCACGCCACCACCCTTGTGTATGGGTACTACGACAGCTTTTTTAAAAATGGCTGGAAAGGAGCCAGTAGAAAAACTTAAGTTACACAAGTGGGCAATCATGCTACATAACACCTCATGCGAGCTCCTGAGGATAGCGGAAGAGATGGTGTCTATACCAGAAGCGCTGTTGATTTTAAGGTTCACAATTATTTTGTCTACTTCTCTAAAATCAGTTGGAGCTAAGCACATGGAAGTTGCATTTTTTGGGTGAAGATTTTTATGTAGCAGACGAGAGACGATTATACACCTACTTGTTTTGTTTAATAACTAAATATTATTTATCTAGTGGATTTTTGTAATATTCACGCCATTCTTACATCTGTCCCTCGTCCTAAATGCCCCGGCCAAATCTGGAAGTAACAAATGACAGGCATTCGTATTATTCCCCCACAAATGGATTCATATCAGCGTCCAGGATTCTGTTACATAAATATTTTGGCCGCGCATTTATTGAATTTACAGATGTTTGTTTTTGTATATTAAATGTTAATTATTGGTCTATATATATTGCACTTTATCCATACAAGTCCATATTAATATTATAAATGCGGAAGTAACTCTGTCTGTCTGTTTGTCTGTCTGGCTTTCACTCCTAAACCATAGAACCGATATTGATGAAATTCGATACAGATATATGTTCAATTTCTACCGGACATAGGCTACTTTTTGTTTGCAATATAAAGGGAGATGGGGGTAATACCGCATTTAAAAGTTTATATGGGAAAATGTTTAAAATTTCAGGTTAGAGATATGAAATTTGGCACAAATATAGCTCGTATTTTTTTAATATGTGGATTAAAATGTGGAAATCTTGGAATGTTAGGGTAGATATGGATAAAAATAACCATGAAAATATATTTATATGGAAAAACCTGTCGGGGACACAGCCAGTTACTTTATAATTGTTAGTCACTTCTGTTGTTCAACCTCCACAGCCCTGTTGTCTATGGTATTGATATGTCAATATGTTTTAGTTTTCTTCTTTTCTATTACTTTTGTTTATATATCATTATGTATGTAGATACATATCTCAGGTTGCTTACCAATTATAAGCATATAACTTTAATTGGCTACTTGACAGTGTTAACAATAAAATGTGAAAAGCTTATTATTTAACATTTTTATTTTTGAACTAAAAGCATAGTTTATTTTTTTAAATTTAAAAGTATTTTATCTTAGCAATATAAAATTTACTTTTTTTATCTGTGGAATAAAATAATCGAAACAAAACCCACCATTTATGTGATGTCACTAAACACTGCAATTCTCATGTGTTTCCTCCTTCCTTTGACATGGATTCATTCAAAAGGAGAGTGAAGAAACATCTTGCGGGCCAGTATGGCGATGCTAACGGATAGGATATTACGGTATCAAATCCGTTGTCATCGCGATGTGGGTTCCTCTCTTGCTTACTATCAGGCTGGGAGGAGCCAATATTCGGCGCTACTATATAAAAAAAAAATTCGCAAATGACAGCCGTCGGCAAATTTTATATTACCGTTTAAATTAAATTATGGTCGCGCTCACTCTATTAAGGATTTATTTAGGTAAACATTTTCCATTTACTTAAAAAAGTCGTTTCGACCCGTATCAGTCAGCTTGATGCATAGAACGTTGACGTCACAGCCTCAACAATCACGTGGCTTGGTGTAACGCGCGCTTTTTAAATGTGTTACTTAAATACATTTTTTCCAGATAAATCTAATTGTTTGGGATATAAATTGAATGGGCGGACATTTTAAGAGAGGTAGGTCGTAGCGATTTATCACTCGAACTGGAGCAGCGCGACTGGTGAAATACCTCCACCTTACAGAAGACCGCAGCCAAATAACAATCACTTCTGTGTTGTTGTGTTCCTGCGTGTGAGTAAGGTTTCCAGAGCTCCCGGGGGGTGCTACATTAGTAGCAGGGGTCAAGCCTTCAACGTAAGGGTAACATGTCCAGAAACATATTTATTATGCTGTACACTGTACTTGTCACTCTTAAGCTAGGACCTCATTACCACTTAACATCAGGTGGGATGAGGTCAATCTTGAAGTGTAGTATATAAAAAAAATAACAATACGTTTTCAAAAACTGTCAAGTAGCCAATTGTAAAATAATTTTAAACAGTCTGCTATTCCATTATAACAATAATAAGGTCATGTCTTCATGTGACTCCCCTTTTTTTCCCATTATTTTTTCAGCCTTGAGTACAATCTTATAGAAACGTCTTACAAGTGTAGCCGCTAGCCGGGTTCCGGGATAGGAACCCCGAGGCGTTGCAATATAAGTTACTGAGCCAATACCACACAGCGATTACACTTTTTGTTGGAGTAAGGCCTTTACACTGTACAGCAACCACGTCTAAATGATATCTAGATTTTATTATTTTTATAGTACTATACGCCGTACTAGCGAACTTGAAAAATTAGAAACAGAAAAAAAATTTCTCCCCTTGCGGTGCGGGAATTGAACCCACGACCTTCACGTATCGCGCGTGCTGCTCTTACCAACAGCAAGATTGGTAAAAGCAGATATCTAGATATTGCTCAGACTATTCGGGGTCCATTTGATGGCCTGAGTATCCTTAGTATTATCAGATATCTCTGATAGTTTCTTTGAATATTCAAAGTTCGCTAGTGTAGGCGTAAAGCACTATAGAAATTATACAAATCGATTAATGCCCTGTTCCAATATCTGAAAAATGAACCGTCTAGTTACGCATAGTAATAAATTATACAAGGCGTAAGCTAAAATCTACGGACGGAGGACTGATTGTCAGATAGATAGATAGATAGATAGATAGATAGATAGATAGATAGATATACTTTATTGCACAAAATCTTTACAGAAATAGGTTTTGCAGAAAAATTATAGTACAATTTAGGCGGTCTTATCGCTAGAAAGCGATCTCTTCCAGACAACCTTAAGGTAGAGGAAATAGTCAGTTGGTATGGAAAGTAAATTTTGGAACGACTCAAAATTTTACGATTCATGATGTGTCAAAAATTACTATTCGTTTTTCTTCTATCTTGGATTTAAAATCATAGTGTATAGTCATAATCGAGCTATTTTGTTTGATAGCTATACTTATGAGAGTCGTGTCAAAATACGTAATCCGACAATTTGTGGCAACACCTTTCAAGCATAATCAAAATCAGTTCATCCGTTTGGGGACATGATGCCATAGACCGACAGACATACACATGGACTTAGAATAATAAACTATATTAGGTCCATGGACATACATCAAACTAATAGAGACACGTGGTTTTGCGTCGTTCATTAAAAATGCAGTTCATTCATGGCGTTGAATGTCGTACATTCGTTCAGTGTAAAAGCCCACCAATCGTTATACAGGGTGGTGATGAAAAAATTGTCCTCGTCTACAATACAAGGCTGGCGCGAGATTTCTCAGTTTTTAGGGTTCCATATATTATTACTAAGACTGAAATTGGCGAATTGAAGATGATTACAAGTACTAAAAACAAAATAAAATATTATTTCAAGAGGGCTCCCATACAATAAATAAAATTTTTTGCCATATTTAGAATATGTTTTGTCCATTACATATTAGGCAACAGGAAGACACTTTTAGAAAAAATCCTTACAAAAAACAAAATTCTGTAGTCCACGCGAACACAGCGGGCACGGCTGGTAAACAATAAAAATATAAAAAAAAATATTTAGGGCAATTTTTTTTGTTTTTTGTCCGATATTGAAATCAGCACCAGCTTTTGTCAATATTCCAACGCTTCGATATTAACAAAACATGTGAAATGTTTACCTTCTGTTGTTTATCTACTCAATACTTACTACGGAGCCCTGATGCGCTAGCACGTGGCCGTTTTTTTTTTTTATTTTACATCGTGGTCATGGAATATTACTGGTACAGCATTCAGCTTACTTTTAAATTGAAAGATTTCAGTCGGTAGTAGGTACAATCAAATGAAGTCAGGCTAATACTTTTTGGACGTTGCGCCTTATGGCGTGCGCATTAGAACTAATATCGACCAGCAAACTTTCACTTTCACCTGCGGTTGATTGTACGCAATTTGTGATTCTAATTTTTTAATTATTTTTTTCTTTTTAGTTAAGCTAGTATTTTTTAACTCTTAATCGTGCTATGGGAAAACAGTTACTACCTCCAGTGTACCTTATAACCTTGAAAAATGGAGAAAACCAATGAAAAATTGCGGTACTGCATGCCTCAAGGGTTAAAACCCGCAGAATCACATTCATCCACATGAGACTGGGCTTTCCTTTTTAATTATTAGTGTAATAGTAGACATTTATTAATTTGATGCAACTGTCAGCCTTCAACAGCCACAACATGCTCTCGAATAACATCTCACGAGGGTAGGGATAAGCTGAAAACTAGCGCTGCCCGGGATCCATTCTCGAGACAGCATTAGCTGAGCTTTTTTCCTTTTGTCTCATAAACAATCCATTTATGTTTAGAACAGATTATGTTTTTTGTTTTGTTTGTAAGTTGAGTCAATAAATGTTTTCTTTCTTTCTTTCTAAAATAGCAGATTATAGAAGGTTTTCTTAGCAACTGGTCGACTTGAATATTTAAGAATGGAGTGAAGAATGGAATGGAGAATCAAACACAACATACCACTAGTTCTTGTTCAAACAAACTAAGCTGACAATGGTCGAGTGGTAAAGAATGCTCCTGGCATAAAGTCCACTTTTTGTCCTTTTTTGTGTAATAAAGTTTAAAAAAAAATATAATTAGCTTTATATTATTAACAAAGAGTTATATTCCGAAATATGAAATGTATCTTGAACTCATTTTTTGGGATTAAAACCAGTGCCGCTAGTTCAGTATAAAATATGTAAACAACAAAATTCTGAATGTTTAACCTACGTTTTGTAATCCATTACTCATGATATGAAAAAATGTTATTCGAACTTTTTGTATGAGAACTAAGTAGTGATAATTAATAGTTAATTATCAACCCAAGAACTGTATGTATATGCAACATATACGCATACATAGCTGTTCCCAATAACCATTGGGTATGCCCGTGCCTACTCCCCATAAAACGCACGCGCGCCCCCTATCGAGTACCCTGGCGAACATTTGTTATTCCAATATCACAATTTCGCAGTTCGTTTGTCGATATAGAACCGTAACTACGAATTTGCCAGCTTTGTAAAGGCTTCTCTATGTGCATTTTGGTACTCATCAAAAATCATCTATTCTACTCTCACACTAGTATACGACAAATGAGTCTACCGTTGAGTTATCAGAGCAAGTACTTAAACAATGCGACCTCCACGGAATGTACAAAATATCATTACTTATGTCAAAGTACCAGCATTAAGTACGAAAATTGTTCACAAAACTTTCGGCTATCCATCATCCAAGCCCCTTCGAACTAAATCATGTTAACAACTCAGCAACACTTTTGGCAAACAATTACCAACTTTATTTCTTAAGTCTTAAGTTCTATAAGAATGCAAGAATCTCTTTGTACTCGTGTACGCAATTTTCAATACAAGATTACATGTTCATCTATTAGCAACTGTATTACAAGGGATTAAGGCTGCTTAGTGTTTGTTGAGGCCGGAAAAAATATGGCGGGACTTTTGCCAGCTCGCGAAATTATTGGAAGCCAATTTTAAGTTTGGGCGTTTTAAAAATCTTTTTCTTTTCTCTTGTAAGATAATGTCTATTTTTGCGAACAATGTATGAATATTTTCTTCTGTTTCTTTTTGTTAATTAGTGGATAATGTAACGGAAATAGCACGCGTAAGTCGCTAGTATTTTAATAAGACATTTGCATGTTTCAAATATTGTTTAAATTAAATTATAGATAGATACACTTTATTGCACAGAAAAATTACAGAAATTGGTTTTACAGACACATTCAAGTACAATATAGACGGTCTTATTGCTAGAGAGCAATCTCTTCCAGACAACCTTTAGGTAGAGGAAATAGTAAATATCGAGAAATGGGTACGGCCGTGCAAAATGTTTATTGAGAAAAATACTAGCAGAATTAAATTAGTAATTATTTTTTTAAATTAGTGATCAATTATAGCAAATTGATTTATTATTCACACATACACTTATAAACACACATACACATCTAATGGTAACACTAACAGTGCTTAGCGCAGTTGTCGCCATAACTTGCCTTTATAAAAATGTAATTTGTATCGAACAATTAATAATTATGTTGTCGCCTTTTAGATTATACCTTTCTTCTCCTTCCGTCCTTTGGAAGGCTTGCGTGAGGCGACGAGTGTCAACTTGTAGAGGCCCTTTATGAAGTTTTAATATGAACAGTCGCCGTCAGATATATCGGAGCAGACAAAGTGACCAAATACTTCTGAACAGGTAAAAATGTCAATAAGTTCCATACACTACAAGTTACCATTAATATCTGAACATTCACTACTTCAATAATATCTGAGCAGATGCTAGTCAATAACTTCTATACACACAACTAACCAATAATATCTGAACACTCATCTACACAGGTAGCTAAATGAGACACATGACGTGTGTGACACATATTGACGTTATGAGTGTTCAGATATTATTGGCATCTGCTCAGATATTACTAAAGTAATGAATGTTCAGATATTAATGGTAACTTGTGGTGTATGGAACTTTTTGACATTTTTAACTGTGCAGAAGTATTTGGTCACATTGTCTGCTCCGATATATCTGACGGCGACTGAATGTGAAATGGGATACACTGGATCTACTTCTAAGTGCATCAATATGATGCTACACTCAGTAGTAATACCCAACAAGTGCAGCACTATTACGTGAGATAGGAACTAAAAACTGGGGCTATCGTAACAAAGAAGAAAATTCGTCATTTACCGGAATTTTGTAATATCCTTAGGGTTTTCTTAAAACCCCTGATAGCCACATTTCTCTGCAACATATAAGTACATATACACCTTGCAAATAACATACAAGTGTCGAGTTTTAACATCAAAATCATTTTTTTTCGCCATAATCAACATCTCATATTAGCAACTTATTCGCAGAATCAGTTCTCCGTGTCCAGAGAGCTTCCAATTACACTATTTATCAGACACACACGTAGTCAATTATACCTCTACAACGCTTAAAGCTTCATCAGTCGTTAAAGAGTGTTATTAGGGTAGCACGTAGGGCTGGCCAAAACGAAAAGCATGGCAATAAATAAATAAATATTGAAAAGCGTCACATACATTGCTCTGACTCTGTGGTAAGTGGCTAAAGCACTTGTGTTATAGAAATCAGAAACAACGACGGTAACACAACACCCGAGACAGTATAGGAAAGTTCGTTTCCCATAATGACCCGACCGGGGATCGAACCCGAGCCCTAATAAATGGCGCGACCAACAGCCTTCACATAAAATGACTTATGCTCTTCCAACTGAGCTAACTGCCAACTTATGTAGATGGTGTTGTGTTCTGTTAATTAAATAGCTAAGCTAATGGCTCAGTCTTCGATCAACTATAGGCGACGCCGTTTTTAAAATAAAACACTTTTGAAGGAAGATTAAATTCGCACGCACAAAACACGTCGCACAAGTGAACTTTTCATATTTTAAGGAAACATGGAATCCAAGACCTGCGTGCATCGCGCGTGCTGCTCTCACAACTGATCGTAGCGTACCGAAAGCTGAGAGGTCAATACAACAGAAAAATTCATTGCCTACGATAACTAGCGGTCAGCTCAGCTGGAAGAGCACGCGCGATACGTGAAGGTCGTGGGTTCAAAATAAAATACTAAATTTATCGTTCATATTAGTACCACAATCAAAATATTACACTAGACATTGCATTTTACGTCTTGGACATAAAATTGAAAATTGATCGCAGAAAATTTTACAGTTTTGAAAGAAAGAAAGAAAAATATTTATTAGGTATTGTTCGTACAAAGTTTTGGATAGTCTGACGTGTTGTTGACTGGACAAATTACAGAACTTCACGAATTTTCTTCCTATGGTCTACCGCTTACTTGGAATTAGAAGAATAGGTAATAGGAATGAATCAAGAGAAATGTAAAGTCAATGGAAAAATAAAAAAAAAGTTTTAAAGGTCAATTCTGCAGTTTATAGTGTTTTTGAAATCGAGTGTGTGCAAGTGTTTACTGACCGTACGTAGATAAATTAGATGATAATCCACGTAAATTCAATGAAGATAAGCTACATTTTCGTGTGAAGCGCCACTTGCCGCTGATAGCACCACAGAGAGCCGTTACATTAGGGCTGTCGAAAAGTGGCGCGTTTTAATTAAAAGTTTCCGCGACAATTTGTTCGCTCGCCTGTAACACTGTACAATAATTTGAGAACAGTTTTTAAACAGACACTTCGAAATTGAGTGTTGGAAAGGATGTTTTAGTTTTTACGTGAAATTTTATCGGCCGAATTGTTTGAGTAAATATTGAAGTAATTTTTTTCTTCTTTCGTAGTTTTGAGATGACTCAAACATCTCGCCTGCTGGGTTCCGCATCTTGCCGCGATGGAGGGGCTTAGTGACCCTGTGGTTCGATGCATTTAGGCTGACCTAGCCACTCAGCCTCGAATACGAACAGGGTGAAGCGAAGACGGATCCCGAGCTGGGCCGCGGAGAGCAGGTGGCTCTCTGCGGCAAGCCCGCATGGGCAGAGGTGAATCGCGGAGGAAGAGGAGGACCTCGGTGTGACGTTGCCAGACTCCTTGTCTTCCACGAGCCGGCAGTGGTGCGTTGCCGTGCGTTGCACGAATCGCGTTATAATGAGGCCGCGGAGGAACAGGAGGATGCGGTATTGTATTTGCCGGTCCCCCTATACTCCACGGCCCGTAGGTCTCCATCCGCCTCTCGGAGGATAAACTGGAGTGAGAGTATCAGGTGTCTGCAGTGGTGGGAGGCAGCGCAGCCGCACAGCTAATCCGCTGCTGGGACCAGACACACCAGGCGTGGGGTAGGTCTGGCATCCATTCCCTCAATCCTGAGGTGGCCTGGCATGCTCCAGCCGTGCGTATTTTGCGAGGCTAGGTGGCCCGCTTACCAGTAGGCGCCTCGTAGGATCCGTCGGTGCGAACCCGTGACCACCGCTCTCTGCTCCCCGCAGAGAGTGACAGTGTGATAGCCATTTTACCCTTTTGTCCAAAAAGAGTAAAGATAACATAAACGCTCCACGCTTTCTTTCTTAAATGTCTGAATTATTTTGTAATTTTTAGTGCGAGCTATAAGCGTGTTTTTTAGTTTTTTAAACTATTATTTTTATTTTCTACTTTTTAGTTTTCTCATGTATCAATAATTATATAATTCTTTTTCGTGTCCCATTCAGCAAACCCTTTCATTTAATACCCATATCGTAGGGGTGCATTTCAAATAGCCTGTCCGTTATCTTGGACGCCCGCCATATTGGATTTGAATCACGTGACTATTTTTTTCGTATTCCTGACAGCAAACCCTTTCTTTTGATACCCATATCATGGAAGTGCATTTCAAACAGTCAGTTCGCCATCTTGGGGAGGCCGCCATATTGGATTTGTGCAAAATTTCATCTTAATCAAAGACCGGGAAGTGGGTCAAATTAAGATTCAAAGATTCCGTTACATACATACAACCCAAGCTAATAAAAGCGTGTTAAAAAAGAAAGCTCACTCAAACTTGTTCAAATGCTCAAAAAAAGAGGTGGGCAGGCCGGATTTTGGCATCGTGCAATCCCTGAGGTATATAACCTTCAGGGGAGCGCATAAGGTTCTCATCCCTATATAATATAAGTAACAACTGTAGGAATCTACAGACCCAGTTTAACTGATACACCATTTGACCTGACGTTAACCTTATAACTTTTGGCCTGACTTGGTAGTTTTGCTACCTGTTACGCTTGGCAACCCTAATTTAAGGGAGAGTCATTAAGTGCAACACTCCAAGTAGTGCTGTTTTATTGATTTAAATTACACGTCGGCGTTGCTTTATGCGCGGTGTTGCCAGTTATAAGCGCGCTCAATTTACCCCGATTTGCTTATAAATGCATGATAATTTTACGATCTGGCCTCACAGTGTTGTGAACTGCAGTGAGGTAAGGACATCCTAAGAACCTGCTAGTCGCAATTCGTAGGTAGTATTTTTATGTCATTTTTTCTAGCTTTTTATTTTCAATGATTTTTTCCAGCGTTCTATTATATGATGTTTTATTTCAGAATGACCTCCATAGCCGAGAGGCTTGCAGGCTCATCTTTGTTCCGGTTCGATACCCGATCAATATAGAATACAGTTTTTAATATTGCCTCAGGTCTGGGTGTTGTCGTTGTCCATGATTTCTTCAACACTATTCGTGCTTACCACAGAATCGGAGCAATGCATATGAAGTTGTCCAAAATATATTTATTTATAACTAGCTGTGCCCGCGACTTCGTTCGCGTAGACTACAGGGTTTTTTTCGCTTTCTCAGGGTCTAACGAACCTACCAGAGTTACTCCCACAACAGCAACTTGTTTAGACAATATTTTTTGCAATTGTGTTGTGTTGAAAAAATCAATCATTAACTTTATAAATTCAGATCATTCTGGTCAATTAGCTGTTTTTGAACACCGACATGCCCCCTCTTCGTTAAGTATTGTTTGTAGACCAGTCACCGCATCGCGTGTAGACAGATTTAGAGAAAAAGTTTCTAATAAAGTATCTTTTCTAAGTTTCCATGGTAACAATGTTGATCAACTTTATGGAAACCTATTTAATATAATTGAAAATGAAGTTCGTGAGATTTTTACGAAAAAAACAATTAAAATAAGTAGCACTAAATCAAAATTTTGTGAATGGGCTACAACAGGTATATATAAAAGTAGAAGAAAATTGTTTGAATTGTATGAAATAAAGGCGAACTCAACCGATCCTTCATTAATAGATTATGTTAGGAAATACTCAAAAATATTTAAGCAGGTATGTTTATTTGCGAAATGTAACTATTTGAAAGGAAAAATAATATCTGCTCCTAACAAAAGTAAAGCAACATGGAACGTTATAAATAAAGAGACTTGTAAAAACAAAACACAAATTAACAAGTTATCTCTCAAATTAGACAATAGGCGTTTTGATTCCGATTCAGATGTTGCAAATGTATTCGAATCTTTCTTCACAAATATACCTGTCGCTACGACGAGTAGCTTAAACTCCAGCCCCCGTCTTGCCGAGTCTCTCCTGAAATCTCATGTAGATAAGTGTCAAGCTGATTTTAACTTTACTCATATTTGTCCTGCGGAAATTATAAAGAGTTTTAAGAGTTTAAGTATGAAAAACTGAGGATTTATGGGGCATTTCCATTGTTATACTCAAAAACATAATTCATGGAATTGCACCTTATTTATCCTTCATATTTAATAAATGTATTGACGCTGGTGAATTTCCTAATTTAATGAAATTAAGTAAAATTATTCCACTTTATAAATCAGGCGATAAAAGTGATCCGTCTAACTTTAGACCAATTTCCATATTACCAGCACTTAGCAAAATCTTTGAAAAAATTATTTTCAATCAATTATTAGCTCATCTTACAGTTAATGCTCTGTTACATAGTAAGCAATTTGGATTCACTAAAGGTAGATCTACTACGGACGCAGGTGTGGCACTTATCAAACATGTTTTCGATGCTTGGGAGAGAAAACAGGACGCCATTGGAGTTTTTTGTGATCTGTCAAAGGCATTTGATTGCGTTGATCACCAAACGTTGCTGATGAAGTTGAGGCATTATGGTGTTGTAAGCACTTCACTGAGTCTTCTACAGTCTTACCTTTCTGACAGAACTCAAAGGGTCAATGTGAATGGAACTAACTCTTCTGGTGCACCTCTAGCGATGGGAGTGCCCCAGGGCTCAATATTGGGACCTCTGTTGTTTCTTATTTATATTAACGACCTTCCTTACTTTGCGAAGGATCTCTGTGAGATTGTGTTATTTGCTGGTGACACTTCTCTCATCTTCAAAGTTGATAGATGTAAAGAATCATTTGAAGATGTAAATAGTTCTCTCTCACAAATGCTACATTGGTTCACGAATAATAATCTCCTGTTATTGGTTCACGAATAATAATATCCTGTTATTATTCGTGAACCAATGTAGCATTTGTGAGAGAGAACTATTTACATCTTCAAATGATTCTTTACATCTATCAACTTTGAAGATGAGAGAAGTGTCACTAGCAAATAACACAATCTCACAGAGATCCTTCGCAAAGTAAGGAAGGTCGTTCTCTCTCACAAATGCTACATTGGTTCACGAATAATAATCTCCTGCTTAACACTAAGAAAACGAAATGTGTCAAATTTACAATGCCGAATGTTAAAAAAGTCAACATCAAATTGTCTATGAATGGTGAACCCATTGAAATAATTAATTCTACAGTATTTCTCGGCATTACATTAGACTCTAAATTGCAATGGGGACCCCATATTGTTGCCCTGGCAGGAAGGCTTAGTTCAGCTGCATACGCTGTAAGAAAAATTCGTAATTTGACTGATATTGAGACTGCAAGACTGGTTTATTTCAGTTACTTCCATAGTGTTATGTCATATGGTCTCCTTTTGTGGGGAACAGCTGCTGACATTCAGACTATTTTTGTTTTACAGAAGAGGGCTATCCGCGCCATATATGGTCTTAAATCACGGGATTCTCTCAGAGACTTATTTAAAGAAATTAACATACTTACCGTTGCATCTCAATACATTTTTGATTGTATTATGTATGTACGCAAAAATTATAATCTACTTTTTAAAAAATCTGACTTCCATAACTTTAACACTAGAAATAAACACAAGCTTGCTGTTCCATATCTAAGACTACATAAGATAAGTAATTCCTTTGTGGGTTTAAGCGTTAAATTATTTAACAAGTTACCTGAAAATGTTATCCAGTTGCCCATGCATAGATTTAAGTCTCATGTTAAAAATTGTTTGATAAAAAAGGGCTACTACAAAATTGATGATTATTTAAATGACAAAAATGTATGGGTCTAGAATAACTTAATTCTTTGAAATCTTACTATAGCTTTGTATACTTTATTTAAGTACCTAGTTTAAGGACACATTGTTATATTTGAAAAGAGTAAGTGTCGAGTTTCTTGCCGGTTCTTCTCGACATGATCAACATTCCGAACACGGCGGTAGAATACTTTATTTGTACTGACTATTCATAAGTGCTTTTGTGAAGCTTACATGAATAAAGATATTTTCTATTTTTCTATTTTTTTCTAAAGATTCTGTGCCAAATTTAATCAAAATCGGTTGAGAGGTTTAAGCGGGAAAGCGTAACAGACAGAGTTACTTTCGCATTTATAATATTAGTAGGGATTAGTTAGTTGAATAATGCCTCCATCCTCCTATACTCCTTATTTTTAAAGCAAAATTTTACTAGGAACCCTTCAGGCACTTAATAATTTACTAAAAAAAGAAAATACCAAGCAAAGCTCTGTCATCCAGGGACTTATATTTATCTGGAACAGTTATCCAGTTATCCATATATTTCCGTCTACTCCGCCATTATTAGAACGCATTCTTTTTTCCAATTGTCGCTTTGGAATCCTAATAAAATCCCTTATTCACATCTTGTGTGTTGTGTGCTCGCGAGCGGAGACAGGGGTAGGGAACCTTTTTCCAAGAATTAAATTCTTAAGGCCGCGTTGAAATTGCCGATAAAAACTTATATGAAAGAGTACATCAATAAATAAATTTAAAAAAGAGAAGTGGGTAACATGGCAAACATTTTACCAAAATACAAAATCATTTATTCGTGATTCACAGGTAGTGTCGCCTCTGGGTGTTAATAATACGCATATTGTATCACTGTAATCAGCCATATCGGCGTACGAATATGAATATAATTATGAAATCCTGACTATATCAAATTAATTTATTATTGAAACATACCATGAATGATAGCTCTTCCAGATTGAATGAAGTAACTACTTTACAAAATAAAATAAAGTTAGTTCATTATATTAAAATATCACTGATTGAAAACATGCATAAATAAATATTAGAAACAGAAAAATTTTATCTCCCCCTGCGGTGCGGGAATTGAACCCACGACCTTCACGTATCGCGCGTGCTGCTCTTACCAACTGAGCTAACCGCAAGTTATCGTAGGCGATGAAATTTTTCTGCTGTATCAACCGTTAGCCTTTCGGTAAGTGCCCTCTGCACACATATAAACATATGCGGCAGAGGGCACTTACCGAAAGGCTAACAGTTGATACAGCAGAAAAATTTCATCGCCTACGATAACTTGCGGTTAGCTCAGTTGGTAAGAGCAGCACGCGCGATACGTGAAGGTCGTGGGTTCAATTCCCGCACCGCAGGGGGAGATAAAATTTTTCTGTTTCTAATATTTAAAGTTCGCTAGTACGGCGTATAGTACTATAAAAATAATAAAATGCATAAATAAAATAAAAAATATATGTCAATATGATAAATAAAGTTTCAGATATCAAGCAGTCAATTTCGATTTAAAAAATAAGTAATAATGTCAGAAAATTAAATGAAATTACAAATTATGTCAACATCATAAGTAATAAAGTACAATTGTCTTGATTAATACAATACAAAATTTTTGGTACCTGATGGTAAAGTAAGTTGTTTAAGCTAATATAGTCTTTAACTGTCACTACGCAAAACCGGTGTTGGTTTAATATCTCCGGAGTTAGCATAGACTAAGTTCTGATAGTCATACTGTACTCAGATTTCGTCTATCATTATACGAAAACAACCATAACAAACCATGATGACCTCTCTATCCAAGATGCGAACGGACAGACATCAGTTTCACACCATCTCTGAGATTTAGCGAAGTACAACAAAATAAGAGCAATAAATAAATAAATATTGTAATTGGGCAATATCACATACATTGCTCAAGTCTATAATTTCAAAGTTGTTGAAATGATTCTAGATCATTCCAGCTAAGTGACGTCACATCTTTGGTTATGAAATATATGTTAATAATAATAATAATAAGGTTTATTTGGCACACAAATAAAAACATACAGTACAAATCAATTACAGTTACAATTAAGAGAAATGTAGTTTCAAATTAAATTAATTTAATTAAAAATACAAATGTGCAAAGGCAGAATGCGAAATTATTATACAATTTACAAGGGCCCCAAACTAGGCAGTGCCTGTATTTTGGGCAACCTATTTTTGCGTTAGACATTAAGAATTTGGATTCTTGAATAAAACAGAAGAATTATATTAATTTATAAGTGTGTAAAAATAAATAAATAAAGGAACTTAAAAACATCGACTGACAAGTGCCTCGAGTTATCCAGCAACCACTGAGTTAAAAGATTCTTTGCGTCTAAGACTGAACATTTTCTAACATCACAAGCCCTAGTAGCAGCTTTGTAAACACGAGCTCTAACCGAGTCTCCAAATCTAGAAGCAAAGTGTAAGTTTACTATCGGAATAGGGATTTTAAAAGTACGTTTGTTTAGAAGCGTCTTGTAGATATCCGAAGTTACAAGTCGTTTGTGCGCTATTAGACAGATTTTTAATATGAATAATTGACGAATCGTGAGAACTTGAGCTTCATTATAAAGATCTGTAGTTGGGTTCTATAAGGTTTTTGTTGTCAAGTAAATTTTTATTACTTACCCTACTTTAAAATTAACTTTCTGTAACTATATTAATTTATTATTATATATACTCATACACATTTTAAAAAGCAAACAAGTTTGTTTGTTTAAACGCGAAATAATAATCCTTCAATGCATACTGGTTCAAATTGAAGGATCATAGATATTTCTGTATGTTGGATATTTATCGAGGAAGGCTATAGGCCGTATAAAGTCACGCTGCGACCAATAGTAGCGAAAACTCAGTGGAAAATGTGGTAAGAGCGTGGTTAGTACGCGTGTATTTTTTTTTAAATATAATATAGCCTATGTCACCCGAAGATAGTGGAGCTTCCCAACGGTGAAAGAATTTTTGAAATCGGTCCAGTAGTTTCGGAGCCTATTCATTACAAACAAACAAATCTTTCCTTTTTATAATTATATATATAATATACTAGCGGTCCCGGCGAACTTCGTTTCGCTTTAGAGAATTTTTCCCACTTTTCTGTTGAAATTTTTCAAATTTTACCAAGGATCCCTAATTTTGTAGCCTATGTCAAATTGGAAGAATGTAGCATATTGGTGAAAGAATTTTTTAAATCGGCCCTGTACTTCTTGAGCCTATTCATTACAAACATACAAATATACAAAAATAGGTACAAATCTTTCCTCTTTATAATATTAGTGTAGATATATTAGTATAGATATAGAAAATCAAAACACATTTTTATACTTTTAAAATTCATTTTAAACACGCCTTATTAGCTTCACTTATTAATGGTGAACCTTCCACTAGTTTAAAATGTTTAGAAGTTCTGACAGAGCGCGTGAACAGATAATGTATTTACTTGCAAGAGTATTTCTGCTGCTTCGTGCAGTCCGCTTTTAACAATTATAGACCCTCAAACTATTAAAGTCGTGTTTGGAACATTGCATATAATCTAACATTACAGATTCGCCTCTCGGGTGCAGCGGTTCTTTAACACGTTGCCGCAATTAAATGCGGTACAATTAAGATTTTCTCGGAGTTGGCATTATGGAATAATTATAAAATCGAATTGCAAGTATTTACTCAAAAGTGTTACATTTGACACTTTTGAATCGTCATTGAATATAATGCAAAGTGATTCTACTGCTGGTTCAAAACCTAGAGGTATATCTATTGTGAAGACACCAGTAAGAAACTCAGCAGATCAGATACTAGCAGTAAATAAATAAAATTAAAAAAATAAAAATCATTTATTTCGGACATGCATCCATGTTAGTAACAATTAACCTTAAAAAAACTATGTTAGTAATGAAACAAATATGTAAAAAACGCACACGTACCATCACGCACATCGATTGTACGTGATAGAAGTGTCCCTGGTAAGGTGAACACGTGTCCAGTGCTGCATTATAGCGCTGTCCCCGTCCAACCTCCCAGCCACTGTCTAACTTATTGCTACGGGTAGTTCTCTTTGGACCAAGTCATATAGTTTTGAGTTTGATGAGTGACGAAACAATAGTCAAGTAAGTATTTACTTTCGAGAGGTAAGCTGGAGCAGACCAGTCCCCAAAGGTGGCACCTGTTCACAAGCATGACATATGTGCCAGCCATTGCACTGAAGAACTGTGGCCTGTGTAGCGGTTAGCCGCCACAGATAGATGGAACTACAACATTGTCGGTAGCAGCAATATCTCCTGGAAACTCTGACGACATCGCTTCAGTGAAGGCAGTTACTGGTGAAACACCATTTCATAATTTATTGCGCGAGTTTCCAGAGATAACCAGGCCTGCAGGCGTACCATCTGCAGCCAAGCACAACACTGTTCACTTTATTCGAACCAGTCCCGGACAGCCCGTATTCTGCCGACCTCGACGCTTAGATCCAGTCCGTTCTCAAGCAGCGAAGAAGGAGTTTGAAGACATGCTCGCTTGTGGTACTGCTCGACGCTCTGAAAGTCCATGGTCTTCTGCTCTGCATCTGGTAAGGAAGAAAGATGATGGATGGAGACCGTGCGGCGACTATCGCGCCCTAAATGCCAGAACGATTCCTGACAGATATCCTATCCGTCATTTGCAAGATTTCTCCTACCAACTCGCAGGATGTTCAGTCTTCTCAACAATAGACCTATTGAAGGCTTATAATCAGATCCCGGTAAACCCAGAAGATATACCGAAAACTGCCATCACTACACCCTTTGGACTCTATGAATTTCCTTATATGACTTTTGGCTTAAGGAATGCGGCGCAGACATTCCAGAGATTCGTCGACGAGGTCCTTATGGGCCTTGATTTCTGCTTCGGGTACTTGGACGACATTTTGGTCTACTCGTCTACTCCTGAAATTCATCAGGATCACCTGCGCCAGCTATTCGAACGTCTGAAGCATTACGGAATTCTGGTAAACACTTCAAAATGCAAACTTGGGCAGTCAGAAATCACGTTCCTGGGTTACACAGTTTCGGCAGCTGGAACTAAGCCGTTGGAGACGAAGGTTGAGGCTATCCAGAGCTTTACACCGCCGAAAACCGTCAAAGGGTTACAGCGATTTCTCGGTATGTTAAACTTTTACCGTCGCTTCATACCCAATGCTGCTCAAACCCAGGCACCGCTTACTAATATTTTAGCTGGCCCGCGGATCAAAGGTTCACATCCAATTACGATGACTACTGAGATGCTGAAGTCTTTTGAGGAGTGTAAGTCATCACTTTCACAAGCAACACTACTGTCACACCCAGATCCTTCTGCTGAACTTGCCATAGTCACGGACGCTTCAGATTTGGCTATAGGAGCCGTGCTACAGCAACGTAAGAGGAACACTGACTGGCAACCCTTAGCATTTTTCTCTCACAAACTTAGTAGTTCCCAGAAAAAGTACAGCCCATATGACCGAGAGCTTCTAGCAGTGTACGAGGCAATTAAGTACTTCCGTCATATGGTTGAAGCTAGAACATTCGCCATATTTACTGACCACAAACCGCTTACCTTTGCATTTACACTTAACAGGGAAAAATGTTCTCCGAGACAGTACCGCTACCTTGATTTTATTGCTCAATTTACGACGGACATCAGATGATGTCCGTCGTAAATTGAGCAATATAATGATTCTCTCGATCACCTGGTCGAGAGAATGTTGTTGCGGATGCCTTATCAAGGATTGAAGAGATAGCAACTACTATCGATTACCATTCACTCGCCCTTTCACAGGAGTCTGACCCACAGCTGCAGGACTTACTCAAAAATGGTTCTTCGTTGAGATTGAAGAAAGTTGCAACAGAACAGAGCAACATACCTGTATACTGTGACACCTCTCAACCTTCACTTCGTCCATATGTCACTGCCGAATTCCGCAAGCAAGTCTTTAGCATGCTTCATAATCTACATCATCCAGGAAGTTCAGCTACAGTGCGACTGGTGACACAAAGATTTGTTTGGCCAGGGATTCGTAGAGATTGTAGAGAGTGGGCTAGGCAATGCTTAAAATGCCAGAAAAGCAAAGTTTCCCGCCATACCTTTTCTCCTACATCCTCTTTCCTTCCACCTTCCTCGAGGTTCTCTCATATACACCTCGACATCATAGGGCCATTACCCGTTTCATCTGATTTCAGATACTGCCTGACGGTCATCGACAGATTTACTCGGTGGCCAGAAGCATATCCGCTTCGGGACATCACCGCCGAGACCTGTGCTACCGCTCTCGTGTCTGGCTGGATTGCCAGATTTGGTTGTCCTGAACGAGTGACTACTGACCGTGGTCGCCAATTTGAGAGCCACCTGTTTCAGGCCCTCACTACCTTGGTTGGTGCGCGCCACTTGCCCACTACAGCCTACCATCCAGCGGCCAACGGTTTGGTCGAGCGCCTTCATCGCCAGCTCAAGGCGGCGATCATGTGCCACGCTCCCGCTTCACAGTGGACAGAAGCCCTTCCACTGGTACTTCTAGGCATGCGAAGTGCTTGGAAAGAAGATCTCCAGACGTCTGCGGCCGAGCTCGTGTACGGCGAACCACTTCGCCTGCCCGGCCAGTTCCTGTGCCCGAGAGACGACTACCAAGCAGCTGACGTCACGCAGTACGCGACAAGACTTCGCGCGTACATGGCGAAGCTGTCTCCACGTCCAACTTCCTGGCACGCGTCTTCTTCATCATTTTATGTTCCACGCGATCTCCATACATCTTCGCACGTTTTTATACGCCAAGATCGGGTAAGAGGCTCCCTAGAACCGCCATACGCTGGTCCCTACAAGGTTATCAGTAGGCAACCTAAATACTTCAAGCTGGAATACGTGAATGCCAAGAGTGTCAATGTGTCCATTGACAGGCTTAAACCAGCGTATGTCGTCAAAGAGACACTCGTTCCAGACCAGCCAGCCACTAACAACATCAAGCGCACTGCCAGCGGTAGAAGAGTCCGGATTCCAGATTTTTATCGTCCGTAGTCACGGTCTGCCGGGGGAGTACTGTGGCGGCTAACCGCTACACAGGCCACACTTGGACCCCCGCCTTTGAATTCGGGCGCTACCCGCTCCGCTTATGCAAATTGGACCAGATGCTACGATGCGGCGTCACAACGGTTAAGATGCGCGCGCTCCCTCGCACCGCTACGCGCGCGTGTCGCGCCGTCTCACTCGACCCAAGCCGGTCATCGGCTCTGCCGTCGTAGTTTCGGCTTTGCTTCGTTCATTCGATTACTCACTGTTCCGTTCGCGCGCTAACTAACGTGTTTACTGTTTTTGCTTTGTAATTGTCTATTTTAAATACAACGTTTATTTTATATCTTAATAATACTCATCATTCCGAGTCCTTGTAAATCTTTCTTTCCATAGTTTTAACTTACTGCCATAATTAAATCATAAGTAAAATATTGCGTATATACCGAGTTCGATTCCGGCAACCTACCTTCATTTCTAACCAGGTAATACAAACGTCTCCTACAGAACCAAAAACGTTTACCCCATGAAAGTTTGTCTTGGTTGGGAATCGAATCCACAACTCTTCGGTTAATAGATAAGGTGGTAACCATTAAACCATCAGGCCAATAAATATGTTTATTCCATATCTCTCTACCATACTGTTTCCTCCTATCCTCAATCGTAAAAAACACATTAATATCTCATCCCCATACTTCTTATCAGTAAACCATAAAACGATTGTTTCATACCATGTTTGGGGTGGCCGCCGGAAGTTCCGCCGCCACCGGAAGTTGTCGCGTTTCCGGCGATCGTAGCGCCGGAAGTAACCCTGTTCGCGGCTCGTTGGATTAACGGCCGGTTTATAAATGGCGGTAATGCCTTGGATATTGATAAGCTGGGTTGTTTTTGGGAACTTTCACCATCATGATTGACCATACAACTAATATTATAAATGCGGAAATGTATAAATAGATATGAATATACACATATTATGTACATCCTTTCATTACGACTGTATCAAAAATACGCCAAACAACCAACCTGACCTTAAACTAAGGTTTCCTCTTGTACTATAGCACCAGACGACGTGTACTAACTAGGGGCGTCATCCCAGCACACCCAAACCCAAGTCAATTTAGAAAAGTTCGTTTTCCAAATTGACATGACTGGGATTCGAACCCGGGACCTTTCGCGCTGTGGCCATTACCTTAGCCACTGCGCAACCGAGGTCGTCGTATTTGTTTGTTACTTTTTACCCAAAAAGTGCTAAATGGATTACTCGGTAGTTATAGGTTCCGAACCGGAGGTAGCTTCATTTGCATTGTATAGAGACGATTCTAAAGTATTACTAATGTAATCTATGTGAATAAAAGATTTAATTGATTGATTAATTTAAATGACGTTCGGTACACATCTAGATGATATCACACTCATTTTAAAAATGCGAAATATTGTTAGAATGTCTACCTATCTTTATCCCGAATGTTAATATTCCGAATATCAGAATCCCGAAAACGCTTGGACATTTTTTCATAATACCGTTTTTTAGAATTTCGAAGTTTTGTTTGCCATCTAATCGTAACTCCAACTTTCATTTGTCCATTTATTCATTTGTACAACGTTTTAGAATTCAGACGAATGAGTTCAAGACACACTAAATCCAAATGCACAAAATCCAGATGACCATAAGCCATATGCACGAAAGCCAGATTTTTAAAACATAATTTGTTGAAATACAGTTAATTGATATACAGACAAACAATATGCAGATTTTTAAAATAAAAATAAGTATAAAGTAATATTCATAAAAAAGAAATCTTTTTTAGAATTACAAGGTACGTACTTAACCTTAACCTGTCTGTAATGTGAAATTAATACAATAGCAAGTCGGGTGTGGCACTCGCCGGCCGCTGCCGCGACACGCTCGCTACGCTCGTGCGGGGGTCACAGTTCTAACCTAACCTAACCTACTGAGTCGAATTTGATATAAACCTATTAATAGGCAACTAAATATTGAAAATTTCTTAATAAATGTAAATTTCTAAATAACTGAGTTTTACTATACCTGTATATAGTTTAGCTGGAACACGATTGAATGGGAATCAAATAAAAAGATTATGAAAATTTGGTAATAGTTTATTTAGAAAATGGTACGATGGGTAACAAAAAAAAATATTCTGAGAATCTGGTATAACTATATTTGGATGACGACAATATGGGGAACAAAATAATAATAAAATAAAAAATAAAATCGTTTATTTCAGGTAACATAACCCATATCAATCACATTATTATTACAATTACAATTAATTAACAATTATGTCAAGTGTTCTGATTACAATTACAATTAATTAATTAATTAACATTATTGAAATAAAAGAAAAAAATAATAACTGGGGGATATAAATATAGAAATACAAACATAAAAAGAATTAAAAAAAAAATCAGAAACAACGACGGTACCACAACACCCAGACCCGAGACAATATAGAAAAATTCGTTTGACCCGACCGGGGATCTAACCCGGGACCTCAGAGATAGCGCGACGCCAAAGTCCGGCACGCTCGCCTCTCGGCTACGGAGGTCGTCATCAACTAAAAAAAATAGTCCATCTTAAGATACTCGTGTACCGAACTTTAAAGGCAAACCGTAATTTATCAACATTTCGCTTACAGCTCACCTTCGTTCAAGTGGAATGCTCAGATAAACACTCCTCAACCGCAACTCACTGGGAAAGATAAAATTAAAACATTTGCTGTTTTGTAAACTAATTAAAATATAAAAATATTCGACAACACATTGCTCTGATTCTAAAGTAAGTAGCTTAAGCACTTTTATTAGAGAAGTCGAAAACAACGACAGTACCACACCACCCAGACCCGAGACAATATAGAAAAGTTACTTTAATATTGACCCGACCGGGAATCGAACCCAGGAAAAGGAAAAGGTTCTTATGAAAGAAAATCATGAAATCGGAAATTTAGAAAATCCTGAGTGGAAATCAAGTAGTCGACGTTAAGACAGGATAACGCCTGTTTCCGCCAATGGGGCCGTGGCAGTCATGGGTCGCCCGATATCCCATGGCGCCGTCAATAGGCGATGAGAAGGTGGGGGGAGATTTTAGTTTCGGTAGTCCTCGCCCCGTCTGGGCGGGGGAGTCCCACACACGTCGCTGCCGTCCCCACGGCAGCGATATGGTGCGAAAAGAAGGCATTCTCAACCCCTTAAAAAAAAAAGGATAACGTCTGTCGAGTCAGCTAGTCTATTATCCCTACTAATATTATAAATGCGAAAGTAACTGTCTGTCTGTCTGTCTGTTACGCTTTCCCGCTTAAACCTCTCAACCGATTTTGATGAAATTTGGCATAGGTATACGTTGAACCTCAAGAACGGACATAGGCTACTTTTTGTTAGAAAGTAAGGGGGGGGGTAATGCCACCTTTGAAAGTTTATATGGGAAAATGTTTTTTTTTAAGTTAGAGATATGAAAGTTGGCACAAATATAGCTGTATTAAAATATAGACTATTTTTTGTTTCGAATATTAGGGGAGATAGGGGTGAAACCGACCATGAAAGGATGTAGTAACCGCAAAATGTGTAGGTAAGCGCATAACTCGACAAAGCTTGGACCAATTTGGATAATTCTTTTTTTTTAATGTTCGTTGAAGTCCAAGGATGGTTTTTACGGCGAGAAAGATTTGAATAATTGTCGGGAAAGCTTGAAAGACAGCCCTTTTCTTTTTCCAGTACTAACAGTCAAGCTTCATTCCAAATCTTTTTGACAGGACGAAGTCTGTCGGGTCCGCTAGTTATAAATACAAAATACCCGATATTTCAAACGTGTCTCACCAGAGAATCACAACTTTCCTCATAAAACTCGTTCATTCAGCAAGTGATCCCTTTGTACAATTATAACTTGTAAGTCTTCCGCTCAGAGCTCAGAGCTCTAAAGCTGAGATTTGCTTCCAACGTCCTTTCACTCCGTAGTTAATGCGTTCTTTTTAATTTCCCATCGAAAGGAAGTATTTACTACTGGTTTTTAAGGTATCTTTGCTCGAGATTATGTTTACATTCGTAGTTCAGATCGGTAACTGTGCCAAAGGGCAGCACTAAACTGGTTATTAGTCCGTCTGTTCAAAGTTTTAAACACAAAGGCCAACGTCAAATACATTGGTCGGATTCTGTGGTAGTAGCTTAAGCACTTTCGTTACAAAAATCAGAAACAACAACGGTACCACAACACGCAGACCCGAGACAATATTCAAAAGTTCGTTTCCGCATGTGCAGGTGGTTATTAAGGGTCACCGCTGCGGCTGATGCTGAAGCCCAAGCTGCGGTGGTGAGCGAAAACCATCTGCGACGATGAGCTCGCGTGGAACCGCCGGAGTCCCGCACAGCCGGAGCCGTGACAGAAGCCATGCCTGCTTGCATGATGCATCATACTTGTTTGTTTCAACTGAGCCATTTAACTAGTCAAATTATTGAAGAGTATAATTAAAAAATGTTATTGTAACATTAAGAATTTGAGAATTAAACCTGTAGAAGAGCCTGCAGAAAACTTATTTGTCTTTTTAATACTGAAAACGATTCTGGAAACTAAATCATATGTAATACGTTGATTTATCGAAGGTTGAGTGAGATTTGGAAACGTATAGATTTGAAAAATATGTAATTTGAAAATCTGATTTTCAGCTATGTCGTTCGTATTTTCGGTAAAATGAACATATGGAAAACAAAAATGTGGTCAAACGTTTTCGGTATAATGAAATTCGCACTAACACATTCCGATTTTATCCGACTACAATAGATTGAATTGAATGAGGGTGTTTGCGCATGGGATATCCACTAGATGGCGACACGTAGGTATGGGGTCCAACTGCTATGTAATTGGTCATTCAAATGTCATGGTGACATGCCTGTCAATGTCATGTAAACCATAACCAATCACGTAGCAATAGGACCTCACGCCTACGTATCGCCATCTAGTGGATTTCCCATGCGCAAAGACCCTCATTGTCACTTGATGTCATCAGTGGGTACATTTGTTACCCACCAGTGAATTAACGAGCCACCATCAACCCGAAACTTGGCATCGGTTTATCTAATGACAAATAGACGTGTCAGCTGCTGGAGGGGTACTCTCAAAAACGAAACGAACAAACGAAAGGTTTCGTTTTTGAAGATTACTCAAAAGTTTAAGAATGAAGACGTGGTTTTTGATTTGCATAAATAATATTTTGTTTTTTGAAAACGCTTAATTTGCATTCGAAGTGAATTGGTTATGATTATCAGGATTAAAAATTTCCATCCGTTGTCGGATCCGACATATTTCGTTTATGGGAGTAGACCCCCTGATTGGCTCAAAAACAAGTGCGATGTGCTATCGGCCAATCAACGGTATCTAAGCTTTGTCGTCTTATGCGAGAAATATGTCGTATCCCATCCCAGTACGGTACGGATGGTTACCTTATGTTTGGAGTCGGCATTTCACGCACAGATAGCGCCCAGTCTAGTGAGGGCGGAGGGGGTTTGTTAAAGCAGTACACATGAGCTTGTTATAGGATTTGACGTGGCGGCCCAGTCGCCCATATTGGCCCATCTCGGATCAATAGGTACGGAGATAGCCTATGAACTATTGACTTAACAATTAAACAAGCCAGGGGAGATACAACTATTAATCAACGCGCCAATTTGCATACAAACTAATTACAAATAGCTTTTTTTATTTATTTGGATTGCCAGAGAAAATCACATTAAAAAAACTTAAAAATTTACTTTCACAATATACGTACAAAATGCAATAATCTATTGAAGGCAGCCACATCATGCTTTATTTGTGAGACTAGGCACAGAGGTGTTAATCTATACATATATATAAAATTGGAGTGTCTGTTTGTAATGTTAAAATGACTGCTTTTTGCTACATGCATATGAATTGTATATATACCAAAATATTATTTTTGACAATTTTTGTCTGTCTGTCTGTTTGTTCCGGCTAATCTCTGAAATGGCAGGACTGATGTTGACGGGACTTTTACTAAAAGAAAGCTGATGTAATATGTTATGGAGTAGCTCAGGCTTCTTTTAAATTGGAAAAATAATTTAATTTTATAAAAAATTAAATAGTATACTTTTCAACCCGAAATAACGGAAACAGAAGACCGCAGCCAAATAACAATCATTTTGGTGTTATTGCGTTCCTGCGTGTGAGTAGCTTCCAGAGCTCCTGGGGGGTGCTACATTAGTAGCAGGGGTCAAGCCTTCAAAGTAAGGGCGACAAGTCCAGTAACAGATTTATTATGCTGTACTTGTCGCCCTTAAGTTAGGACCACATTACCACCACATCAGGTGAGATGAGGTTAATCTTGAAGTGCAATAAAAAAAAACGTAGTCACGGCCAGTTAGTTCTTATACCCTCGATATAAGTGTGGCTCAAAGTCCAAAGGGTAATCTAAAGTCATTTCGACTGGACTTGTCAAGTAGCAGTGAATTCCAATAACGGGACAAAGCACAGAATTCCGGGACATTCCCAAAATACCTGGCCAATCTGGCCACCTTAAGTACAGTACAGTCACGCACACTATGTACACAAGCGCATTCTAAAGTCAACCTTATGCTAACGTCAGAAGAGCGCGTTTACATTTACATTTAATCGCGGGGCTGTACCTGTCTTTGTGCCGTCAAGTTTGAACGAAGACGAAATAAATTAAATTTCATTAGCAATAGCATTGCTAATGGAAGTTGCGGAAAGTATGAACAATAAAGTACCTAAGCATTTGGTTTATAAAGTTGGGGCCGATTCGGATTCATTGTTGCGGATTCAATAACTCTGAAGGACACTCGCTCATTTGTTTAAGAATTGAAAGACGCGGGTGGAATGTCGCCCACAAAATTGTTTTGTTTTTTTTGGAACAAAAAACTCGTAAAAAAGAACCAAAACCCTATTTTACTTTTTTTATTCTATTTTTTTAAGTAACGTATAAATACCTTTTTAATTGTTAAACAAAAAAATGGAATTGGAAATTAAATAGTAATATTTTTTCTGTTGCAATATACAAAGTAAAGTGAAAAAAAATGAATTCTACCAAAAAAATGGCGATTTTTTCAATTTATTACGAGCCATTATTGAAAAGAGTGAGTTAGACCCGATTTTAGGCTCCCAAATTCTAAATATACCACATTACAATTTATTTGGAATAATAATTTCATTAGTTTTCTTTTACATTTTTTTAAAAGTAATTTCGCAGTCGGGTGTAGGTACTCTTAATTTTTTTTTAACTTTTAAATGTCATTGACATATGCATTGCTAATGGAAGTGGTGGAACGTATGAACAATAAAGTACCTAAGCATTTGGTTTATAAAGTTGGGGCCGATTTGGATTGATTGTTGCATATTCAATAGCTCTGAAGGACACTTGCTCATTTGTTTAAGGATTGAAAGACGCGGGACGGAATGTCGCGCACAAAATTGTTTTAGAGTTTTTTTTAATACGAGTGCACGCATAAAAAAGTCGTAAGACGAAATTAAAAACATACCTTAGTTTATGTTCTTTTATTATTTTAGGTAATGCATAAATACCTTTTTAATTATTGCAAAAAACCCATATGCAATTTAAAAAAATAGTTTATTAATAAAAAAAGTGCAAACATAATTCTAATGCAGATAATGGCTTTGATAAGTAAATGTATGTGATGTATGTAGTTTTAAATTTATTTACTTATTATAGCACCTTGTCCATCCCTACCCTATCGAATATCCGACCTACACGCTCTTCACCAAGTATAATACAGTATTTTGTTTGTCCTTTTCTTCAAAAGTCCTGTTACTTAATGTTTGCGCATTTTTCGCAACGGCGTACACGTGTGAGCACAGCTGTGAGCACTATTTATATAAACTGCACCAACTTTGAGAAAAATCACGAAGACGCCTTTTAAACCTGCCTTTACATTGTTTGTGTATGCCGCACACTAGCTCCGCAAATGGAAATAAACATGACTAAGAAATGAGTAAAAAATGACGCTCAGACACTTAAAACCCTTCTATCTTTGTAATTGTAAATTTTTAAGTAAAATTGGCTGTTATTGTGAACATCGTGTCACCTATTTTTCCAAATTGACATACCTTTTATAGGTACCTTTTCTTGGACTTCCACAATTATATCAATTTCGGTTTCATGTAAATCAGCCTGGCCCTTCTTGAGTTTACTACCCCTCTTTACTAACGAACTATGATTTTTATTAATTACTTAATTCATGTTACATGTACGTGTTAAACTAAATCTCATTACATCAACGGAGGTAGAGTAGGATTTTAATAAATCGTATGTATTTTCTTGCCAAATAATATATTTCACTAAAAAACTGGGAATAATTTAGGTCCTTGTAATAATTCTACATTAATATTCAAGTCAACCTTTGACGTAAAAAAATCTTTTTTTATGTAATACTTACGCATTGGCACAAAAATGCCCTTTTTGTAAAAAAGTCTGAATATCCAAATGTCAACATGGCAGAGATGTCATGAAATAATCAACACACGCTTTTACGGACACCCGTATTTTCCCATATGACGACAGTGTGCAATATTTTAAATTTTAGCTTTTTGGTGGCGCTAGTGTGCTCTTAAAAAGGCACTTTTTCTCGCGACCGTCCACAATTTACGATGCACGTCGCACAGTTAGAGTTCAACTCGGAACTTCCGCCCGTTGTCTGAGTCTGCAACTTTTTGTTCCGAACTCCGACTTTCCAAAGGTCTGGTTCTTGCCACGACTTCGCTCACACTGACGGTCTTAGATCAATGCTGACTGGAGCAGAAGCTGTCATAGATGCTTAGGAACCTGCCTCCGAGGTGCAGACAGATCAGAGATCCGAGCAGAAGCTGTCAATGGATCCTAAGGTAACTGCCTCCGAGTGGTACGATCATCCGAGGTCTTCAGAACTATTGTCAGAGTGGGGAAGTCTCACACTCGCTGCAGCTTTCTTAACGCAGTAGAACGGCGCAGCTTTGCATTTCCCTCCTTTAAAGAAAGAGATGTTCAGTTCAAATTCCACGACGAATACTTTTACAGTGAGGTCTTCCCAGGTAGAATAATTTAAGGCTTTAATAGGCTGATAGGTCAATCAACTGATGATTTGATTTTCATACTTCGGCGGGCACCTTAGCCTCGGCAACTGCTAGTCTCGACTATAATCCAAATGGATCCTTTTTTAGTCTATGTCTGTTCTTGAGGTTCAACGTATACCTATGCTATATTTGTGCCAACTTTCAGCTATCTAACTTAAAAAATAAACATTTTCCCATATAAACTTTCAAAGTTTGCATGACCCCCCCCCCCCCCCTTACTTTCTAACAAAAAGTAGCCTATTTCCGTTCTTGAGGTTCAACGTATACCTATGCCAAATTTCATCAAAATCGGTTGAGAGGTTTAAGCGGGAAAGCGTAACAGACAGACAGACAGACAGAGTTACTTTCGCATTTATAATATTAGTAGGGATTATGTTACCCATTTAGGCATAGCAATATACTAAATGCAATACAGAACATGGATCATTCATAGATGATTAAGGTATTCTGCTCATACGACAGCTCTGGTTGTATAACTTCTCTAAGTTCTCAAGGTATCAGTTAGACAGAAAGGTACTTAGCGAATTTCCCGACAAACAAAAGGAGAGTGCTCTCCTAAAACGGTTCTAATTGAAAATTTTCATTCGGGGTTTACTGAAATCTTGTTCTCTCGAGTTCGATTGGTTTTTGTTAAAGTTCTGTACTGAAATGAGCTGTGGTGACTAAAGTAATTTGGGCTTTTGGAGGTCATGAATCCAAACTCTTACGAACTAAAATGAAGAAATCTGCAAATCCATACTTCCATACTAATATTATAAATGCGAAAGTAACTCTGTCTGTCTGTCTGTCCGTCTGTTACACTTTCACGCCTAAACGGCTGAACGGATTTTGATGAAATTTGGTATAGGTATACATTGAATCTCAAGAACGAACATAGGCTACTTTTTATTAGAAAATAAGCGGGGGATGGGGGTAATACCACCTTTGAAAGTTTATATGGAAAAATGTTTATTTTTGAAGTTAGAGATATGAAATTTGGCACAAATATATGTAGCTCGAAACTTGGATTAAAATAAAGACTACTTTTTGGTTCGAATATTAGGGGAGAAAGGGGTAAAACTGACCATGAAAGGATGTAGTCCACGCGAACGAAGCCGCGGGCACAGCTAGTTCAATATAAATAAATCTCTGATTCTGTTGTTAGTAGTTTAAACACTTGTGTTACAGAAATCAGAAACAACGACGGTAATCCAGACACGAGACAATACAGAAAAGTTTGTTTTCCATATTGACCCGGTCGGGAATCAAACCCGTATACGGTTGGCTACTATCCCAAAGGTGTACAATATTGTGAAGTAATGCAATATTAATACAGATCCATAGCAACCAACTTTCAATATTAGAAACAGAAAAATTTTATCTCCCCTTGCGGTGCGGGAATTGAATCCACGACCTTCACGTATCGCGCGTGCTGCTCTTACCAACTGAGCTAACCGCAAGTTATCGTGGGCGATGAAATTTTTCTGCTGTATCAACCGTTAGCCTTCCGGTAAGTGCCCACTGCCGAATATGTTTGGAACTACATACTTATCGGCCCGTGGTACATTCGTTGCAGAAATGTTTGAAAACCACGGAATCGAAGACACCTTGGCATCTTAATCGATTTTATTATTTTTATAGTACTATACGCCGTACTAGCGAACTTTAAATATTAGAAACAGAAAAATTTTATCTCCCCTTGCGGTGCGGAAATTGAACCCACGACCTTCACGTATCAAAAGTTCGCTAGTACGGCGTATAGTACTATAAAAATAATAAAATCAACCAACTTTCACTATTGCAACATAAGTTGGATTGAAACTAGCGACAACTAGCCTAAATATTTTGTAAAGAAAATGATTATTTTGGCGAATTTAATACCTAATTGCAGAACAAATATTATTGTTTATATTATGATTTGGGGAAACCTTACTTCAACTGGGATGTTGACACCATTTACCTATAAATATATTTAAAGTTACCAGTTCTCTAAAAGAAGACTATTTGTATGTGACGACAAATTTGTCTTTAAAATGCTCCGAACCTTTTTCAAAGCTAGGTAGTAGATATTAATATGTAAATTTGTGACGTCATTATGTGTTATATCTTCATAAAAAATAGGGACCGACTTGACAGGTACGTAGAAGAATCTCAACTGAAATTAACACTTCGCTGAATTTGCCATCTATTAATATACAAATAATTGCTAAATGTGTTTCTCAGCACAAATCTCAAGAACAGCTGAATTAATTACGGTCATTATTATTTATAATATACCTTGAAATACGAGAAAAACACTTCAAAATAGTTTGATTTTTTTTATATGGCACTTCAAGATTGACCTCGTCCAACCTGATGTTAAGTGGTAATGAAGTCCTACCTTAAGGGCGACAAGTACAGTATAATAAAGCTCTGTGTATGTTTTCGTATTTGTATGTTTGTTTTGTTACCAAAGCCCAGTTTTTCCTATTTATATGAAACCACAAATGTGTATCACATTCAACTGGCATTTATTTATAGACACACAATTCGCGGTTTCACAACATGTTGTCCACAGGAATTGCCAACACCCGAAAACATCACAAAAATATGTTTGTCCAATAAAATCTCTCAAAACGTCAGTTTCCACCGGAAATGTTTACTCCAAATGGAAGTTGTATTTCCGTCCGGAAGTGGCGCTAGAAGCAAGCTGACTTCCGAGCGTTATTTCAAAATGGACGCGGTTTTATGATCTTTTTAGGGGTTGATGGGGGACTAGCAGATTATGTCTTTAAAGGCAGGAGCGAGACAGGTTCCGTTCCGTCTCGCTTATGCCCTTAAACGCCTAATTTGTTTCTCAATCATGCATTCTGGTTGGTAGACAAATACCTATATAAACCACCACAATTCGAAAAAAAAACTAAACGTCAAATGAATAAAAATTAAAATTCATGTTTTTCCCTCTAAGCGTAACCCCACACTAGCGTTCTTTGAGCGTTGACGCCCACGCAACGCCGACGCGACGTCGACGCAACGTCGACGCGGCGCCGACGCAACGCTTGCGCAGCGGCGCGGTCGAAATGACGAACGCCAGGACTGCGCTCCACAGGCGCCGCGCCGGCCCGACGCCTGCGGCAGCGTTTATTTTGACAACAGTACAATGATCAACTCAATTGTTTCGGCCCGCCCGTGTTTTAGAATCAGTAGGTAGAAGACTTTTTAGCTGATAGCAAATATGGATGTAGCTTAAAATACTAGCTCATATTGCCGAAGAAACCCATTTTCAATTAAGTACTTTTAGTTTTCGAGAAAATAAATGCTAAAGTTGCCTTTTCGTGCCATGTGTCAAATAGGTAAAATATATTTTTTCCTTTACAAGTTGAAAGCATTAATTTATCACTGCAATATAAAACATTATATTGTGCGTTATTCAAATCTTACATTTCCATTTTCGAAATAACTGTACATGACGTCAGCGCGGCGCGACGCTCGAACGTGATGTGCAGAGGACGCCCAGCGCAAGCGCCGCTCAAACGCCGCGCCGACGCTGGGCGGGCGCGGCAAGACGCTGACGCTCGAAAGACGCTAGTGTGGGGTCCCTCTAATAAATGGTTTCCAATCGAGTTTGAAATAGGTATTTTTCTTTCAGGATCTCTCTCAAAATAGATAATACCAAACATGATTGTGACTCTGGAAGAAAATAAGATTAGCATCACTTGTTTGTAACACCAGAACCATGTCATATTAAAAGCCCGCTTGACTGCGTAAGACAAAAAGACGGTTAGTTTTATGTGACAAGATCAGTACCTTTAAGTTGTTAACATCCTAAATATATTGAAAGCACAAACAACGTCGGTACCACAACTTATACCAATATAACACGCTTAAATTAATTTAAGTGAGGTAGGGCATAGCGTTTTATCGCTCGAACTGGAGCAGCCCGACTGGTGGAATACCTCCACCTTACAGAAGACCGCAGCCAAAATAACAATCACTTCTGTGTTGTTGTGTACCTGCGTGTGAGCAAGGTTTCCAGAGCTCTTGGGGGGTGCTACATTAGTAGCAGGGGCCAGGCCTTCAAGGTAAGGGCGACAAGACCAGTAATAGATTTATTATCCTGTTCTTGTCGCTCTTAAGCTAGGACCTCATTACCATTTAACATCAGGTGGGATGAGGTCAATCTTGAAGTGTAATAAAAAAAAAAAAAATACTAATTAGTTTTTTTTTTTTTGATCACTGAAAAAGCATGATCAATTGATCCATTGCCCTCTACCGAATCTTGAGCGTTTTCTATTAACTAAATAACATTATTTAAGACAAAACCTTTGGTTTATTATGCTAATTTAGTTATGTAAAACCGCATCGAAATCGGTCCTTCCTTTTGAGAGCTACGATGCCACAGACAGACAACAACATCAAACGTAGGTATAACCCCTCTTTAGGCCTCGGAGGTTACAAATAACATAATTTTAATTTGTTTGATTTCAATTTCATTATGTATGGAACTTCGTTTAACCACCCGCATTCGAAGTGAATTGGGTACTGTTATGGGATATATTTCAAACTGGTTTTTAAAAAAAAGATTTATTATTTCACTGAATTTACAAATGGAATGATTTAGGCAAGTGTCACCGAGCGCGGTTGGAATCGAACTATACTAATTGCCTCAAAGAAATTATGTACTTACTAACGTTAAGCGAAATAATTGTGGACGCTGCCCTTTTATATGCTATTAATATATATAACAGCCCCCAAGGTTAAAATTAAACTTTACCTAAAGTGAAGTTTAAGTTAAAAAAATATATAAATTTATTTATTTATTTATTGATATTAATTATTTTTATTTATGTTGGTTTAATACGAGCCTTTGGCGTCTCGATAATTTCCAACTCTATATTATTAATTTTAGGATCACTTTTAGGATTTGATAACGAAATTCGCTGACATTTGCCTTTACAATGTTTATATATTAGAAAACAAATTATTATTAAAATTATAATAGAGATAGTAATAGTAGTAGAGGAATAATATTGGCCATACAAAACAATATGTGGTTTTTGTATAATTTTGTCAAGATTTTTAACAATCTGACTATTGGCCTTGTCTTGTTCCATAGAAATAGAGTTAAGGTCAATATTTTTTAAATTTAATTTTGGAATATTAAAATCATTTTTATTTAATTTAATCAAATTGCAGCAGTTATCATCTAATAAATCGAAAGTAGAATTTACAGTTTGGATCTCTATAATTTTAGTGGATTTAGGAGTTAATAATAAATCTTTATAATACGCTATACAATCAATAGGGAGATTTAGAAATCCAGTACCTAAAATACTTATCTCATTATTTCCAGAGTTTTGACACATTATAGATAGTTTTGACTTTTCTGAAATAATATAAATCCATTTATTGTTGCTGAGTCTATGCAAAATTTCTATGTTTCCTTGAAAAACGTTAATTTCACATTGTTTCGGTACAGAGTTGAGAGCTTTAGAGATTATTTCTGATTCACAAATTGCATTTGAAGATGTAGAATAAACATCGAGAAATTCACAAACATAAAACATATCATATAGTAACTTACAGCTATGTAGACTATTTAGTTTACAGTATAAAGATCTATCTCTAGTTATACCTATATATTTTGTCGATGGAATAATCGTTGTATAAGTATTATTTTCGAATTTATTCAACACTGGGAATGGGATACAATTATATAAACTAAATTCATTGGAGGTCACTAAAGGAACCTTTAAGACAAATACTATTTTATTATAACTATAGAAAGAGGCTAATTCAGATATGTTTAGTAACATATATATATTTTCTAAAAATAGACTAACAGGAAATTGTCTAAAATTCGGTAAAAATCTATAATTGTCTACTAATTCAGAAAATAGTAGTTTTGGGGTGATAATCGACGGATGTAGAATATTAGATTTGCTAAACATTATTCCATTAACAATATCTTCTAATTTAAATGATAAGGTAAGTAAACTACTTTCTAACATATTAAACATTTCGTTAAAATTTGATTTAATTGTGGTTATATTGGTTAACACAGTTAAATTCCTTAAAGTACTTGATAAACTTTCAACAGCGCTATTTAATCTCATTTCATTATTTCCAATATCATTTATAATATTTTTATAAGAAGTAAGTGTTGATTTTGTTACCAAAATGTTTTATTTCATTAACTCTGATAGTTTTATTTGATCATTTTCTACGGATTGAATGGCGCTGCTATATTTGATAGCATCTTCTTCATTCATAGTTCCAAATAAGTGTTTGAATACTGTGCCTACAACACCAAACCAAGCTGATCTTTTTGATCTAAATTCTATAAGGTGCGAAATTGATTCGAAGTCTCTAACTGTATCGTAATAACGCACAGATAAAGGTTGTAATAAGTTATGACATTCTGACTCATCGAAAGCATTGCTTTGCTTACACAAGTATCGTAGGGTGCCTATCACACCGTTCAGGTTTTCTAAGTGCGGTTTAATAAATGAAATGTCTGTAGGAATAATTATACTAAGATGACCATCTATTATTTTTAATAAGCCAACGGGGTCAAAATGGATACCTGGACTTTTTGTAGCTGGTTGAGTGAAGTTACCGCTCACTATTGTCACGAAACTGAAATAGAATTTATTTAATATAAAACTATAAAACTAATTTAAACTAGACTTAAAGTTAAGTGTGACTTATTCTACTAGTCTCACTGCGACGTGCTAGTTTGACTTGGTCAAAGTGATGGGTCACGTGACGTCTATTTATTAATAGCGTAAGGCTATTCCTACCGTTTATTTTAACGACTTTGTAGGGGCCTTTCCAGATTGGTGATAGAGCTTTTCGGAGCCTAAGGTGGTTTTTAAGAAATACATAATCACCAACTTTATAATTAATTGGTTTTGAGTGGGAATCATAATAGGTTTTTGAACATTGTTTAGATTTATTTATATTTTCTACGGCTTTAGATCTGCTGTATTGGAGACGATGTTTCAACATTTGGATATAATCGGGATAAGTGACGTCAGAGGAAGAAGTTTCAAAGATAGAATTTGGAAGATAGGGTTTGTGACCAAAGAGAAGTTCGTAAGGAGAGTAATTAGTTGTAGAGTGAATAGCAGTATTGTATGCTAACATAGCAGTATATACGTATCGGGGCCAGTTAGATTGGGATTCGTCAACGTAGGACTTTAAATATTCTTTCAGGGTTGAATGGCTACGTTCTAGCGCGCCTTGAGTCTGAGGGTGATAAGGAGAAGACCAAAGCTGTTTGATCTTTAAGAAAGAACAGGTTTGTTTAAACATATCTGCTGTAAAATTGGTACCTTGGTCGGTAAGTATTGTTTTAGGTATACCAAATTGGGATATAAAATGAATCAGACAATCGCTGGTTTCTTCAGCGGTTGTGGTTCTTATTGGATAAGCAGAAGAGAATTTTGTTAAGTCGTCCTGGATAGTCAGGATGTACTTAAGTTTAGCAGTTCCGGATTCAGGGAGTGGGCCAACAATATCAAGAGAGACTCTTTCGAAAGGGACAGTAGAAGTGCTAGTAATTTGCATTGGAGCTCTATTTATTTTGCGGAGTGCTTTATTGGTTTGACAGGATAAGCATTGTTTTACATAATTTTCAATGTCACTACGCATATTTTTCCAATAAAATTGTTCACGGATTTTATTAAACATTCTATTTGATCCAAGATGACCAGCTATGGGTACATCATGATTTTCTTTTAGTATCTTCTTTACTTCGCTTGGATTAGGATAATAGATTTTATTTCGATAAATGTGAATTTCTACTCCAGTATTATCAAATAGGAAAGCTAACATGTTATATAATTTTGAATAAATGTGTCGATCAAATGGGTTTTTGAAATCTGTAATGCTGATTGTTCGTTCTTCAGAGTTTGATAATAAATAGTTTTTAAACGATTTTAGAGTTTCGAATATGTCTGAATAGCTACAATCGTCAAAATGGTGTACTTTTGTAAATATAAAGAAAAAGGTTTTGTTGTTGTATGTCAAAGATTGGTGAGAATGAAGTGTTCTTTCAGACTGTATAAAGGATTGGGATTCAGAATAATTTGACAGGATATCTTGTACATAAGGAATAGATTCATCTAAATCAAGAGATGATGGAACTACGATGATTTTATTTTGGGTTTTTAGAAGGTTGTCATTATGTTCTATTATTGGAGTGTTACAGTTAGTGGTATTTGATTTTAGAAATTTAGCATAAGTATCATTTATTTCAGGTTCCGGTATGATTTTAGGTGGATTTAGATTTTGTTTAGGATTTGATCGGCTTGTAGAAGGCTGTGGATCTGCTGGATTTTGCATTGAATGGTAAGGGTTAGGTTTGTTATTATTTTTATTTTCAGGGATGGAGATTGAAGGAGGTTGAGCATCGGTAGATTTTATGGATTTAGGAGGAAATGAAGAGTTAGAAGGTAAGTGTTTATCATTTTCCAGAAGATCGGGTATAAATAAGTTATCAAGATTTATTTGATCTATATCAGGGATTGGGATGTCTAAGTCATCTAAGGTAAGAGGACTAAAAGGAGTAAGTAGGGGGTTTTCATTATTAGGATTATCAAGTGCTGGAGGGACTGGATTAGCAGAACTTGGAGAATTGGTAAGTTTTCCTGGATTTTCATTTGTTATAGGATGGAGAGGATACCGTGAAAGGGCATCAGCTGCGGAATTTAATTTTCCTTTTCTGTATATTATTTCATACTCAAATTCTTCTAACTGAAGACGCCAACGTTGCATTTTACTGCTGGGGTCAGAATGATTGAAAAGCCATTTTAAAGGACGATGATCTGTTATGATAAAGAATTTTCTTCCGAAAAGATAGGGACGGAAGTTTTTACAACCAAAGATTATAGCCAGAAGTTCTTTTTCTGTAGTGCTATAATTTACTTCATTTTTATTTAAAGTTCTAGAAGAGTAAGCTATAGGATTATCTTTGCCAATAGGACCTTGGGAAAGGATTGCAGAAATAGCATAATTGGATGCATCACACGTAAAGTGTAAATGGTTTTGTAAAATCAGGATAGGTAAGGACTGGGGCAGATATTAATTTATCTTTTAGGCTTTCAAATGAGAGTTGTTGTTCGTTGGACCAGATGAACGGGATATCTTTCTTTAGTAGAGAGGTAAGAGGTTTAGATAGTTTGGAAAAGTCAGGGATGAATCTTCTGTAATATGATATAAGACCTAGAAATGATTTTATATCTTTGGGACATTTTGGGACTGGAAATTCTTGAACAGATTTAATTTTGTTAGGGTCAGGCTTAAGGCCATTCTCAGTAATAACATGACCTAGATAACCGACTTCTTTTCTCAAAAATTCGCATTTGTCGGGTTGTAACTTGAGATTAAAAGATCTGAGTTTTTGAAAAACTGCTGAGAGGTTAAGGATATGGGAATTTAGATCGTGAGAATATATTACTACGTCATCGAGATACACAAAGCATCTTTCGCCTTGAAGCCCAGTAAGGACATTGTTCATTAGACGTTGAAAAGTAGATGGGGCGTTTTTTAAACCAAAGGGCATGCGACAAAATTCAAATTGACCTTGTGGTACGGTGAATGCTGTTTTGCAGGAATCTTGAGGATTCATTCTGATTTGATGAAAACCTGATGCAAGATCAAGGGTTGAGAAATATTTGGATTTACCTAATTGATCTAAAATTTCGGTTATGTTTGGAATTGGGTAAGTTTCTCCAATAGTTATATCATTAAGTTTTCTGTAGTCTATAACGATGCGCCATTTCTTTTGGCCAGAAGCATCTAATTTTTTTGGGACTATCCAAATAGGAGAAGACCAGGGAGATAATGAAGGTTGAATTATTTTCTGCTCGAGCATTTTATCAATTTGTGTTTTTACTTCTTGCTTATGAATTTCTGGGAATCTATATGATTTAACATTTATTGGTTGTTCAGTAGTAGTTCGAATTTGATGCGTAATAGCTTCGGTTGAGGTAAGTGGATCATTAGGAAGGTGGAAAATGTCTGAATATTTTGAGCACACGTCTCGTAAAGCTTCGGATTCTTCATAATTTAAGTGAGAAGTTCGCAAAAGATTTAGGACTTCTTTAGTTCTATTAAGACAAGTTGATTTATTTTGAGTATTTAAATTATGAATTTGTTTTTCAATTGGATGTAAGGTAAGTTGAAGATTCGAATTTAAGTTAATAGGCTTTTCAGAGGTATTTAATATTGTAAGATTCATTATATTATTTTCTTTTACTTTTACCACACAATTTGCTATCAAAAGAGAATCTGTGAGATGTTCGTCAAGGATGAGACCTTCTTTGACTTCAGGATTACGAACAGAGCATTCCACTAACATTTCAGAACGAGGCGGAATGTGGTAAACAGGATCATTAAAGATAAGTTTGATTTTATTTTTGTCAATATTAAATGTGTTACGATTATAATCAATATTACATTGATAATGAGTCATTAAATTATTTCCTATTATTCCGTCATAAGGTAAGTTAATTTTATCTACAACGTGGAAATTGTAAGGAATTGATTCTCTTCCTAGGATAAGATTCATGTCAAAATCACCGAGAGTAGGGACGGCTTCTTTATCATTATCTATGCCTTTTAATTTTAATATATTTTCTTTTTTTAGTTTCAGATGCGGAGATTGTATTGAAGACTTTTTGACGAGACAGATTGAAGAACCAGTATCTACGAGGAAGGTAAGTGGTTCATTGGAAACAGAGGTTTTAATAAGAATATGAGGTAAGGACAATTTAGATGTATTACATTTTATCTCAAATATTTTATCGATTTTTCTTTCGATTGAGTCATTCCGAGGATTTTCTTGGCTTTGAATATTTTTTTGGACTACTTGTTTATAGTCTTTAGAAATAGAAGAATCAGAGGAAACAGAGGGTTTTGAAATGGTGCCATTAGAATTATGAGATTGAACTTCGGACTCTACGAGACACCGTTGGGAGCCCGTTATTCGTTTAAATTCGTTTGGTATTCTTGGGAGTTGTAATCTTCAGAATTAGGTTCAGGCATCTGATTATAGTCATCGTTCACGAAGTGGACCTGAATATTGCGACCATTAAAGGGTTTTCGATTAAAATTATTCTGAGGTTTATGCTGAAATTGATTTGGAGCTTGATGCTGGGAAGATCGAATTTGGTTTGTTGGAAATTGAGGGTTTTGACGTCTGAAGTTGTAGTTATTATTATTAAATACGCGTTTTTTACAATTTTCAATAGTATGACCTTGATTTTTACAATAGCGACAGGTTGGTATTTGAAATTGATTAGAAGTTGTATTGAGATTATGCACGGGTCTGAAATTTGGTCTGAATTGCGTAGGACGCTGTGACATTGAATTATTTTGTGGATTCGGCGTATGGCGTTTAAACATTAATTTTTGAATCTTTTCTTCGGCTGTTGCGAAATCTATGGCGTTGTTTAGATTTTGAGGATTTTTGCCACGAACAAGATTTGAAATGTTGGGTTTAAGACCCATAATAAATGTGTGAAGAGCTAAATCGTCCATTGCTGCTAGACGACCAGCTAATTCCGATTTCTTTTTATTTGATAGAGTTATTTCCGTTATTAATTTGGATAAACAAGTTTCGACACGCAGGGCAAATTGACTAACCATTTCTGATGGAAGTTGATGACAATCTTGAAGATCTGAAAGTAGATGTGCATAATGTTTGGTTTCACCGAATTGGCTTTTTAAAAATTCGCTAAGTTGTTCCCAATTGTCAAAATCTTTAATTGAACATGCTATTTCAGCTTTTCCTTGCAGCTGTGATTGAATATATTTAAGTAATATCGACTGTTGAGATGTTGTAGCTAAATTAATTGCACTGTCACAAATAGATAAAAATGAGCTAAGTTTTTCTCGGGAGCCATCAAAAGGCTTAATGAACTTGAATAATGTTCCAATTTGAATGGATTCGATTTCTTTTTCACCTTTAATTGACATTTTATTTATTAAAATTAACTATTTACTGAAATGAAACAAAATTAATTAATAAAATAGAAATGGACTTGATACGGTGTAATAGACGGACACTAGTAACTTACAGCGGATTAAGTTTCAACTTTTGTTATGAGACTTTTATGATAAGCTCATGTGACTACAATTTGTCATTAGGCAATAATTGGATCCTGTTATGAAAGTTATTATCGTGAATTGAATTAAACGGATATGAATTACTTTGAATACTAATTATAACAAAGACTTTCTGACTTACAGTAGAATTATGATTTTCATGATACAGGGGCGACTTCTTTTCAGGAAATAGAGGTGATCTTCTTTTTCTGGACACAGTGATGATCTTCTTTTCTGGACACAGAGGCGATTCTTCTTTTCAGGATACAGAGGCGATTCTTATTTTCAAGACACAGAGGTGATTCTTCTTTTCAGGACACAGAGGTGATTCTTCTTTTCAGGACACAGAGGCGATTCTTCTTTTCAGGACACAGAGGCGATTGTTCTTTTCAGGACACAGAGGTTATTCTTCTCTTCAGGACACAGAGGTTATTCTTCTCTTCAGGACACAGAGGTTATTCTTCTCTTCAGGACACAGAGGTTATTCTTCTCTTCAGGACACAGAGGTTATTCTTCTTTTAAGGATACAGAGGTTTTCTTCTTTTCAGGACACAGAGGTTATTCTTCTTTTCAGGATACAGAGGTTTTCTTCTTTAAGACACAGAGGTTTTCTTCTTTACGACTCAGAGGTTTTCTTCTTAATGACACAGAGTTTTCTTCTTTACGACACAGAGGTTTTCTTTTTTACGACACAGAGTTTTCTTCTTTACGACACAGAGGTTTTCTTTTTTACGACACAGAGTTTTCTTCTTTACGACACAGAGGTTTTCTTTTTTTACGACACAGAGTTTTTTACTTAACGACACAGAGTTTATTTATTGAAACAGAGGAAACAGAGGTGAGTTCGACCGCGAGATATGGAAGATGGTAATGGTTAACACTGCACTTGAAAGTCACTTTACACAATTTAGAGTTAATTTTGAATGTCTTTGAACTAAGGATACGGAGACGAACCAGGGACACCGAATTATTATCCCTTTACGCTGCCACCAAAATTGTTATGGGATATATTTCAAACTGGTTTTTAAAAAAAAGATTTATTATTTCACTGAATTTACAAATGGAATGATTTAGGCAAGTGTCACCGAGCGCGGTTGGAATCGAACTAAACTAATTGCCTCAAAGAAATTATGTACTTACTAACGTTAAGCGAAATAATTGTGGACGCTGCCCTTTTATATGCTATTAATATATATAACAGTACGATCTTGGGAATTAAAAATGTAGGTACTTAAATATTGTCGTCATCGAATTCTACATATTTCGTTTTAGGAGTAGGTTAAGAGTTAGGGTTAGGAGGCAGTATCGTAAAATCGAAAAATATACCATTCGTTAATCTTGTAATCGATGAGTTACACATTTCTACTCATCCCGAAGTCAAATTCGAAACAATTTTGAACCGTAACCCATGCCTTCAAAAGGTTAGCTAATAAAAAATTATTCGTCGCTCCCGTCCTTATTAATAATTAATTTCCCGCTCAACTCTGAATGTTTTTTTCCTCAAATAAATGGATTCCACTCGAGTTTGATATAGGTATTTCTCTTTCTATTTCGACGTAAAATTGTGATGGACTTAAATGGAATGCTAAGGACGACTTTATTCTGATTTACAATTACACACACACGGATACAATCACATTCATCTACTTGAGACTGGGTTTTATTATCATTGTTAGAAGATGTTATTGAAGCGATGATTGACACATCAGCCATACTTGTGAACAGGTGCCATCTTTGGGAACTGGTCTGCTCCAGCTAACCTCTCGAAAGTAAATAATTACTTGAGTAACTTCACTGTTTCTTCAATCATCATAACAAAACTATATGACTTGGTCCAAAGTGAGCTACGCATAACAATAAGTTGGATACTGCTACTGTAACTGATCTGCTGAGTTTCTTACTGGTGTCTTCTCGGTAGATATAGATTCCGAACGGACAGTGACACTTTGTATTGTATTTAATGATCATTCAAAAGTGTTAATGTATATAATCTACTTATGAAGTAGTCGTAAGTCATATTTATCACCTACTTAAATAAAGAAGCATTTGACTTTGACTTAAAATTTTTGGTAAAAAATGCTCCCAATGATAGAGGATTGTCAGCCATCAACCAGCACAATATTCTCTCAAATCCCAGTTAGTATCCGTCGTCTGGTGCTCATAGTACAAGGGAAAACCTTAGTTTGAGTTGAGACCAGGTGATTGGTGTGATTGCCTGGCGCATTTATTATTTATTTATTATTATTAAATAGCATCTCACGAAGTTAAGCTGAAGACCAGCGCTAATCCATTCTCGAGACAGCATTAACTGAGCGTTTTGCCTTTTAACTCATTTATAATCCATGAATGTTTGGAACAGATTATGTTGTGTTTGTTTCTAACTAGAGACAATATATGTTTTCTTTCTGCACATAAAATTGACCTTTCGATGACAGTCCCGGCATTTTAATGGAAGGATTCTATTCATAACTAGCTGTCACTACGAACCTATTTTTTCCAAATTATCTTACCTTCTAAACCTTCCTTGGACCTCCACAATTATATCAAAACCAAAATCAACTAAATCAGTCAACTCGTTCTCGAAACTACCAGAACACAATTGATATACTAGCTGTACTGCAAACGGCGTGACGCCTCTTTTGTTCCAAATTTGCTAACCTTTTAAACCTTAAATATTAGAAACAGAATTTTTTTATCTCCCGTGGGTCCCCACGACCTTCACGTATCGCGCGTGCTGCTCTTCCAACTGAGCTAACCGCAAGTTATCGTAGGCGATGAAATTTTTCTGCTGTATCAATCGCTAGCCTCCGGTAAGTGCCCTCTGTGCCGAATATGTTTAGAACTACATACTTATCGGCCCGTGGTACATTTTGAAACATTACCTACCTCCAGAATTTTATCAAAACCAAAATTAGCTAAATCGGTCTGCCCGTTCTCAAGCTTTAGCGAGACTAAGGAACCACGATTGATTTTTTGAATATATCTACGGGTAGATTTCACCCCAGGACCCCCAATAGTCAAAACTTGAAGAGGTTTAACAAATAAACTCTGCTAAAATTTCGCATTTTTCAGCTTCCTTTGAGGACCTCGGAAGGATTAGCAGCGCTTAGCCGTATCCGGTATGTTGACACAATATCCGTTCCTTGTTATACCGACAAGGGTACATCCGGGACAGGAATGAATAGGGTTGAACGACTATACAGGATATTAGGGATGGGATGGCGAATAAAAGTTTGGATTCAAACCAATTCTCATAAGAAAATCAAAGGATGTTTGATGATGTTTTCTAAGAATAAATAGCTAGCAAATTTTTACTTAGAACAATTAAGTTTTTTTCTTCGTTCAATTCAAAACATTCGAGCAAAGATTTTGTAGATCTACAGTGCCTTTCATAATACAAAACCAATTATTGTCTGTATACCAAATACAAGCATGGCAAACAAAGAAAGTGTCGTGAAGAAATATCTTGCCAGTATGGCGATGCTAACGGATAGGATATTTCGGTATCAAATCCGTTGTCATCGCGATGTGGTTTCCTCTTTTGCTTACCATCAGGCTGGGAGGAGACAATATACTGTGCTACTATTAACAAAATATATAATCTAATAATAAAACATCTGGCCAATATTTAATATGTGTAGAGTGTACCACTTTAAACCAAGTCATATACCTAGTTTCATTTTGTTGCGTAAAAAAAACAATTAAATACATCATTTTTAAGAGGCAAGCTGGAACAGATTAGTACTCAAAGTTGGCACTTGTTCACAAGCATGACGCATGTGTCCACCAACGTTTACTCGATTCAGAAACATCAAGAACACAGATCAAGAAAGATCACCGGACTTTGCTGAATGAAGTGTTAATACCATAGATCATAAACTCGACGAAACTGCTACTTGGCAAAGCCTCTGGATGAGATAACTTGGCACCATTTTGTTTATATCTGTCACCTCATACCTAGGTATCTTGCCAGCTAAGTACGCAGCTATAAAATTCTTACTAGGTATTGCATGCGACTTCTTTCTCGTTATCTCGGGATAAAATGTATCTTATATGGTAATATAGTACCTCATACATCTTTCTACCAAATTGCATCTTAATCGATGAGTCCCAGGTTCCTATATTTTACAATTCGTAACGTGTCAAAAAGATATATCCGTTTTTCACCAACTGACAACGAGTCGTTTATACCATTCCATAATTTACTTTCCATACCAGCTGTTATCAGTTATCCGTCGGTCGTTTGTAGCTTACGCCTCGTATAATTTATTATTATACGTAACTAGAACGAGTCGTTTTTCAAATATTGAAATAGGGCAATATTGTTATATAGAAGAAAATTAAAAAAAAATGTCCCTAGACATTTAAGCCATTAATACTGCTTTATTCATCATCATCATCATTTCAGCCTGTTCCTGTCCACTGCTGAACATAGGCCACTCCAACTGCTTTATTCGAGTGCACTAAATTCCAAAAAGGTTCGCAAATTGACACAGTTTTTTTGTCCAAACAGCAGGAGCGCTGGCGTGGTATTTCTGTGTGAAAACGTTTTGTTGACTTTTTTATCTGTCGCTAAAAGTGGATGTATTCTGGCATTTAGCCAAATGACTCTGTGACCTACTTCGACCGCGGTGGCGTAGTGGCTAAGGTAGGCGAAAGTGCGATAGGTCCCGTGTTCGATTCCCGGTCAGGTCAATTTGGAAAACGAATTTTTCTAAATTGACTTGGGTCTGGGTGTACTGGGATGGCGCCCCCAGTTATTCGTCGTCTGGTACAAGGGAAAAACCTTAGTTTGAGACAATCAGGCCTAGCATACGCAACGCGACTAAATTTTATCGCGCTCTTATCAAAATCGATTGAAGTTAGTGCGTCAGCTGTTGATTGGCTAAAAATACGAGTGCGGTGTGCTATTAGCCAATCAACAGTATCGAAACTTTTATCATCTCATGCGATAAATTTGACGTTTGCCTGCAGGTGATTGGTGTGGTTGTCTGGCGCATTTATTTATTTATTTACTATAATGGACGTTTCGAATAAAATGGATGAATGGATACACTCTTTAATGCCCGCCTCCAATAATTTATGATTTGTAATGTGTCAAAAATGACTATTCGTTTTTCTACGAGTCGTTAATTCTAATTTAAAATTTACTTTCCATATCAGCTGTCATCAGTCGTCCGTCTGTCGTTTTTAGCTTACTCCTCGTATAATTTATTACTATGCCTAACTAGAACGGATCGTTTTTCAAATATTGGAACAGAGCATAAGACAATACGATGCCAAGTTGCGCGTTGAGGGCTCGATACGTCACAAGTAGGTAAAAAATTTACCCACTAGTGACGTCATGCGACAATCAAATATCGCACTTATTTTTTGATTAGGCGGAAAATGCAAAAGAACATCTCCCTATGCATTTGGATAGGGACCGGTTTCCACCAAAGTAGAGAGGAGAGGAGACGGGAGGAGATGTATTTGAATAAACCAATCAGATTTCGTTATTTTCACATCTCTTCTCCGCTTAGCTTCGAAGGAAATGGATCAAGCGAATTTTGTGCGGCGAGCGGGCCAGCGGCGTGGCAGAGTGGAGAAGTGTCAAGTCGGGCGGCCGGGCGGCGTACGACATGACGTCTTCCTTTCGTAGACAGAGCTTGACTGGTTTTGGTCTCTCACAGCTCACATCTCCTCTCCGCTTTGGTGGAAATTACCTGCCATCTTTACAGGACATCTTCCGTCTCCTCTCCTCTCTGCTTTGTTGGAAACTGGGTGTTATATAATCCATCCGGTTCCCAATTTAAACTCAACAGGTTCAATATAACTAGACCAGTGAACGAAAAAAACATAGAAACATTTCTAACGCTTTAAAATGGCACCACGGAAAGTAAGGCACGGTGGGCGTGGCTTATAAAGTGAGCTAGCGCCGGTACGAATACCGTGTCCACGGACACCGCGCGTCATAGGCGCGGACCAATCACAATGCGCGTTCTATCCTATTCTAAGAGATGACGTAACTTTAACGAACATATTTTTGTCTACCTTAACGCATTAACCTTAAGGTTTTTTTTATGTGTCGGTACTTTATTACTACATATATTGCATATCTATTGCTTGTGTGTGTGTAAAGATATTTGTGTGTGTTTTGGTGGCAATATTCGATTGAATTGAGTATGACGGGAATCTTCCATGTTTTTTCGTTGAATATAACTAGACGACTCCACTTTCGTACCTCGCTGCAAAGACTCAATAATAAATGCGGCGCTGACTTCAAACTAATTTAATGTCTTTAAGTTACCGTTATTAGATTAAACTTGTCAGATTGGCCGGTCGCTTTGAGCCTTTGGGAGTGGAAGACTGACGGGCCGAGTTTTGCCGAGATGAAGGAGTCGGTAATAGACAGTGCTGGTAATTTCACAATCTGAAATTGGACGGACGTTACTGAACATTTGCTGTACCGCATTTGTTATCATCTATACCTACTTAAACTAATATTACAAAGCTGAAAAGATTTTAGCTTAGGCTATATAACATCGCGCAATACATATAGATAGTATTACATAAACTAACCAAAGCTTAACATTTACTTACCCTAAATTGATAAAACAATTTAGATTTTTGCATGCCATGCAGTAAGAAAATCCGTTACCAAATTGGTAAGGTGGTTAAAGCGGTTAATTACACATTTCCACTTCATTTAAATTGTGAAACTGAAACTGTTACAGAAATTGGTGGGAAAAGACTTAAATGCTCGGTTCCAATATTTTACTATTCGTAATGTGTCAAAAATTACGATGCGTTTTTCTGCAACCGACTACGAGTCGTTTATTACATAATTTACTTTCCATATCAGTTGTGATCAGTCGTCTGTCGGTCGTTTTTAGCATACGCCTCGTATAATTTATCACTAACCGCAACTAGAACGTCTTTCAATGCATAAATCGTATTTTAAAGAGTTTAATAAATATATTTTAAGCAGGTTACCACATTCTACATTACTGGCGAGTTATTAACAAATTCAGCAAGATACTCAGAAGATATCCGGTTGACGTGACAACCAGGGTTCGGAGTGGTGTAAATGATGAATATTTACCTGCACAACTAACCTGGTCACTTGGGACTTTGTTGAAACTAGCCTTTAGCGGCGACTTGGCTTCGAACATAATAACAGAAGCAGATAGGAATAGTGACTGTGAAGTAAAAAAAACAGTAAACATATTTAGTCCGTACATTATTATTTTTTTATTTTAAAGAAACAGAAAATTTTTATATCCCCTTGCGGTGCGGGAAACGAACCCACGACCTTCACGTAGCGCGCGTGCTCTTCCAACTGAGCTATTTCAGGTTCACTTGTGCCGCGGCGTAAAGCACTATAAAAATCATGAAAAATCAATAAAAAATTTATTTCCTTTCAAAAATATATCATAATTTGTGATGATATAACGCATCAAAGTTCAGTGGAGGGTCACTAATTTATAAGAACTGTGCTTAGAAATGATGTCGCGCTAAATTTTTAATGCAATGTATTGCATGATAATAGAACAAATATGTATGAGTGTTACATTATTTGGTAATCTAACTAATAGAGTAAAACAGAAAGTGATCAAGTCATTTACCTTATTGGCAATTGGCAGTGATCAAAACTTTTATTTTATTATATAAAAATCAAAGAAAAAATATATATTATAAGAAATCCAATTTATAATATAGACGTAGTTGTTAATACAAGGAATGAACATAAGCTCGTTATTTCAAATAAAAACTTCGTAAAACTAGTAAAACTTTTGTTGGATTGAGAATTAAAAACTTCAACAAGTTACCGCAATGTAGAAATTGTCTTCTGTGTTAATTATAAGTATGCTACATATAGAAAGAAAGAAAGAAAAGTGTTTATTGACACACAATACGATTTAAAAAAAAATACAGAAATACACACACACAGAACATAATGTGATCAATTAGGTTCCACATCAGCAAATGCTGCTACGGCATTATTTCTAACACTACAAAAGCGCTGGTATTCTGGTGGAACCTACCTGCTTGGAAAAATAAATAAATATAGTACACTTTCTATCCCAAAAACTCAAACAAACCCACGGGCAACGACTTGTCGACTGTATATACATGTGGACAACATTTTTCAGCTTCCATCAATTTTGTTTTATGGCAGCAAATACTTACATACTTGAGAATTTTTCGTAGGAATTTAATTTTGTGGCGCCGGCGAGTATAAAACACAAACCACATATTTCTAACAAATTGCATTGAAAATGGACCGTATATTCGGTTTGTGGATTTTATGAACGTCCAGCGAGAAATGGATTAAAATATTTGATCATGATACATTGCACATACTATGAATTAGTAATTCTTTTATGGAGTTTAGTCTGATGCTTAACTCTTGTTAAGCATCTTATAACAATATGAGGCATTGCCTTTGCATAGATTTAAGTCGTTAGCATTATTTATTTATTACCTGTTATTGTTGTTTACCCTCATTATTTGTGTTTTTTTGCTATACTCTGTATATTCACGTACCCTTGTGCGCTCTAAATAAATTCTAAACATTAGTTTTTTTAGTAAGTGAATTTGTAATTCTTTATGAGAAATACAGTTTATTCTAAATCTGTTTACCAAATTTATTTCATGTTTTGCATGTTTCCATAATTGTAAGTTTTGAAAAGAGTAAGTATCGAACTCAAACTCAAACTCAAATATTTATTTATGTACAGGTTACATGTAACACTTTTGAATCGTCATTGAATACAATGCAAACTGATTCTACTTCCGGTTCGGAACCTATATCTACCGAGAAGACACCGGTAAGAAACTCAGCAGATCATTTACAGTATCAGTATCTAACTTATTGCTATGTGTAGCTCACTTTGGACCATCTTTTCGGTAGATATAGGTTCAGATCCGGCAGTAGAGTCACTTTGCATTGTAACTATGACGTTTCACAGTATATAATACCTATTATATGTATTAAACTTTTATTATTTTTTTTGAAGCGGAATTCCTACCGCACCGTCACTCTCCGCGTGGAATAGAGAGTGGTGTGTCGGGCTCGCACCGACTACAACCCCCTCGGTGTCCAACGCTGTGCAGTTGTGGGGGAGTCGGGATCCCTTGACTCTACACAGGCCTACCGCTAAGCGGCACACCTCGCGGGCAACGCGCGCGGCTGGAACGTGTCAGCAGGCTATCTGACACGCCCCACCTTCTCGGAATTAAGGTAACGGACGCCAGGCCTGCCCCACGCCTGGTGTCTTTAGTCTCGGGCAAAAATCGCTCCCCACCTCAGCCTTTCACTACCCTTCTTAAAGAAGAGGAGAGGAGGGAGGCCGGTAGAGGGAGCGAGGACACCTTCCATAAATAATCTCTCTCATAGTACTTGATTTGAATGGTTGATGCCTTGGTAAAGAAATATTTATTAGTATATTTAGTCCGTCCATCCGAAAATATCTTTTGATAGCTAATATCGACTCATAAGTAATTATTTATTTAAATATTATAATTACACATATTATAAGACACGCATTTAAACTAAGTGCCATAATAAATAAGTGTATTTAGTTTAATCTGGTGTCCCAAGATACAGGCTCAGCCTAGTTTGGGAGCCCCTGGTAATTATTGGAACGGCGAAAATTGTTATAAATGTATTTCGTTTATTTTATTATTGTTTGTGTCTGTTCTTAAGTTATTAATATAGATTTTTATTAATTTTAATTTTTTAATAGTACCACTTAAGAAAATGATTCAGTACTTTATTTTTAACCAAATTTTTATGTTCATTAATATAAACACTAATATATCTGGTTTAAGATCTTTATTCTCACAAGAATTACATATTTATTTACTTACGCGAGATAATTACAGTGTCTAACTTAAATAAATACCATAATTACATTGATACTTCACCATCGATATGTATATCAGCTACTTCAATCAAAAAGGTATAAAACCTCACCTGCTCATCTTAGTTCTGCCACAAACCCTCAAAAGAACATAACCGTTTGACATATTCATAAAGACATGATGCGTCAAACATTTTTACCAAAATTAACAAAGTCTCGTAAGCAGTGAATTAACAAAATAAATTGAACTAATTCGCCGATGTAAAATGTTTTGAAAGGAACAAATTTGTGAGTAACTATTTTTGAAAATTAGTAGAGTAACTATAGGAAATGGGGAGCGGCAAACTAAAAATCGGTAAACGAAGTGTGGGGTAACTTTTACCCGTACTTTAAAATAATTAGGTATTGTACGTTTAATAGCTAGATAAGGTAAACACTTGCAACTTGATATTAGACCTTATACTCACGATATTAGGGCGGTAAATCCAAAATGTATAGTCTGAAATGTTTTTGAATATTATATTATAAATGTGAAAGTAACTCTGTCTGTCTATCTGTCTAGTGTGTCTGTCTGTTTGTCTGTCCGGCTTTCACGCCTAAACCACTAAACTGATTTTGATGAAATTTGGTATAGAAAGAAGAAAAAGAAAGAAAATTCATTTGTTGACGATCCTACAATTACTGAACACACAATATTACATAGTCTACATAAAACGCAAGGTATCGTGTGAGGCCAACTTGGGTTGCTCCTCAGCAAATGCTGCTACGGCATTTTATAGTATAAGTATATGTTGAACCTCTAGAACAGACATAGGCTACATTTTGTTTTGAAAATAAGGGGGGATGGAGGTAATACCGGCCTCAAGCGACATTCTGCGAAAGAGACATTTTGGAAAAGAGATATTATGAGAAAGGTACATTTTGCGACTGGTAGACATTTTGCGAAATAGACGTTCTGCGAAAAAGCCCTTGAAAGTGTATATGGGAAAATGTTTATTTTTCAAGTTAGTGATATGAAATCCGGCGCAAATATAGCTCGAAACTTGGATTTAAATATGGACTACTGTTTGTTTCGAATGTTGGAGGATATAGAGGTAAAACCGATGTAGGCAACTATCCTACTCTTATTACAATATTTATATTTACACTATATATAGAAAACTTATAATTAACTTACATCTATATATTTACATTACCTATTTTAAACAACACTAATATTAAAACTAAATACATCATATACAATATAACACTTTTACATTTATTCACACAACACTGTTTACAATAATTAGTATCAGCATCTACATTTCACAGCGTATCAGTTTGTCGATATAGTTATCGATTATCGACTTTCGGAAGCACTGCGCCGGCGCAGGTGACCTTCAACGCACGGGCCGTTTCACTTTACCTGAGCCGGGCGCTCCAGTCGAGATCCTATCACGACGCGAAGCGCACGCTGCTTAACCTCCCGATTCGTATACGTAACGGTCGCGCACGGCACTTAGCTAGTTGCTTTTATTGTTTTACTGTGCTTGCCTTCTAAACTTTCCTGTGACTTTCTTTCTCTGTGCTTGTAAACTCTGCTGTACTTTCTCCTTCTGTACTTTTTGTGTATTTGTGCGTGTGAACAATATATCTTCGAGTGAACTGTGAGTTGTACTTTTTATTCGAATACCTTCCGACACTCACACACATCGACCACATCCACGCACCCCCACATTTCTGGTGACCCCTTGGAACACGAAAATGGCAAGAGAATACCGAGATGCACACGGGTCGGACTTTGAACAGGACGCCCAACCGCCGTTGGCGCGCGAACGGACCGAGGTATATGGAGTCGGTGCACGGGTACCCCCATTTTGGCCAGAAGAGCCGGAAATTTGGTTCGCCCAAGTAGAGGGTCAATTTGCCATAGCCGGGATAACTAGCGATACAACGAAGTTTAACCACGTCATTAGCCAGCTTGATAATAAGTTTTCTCGCGAAGTCAAAGACATCATTATTAGTCCCCCAAAGACGGACAAATATGGGAAATTGAAGACGGAGCTGATCAAACGGCTGACTGCTTCTAATGAAAAGAAGCTGAAACAGTTACTCATGCATGAGGAGTTAGGCGATCGCAAACCATCCCAATTTCTTCGGCATTTGAAGAGCCTTGCGGGAATCGACGTGCCGGATGATTTTTTGCGGACCATCTGGATTAGCAGACTTCCACATGGAATTCAGACGGTGCTAGCCGGACAACCATCATCGGCCCTCACCGACGATTTGGCTGACCTTGCAGATCGGGTTAATGATCTTGCAGCTTCGACGCCCAGAGTTGCCGCCGTGAGTGACGCAGTACCCAGTTCCATGCTTCTGGACTTGAAAAATGAAGTCGCGGAATTAAGACGGCAGTTGCAGAACATGGCTACCAGTGGAAGAAATGGCAGATCCAACCACCGATCATCGCGACGCCCTAGTAGCAGATCTTCGTCTCGCCAGCGCTCGAATTCAAGCTACCGCAAATTTCCATTGTGCTGGTTCCATAGCAAGTTTGGAGACCGAGCGAAGAAATGTGTTCGCCCCTGTGACTACGCGGGAAACGCCGGGGGCAGTCGATAATGGCGGCTGAGGACTGCCCATCTCCTTCTGGCCGCTTGTTCGTCACCGACCGGTCCACGAAGACGCAATTCTTGGTCGACACAGGCAGCGACCTCTGCGTTTTCCCCCGGTCGGCTCTTCGAGATCGTCGTGGCAAGTCAAACTTCAATTTGTGTGCTGCGAATGGTTCGGACATCGCAACGTATGGTTTTATCAATTTTAATTTAGATTTTGGCTTACGTAGAGCTTTTAATTGGCGTTTTGTAGTGGCTGATGTCTCTAAACCCATTATAGGAGTTGATTTTTTAAATTATTATCATCTTATTGTAGATTGTCGCAATAAGCGCTTGATAGACAATGTTACTTCTATATCAGCTGTTGCCACTTTTGCAAATTGTAAAAATGTGCATTCAGTGAAGGTCTCATCTGGAGAGTCCCGATTCCATAAAATTTTAAACGAATTTCCTGAAATTACACGACCAGCTGGTACGCATCACACTACACGACACAATACACTCCACCATATTCGCACGACACCAGGTCCTCCAGTTTCTTTCGCACCTCGCCGCCTAGCGCCAGACAAATTAAAAATTGCCCGCCAGGAATTTCAGGACATGTTGACCAACGGTACTGCCCGACCTTCGGAGAGCCCTTGGTCTTCGCCCCTTCACCTGGCACCAAAAAAAGATAGTGGTTGGCGCCCCTGCGGCGATTACAGAATGCTGAACGCCCGTACAGTTCCTGATAGTTACCCAATCAGGCACATACAGGATTTCTCCCACAGCATAGCAGGTTGTACGATCTTCAGCACCCTAGACCTCGTCAAGGCTTACAACCAGATCCCCGTTAGCCCAGATGACATACCCAAGACCGCAATCACCACACCCTTTGGACTGTTTGAATTTCCATTCATGACCTTCGGGTTGAGGAACGCTGGTCAAACATTCCAAAGGTTTGTGGACGAGATGACACGCGGACTCGATTTCGTGTACTGCTATCTAGATGATTTTTTAGTATTTTCTAGATCAGAAACAGAGCACGAAAGTCATCTCCGCACGATCTTTTCCAGGCTACGGGATTATGGCATGCTGTTGAATACGTCTAAATGTGTTTTTGGAGTCGAAAAAGTAACTTTTTTAGGTTACCAGATCTCCAAAGACGGCACCAGACCACTAGACTCAAAGGTACAGGCTATTAGAGAGTTTCCTGCCCCGACCAACGTACGTCAACTCAGACGATTTCTTGGTATGCTCAATTTTTACAGGCGATTTCTCCCACAAGCAGCCCAAGTCCAAGCCCCCTTGCATGCCCTTTTGACAGGCTCGGTCAAAGGTTCACACCCCGTCACCCTTGTAGGAGACACTCTTGCTGCATTCAAGGCCTGCAAAGACAGCCTATCAACCGCAGCTCTGTTAGCCCATCCCAGCTGCTCAGCTAAGCTTGCGGTGGTAACTGATGCATCCGACAGTGCACTAGGAGCTGTACTTCAGCAGCAGAACGAAGGTGTATGGGAGCCCTTGGCATTCTTTTCTCGTAAGCTCAGCCCAGCCCAGACTAAGTACTCTCCTTACGACCGGGAGCTGTTGGCCATCTACGAGGCAATCAAATATTTCAGGCACATGCTTGAGGCTAGACATTTTATTGTCTATACTGACCACAAGCCGATCAGTTTCGCATTTCACGAACGGAAAGCAAACTGTTCGCCAAGGCAGTATAGACATTTAGACTTCATCGCTCAGTTCACGACAGACATACGTCACATTTCCGGTAAGGATAATGTCGTGGCGGATGCACTGTCACGAATTGAAGAACTGAGCGAACCAGTCAGTCTTGAGTCACTAGCCCAATCACAAGCCTCAGATCCTGAACTTCGCAGACTCATCGATGGAAGCACATCGCTCCGTCTGGAAAAGCGACAGTTACCTGGAAGTCGTATTGAACTGTACTGCGACGTAAGTACACCGACTCCCAGGCCCTTTGTCACGTCGTTTTTCAGAAAACAACTATTTGACAGCCTCCACTCCCTTAGTCATCCTGGTGCCAACGGTTCTGCCAAACTGGTCGCTGACCGTTTTGTTTGGCCTGGCATCAGAAAAGACTGTCGAGATTGGGCACGTGCTTGTTTGTCCTGCCAACGGGCAAAAGTCACCCGTCACGTCAATGCACCCCTGGGCACGTACCATTTACCACGTGCAAGATTTAAACAGATCCACATCGATCTGGTTGGACCACTTCCTGTCTCACAAGGTTATCGGTATTGCCTAACTGCCATTGATCGTTTTACACGATGGCCAGAAGCAATACCGATAGTCGATATAACTGCGGAGACCGTTGCAAAAACCCTGCTATCGTCCTGGATTTCCAGATTCGGCTGTCCGACAGATATCACAACAGATAGAGGCCGACAGTTCGAGTCAGCCTTATTTAACTGTCTGTCACGAATGGCTGGATTTGAGCACAAACGTACGACAGCATACCATCCCGCTTGCAACGGTCTTGTAGAACGTTTTCACAGACAACTTAAAGCGGCCATAGTCTGTCACGCTGACAGTAGCTGGACTGAGTCGTTGCCGTGGGTTCTACTTGGCGTGAGATCGGCGTTTAAAGAAGACTTACAGTCTTCCTCAGCAGAACTCGTCTACGGGGAGCCTTTAAGACTACCTGGCGAATTTTTCGAGCCTTCAATACCCGTAACTACTGACTTATCAGAGTTCACCGCTCGGATACGTCATTTTGCTGACAAGCTACGTCCTGTACCTGCTACACGCCACGGTACGCAAAAAGTATTTGTGTATAAGGAGCTTGCTACCAGCGATCACATCTTTCTTCGCGAAGATAAATCGCGTGGTTCCCTCACTCCTGCATACTCTGGTCCACACAAGGTCCTAACAAGAGGGGACAAGGTTTTTAAAATCCTTCTCAATGGTAAGGAAGTAACTGTTTCGGTCAATAGGATAAAACCGACTTTTATTTTAACCAATAAAGAAACAGAACCACCACAACCAGCACAACAACTTGTAACCCGTTCCGGGCGCCGGGTAAGGTTTCCAGATTATTATCGACCTTGACGGCCTCTGGAAGGGGGTGATGTAGGCAACTATCCTACTCTTATTACAATATTTATATTTACACTATATATAGAAAACTTATAATTAACTTACATCTATATATTTACATTACCTATTTTAAACAACACTAATATTAAAACTAAATACATCATATACAATATAACACTTTTACATTTATTCACACAACACTGTTTACAATAATTAGTATCAGCATCTACATTTCACAGCGTATCAGTTTGTCGATATAGTTATCGATTATCGACTTTCGGAAGCACTGCGCCGGCGCAGGTGACCTTCAACGCACGGGCCGTTTCACTTTACCTGAGCCGGGCGCTCCAGTCGAGATCCTATCACGACGCGAAGCGCACGCTGCTTAACCTCCCGATTCGTATACGTAACGGTCGCGCACGGCACTTAGCTAGTTGCTTTTATTGTTTTACTGTGCTTGCCTTCTAAACTTTCCTGTGACTTTCTTTCTCTGTGCTTGTAAACTCTGCTGTACTTTCTCCTTCTGTACTTTTTGTGTATTTGTGCGTGTGAACAATATATCTTCGAGTGAACTGTGAGTTGTACTTTTTATTCGAATACCTTCCGACACTCACACACATCGACCACATCCACGCACCCCCACAACCGACCATGAAATTATATTAGTATGGAAAAAACCTGTAGTCCACGCGAACGTAGTCGCGGGTACAGCTTATAATATCGTACCGAAGATACTTTCAAGTATTTTAAACCTGGTTTTTGACCCTGGTATTTTAAAAGGGACGTACTTGCAAGCCCTGGTACTCGATTTAACAAGTACGACCCATCCTTAGTACCGACAGATTTCGACCAAGGCGGGCAATCAATAAGATCAATCAATTACGCAGGACGTAGTTTATAATGACCGCACCTTTGACTACTCCCGAAGAGTATACACATTTTAGTTATTTTTCACGTTTAAGGGGACAATATAAAGTGGAAAGCCGCCTACCGTTCGGTATTGTTAGACAGTGTATTAATCTTGAGTAGGATATAGTGGTGTGAGCGCTCCGCTTAGGGATGTGAGCGCTCCGCTTAAGGGTGTACGTGCTCCGCTTAGAGAAGTGAGCGCTCCACTTAGGGATGTAAGTGATCCGATTAGGGTGTGAGCCCCCGCATCCCGCAATCTCGGTAAAGATAAAAAAAGCTATCTGCAGTCATTATAATTTGACAGTTAGCAAAAAAAATATTACGATATCAATATCCAAGCCGCTTAGCATGTGACACGCGAGTAAATTTTATCGCACTTTTAAATGTGAAAATCGATAAAATTCGGCTGCTGATTGGCTGTAAATACGAGCGCAGTTGGTATGCTACCAGCCAATCAACAGTTTAGAAACTTTTGTCGTCTCATGCGATAAAAACATTTTGCTTGTTAAGCGTTTATGTCTATCTTGTGTGTTCGTTTGCCGTTTTTTATTTTGCCTCCTTAATCCGACTCGCACTTGACCGATTGGACCTTTTCTACTTTTTAAACTAAGAAAGATATCGAAGTTCGACTACTGTCACTTAACTTGGCCCTCTGCTAACTCGAGCCCCAATTTCGTAATTAAATTGCTAACTATATTTTATATTAATACCATCGAAATGACCACTTCATTCGGACAAAATGATTCTATATTCAGAACAATTTCCATTATAATTTCAATAACAATGAAAATATTATCTGAATTAAACATTTAGTCGGGTCCTGTTAACCATCAATGAAATAACATTGATGTGCAAAAACTTATTTTGTAATGCGGTCAAATGAATGATGCCAGTAAAATTGGTTTACAGCCACAAAAACCAGTTCCATCTTTCCACCAATTTGTTATGGAATCGTGAATTGGGAACCCACAATTGATAATGTGATTGAATGAATGAACATTTTGTTCCTCTGCGTTGGGGAACTTTTATATAATATTAAGATTTTTCATATAATAATCTGATTTTGTTAGGGAAATATATTTTCTTAATTAATCTAGATAGTGAAAGGTAGTGAAAATTGAATGATAAAGAAAATGGGCCACAAACTTTGGCTGCCATATTTCCATTGATCACAATATTTTTAGAAAGGATTGTCATACCATAATTGTTTTATAAAGGATCTAGGAAAGTAAATTTCAATCCAGTTTTTTTATTCCAAAAAGTCTAGAGCCATATTTAAGTATAAAAGATAAATGGAATTCGATCCGTTTAGTATTTTTATGTTTTTATAAATACTTCGCAATATGAATAACGATCAGGAGGAAATTTAATGGTTACGAACCAAAGTATTCACTGAAAACATGATGGTGACAATATGGTGGATAAAATCAACCCAAACTGCTGTATTTAACAATGAAATATCCTTAAAAACCCTGAAGATGTTTAACTGATGAATAGAGCAATGATATTTTTGATTGCAGAAGACACCAGAAGTAATTGGAGGTAGAAAGTCGATCTGAAGGATGGGAAAACACAACGGAACTAAAACCAAGACGGACACAAAAGTTTTGTATAAGAAATCGAACATCACTATCAGGACACACTCAAGATCTTGTTCAGATGCATCTCAGATAACAAAGAGTAGCATTTTGCAGATCAAGAAGAATCTGTCAAAGACTGCCAACTACTTTGTAGATGGAGATATAATGAAGAAGGATTTGAGTGTCGAAACTGGTGCATGTGTACTTAGGAGGTATTACAAGAGCAAACACAAAAGAGACAAGTGCTCTATTCAAGCTTCATCAGCTAAGTCGAAATGCTCGACTGTGCCTACAGAATTTACAGACTTTAAGCCAGACCATGCGTGTGGTGACAGTACGAATAAATTCGAAATCGTTGATCCGACTAAAGCTTTGAACATTGATATAACGTCACTTATGGTAGAGAATTTGAAAGGTTTACTCAATGATTGGATTCGCGAACACGTTTTAGAAGACAGTGAAACAAAGAAGAAACTTGTGAACGTTCTGGATTCTATTTTGCAATCACTAGAAGCAAAAATTCCCAGTACACGCACATCATGTTGTACATACGTGATAGAAAGAAACGGGGAAGGTTATAAGGTTCGAAACATGAAAACTGAAACAAATTCTGTTACTTGCCAATACTGCAAACAGAAACAAACTTCAATAATTACAGGCGCAAGTAGCAGTCTTCTATTTAAGAAATATTCTCGATTCACTTTACCTTTCCCTTACAAACACCTCAGGATTATATCCACCTTGAGTATTCCAAGAAATATGTTCAAAAAAGAGAAGTTCACGAAAAAAAATTTAGTTTACAAAGTTAAAAAAATGCAAAAACCAGATAATATGACTACCACTAAAAAGAAACAGCGGAAAGTTGTAATCAATGTTTCTAGCAGTACAATGTCCAATGTTCCCAAAAAGAGTTGTAGGAAAATTTCTAGAAGTCAGGGAAGGAAATCTTCAAGTAAAAAAAGAGGCATTATATTCCTACCTCAGATGTTTTATAAAAGCACAACAGATTTCACATCGACTACAGAAATTTATGATGGAATGAAAAATGAAACGACACAAGAAAATCAGTTGGATGTTATGCCAAGCCTCGTCAAAAGTATTTACGCTGATGATCCAGCTAACGTTACTAGTACTGATAAATTTGTAAACTACAAAAACAAGAATGATAATTATACTATGACTGAAGCTAATACGACTGACATGAATTCTACGAAACTGATAAACAGTGTCTCAAATGTGCAATTTCATGAAGCCGAATATGAATGTTGTAAAAGAACTGCCAACACTTCTAATGTGATCAGCCAACGTTTCGAAAGTCACACAAAAATAGAGAATATCAACCCAACTATTAGATTTCCTAATTTAACACTTACTGAACAAAACACATTAATTAAAAAAACCAAGAAAGACCATGATCGAAAAAAAAATACATATCCAAAGAAATACAATAAAAAGTCACGGAGACGCTCATTTCGAAAATCCACTCCCAAGTTTAACACAAAATCAAGTTTTGAAAGCATAAGGTATAAACAATTTACTTATTTATACAAGAAGACGAAAAATTCTGCTCTACAAAATGGTGATTTTCTTAACCATTTTCGAAACGTTTTTAAATATTTTGCTGATCATAAAGGCAACAGAAATATTAAACTTGAAATACATTGCAATGTTTATCCGTTTTTTGAAATGGAAGAGAACTACTCAAAGATCGATACGACAGCTTATCAAGAATATGAAATTAATATGATACCTACTGAAGTCTGCAACCTCATACCATCAGTTATGAATATTATGGAACTCGAAAATAGCTGCGAAGAAATGATTCAATCACCCAAACTTGATGGTGAAATTATTCCAATATTAGATGGAGCCGCGAGTCAAGCTAAATACATATTCAAAAGTGATAATTCTACTAGCACATCTAATCATTCTATGAAATATACAGAAAGTATTGAAAAAGGTACTGCTATGACTGGTTTAGAGGTTTCGAAGGAATTACAAGAACTGAGATCTGCTGTAAGAGATTTCTCAGCAACTGCTGAAAAATTGGTACAAGAGCATGCAAAAAGACAAAGCGTGACTTCCAAAAATGAGTCTACTACTTCTTCCAAGAAACCTCTAGAACCTAAATCTTCAAAAGTCTTCAAAACCGTTAACAAGAAAGGCACAATTTCTAATCCCTCCAAAGGGATTCAGTTTTCGAATACTACAAAAGGACCGCTTTTATCAGGTATAAAATTATCAAAAAGTCCAAAGAAGATAGAGGAGCTTACCAACAAATTGAAAAAGAGGAGTTCTTCGTACCATGTCATAGACAGCGAGACGATACTAAAAGTGACAGACATGACTGCATCAGCTAACAAATCGAAAGATAGTAACAAACCTGCTAATAAGAAATCTAAGTCTTTATTGAACCTCACTAAGGAAGCAAACAAGCAAAAACTGATTGCATTCTTCTGTGACCATACTCGTAAAAATAATGAAAAAATTGTTTGCAGATTGTGTTCCACTAGTAACTCATCTTTCATATGCCCTGGTCCACAGCAACAGGTCCCCTGTACTAATCCATGTTGCAAATCGCAATCAAACACATCAAAACGAATGGTTCCTGTAACAGTTTCTGATCCTCAAAGCTGTGGTCATGACTACGGTTCATCAGTTTACGTTGAAATCGATAAACCGACTATCACTGTTAAGAAGAAAAGTGGCTTGCCGTGGTGGGAGGGTTGTATCTACTGTATTCTGCTTTGGATTCCAGTCATCGTGATCATGATTCTGTTTTACAATTATGTTTTAGTTGAACAACCCGCACCGAAAAACTCAACGATCACGGCTTCAAAAAAGCCAAAATTGAGAATGCAGAATTTAGGTCTTATGAATTCAGATACAAATTCGTCGCGTATGTTTTTGAAGCTATCCGATTTCGGATTCTAATCTTTTGTTTTGTACTATTTATTTTTTATGTTATTCTGATTATATTTTTAAAGCTTTACATTTTTGTTTTCCTGCCTGATTGTAAAAACATTTAGTTACTTATTTTACATGTTTTAAATTGAGGCATTTTTATTTATATATTCAAGAACTTACTTTAAGCTAAGAAAACTAGGATCAATACAAGTAACACCAACTCTAAAATAAATGCCTGCTTCATCCTGTATGTTTTGAAACGGTACAAAGCTAAAGTTATGAAAGTTAGGTGAGAAATTGAGCACAAGTATTAAGTAACATGTATTTCTATTCCAGAAAAGTTATCAAAATGCAGCCATTGAATGAAATAATAGATGAAAATCAAAAAAAGCTGAATAGAAGGGGAAAACCTTTTTCACGGTATCCGAAACAGATGCCTTCATACATAGTGGCTTTTGCCGTACATGAGACCTATGATGATATAGCTACAGCTCAGCAGATGATATGCAACAAACGAAGCCTCCAAAGTAGTATCAGTTCTGTTTCACCCGCCATATCGACCAAGACTCTAACCATAGACTGCAACTCTGCTCCAAAAATACCTGATGGCACTGAGTTTAACAAGACTCCAGATGAATCAAAAACTAAAGTAAACGAAGAGAGAAGTAATGATGATGAGAATAATGACATCCAAAATGAACTCTCTGAAATAGCTGACGATATTATAGTGGCTAACAAAGGGGAGGATGATGTCAAACAACAAGATATCGGTAATATAATACCAAAACAAATAAAAAGACAAGTCAACAGGTTATCTAGAAATAAACGCCAAAACCATTCCAGGATAAAGAACGTTAACTTTAAGTACAAAAAATCTATAAAAAAGGAAGAAAAAGCAAATAGAAAACTAGCGTGTGCTGCTCAAATTAAAGAAACTTTTTACTCTAACTCTACATCTAAAGTTGTATCCAGAACATCGCCTTTGAAAAGTGTTGTACCAACAGAAATTCTTGATACTGTAGACTCAGTATTTTCTGATGAAGGTGATAATAATAACGAATCGTTACAGTCTTCACCATCGACTACCAAAAACTCATTCATAAGTTACTCCAGTGAGGATACTTTGACACTACAGGGAAGCACTTCTTCCAAAAACGAGGATTTAAACAGTCTTGGTACTATTAACTCTGTTATTAAAATACCCTCACAACGTGCGATGCCTTATAAAACGGATGTCATCAATGTTTCTGTCGCAGTAGCATACAACCCAACTGGCAACGATAATGAACGTAATTTATCGTCGGCACCATGTCGATCCATTTTCGGTAGAGATTTGGTGAGTTCAGAAACTTTGGTAGAGCCTGTAAACTTACTAACGTCAGATTCTGTATCTAGTGAGTACTCTGATAGCGCAAACGTTCAGAACATTTATCGGCAAGCCGTGAATATGAATAATATGAGCGATGGCACACTAAAACCAAACAGTGAGAGCACTTATGTTGTTGGAAATACTAGTTCAGAAGCAGATGACAGCCTCCAATCTGAGAGTACATTAATACCCGATTCTGAAACATTTATGTATGCAGAAACCCTCAGGCAGACTCCTCCAAGCATAGAGAAGCCAGAAAAAGAGAACAATTACAATAGAATAGCAATATTAGACACTGTCATAAATATGGGCATCTTTCCCGAGATCAATCCTTCAACTAGTTCTGCTTTGAATTTTAAGGATGATATAAACAGCATATTTGTGACGGGAGATTCTGGGAAATATCTGAAGAGTCCCATATATATAGGAGATAAAACTTCAGAAAGTCAGAATGATAGTTCCAAGTACGAAGTGTTCAAAACATTACAGAAATCTTTTGAAGAAAGCAAAGACGTGAATCCTTTAAAAAAAATTAATTTACCCAATGAAAGCACTATAAAGGCCATTATAGATGAAACTGATAAAATAGAATCAAAATTCGGGTCTGAAGGGCTAGGAAATATTAATTATCCTGGTAACATAGCTGATCTTTGGGATAGACTTGTTTTAGTGGTAGACACGGCCGTGAAAAGACTTGAAAATTCGCTGACGGAAAAAATAATAAATGAAATAAGAAACCAGCTTCCATCTTTTGAAAAGCCACCCACCCAAATAAAAGAAGAAATCTTTGTAGTTGATGTTGATAACGCGCGAGGTGATATAGAGCAATTAAACAAAGAAGTGTCTGTTTATAAAATCAAAACTGAAGAAGATGAAAGTGTCCAATGTACATTGGTTGGAAATAAAGCTATTGATAATATTATGTTGAAATTAAGTGTTGAAGATCCAAAGCTAGAGAGTCCTCGGACTAAATCGTTGCCGAAGATGAAGAGACCGAAAATTTTTAGGGATTATTTTGAGGTTTTGAAGCCACCGACAGTAGAAAGTGCATTGGTGGAAGAGAAAGGGGACACAGTTACTGTGTCTACGACAACACCCAGCGAGGTAGAAGTGGTAGGTTCATTCAATCGTATTAAAGCAATTTTTTCTGGACCGTTTACTTTCTTGAGGGAGAATATGTTGGTTGTGACGAGTGTGCCGACTTTTTTTGTGATGTTATTGTGCGTCTATGGTCTTATTATTTTTATAATGAAGCCTTGGTAATGTAACAGTAAATATTTGGTTTTATTTGTAGTTTATATCTTTTTTATTTAATTTTGAGTTTCGAAGTTACATATTTATTGGCTATCAACACATATTTGCACGTCAAATAAACACTTGCAGTTTAATATTAACTCTTATGCGCAAGAAAATAGGATGCAAAGTCCAAAACGTCTATACAAGGCTTAGCAAATTCTACTCGGCATTGACCCGTAGTCCACTACAGTTATAGTTTCACCATAATCATTATTATCATTAACAATTTGTTTTTTTTTAAATAGGTGGTTAAACGTTAAAGAAACGCAACATTTTGAATGTAAATCATTTTATATTTTGGATAGTACGACATATGTACTACATAATATTAAATTAAATTAATAAAATTAATAGATAAAGATACAGAAAAATATAATCAATAAATAGGAAATCAGGAAGCATACGCTTACTGAGGATTTGGTAATAACAACGGTAAATTATGAAACATTAAAGACAAAAAGTCTTCACAAAAAATATAAAATGAAATGTGGCTTTAAAAGTTTTATGGCTTTAGTATATTTCTAATCGTACTCTTTAGTTGAGCTGTAGTAGTTTAATTAGTGGATTCTATTGTGGAGCTAACACCAGATGACCTGAGCGATCCAAAGTAAATATTGGACGCACTCTACGAGTTCTGGAACAAAAGTCACACATTTAGCAGTTGGTCAAAATAGTTTTATTTGTTAGAAAAATTTCATCTCCCCTTGCGGTGCGGGAATCGAACCCACGACCTTCACGTATCGCGCGTGCTGCTCTTACCAACTGATTCCGTGGTATTCAAACATTTCCGCAACGAATGTACCACGTGCCGATAAGTATGTAGTTCTAAACATATTCGGCAGAGGGCACTTACCGAAAGGCTAACGGTTAATACAGCAGAAAATGTTCATCGCCTACAACAACTTGCGGTTAGCTCAGTTGGTAAGAGCAGCACGCGCGATACGTGAAGGTCGTGGGTTCGTTTCCCGCACCGCAAGGGGAGATTAAATTTTTCTGTTTCTAATATTTAAAGTTAGCTAGTACGGCGTAAAGTACTATAAAAATAATAAAATAGTTTTATATTATAGAATAGAATAGAAAACATATTTGTTCATGTAAGCTTTACAAAAGCACTTATACGTCAGCACAAATCAAGTTTTCCACCGCTATGTTCGGAATGTTGATGACGAACAAAGCCTTGTTTTGGAGAGGTAACCCCGTGGAAAAAAGTAAATGAAAAGTGGCATTGACTTTTATATATATTGGTATATGAAATATATACTTATATATACATAAATATTCAAAACCGCGGACTATTTAAAATGTCTGTCCGCAACCCAATTGTTTACCATTGAACAGGACTACGGAGATCCCTCTTCTCTGTGGACTAGGAAGAATATCTGTAGAAGCAAATATTTTTTGTCCCGTATGTGCATAATCCCTGAATTCATCTTAACCTAATAATAGTTACGCAATTTTATAAAATTTGTGCAAAAATAGGTATCTCTTTTATATTAAAAGAAGCAGGTTCTATATATTTACCTTAGTTTCGCGGACTTTCTTCTACCAGCAAAGGCATTAGCCTCGGCTACTGCTGAACCATCTTCAGTTACTTGCTGAAAAATTGATATGGTTTTATTGTTAATTTTTACATATAATCAATTTGAAACATTAATAACTAAGACCACTAATGCCACCTTTGAAAGTTTATATGGGAAAATTGAGTTAGAGATATGAAAGGTGGCACAAATATAGCTCTATTAAAATATAGACTACTTTTTGTTTCGAATATTAGGGAAGATAGGGTAAAACCGACCATGAAAGGATGTAGTCCACGCGAACGAAGTCGCGGGCACAGCTAGTAATATTATAAACGCAACAGATTTCAGAAGAATGTATGACGATGATGTCTGGAGTCTAGATTAATGTTTGATACTTTTTCACGCAAAAATACTGAATGCATTTGGATGAAAATTGGTATAAAGGTAGATGAGATGCTAGGTCAACATATAGGATATCCCAAAATAACGTGGGTGACAAGCAACATCTAGTAGATTATATTTATTGCTGGAAAAGATTAACTCCTTAGATAAAAATTACGAAGTTGTATGTATAGTGGGTGTACTGACCTCATTGACAGCAGGTTCAGTGGTGGTCTGCGGAATGGCAGTCTCTCTTGGCACGGGAGCCGGGGCTCCGTACCGCGTGATCACACGTGGTTGGGTCCTGAAAAAAATGTTTAACATTGATTTCAACTCACAGTATATGATACTCAGTGGTGGAACTATGGGGTGGCATGTGGTACAATGCTACAGGCCCCCAGCCAGAAGGGGCCGCGGTCAGAGGATATAAATATAGGAATTGTATTAATGACAAAACATCGCTTTGTCTCCCGGAATCGTTTCAGACGTTTGTTAGCTCCCCTGGTTGGCATGATGAAGCCTATCCATTCAGTACCATCTGATTACCATCATACAAGATGATTCACGGCCCATATTCAAGCAACGACGTAATGCAAATGCAAGACCTTTGTTACACCTCATTACCATCGATTACGTGACCGTATCATGGTGGATAATTTAAATTCTGCAGGGACAAGCGACCTTGTACCGAATGCTTCGCCAATTGCCATGTGCCTGATGTAGATACGAAATTTCTTCAAGGTGAAACCCAAATTTTCTTATCCCCGGTTCCAATATTTAAAAAAATGATCCGTTCTAGTTACTAATAATAAATTATACGAGGCGTAAGCTAAAAACGACTGACGGACGACTGATGACAGCTGATATGGAAAGTAACTTTGAAATTAGAATTAAAACCTCGTGGAAAACGGATTGTCATTTTTTACACGTTACGAATCGTTAAATATTGGGACCGGGTATAAGAAGAAAAATTAAAGTAAATACATTAATTGGCACTCAGACTTACATAAACTTTTATATTATGTACAGTAGGTAAAATCGCCGTCAGATATATCGGAGCAGGGCGTCTACTCTTGAAAACGAAATATGTCGGATCCGATGACGTTTAGTATTTTTTATTGCTCATTATCGCAACTAACACACTTCGAATGCGAATAAAGCGTTATCAAAAAACAAAATATTATTTATACAAATCAAAAATCACGTTTTAATTCCCTAACTTTTGATCAATCTTCAAAAACGAAACCTTTCGTTTGTTCGTTTCGTTTTCAAGTGTAGACGCCCTGACAAAGTGACCAAATACTTCTGAACAGTTAAAATGTCAAAAAGTTCCATACACCACAAGCTGCCACAAGTTACCAATTCATTACTTCAATAATATCCATGGACCTAATATAATAAACTAAGTCCATGATAATATCTGACTGAGCACTCATCTATACAGGTTGTTGCCGACAGATCTGGCAACCCAGCTACTAGGCACACGTTACCTGTTGCTAAGGGTTTTGTTACTAAAATTACTTAGCAACAGGTTTGGTGTGCCTCGATTTTTCCTTATATGTATTATTGTATTTTTAGCTTATTATATCTTTTGTCCCTTTAAACTGGGTTTCCATTTCGTACCTAACACAGGTAGCTAAATGAGACACATGACGTGCATGACACATATTGACGTTATGAGTGTTCAGATGTTATTGGCATCTGCTCAGATATTATTGAAGTAATTAATGTTCAGATATTAATGGTATCTTGTGGTGTATGGAACTTTTTGACATTTTAACTGTTCCGAAGTATTTGGTCACTTTGTCTGCTCCGATATATCTGACGGCGACTGTACATAGATAAGGTACATTTTTGTGCTAATAAGGTCCCAGCCCCAACTTGAGCAGCTGCAGCTGAATGCCGCATCAGCGCTGGTTTTTATTGTTGTTTTTTTAATTTTTAGGTTATTTTAACACAATCCCGTTTTACAGTGTAGAATCCCGATTATCTGTATCAAATAAAACCAGGGGTATTCCGTGTTCCGGCGGCGCTGTGGAAGTAAAGGCTGGGCCGATTTCCCACAGCGCCGCCACTTAGGCGATGAGGGTTCAACCGGGGGGTTTTAGTGGGTACACCGGGTTGGTTGGTTGGAAAGGAGTCCCACACACGCCGCCACCCTCCCTCAGGGTGGCGGTACGGTGCATCAAGCATTTCCCCCCGTAAAAAAAAAAAAAATAAATAAATAAAATAAAAAAATAAAAAAAATAAAAAGGGGTATTCCGTGTAATCAAAAATCCGGATAATCTATTTCAAAGCATATGAATCAATATTTACATTTAAAAATCTGAACAATGCTAAGCAACATGGATTTCTTCCTACAAAAATAATGTTTGTTTATGTGTTTGACTGTCTGTCTGTTTTTTTGTCTGTCGGTGGCATCATAGCTCCCAAACAGATGAATCGATTTTAATTTAGATTTTTTTGTTAAAAGATGTATTCATCGGAAGTTTTCTTAGCTATGTTATCGTATGTAAAATATTGGATTGCATATATTGACGCCACTCCCTCAATATTTAAGTATCAAATAAAAGGCCTAGAGTATAACTACACACTATCAGGCCTAGCATACGCCACGCAATTAAATTTTATCGCGCTCTTAACATACATCAAAATCGATTGAATTCAGTGCGTCAACCGCTGATTGGCTGAACCTACGAGTGCGGTGTGCTATGAATTAACCAATGAATACTATCAAAACTTTTGTCTACTCATGCGAGAAATTTTACGTATCGCGCATGCTAGGCCTATATGACAAATTTCAAATCCAAAGATGTCCGCCGTTATAACTCCACCGCCACTACACGCCCCTTTTTTTCGAGGATCGGTATATTTGATTAAACGCATAAAATCGTGCCGTCTCCATATACTGCTGAACAGCTGCCTGCAAAGTTCAAGTTTCCTGTAAAACAAATACCTGGCTCCAAAAGCCGTGGCTACCGCAACAGAGGTAGGCGCCTGATTCTTGTAGCTGTCATCAGCCTCCTCATCTTCAGACTCCTCCACGCCGTTCCCTTGCTGGTCAACGTCCAGCCCGCTTTGAAGAGCGTCTTGACCTTGGTTGATTTGCTGAGGGTTTTGCGCCTGGCTGGAGAACTGAGGAAGAATTTTACTCATTATTATGTGGTAAAATTTGAAAAAAAAAGGATCACTTGTTGTTTTATGATTAACCTTACTAGTAGACTTAAGTTCAGCTGCACCACGTTAAGTATAACAGTTTTGACAGCTGTCAAATTGTCTGTTACCGTTAAAATTGGTGCAACTTTTAGAACACTAGTTGACCATAGAACAAAGTCTTTTTAACCCCCGACGCAGAAACGACATGGTGTTATAAGTTTGACGTGTCTGTATGTGAGTGGCATAACCGCTCCCGAAAAAATGAACCGAATTTATTTTGATTTTTTTGTTTGAAAGATAAATATATCGGGAGTGTTCTTAGCTATGTTTGATAAAATCAATCCAAGATGGCCGCTGTCACAAAATTATTAGATTTATTATTTTTTCATAGTAAACAGAAAAACATAGTTTCCCCCTACGGTATGGGATTTGAACTCACTACCTGAAGGCAGTATACTCACTACGTAAACGTGTCGCTCGTGCTGCTGTTCCAATCACAAGGAGATATGATTTTTCTCTGTTTCTTTATAATAAACAAAGTATTTTACCACAAAATGAGTACCTAATTTTTTACCAAATATTTGGTTCTGATCTCATTAAAAGAGATGCACTGCTTGTTGGAACCACAAAACCAGAATCAACTATGGTTCCACAGTATATACTTTAATACATTTCTAAACACCCAGATGTAGAACAAAAAAAAATCATCACACCAATTTTTGTCCTAACTGGGTATTGACCATTGGTACAGCCAGCCAGAAGTCCTAACCTTCTTTCTACCGAGCCAGCCTGTCATTTCATTACGGACTAATGTTCCGTTCTAATATTTGAAAAACGATCCGTTATAATTACGGATAGTAATACATGACGAGGCGTAAGTCAAAAATGACAGACAGATGACTGATGACAGCTGATATCGAAAGTAAATTATGGAACGGTCATTTTTGACTCATTACGAATCGTAAAATATTGGAACTGAGCACTCAAGATGATGTTTTTAGGGCTTAAGAGCTGACCTGTTGAGGTGCCAATCCATTTTGGTACTGCGAAGTGAACCCATTCTGGTACTGCTGGACGAAAGGGCTGGGGTAGTTCACCAGCTGGGCTTGCGGCGGAAAACCTTGCTGGGGTTGGAACTGCGCCTCTGGACCTTGGAAGAATATGGCTTGCTGATCCTGTTTGAAAAGAATAAGATTACAACAGCCACTATTACCATTTAACTTGATCAAAACTGACCCAATTATTTTAAAGAAACAGAAAATAATCATCTCCCTTTTGATGTGACCCACGATCTTCACGTATTGCTGCTTCCCCACAACTAACAGCAAGTTATTGTACACGATAAATATTTCTGTTGTAATAATTTATTAGTCTTCGGTATATATGAATTTAAAACTACATACTAATATCCCACACCGCAAGGAGAGATGAAATAACATCCGGATTCCTTCTCGGTCAGATCAATTAGGGAAATGAATCCTAATCCTAAATTGTCATGAAATTGGGCGTGCTTGTATGATGCTCCCAGTATCAGCAGTCTGGTACTCAAAGTACAAGGAAACACCTTAGTTTAAGACCTGTTGACACGATTGGAAGTCACGGAAATATGATGCGCTATAATTTATCATTGTACGAGATTTACCTGAGGTTGAAATTGCTCAGCCGGTGTTTGCTGAGCAGGCCCTTGGTACAGCTGAGGTTGGTAGCCTGGCTGTGGCTGGTACTGAACCGCCGGTTGCTGAGGCTGATACTGCACGGCAGGTTGCTGAGGCTGATACTGCACGGCAGGCTGCTGAGGTTGATACTGAACAGCTGCTTGAGGCGCCTGGTAAATAACTTCTTGCGGCTGGTAGCTCTGCTGATACACGAACTGTGGTTGCTCTTCATTCTTTTGCTCATCATCTTCCTCCTCTGCATTCGTTTGAGAGTTAGGTTGCGGCTGAGCAGCTGATAGAGGAGTTGTTTGAGCCGGCTGAGCGTATTGAGGCTGAACTGGAACTGATTGAGGGAAAGCCTGAGTCGCGGGTTGGTACTGTCCGCTAAAGACTTGAGGGTTTTGAGCTGCAATTGCTGGTTGATACTGGTTGAAAGCTTGAGGGTTTGGCGCCACGAACCCGTTGGGATTCGGCCCGCTCACAACTACTTGCTGTTGGAAAGCTGGGTTGACAAAACCTTGAGCTTGGATTCCTTGAAGGTACTGCTGTTGTGCCAAAACTGAGGGTAAAGCAGCGAAATGTGTGGCCGCGTCGTAGCCTGCTACCTGTTTTTGAGACGTCTCCTGTTGGATATGTTGGAAGTATAATGGAGCTCTGATCTGTCCAAACGGTACGAATTGGGGTTGCAACTGCAACTGTGCCAAAGAACTGAGAAAGAGTTCTCCAGGGTACTCCTGAACGTTCTGTTTTGTGACTTCGACGGTAACTTTCTGATTCTTGTCATTTTTGTCGTCTAACGTTTCTCCTTCGTTCAGGTCTAAGGTTTCTGTAGTGGTTTCAGTTGTGCGGTCGTCAGGGTTTCTGGTGGATGCTTCTGTGGTGCTAGCAGTGGTGTCAGTGGCGAACTGGCGAGGGTTTTGTGGGACTGGTACTTGATTGGCGCGGCTCCTCGCTTGGGCAGCTTCTAGTTGTCTCTGCCTTTCGTATTCACGGTATTGTTCTTGCTGGGTTTGATACTGTGGATAAAGGTACTGAATTTTATTTTTACTTATTAACATACCTATCCTGAACATATTTTTGTGTGCGTCTATGTTAAACAAAATAACACAATATCTTGGTTTGGTTTACATTATATATTTATATCAGAAATGCCTTATTTTATTTTATTTTGATTATAATGTCTTGTAAACGCTGATGGAATTATTTTTTCTTTCTATGTTTTGTAGCTATTTTTAATACTAATTTTATAAACTTAATTAATGTACTCGGATATATCATATATCTCTAACCAGGCCTAGTAGTAGATAGATCACCCCTTAATACTGATACTGTACTTTGTGTACGTCCCCCCTTACCTGCTTCTGTCGGTAACTCTCATCCAGACTCTTGATATCACTGTTGAAGTTTGGCCCAACATACTGCTGGCCGTTAACTGGCGACACCTGGAAGATGGGCTGCTGCTCCAGGGTGGGCAGACCTTGCACCGACACGTCCTCCTCTGGGAAGCCGTACTGTGTCGAGGGGATGCGAGGGTCTACAGGCGGGAGGTACTCTTGAGGTTGGTTTTGAGTCTGGGAAAGAATAGCTGGTTAACTACTGAGTTAATTTTTCCTATACTTATCAATGTCAGAATAAGGACATATAAACACATGCCGGCAAAAATGTACAAATGTTGTATTTTAACAACTAAATTACTTTTTCCTACGGTCGACTTAATTAACAAGCTGTTCTTTTTTTTCCTTCATTGATAATAGTTTTTTACAATCGACAAACTAACTCATGTCTTGGTGCAAAATTAGTCATAAGTTACAACTAAATACGGTTTTAAAATAAGTCGCGAAAAAACCGTCAGTGCGGCCGCTTCCATTAGTTAATTTACCTTACAAAAACAGGCGGTTAAAATCCGCGGCGGTTTAGCCGTAGTGAGGCCTAAGCCTTAGTGTCACTCAGTGCAGCAAAATTAAAAAAAATAATAAAAGTGTTCAAAAAGTCGTGCTGTATAACGCATTATACATAATCACATTAGCATTGGGTTTAGTTGTGGGGAAACAAACCTGTGATCCCTTTTGGGGCAGTTCGAACGCTGGTCCATTGGGTCTAAACCCACTGGGGGGGTAGGGGGCTGGAGCCTCCGCCACCGCTCCGCTCAACAGCAGGGAAATCACAGCCAACAGTTCCTGAGAAAAAAAATTAGCAAAATATGTATATTTGAATTGCGCTTAATGTTTATTATTACTGGCGACTTAACATAAAATATGTTCAACAGCAACTATTATTTTCAGCGAAGTCCGTTCGTGCTTAAGACGTGTGAAAAACGATATTACAACTTTGTAGGTAGGTACGATAGTACCTAGACCCGCACCACAAGGGAAGATGATTTTTTTCTGTTTCTTGGAAAATTGGTACGATAGTATGTAGGAAAATTGGAGTGGTACGGGGCGCCAATGTATTCACCACCCCTTTGAAAATGGTATACGAGTGTTCATTGGCATTTTAACTTATTTCTACGCAAAATGGGGTCTAAAGAAAGCTGTCCATGTGACAAGTCACTGCTCATTCGATGTGCGTTTGAATGCGGACCACTTTAAAATTATACTATTCATAATCAATTGTGGAACTCATTTAGCTAAGGCCTAATTACACATCAAAGTTCACTAATTTACTAAACACTAATAAAAACGGAACAACAAAGCTTTTCCTTCTACAAGTCTCAACTAAATTCCAAAATAACTTTTCTGCCCTTTTACCAATTCACGAACTTATTTCCTAGTGACATCTCTACCAATCAACCTATATATTACTCGTAAATCAAAAGCTAATATTAAGCTAACTATTAAATTAAAAGCAATATTTAAATAAATGAAGTAGAAATATTGTTTATAGATCGTTCTTTTTTTCTAATTTTTATGTTTAAAAACGTAATTAAAATCCAAGCAATACTCTTTAAGAGCAGTACAGTTTTTTGTCGTAAATAAAAATAAGTCTTTAGACGGCTTTTAAGTTTCTCAACTATATAGAGTTAAGATGTAACATAACGTGATTGGCACTAAGCTAGGACTCGAATGATTTATAGGACAAGTTCTAGACTTATAAGCCTGACTCAGTACTTATGTACATAGGCATCCTATTTAGACAAGATAACATCTGAACGCACAATATATTTTCAGTAAGCATATTTAATTCTAATGATTACATGCGTCTACTGAAAACCAATTTTGTGCACCCTGCAATGGTGCTACGACAATTCTGAGCTGGGAGTCTAATTGGTGCCTTAACGGGTAAATGTTATTAGTGCAGTAAATTTAATTAGAATTGTGTGCCTTAAAAACATACGATTAATGAATTAATTCACATAGTATAAATAAAGTCGATTTTTCTGTATGTCCCTATATACGTTTAGATGTTTAAAACTGCGAAACGGATTTTTATACGTTTTCTTTATAGTTAGAGTGAGGTATGAGGAAGGTTTAATAATTCATACACATTAATGTACATAAAAGCCGAAAACTTCAGTTGTATTTACTTGCACCCGAGCGGCTAGTAAATTATAAATTAAAGCACAGAATAAACATACAAATTCTAACAATTATTGACAAAATTTAACTAAAAATCCGAAACATTTCACGTTGGTCAGTAAACACACAAAAAAAAACATTTTTTTTTTTTCAATTTTGAATTTTGACGTTATTTAAAAAGCAACGCGAGAACGTTTCTACAAAAACTGGCATAAAAAATGGATGTTGCTTCAAAAATAATTCTATTAAATTAAAAAAAAATCCTAATAATCTTTATCTATATTAATAAAATCCCAAATCAGGCACAAATCACATCACAGCACAATACAAACGTGTAATCACCTTCATTTTTGACCACTTTCGTTTACTAACCTGCGCACACGCATCGCTTTTATAGACAATAGCTCTGCGTATTGACATTCTGGACGCGCCTATATCGTCCTTATACTCCGACACGAATTCGATTACTAATTTTAAACCTTATTGTCTGGGTGTAAGAATTAAAATTGGAGGCGTGTATGATACATTATTTGGAATAAGGTTTTTTGCGATGACGGTATAGAAGCCTTAATATGAAAATGAGTTAGGGTGCGTTCACATTTAAGATAAAGTATATCCAAAATATTTTGATATTTAATTATTCTATACCTACTAGTTGTCTCGGCGATCTTTGTACCACTTTTCCATATTTTCTACCGTTTTAACATTCCCAGCACTACTAAGTCCGCCTAGCCGTTCTCAATTTTTTTTGCGAAATAAACGAACAGCGATTTATTTTATTTATAAAAGATATAAATGGTCAGAGTAGCTGAAAGTTGATGGTTGATTATTTTTTTCTGATACGGGAGGGGGTGATACTTTTTTGACTTAATACCTATAAAGCTTTAAAATATACAATACTAGCTGTGCTCGCGACTTCGTTCGCGTGGACTACATCCTTTCATGGTCGGTTTTATCCCTATCTCCCCTAATATTCGAAACAGAAATTAGTCTATATTTTAATCCAAGTTTCGAGCTATATTTGTGCCAAATTTCATATCTTTAACTTCAAAAATAAACATTTTTCCATATAAACTTTCAAAGGTGGTATTACCCCCCTCCCCCCCTTATTTTCTAATAAAAAGTAGCCTATGTCCGTTCTTGAGATTCAACGTATACCTATACCAAATTTCATCAAAATCGGTTGAGAGGTTTAAGCAGGAAAGCGTAACAGACAGACAGACAGAGTTACTTTCGTATTTATAATATTAGTAGGGATACAGTATTAACATCAAATTGGATTCCTTGTTGTTTGCAACTGAGTCCCCGTTCGTCGGACCGTAATAATGTGTAATGTTTGAAATTGTATTTTATCCAGTTTAAAAAGGTACATTTAATACATCGTATTTGGCTCACTTTTCAACTTGTACATACCTATAAAGACACTAATCGGTGTCATTTAAAAAAAACGTGTCTAGCAGTTTTGACTCTTAGCATTTTTTTATATCTACCTCCCTTAGAAACCATTAAAGAAAACCTAGTCAAGTACCTAATTTGGCGAATACATGGATCTGGTGACAAAAATATAAGACAATTTATTGAGCACAGAAATAAAACAAGACCATTAAAAAGGAAAAAGAGATGCGAGTATGTTTATCCCATTTCTATGACAACAAATAGGAGTTCCATTGATAAGGAATATGAAAAATAATACAAAAGAAGAACAAAACATATCAAAAAGGTTTTGCGTTGGCAACACTGTTTATTTAACCTTTTTTTTTAAGTTTGACACAAAAGACGTTGCTATGAACGCTGCCTTACCTCAACCCTTTTACAGTAGCCACACGTCCGTTGTCTGTCTGTATGTTTTGACACCGTAATAGCCTTATGGGGTAATCGATATGTTTACTTTGTGAATGTCAAGTTAATTCACTCGCCTCTGTACCGAGGTTCTTCTGTAATTAGTTGTCCACCTTTACCTCAGCTTAAGGCCTAACGCGAACGTGATTGGTTGGTTATAATTTCAATACTAGCTGTGCCCGCGACTTCGTCCGCTTGGAATAGAAACTTTGAGTATTTTTTTTAATTTTTTAGGCTAATAACTGTACAAATACAATAGATAAGTATAAATACCTTGATAAGTATAGGTATTGTCTGGGGCCTGGGTGTTGTGGTATCGTCTTTGTTTGTAATTTCTGTAACACAAGTGCTTAAGCTACTTATCACTACACCAGAGTAATGTATGTGACGTGGTCCAATATTTATGAATTACAGAAATACAATTTAATATTGCACTGCAGACTATAAATGTATGAGTAGTAAAGTATAAAGTACAAAAAATGCATCAAGTAGTAGAGTAACTTTTCTCACCATCAGATGCATTCTTTTTTCTTCCTGTTACTTCTTCATACAATAATCATCCTCTATTGGTTGCATTGTACTTCAGAGCAGCATTAATCCCATCCTAAAGCATGGCAACCAGTCACCTCTTAAATTAAAATCAAAAGATAAGTACCAAAAGGTAAAGTCAGTATCTTTAGTTTGTGAACAACTCTGTACCTTGTCACATTAAGTCACTGTCTATCTGACTTGCTTAGTTACGCGGAGATTTGGTATGACAAGGTACTGAGGTATATATGATCAAATGATGCTGGCTATACCAGAAAATATGGATTTTTCATGCGGAATATAGGGTATTTCATTGTGCCTCCCTCTATGGGTTTAAACTCGTTTAGAAACGGTAATCGAGTAGTTTAAAGCTATGCTATTTTGTATAGAAAGTCAGTAGTTCTGCTACTCACTAAACTTCTATATAGTAGGAACTTTGGAATAAGTCACATAGTTTTGTTTTGATGACTGAAGAAATGGTTAAGTATCATAGTAATTTTTAGGAGGTAAGCTGGAGCCGATTATTCCCCAAAAGTGGCACTTGTTCACAAGCATGACGTATGTGCCAGCCATCGCTTCACTCAACCGTTTTGAAGGGAATGTAACGACCTGCCACATAGCGCCCAACCCAAGTGACGTTTTGATGAGCATAACTACTCGATTTAACTTAGCACATATCTTAAATTGAAGCCATCAAACTAACTATAAGGCTTGGAACACAAATTAGTAACCTACCTACATCTTGTATAGATGTTTGAGATGTGATTCCATTGTTACACTCTTATCGGAAACACCAAACAAACAGGCAACATTTTTTTAGAGTTCTGTTCTTCAAAAGTTTAATTTAATTCTCTCGTGTTGTATTTGTCTAGTTTCAGACAATTTTTGGTATTTGGAAGCAAGCCCATAAGAATAACATCCTCTAGCTAGCCTTCCAAATTAATCTGACGTTTAAATGTGCTTAATTGAATTGAATGTGTGTCCGTCCGAATATAATGTTTCAAGCGAATATTTGCTTCAAAAGCTTCTAGCAACAAGGGTATAGGTGTAAAGCAATTGCACAATATGTGCACGTTTTTCCCCTTTAGGAGTGAACTTTCCGCTCCCCCGCAAGCTGGGTGAAGATGAAAAAGCCATCTGCAGAGATCATCTATTACTGAGTTAGGAAAAAAATGTTTCCCCCCTCAAAATGTTTCCTCACTCAAAAAAAGCCAAAAATATTTGTATAATTTATGCCCAGTTCCAATATTTGAAAAACGATCCGTTCTAGTTACGTATAGAAATAAAATATACGAGGCGTAAGCTAAAAACGATTGACCGTCCGTCAATCGTTTTGAGCTGATGACAGCTGATATGGAAAGTAACTAACTCCAACAGGAGCTTCATTGAACCAAATGACACCCATCAAAATCTCGTACCAAGTGCCAGTGGCGCATACATTATCTCGCGAGAACTCTCGAAGCGATTTAAGGAACGTGTCCATAAAACCAACGCCGAACGAACTAGCGTCTCTAAGAACTTCGTGTTTCCGTCGTCTGATCGCGCTTTACCGGCAAAAGCGGCCATTACGTCTTTTCTGAGTAGGGTGACCATCCGGTGTGATTAGGTTGATCCGATTTCCCACAGCACCACACACAGAGCAGTCCGACTGGTGAAATACCTCTACCTTACAGAAGACCGCAGCCAAATAACAATCACTTCTGTTTTGTTGTGTTCCTGCGTGTGAGTAAGGTTTCCAGAGCTCCTGGAGGGTGCTACATTAGTAGCAGTGGTCAAACCTTCAAGGTAAGGGCGACAAGTCCAGTAACAGATTTATTATGCTGTACTTGTCACCCTTAAGCTAAGACCTCATTACCACTTAACATCAGGTGGGATGAATGTAATATAAAAAAAAATACAGATGTCTTAGGCACTAGTCTGCTCCAGCTTACCTCTCAAAAGTAAATAATGTTTCTTTACTCATAAAAACAAAACTATATGATATTCAAAGTGAGCTACACTTAAAAATAAGTTACTGTTAACCAACCACCTTGTTACTATAATTAATCTTTTGAGTTTCTTACCGGTGCCTTCACGGTAGATATAGGTTCCCAACCGGCAGTAGAATCACTTTGCATTGTATTCAATGATGATTCTAAAGTATTATATGTAACCTACTTGAATAAAGAACCATTTCAGTTTGAATTACCTCGAGTGGTGGTGTTACGGGAAATAGGTCAATCTGACAAACCAAAACATTCTGGCCACCCTACCGTCGACTCCACTGAACGTTATCGCGGGAAACCTTAAAAACACACTCGATTGAGAGTCGCAGTTTAGATTCAATTCCGATAGAATTAGTTTCACCATTTGGAGAAGTTCTGAAGTTTAATATCTATGTTGCAGGCACTTTGTGCCTCCGCTCCCGTTAGTTTTTAACCGGAAATATTCTTTGGAGCTAACTTATTTTTAACTCCCACACAAAAACGATGGGGTTTTCTGAGTTTGATTTCCAGATTTGTGTCTGCCTGTGTGTTTGTCCGTGGACTCGTAGGTCCTATTTTTTTGGTTTTAGGGTTCCGTAGCCAAATAGCGAATAACAGATATGTATATAAGTATATATAATAGATGATACTTCATATATACTATATAATAAGAAACTGAACATAATTTTAAAAATACCTAATTTTTGTTGCACGGCCATACTACTTTTTCCTCTACCTAAAAGTTGTTTGAAATAGATCGCTGCCTAGCGATAAGACCGCCTTAATTTGTCTGTAAAACCAATTTCTTGCTAAGTTTATTTATTTATAGCTCCCAAAGGGATGAACCGAGATTGTTTCGTTTAAAAGGTGTCTTGAAATGAAAAATTGTACGCCTTAACTTTGATAATCAAACTGTAGGACCAAACATATTTTTTTAAGTCATCTACCCTATTTCAACTTCTACGTCCAATTAAGTAAGTGGGACCACTAACCAAGTCCATAAAGAAATCATAGACTAAAAATAGAAGAAGCTCCTTCGTCCACAGATTAAAAGTGGGACCAATGCCAAACAGTACAATAGCCAGTCTTGGCAGTGTGCCAGGCTGGCCCGCATTATATCAAGGTACTTTCATATTTGCCATTTGTTTTATGTACCATGAGGTATGGGGACGCTTTGCTTAAGTGGAAAATATAGGAATGGCAATAAGAAACATTTATGCAGGCTTTTATGAAATGATTAATACCAGAAAACCTGGTCTCAAACTAAACCTTAGTTTTGCCCTTGTACTACATATGAGCACCAGGCGACGGAAACTAACTGGGGGCGTCATCTCAGCACACACAGACCCAAGTTAATTGAGGAAAGTTAGTTTTCCAAATTGACCTGACCGGGAATCGCGATTTGGCCGCATACCTAAGCCCCTACGCCACCGAGGTCAAATTATGATTCCGTGGGTTATACTCCAAGCCTTGCCACCATAGTTGATGTCCCCTATTTCGTTTTAGTGCAATAAAAGTGAGGATAAGAGTCACTGGGGGTGTACGGACCCGCTCTTCTTTTAAAGAAACTGAAAAATTTCATCTACCCTTACGGTGTGGGATACGAACCCACGACCTTCACGTATCGCGCTTGCTGCTCTTCCAACTGAGCTAACCGTAAGTTATCGTAGGCGATACATTTTTCTGTTGTATTAACTTCTTAGCATTCGGAAAGTGCCCTCTGCCATGTGCATTCTGAACTACAAACTTATCGACCCGCGGTACATTCGAACCGACGACGCCTTGGTATCTAAATAGATCTTCAATTGTTTTTTTGCTTCACGCCGCCCTGTATTTTTTTTTTATAGAAGCACAGTATATTGGCTCCTCGCAGCCTGATACCATCAGATAGAGGAACCCACATCGCGATGACAACGGATTGAATACCGATATATCCTATCCGTTAGCATCGCCATACTGGCCCGCAAGATGTTGCTTCACGTTCCTTTTGAAAGATTCCATATCAAAGGAAGGAAGATTTATCGATCGAACTGGAGCAGCCCGACTGGTGAAATACCTCCACCTTACAGCAGACCGCAGCCAAATAACAATCACTTCGGTGTTGTTGTGTCCCTGCGTGTGAGTAAGGTTTCCAGAGCTCTTGAAGGGTGCTACATTAATAGCAGGGGTAAGGGCGACAAGTCCAATAACAGTTTTACTATCTTGTACTTGTCGACCTTAAGCTAGGATTTCATTACCACTTAACATCAAGTGGAATGAGGTCAATCTTGAAGTGTAATATAAAAAAAAACACATGAACCGGCAACAAGTTAAAGTTTGATAATGCAGCACCATAAAAAAAATAAAAATCTCTCTATTTGTGTGCACATCTAGTTTGTATAGTAGGCAAGTCAAACGCTTTGGACATAGTGACAATTCAACGCTTTACCGAATAATTCATAGGCGATTCTACTCTCCACCGAAATAACGTTTCGACGAATCGTTTGTGTACGATTTGATTTGATTCGGAGAAACGATGTTTCGGTAGAAAGCAACATTGGACTTAAATAATTCGGTGGTACGAAAAGACTTTGTACTGTCCTTAATTATGACTCAACTACGGAATCTCGAAGTATAAAACTTTGTTGTACGATAGCACGAATGGATAAATGTCCGATGAATGAAATATCGCAATACGAAAACTTAAAATCACGCACGCCTAGATCACGTCTGATCGACAGTAGGTACACTACACCGATACAGTCGCGCTCTATCACCGCCTGGAGACCGGCCGGCTGATGGTGTGAGGGCACCACAGCTGGCATTACATTCACGGTCTCCACTGCGAGGCGGGGACGGTCTAGTGGATCGGCCATCCGCGCTTCTCCCCTAAATCATTCCAGGGGGAGATGATGGGGCTGCTTAATTAGCGGCCATTTTGCCGGTGATGCTGTGGTAGGTCTTCTGTTCCCATGGCATCACCATCAAGGCGATGAGGTCCACCGGGGGGTTTTAGTGGGTATTCCTGCCCGCATAAGGGCAGGGAGTCCCACACACGCCGTCACCTCCCTCGGGTGACGGTACGGTGCGTCAATGCATTTCCCTCCGAAAAAAAAAAAAAAAGGTACACTACACCGATAAATAAAATGCCGATGTATGTTCATAAAGCTACATATTATTAAATGAAGACTTTCGTAGCCGAAAGGCAAGCAGGCAGGAATTTGACGCCGCGCCATCTTTGAGGTCCCGGGTTCGAGATCCGGTCGGGTCAATATGGAAACAAACGTTTCTGAATTTGGATGTTGTGGTACCGTCATTGTTTCTTATTATTGTGACTGTTACGGACTCCTTTAGGAGCCTTTTTATAGTTTTTATATTTCTTTTAATACGTCATTGCTATTGCTTTGTTTTTCTATTACTTGTCAATATACGTTCTACCAAAAGCGACCTTTTTAATTACAGTCCACATAAATATTTATTTAATTTTTAAAAGTGACACCAATGAAATTAAAATAAATATAAATAAATAAACATTGGACAACATCACATACCTACATTGCTCTGATTCTGTGGTAATGCACTTGTGTTACATTAATCAGAAACAACGACGGTACCACAACACCTAGACCCGAGACAATATAGAAAAGTCCGTTTCCCATATTGACCCGCCCGGGGATCGAACCCGGGACCTCAGAGATTGCGCGATACCAGAATCCGGCACGCTCGCCTCTCGGCTACGGAGGTCGTCAAATCGTATATGGTAACTATATCAATATTCATCATTAGCATCCGCGATATTTGGTTCCATTAGTTCTCTTTGCAACGATTCTCTGCACGGAGATGTACTGGTGACCTCGACGAGTAGTGAATCTTAATCGAAACAGCCTGACCCCGTTGGGTAGGTGGTGGTCCAAGGCATAAACTTACAGGCCGTATGCTTAATCTCAACACAGATGTTCTGTCCATGGGCGTAACCACGAGGGACAGGGAAGTGCAGCTCCTCCCTTCCCTGGAAATGTCACAGAAAATGTATGAACTCGACTAGTAACTAACTAAAGTGTAAACAGAGTCTAACGGAGTGCTAACTTTTATCGCACAGTAAACCTAATGTTATTTGTAGGTGTCGTTGTGTAGTGTGTATGTTAAAACAGCCGTGGACGAACTGACACAAAAAAATCTATCCCCCTTTGCTATGAAGCTGGGTACGTCCATGGTTCTGTCTTATGAAGTTGTGGAAGTGACATATGTCATATGTATAAGGGTTTAGCCAACTGATAGTGATCTAATGATATCGTTTCGACAGATTTTAAATGTATATCGGCGGCTTCTAGCCGAAAATTCAACCCACTAGCCGGGTCGGATTTTGGCGTCGTGCCATCTTAAGAGATTTTAGATTCGATTCCCGGTGGGGTCTATTTAGAAAATGAATGTTTCTATATTTTTTCGTGTTTGGGTGTTGTTGTACCGTCGTGTTTGCTGTCTGAAAACACGTGTTTTAGCGACTTAACACATTAAGTAATGCATGTAACACCACCTTTGAAAGTTTATACAGGAAAATGTTTATTTTTAAATTTAGAGATATGAAATTTGGCACAAATACAGCTCGAAACTTTGATTAACATAGATACAACTTTTTGTTTCGAATATTATAAAGATAGGGGTAAAACCGACCATGAAAGGATGTAGTCCACGCGAACGAAGTCGCGGGCACAGCTAATAAATAAATGAGGAATCGTTAAGCTTAAAATTGGTCCCGTTCCCCGCTACCTCTTTTCGCTTGGGCTGCACTTTAAAATGCACGTTTTGTGTTACACAGCTCGCGAATGGTGTAAACGTTTGACTGTTGCTCGCCGTTAGGTTTACACCCCGACACTATCAAGGTGGCAAAACATCACGATCTTTACTAGCATCGATGGACAATCAGATGGATTTGGGGCGCAAACAGGTTTTTCTCTAGTTCAACATCACATTCATTGCTCTGATTCTGTGGTAAGTAGCTTAAGCACTTGTGTGACAGAAGAACAATGACGGTACCACAACACCCAGACCCGAGACAATATAGAAAAGTTCGTTTCCCATATTGAGCGGACTGCCATCGCCAGACGCCAGAGTCCAGCCCGCTCGCCGCTACGAGGGTCGTCATAGCAATAATGACACGCGAAAATATTTCGCTTTGCGCATATTACAAAGCAGCAACCGTTTCTAAACTAGGGGATATATATCAAGATCATAATAACAATAAAATTGTATAAAAATTTAATGCATTATCAGGCAAACTCGCTTTCTTCTACTATGGTTCTGGCGGGATAGGACCAGGCACCTTCCACCTCCAAGACTTTCTCTTCCCCCGTCAGGAACGCGAAGAACCCATCGTCTTTGGCACTGGATCTGAAAAGAATTTACAGAAATTGTGAGAACTTTCACAGGGAAGCGAACGATATACAATTTTACCATAGGACATTGCAGGCTTAATGCTCGATTCCGATATTTGAAAAACAATCCGTTCTAGTTATGTATAGTTTACACGTATAAATTATACGAGGCGTAAGCTAAAAAACGACCGGCCGACGACTAATGATAGCTGATATAGACAGTCAATTTTAAATTAGAATCAACGACCCGTAGTCGGTTGGAGAAAAACGAATTGTCATTTTTGACATCACATTACGAATCGTAAAATATTGTAACCTTTTGTGGAATATCCGATCAGAAGAATAAATACGTGCTTCAAGATAATCTATTGATTCAGTCTATGATCGAAAGATAGTATTGAAATTGAGTAAATATTAAATAAATTTTTACTCACCCATAGTTTTCTCTTGTTTCTTCAACATCGCTGGCCTGAAAATAAATAAGCAAATACATGATATTAATGTCGTGTGATCTATGTTGTGTATGGAGTGCAATAAATAATATGAATATGAATATGTATTTGGTAAGAAGTTTCTTTAAATAGGTAAACCTTAATGTCATTAAAACCTATGGAAGATGTCACAACAATAGCCGTAGGAAGAGCCATACATATTATCCAGCTCTTTTTACTGCTGCTGATTGGCTGAAAATATTAATATGGGTACACTTTGCGACTTTTCACCGCTCTTATGTACGTGTGCGTAAGATTTTCTATAGAACTGCAATATTTACCTTGATTACGTGTAATTTCATTGACTGTATATTAAACGCCAATCAATATGATAGAGTCAATACAAATACAAATAGTTTATTTACCATAAAACATATTTTACAAACTATTGAACTACAGTGGCTCCCCCAATATACATATAGAAGTCCTGTATCGTGTGAACCTAGTTTACGGAACAAAAAGCAGGAGAGCGATAGATTACCTAGATTAAATTTTTAAATATATGTATAATATGAAGACTGTTTTATAAATTTATACTTACTAATATAAATGGATTCTATCAGTATACCAACGGTGCGCCGTGTTAAAAAATGCCGTAGCGCCATTTGTTAAGGTGAAACCCTAATTGGCTTCACAAGGTAGGTACAGTCGCCGTCAGATATATCGGAGCAGACAAATTGACCAAATACTTCTGAACAGTTAAAAATGTAAAAAAGTTCCATTCACAAGTTACCATTAATATCTTAAGATTCATTACTTCAGTAATATCTGAGCAGATGCCAATAACATCAGCTCCGTCATGAGCCTGTCTAGATGAGTGTTCAGATATTATTGGTAAGTTGTGTGTATAGACATTATTGACAAGCATCTGCTCAGATATTATTGAAGTAATTAATGTTTAGATATTATTTAGTGAAAAAGTGTCTAAATTATTGTGGTGTGAAGTAACAAGACTACATACCTCCAGACTAGTAATCTCACTGTCAGTATTGACTAAAAACTCCGCCAAGTACTGAGTGATGTGGTCCTCCCGGTCCACCACGTCCTGGGCGTCCTCCTCACATGTCGAGCAGTTCTTCAGGAAATCCTCAGAAATTCCTCTCATCTCCCTCACACTTGCTACCACCTCATATTTGTGTCTCTTTCCGGCGCTCTCGGAAACGTCTTCGTTGAACTGTTCATTAACGTCCGGGAATACTACGTCATCGTTTATAGATGCTTTTGATAAGAAGCATGACTGGAAATTAATTAAAATTAAATAAAAAATATGTAGGCGTCCATGAAAAATCACTCAGAAGAGAGGCCACCCATCCCGATTTTGCCGACACAGTCCCGATTTCGAAGGCATTGTCCCGCGTCCCGACGACCAATCGATTTTGTCCCGATTTTCCGATCCCGACAACCCAGTTACACGCCACAACCAAAGCGGCTCGTAACAACAAGAAATGCGTATGGAAAAGTTAATTACATAAAATGAATACAAATAAAAACTCATAATAAAGTTTAATTTTTCTTTGACTGCCTTATGGATCATATTTTGATTGGACCAACTTCAAACGTCTCTGACAGATGTCCGATCGTCCCGATTTTTCCCCTAAAGGTAGCAACCCTGCTCAACAGGGTCCATTGAAAACCAGCGTCAGCTTGAGAGTCTTCTCCCAAAAATGAAACAAAAAAACGAAAGGTTTAGTTTTTGAAGATTAATCAAAAGTTTCGGAATTAAAACGTGGTTCTTGATTTGCATAAACAATACCTATTCTGTTTTTTGAAACCGCTTAATTTATGTTCCAAGTGAATTACGATTATTATAATTAAAAATTGCTATCCGTGATAACATACCGTGTTATGAAAAATAATCTTACTTAATCCCAAAGTAAATACTTTATTTAAGCAACGGCGGAACTGGAGCAGCCCGACTGGTGAAATACCTCCACCTTACAGAAGACCGCAGCCAAATAACAATCACTTCTGTGTTGTTGTGTTCCTGCGTGTGAGTAAGGTTTCCAGAGCTCCTGGGGAGTGCTACGTTAGTAGCAGGGGTCAAGTCTTCAAGGTAAGGGCGACAAGTCTCATCGATTGAATCGGTACCTTTCCCTGGTAGGCTAAGAGGATACTTACTTCAAAATCTCCGCCTTCGAAACAAGGCCTCGCGTGAGCAGTGACCAGAATAAACAAGTGGAAGATGAACCGCGGTCCAGAGTCAGTAATCTTAGTGAACTGGAAATAATAATGATAATATAAAATAACCGACCAAGTGCGACCGAAGTCGCGCACAAAACATTCTGTATATTTTCAACTCGACACACGTGTGTCCAGTCTTTGAAAAATTAGACAAAATTATTTATTTTTGAAGTAAATATACACCTTAATATTCTATGAATGTTTCAAGCATCTACTTGCTATTATATATTATTGCTATTATTAAACAACGAGCAAAAAACGGATAAAAATCACGTTTGTTGTACAAGAACCCCCCTTAAATGTGTATATTTTTTAATTTAATTATTTATTATTTAAGTAAATATATAATCTAATACCTAAACTGTAACTGCGCGTGTTTTGTATCTTTAATGATACATACATAGGTAATGTAGTTATTTCTAACATCACCTTGATTTTTTTTCAGCAAAATTCATTACCTAATTAAGCCTAATTACGTTAATTAGTTGTTGTTATCAGCTGATAATAATCTTATATAAAATCACGATCCTTCTCTTCCTAATTAGGTTCCAGAGCAACAAATTTTCTATAAATACGATTATCAACATCAAATATTTCTATCTAAGGCAAATCCTATCTCGTATCAAATCGGTCCAAACATAGTCCGTTCGTAAAAATAGGCTCAATTCATCTCCCAATTAATCCAAACGTTAATTAATCCCATTCAAAGTGTATCGCAAATAAATCATTTGAAATCCCTGGAGACGTTGTATCTTTGAGATAAAAATCGCAATTTGTAAGCGCAACCATGAACGAAATAGATGTGTCTGATCCGATTAGGGATTGAAATAAATTCGTTAACCAACTAACATCAGACCAGACAATAAAGTATTTTTTTTATTCAAATACTTTTGTTAGCATGTTTCTTAGGTATATCTCAAACTCAAACTATAAAATGCAGAATATCGCATTACAATAATGAGGTCTTAAATAATACAGGTCTACAACAAAACAAAATTAAAATATGACAGGTTAAACAAAAATAACTTAGAGAATTGAATAAATGAAATAACTAGAGACAGCCTATGAGAATGACCAACTTTCTGGTCAGCTTATCAAATTTGTCATCAAAAATTCTTGTGATTTAATTCAATTAATTATTCTTTTTCAATATTCGTTTATTCACCAGTAGTATTATTTATATATTTTTTTTATTTTTCATTTGCAAATGACGCTAACTCCAGTTCGGTTAATATTTTCAGCAATTTTTTATTAAAATAATTTTAATTGTTTATTCAAAAATTTGGGGATTTTAAGTTTTTAATGTTTTTGGCAGATGGTTATAACATTTTTATGAGCATACTGGGTTCTCAATTCGACCGTAAATATATATATAATTTATTTGTGTTTGGGCATAACTCCGTGATTTGTGAACCGATTTTGAATTTTTTTTTATCTCAAACAAGCGATCCTCCCCAGCTTCGCCCGGATTTAATGGTACTCCATAAAGTATTTAGTTTTCATACAGAAGTGTTTCTAATTCTAAACTTATTCAAATCAAGCTTGTACCCGAGTAAAGTCTACATCTCATAATGCCCCGTAACTTTTGTCTACATCTCATAGTGCCCCGTAACTTTTGTCTAATATTTACATTTTTAACCCTGACGGGGAAGATATGACTATCTTTCGAACGTATTATCCGAATTGAATAATTCTGTATGTCGTACAGGTATTATGTAGACTTGAATAAGAAGTCATTTATTCTTAGTCATTAATAGATTTTACTCAAGCCACCACTGTACTCGTAATATAGTCTGAAAACAATGTGTGTGACCATTTATTTTTTTTTAATATTTATTTATTTCGCTATCATGTTCCGCAGTCAGCACAAGTTCTTAGCGTAGCATACTTAAATAGATAAATAGATATACTTTATACAAAAAGTTTACAGAAATACGTTTTACAGATTAATTTTAGTACAATTTAGGCGGTCTTATTGCTAGGATGCGATCTCTCCTAGACAACCTTAAGGTAGAAGAAATAGTAGAGGGTGAGAAATGGGTACGGCCGTGCAACATAAATAGAGTTTTTGTTTTTTTTTAATTCATAATATCATAACATGATATACATACATAAACTCATAAATATGTAATAATATAATAATTACTATTATAAAATAAAACTTACCATTTAGACTCGAATGAGAGATCCGCCGTGACGTGACTAACCGACAGACACACAGACTACGCGATCAGATTATACAACATTTAAACAAAACAATAATCATCTTCTTAATTTGTTTATAAACATATTCTTAAGCTGGGTGCATACATTTTGCTGCATGAGATTTTTTTAACCACGTTTTTCGACATCGTGCCATAGTTTTTAACCGGATTAAAAAAAGAAGAAGGTTCTTAATGAGTAGGGTACTTTTTTAGGGTTCTGTAGCCGAATGGCAAAAAACGGAACTTTGGGGATTCGTTATGTCCGTCCGTCCGTATGTCACAGCCACTTTTTAACGTAACTATAAAAGCTATACTGTGGAAACTTGGTAAATAGATATATTCGGTGAACCGCATTAGAATTTTCATATAAAAAAAGATAAAATACAAGTTTTTTGGTGTTCCCCATATTTAAAACTGAAACTAACTTTTTTTTTCATCATACATATACGTGTGCGTATATATGTATATACTAGCTGTGCCCGCGACTTCGTTCGCGTGGACTACATCCTTTCATGGTCGGTTTTACCCCTTTCTCCCCTAATATTCGAAAACAAAAAGTAGTCTACATTTTAATCCAAGTTTCGAGCTATATTTGTGCCAAATTTCATATCTCTAACTTCAAAAATAAACATTTTTCTATATAAACTTTTAAAGGTGGTATTACCCCCATCCCCCCCTTATTTTCTAATAAAAAGTAGCCTATGCCCGTTCTTGAGATTCAACGTATACCTATTCCAAATTTCATCAAAATCCGTTCAGCCGTTTAGGCGTGAAAGAGTAACAGACGGACAGACAGACAGACAGACAGAGTTACTTTCGCATTTATAATATTAGTATGGATATACGCACACGCACTTCAATATATATTTTTAAACTGAATAGTTTGCGCGAGATATGCTATCAAAGTGGAAAAATGTTAGCCCTTACTTTTAAAATAAAAGTATGAGAAAACTAAAAAAAAAAATGATGTACATTTCCATGCAAAGTATCAGCGAAAATTGGTTCGAACGAGATTTAGTAGTTTTTTTAATACGTCATACTTATCGTAAATCGTAAACCGCAATTTACCTTTAATTCAATCAACTCAAATAAATATAAACTTTTATACATTATGTTAATTGCTGCTACGAAACCTCGGCCTTGACTCACACTTGGCCGGTTTTTCTATATACATATAGATAAGATCTCGTGTAAGTGGCCTGTATCTTTTTATGCAAATAAATTGTTTAAAATTTAAACACCTTAGCCTAGTGGATGGTCTCGTGTATTTTAGCCTAAACAAACGCGGACTGACGACGTATTAGTATACAACTTGTTGTACAACGCCCCATAGTTAAATAAGAACAATTGTATTTAATAACATAATTATTTTTTAACAGATTTTAAGAGAGGTAGGGCATAGCAATTTATCGCTCGAACTGGAGCAGCCCGACTGGTGAAAGACCTCCACCTTACAGAAGACCGCAGCCAAATAACAATCACTTTTGTGTTTTTGTGTTCCTGCGTGTGAGTAAGGTTTCCAGAGCTCCTGCGGGGTGCTACATCAGTAGCAGGGGTCAAGCCTTCAAGGTAAGGGCGACAAGTCCAGTAACAGATTTATTATGCTGTACTTGTCACCCTTAAGCTAGGACCTCATTACCACTTAACATCAGGTGGGATGAGGTTAATCTTGAAGTGCAATATAAAAAAAAAAGATTTGTTCCTAACCAAAATTTGATTTACCTTTCGTTATTCCATCACTGAATTTTATTTTAGGACTAGGGGACCCGACAGGCTAAGTATCTCTTTAGATATCTGACGACCTCCGTAGCCGAGAGGCAAGCGGGCCGGATTATGGCGTCGAGCTATCTCTGAGGTTCCGGGTTCGATCCCCAGTCGGGTCAATATGGGAAACGAACTTTTCTATATTGTCTCGGGTCTGGGTGTTGTGGTACCGTCGTTGTTTCTGATTTCTGTAACACAAGTGGTTAAGCTACTTACCACAGAGTCAAAGCAATGTATGTGATGTTGTCCAATATTTATTTATTTATATCTTTTATAAAGATAGGTATATTCTTTGTATGAGATTAAAAACAATGTTTTTTCATGGCTAACAATATATTAACTTACTTTCAGTAGTTTAGAGCAATCGAGAAAAACATGTTTTTTATTTATTCTTAAAATTACGTTTTTTAGATAGCAGTTTATTGTTCGGAGACGAAGACATTTTTATCAACGAGTGCACATATTTTGACCTCTGTGAGATAAATGCAAATTTTTTCACTTATCGTTGCACCTTTTGGCTTCACTTAGATTAGTAAATTATTTACATAAGATTTAAGTGAGTATTGAAATTTGATAGCTTTTTCACTTACTTTTATATCTTTATTACGCGTTAGTCAGAATTAGTTAGGTCCGGTTATGGATTGGAATTTCGTGGTTGAAGTCATAAATTTCTGGCTATTTTCAATATTTCTACCACTTCATCTTTTGTATTATTGTAGGTAATTAAGACTTTGAATGCTAATTCAAAGTCAAAGCCAAAATTTTTTATTCATATAGATTACATTAGTAAAACTTATGAATAGTCTCTATATAAAGCAAATGAAGCTACCTCCGGTTCGGAACCTATAACTAAAGAGAAGATACCGACAAGAAACTCAGTAGTTTTTTTTTACAAATGGAAGCTAAACTTATTACTAATTTTGCACTAAGACACACAGTTAGTTTGTCAATTGTAAAATAAAAATTTACTATTAAATAATTTAGATAATTAAATGTTACTCTGTTCCATTTTCGAAGGAATATTGTTTGAATTGTATCAATAAACACGATAAAAATCTCACCTTCGTTAGAAAAAGGGCACAATTGTCAAATGCCTTAAAAACAACACTATAAAAAACTAAAAGTTCTTAATTCTTGTAAAGCACATGTCTAAAAATAATATAGTATAATGGTTTGTGTCTTGCAAAGGAGGTCAACTTTAGAGTAATGATAACAGAGCTAGACCACACTAAAGCAATAAATATCTTCTGCTTTACTTTAAAAGGTGCGAAATGTAAAGATAAGATTGTTAGGGGAGATAGGGGACTGGCCATGAAATGACGTAGTCCATGCGAACGAAGTCGCAGGCACAGTTAGTATAAAATTAAATCGCGGTTCCTTCATCTCTCTAAAACTCGAGAATGGCTGACTGATTTGACAAATCGTCGGGGATAGCAAAACCGCTTAAGTAGATTTTTCCATAAGTTCTAATTCTGATTGAAATAATAAGACAAAATAAATCGTTATGGCAAATGATAGATACCTACTAGGTACGCGGTTTTGCATTATCCCCGACGAAATGTTGGTTTTCCAATAACAAACTGCACCGATGTAGGGAAAGTAGCTTAAATTGAAAGTGAATGAACACAAAACCCAGTATATTTTAGAGTTTGATACTTCAGACAGTTTTTGATTACATTGTAAAATCCGATGAATTTGCCACGGACCTCCAACTACGTAGGTACAAGTTTGAAGCCTATATTTAAATTCCGTAGTTCACAGCAAAATTGTAGCACAGCTCTGAATATTTTTCCCCTTTTTAAAGTAACCAACGAGTGTCCACTGGAGAAGCAAAATAACGAAAAAAAAATCTAATTAATGGGCTAGAACGAGCTTGGACTTGAAAAGTAATCAGCGACTAAAAATAAATTGTGGGGAATACTGGAGCAGTGCGGGTACTATGGGAATCAAAATATGAAGCCAAAATGTACATGAATATCAGAAAATATCTCATATATTGACGTGATCTTGAAGTAAATAGCTTAGACACATGTGTTAAGAAAACAAAACCCCAATGGTGGTGCGATAGGATAGAGAAACAATAATATTATAAGTTTGACATACAATTTATCTATACATCTATACTAATATTATAAAGAGGAAAGGTTTGATTTTTTGTTTGTTTGTTTGTTTGTTTGTATGAATTGAATAGGCTCCGAAACTACTTGGCAGATTTGAAAAATTCTTTCACCGGTGGGAAGCTACACTATCTACGGGTGACATAGGCTATATTATATTTTCAAAAAAATTAGGGATCCTTACTAAAACTTCAATAATGTAATTAAAGGTGACCTGAAAAATTCCTTACATCGCGTGCGCTGCGAAAACTATTGATGATAGAACAAAGTCATGCACTACGACTTTGCAGAACTCATCATTATCTACAAAAAGTGTCGGGATAGCATATGACTAAATATTATAGTTATGTCACAATAAGCGGTTTTTTAATCTAAAAAAAATATTAATATGCCGCCTCTTTTAAAGGCTCTTTATTTGTACCTTGGTATTAATCCTTATCAAAATAAATTACTTTATATTCAAGATAGCTTCAATACCTTTATATAACTTTTTGAATTATTCAATTCGGACATTTAATTCGAAAGATATCATGAGTTTAATAATGCAAGTATTAGAAAAAAGTCGCTTGGTTGCCGCTCACCGCGCTCAGCTAGCCAGCATGCGATGAAGGCTCCAAGCGTCACTGGGGTTAGGGAGGAGTCAATGTAATAAAATAAATTGCAATATTTATAAGTATAATACGTACATATTTTAGTACCTATTGCACCCGTGCGAAGCCGGGGCGGGTCGCTATATTAGATATAGCTAGAAGTGGTCATGTATAAAAATAAAAATATATATCTATACTAATATTATAAAGAGGAAAGATTTGTATTTTTGTATGTTTGTAATGGATAGGCTCAAAAAGAACTGGGCCGATTTAAAAAAATCTTTCACCAATAGAATGCTACATTCTTCCAATTTGACATAGGCTACAAAATTAGGAATCCTTGGTAAAATTTGAAAAAAATCAACAGAAAAGCGGGAAAAATTCTCTAAGGCGAAACGAAGTTCGCCGGGACCGCTATATTATTATATTTGACGACCTCCGCAGCCGAGAGGGAAGCGGGCTGACCTTTTGCGTCGCAACATTTCTTAGTGCCTGGGTTCGATTCCCGGTCGTGTCAATATGGGAGACGATCTTTTCTGTATTGTCTCGGGTCTGGCTGTTGTGGTCCTAACGCCGTTGTTTCTGATTGCTGTAATGCAAGTAGGTACTTCAGCTACTTTCCACATAATCAGAGCAACGTTGGCTTATATTTATTTATCGATTGTAAAAGTCGAGCTACTACAAAGAAAGAAATATGTCGAATACGATTACTATTGTTATCTCTATTATTTTTGCGAATTGGTTAATATTGTTAATGTGTCAAAAATGACTGCGTTTTTCTTAAACTGACAACGAATCGTTAATACCGTTCCATAATTTACTTTCGATGCCAGCTGTCATCAGTCGTCCGTCAGTCATGTTTAGCTTACGACACGTATAATTTATTACTATCCGCACCTAGAACATTAATCGCAAACAACTCGAATGCGAAGAAAGCATTTAAAAAAAGCAAAATAAATTGTATGCAAATGAAAGAACCATTTGTTATATAAATTAAATCTACTTATATAAAATGAATCGCTGTTGGTTACTCGACAACGGCTAGACCGATTTGGCTAATATCGGTTTTGAAATAATTGTGGAGGTCTAGGGAACATTTAAAAAGTAGGAAATTTTGAATAAAAATAGGCTCACCGGGACATCTAATTATATCTACTTATAATAAAAATTTAATATCCCATCTTAAAAATAATCTCATAGATGTCGATTTAATAAAATCTTCTTTCTTATGTATAAAAAATAATCGCTGTCTGTTTGTCTCGCTAAAACTCGACAGCGGCTAGACAGATTTGGCTAATGCTGGTTTTGAAATAATAGTGGAGGTTCAGAGAAGGTTCAAATATTATGAAAATACGGAAAAAAATACGCGTTATGACGCCGTGACAGCTAGTAAATAAATACATTTGTTATTCAATCAAAGTCGATGGTTACATCCCACACGTTTTGTTTGCGTCAAATTGTGAATGAATCATATTTAATTTTTATTTCCAGTATCTTGCAAGTCTTGGAACTCCCTGGACTTATTTATCAACACCCGCTGATACAGTTTGACCCAGCCAAGAACAATGATGTTTGTTTTTATTTGTGACACTTTTATCGTGATTTAATGAAATCCACTCCAATATATACGTGCGTGTATGTAAATCTCGTTTATGTATCGGAAGTTTTGGACCAATGTTTACATGTTTTTGTGTGATCTAAAATAATTTCTTACAAATTGAGTAAACCTTACTGAGGTGATAATCAAGCTTATAACTGGACTGGTAAGTAGATACAAAATAATTTTAAAAAGACAATTACTACAACTAGGTACATATTGTTATATTGCAGTAAAATTTTAAAAATAGTATTTATTCTACATTCATCTTCGACTTGAGAGTTTATATTTTTAATTAATTTTAAACATAAGTAATCGGGTAGATAATTTAGTTACGATTCCAGTGATATGAGGTTTTAATATCGGGTTCGTTTAATTTATCTTATTATTAGTTACGTAGTTCCGTATGCAGGCACCTACTTACTCCAAAAATAATTTGACAGTTAGGTTAGGTAAACCGTAATCCCCCCGCTGGGTTCCGCAGCTTGTCGCGATGGGGGGCTCATTAACCCTGTGATCCGGTGCGTTGAGGCTGGCCTTGTCACCCAGCCTCCGATACCGCACAGGGTGAAGCGAAGACGGATTCCGAGCTGGGCCATAGAGAGTTGGTAGCTCTCTGGGTTAAGCCCGCAAGGGCAGATCGCGGAGGAAGAGGAGGACCTCGGTATTTCGTTGCCGGCCTCATTGTCCTCCGCAGCTGCGCTAGTATAGTAGCTAATACCAAACATCTTATTAAGAGGAGATGGAAATGCTTAAACCCCTTACATGACCTTGTGACCACATGGGTGGTCAAATTGAAAAACTTACCGTTCAAGTTAGCTTTAGTCTAAATGCTGGGTTGACACAGAAACCAGTACCTATATACGGGGTGGTCTGTTTACGTCCGTGAAGCGACCCCAAAGATGACGACACGCGTCTCGTGTGACGCTGTGCTCTGTGCTGTCGTAACGGAGGTAGATTCAGCCTCCCTCGACGCGGGACCGAGTCCAGCCAAGTGCGCCTCTGTAGGTGGCGAGTAGCATCCCGTCAGGGAATCCCGGCACCTTCCTGACATAGCGTGCGAGAAGAACCACCGTCGGGTTTAGTCGGTAGGGGGTTCCGTCTTGCCCAACGGAATCCGAGCCCGACATACCTCTACCCAGGGCGGTTTGAGACGACGCGTCAATTTGCCGACGTAAAAAAAAAGGAAGCCAGTACCTAACCCTGTTTTACCTATTTATTATACGCTTTTGTTTTTTTGACACTGAATGTCAAAGTCAAAGTCAATATTTTTTTATTCACATAGATTACATTAGTAATACTTATGAATAGTCTCTATATAAAGCAAATGAAGCTACCTCCGATTCGGAACCTATAACTAATGAGAAGATACCGGCAAAATACTCAGTGGTTTTTTTTACATGTGAATGCTAAGCTTATTACTAATTTTGCACTAAGACACACAGTTAGTTTGTCAATTGTAAAATAAAAATTTAAGCTCGATTATTAAAAAAAATTAAAAAAACAAAGATAATGAATCAAAACTAAACACTTATTCCCTAGCAATCGGCAGCCCTATTCCTATTGCATCATTCATTCTTTCATAGACGTTGTTTACGTTTAGTTAAATTTAGTTTATTGCTTACTCTTGCGATGAAGTAACGGTTGTGTAGTGAATTCGTACAAATAATTAAATAGAAAATCGTAAGTCCGTAATGAATAATCCAGTCTCCCCGGTCTACTTCCAGAAACGGATCGAACAAACGTAGATAATAATTCGTTTTTGAGGATTAATCAAAAGTTTGCGCATTAAAATGTGGTTTTTAGTTTGTAAAAATAATATTTTGTTTTTTGAAGACGCTTAATTCGAGGTGAATTGGTTACGATTATAAGAATTCAAACTTGCTTTCCGACATACTTCATTTTTGGAAGTAGACTCCCAGCTTCGAGAAAGGAGTCGGATCAACGGATAGAGCTGAAGCTCCCCTTGAAATCACTTAGTCCACTCTGTAGGGCTGGTTCTCGGTCATGCTGTGGTATATTTTCTGTTTCCTCGGCATAACCAAGGTGATGGGTCCACCGGAGGGTTTTAGTAGGTATTCCTGCCCTTATGGGGCAAGGAGTTCCACACACGCCGTACCACGGGTGACGGTACGGTGCGTCAATGCATTTCTCCCCGCAAAAAGGGCATAATATGGTGTTATTTTAAGAATGTGTCTAAATAGTTTACACTTCATGAATATCATTATACTTATTATAAATGTAGATATAAATAAATAAAACTAGAGTATCTGTGATATTCAAGTAACTGCTTTTTAGTAAATGCTTACTGTTATAAAATAAAAATAACATTTATATCAGATAAGTAACATCCATTACGAGTGTTAATACATACTGCATCAACGTAATTTTTACAATTTTTGTGGTAGTTTCTCCCGATGAATCTCTGAAACAGCCGGATCGATTTAGACGGGTATTTTTTTTAAATAAATTAGAGCGATTCAAGGGGCAAGTAGGTAAATATCTGTAATACATACTTTTATATAAATTGTACAGAAAAACGTAAATTAATTAATACCTATCAATGTACACTGCACCCATTCGCAGCCGGATCGGATTGCTAGTCGTTAATATGCTCCAGTTCTAAAACAAAAGTAATAGAACCAATGTCTACATAAGGTACTGTATACAGCACGCCAAGGCAAACACTTGCCGTTCAATATTAAACCTTATGCGTATGACATAAGAGCGATGCATAGTTCAAAGTGTATAGCCGTGTTCTGTGAAATACAGGTGTTTACTTAATATTTTGTCTCCTTGCCATCAGATCAAAATGAAGGTCGTCTTACTTCTAACGACGCTATTACCACTCCTGGAATCAACACCCTCCTTCATCTGCCACGCCTGCTTCGACCACAGATGCTTCACCAAGAGGAAACTCTTCGAGTCCGAACAGCTATCAGGTCAAATAGCCGTAGACAGAATGGACAACTTCCTACACTTACACTACAAAGACTACAGAGACACAGACCACACAGTCGCCATAGATTTGAACTACGACGACTTACGACTACGTGAGTTGCCTATACAGTACTCCTTCGCTAGAGCCATCAATCAGAGAACTGGAGAAGTCTACTTCTCCGGCGAGAGAGGTATATACACGTACAACGCTGTCACGCTCCAGACCGAACCTTTTGGCCTGTTCAGGAAACAAATATGGCACATGCAGTTCAAGAACGGTGTACTCTACTTCAGCGAGTACCAACGGAAAGGACTTTACTACGTTGAAAATAACAGGACGAAATGTATTGCTGCGTTGTCAGATTACGTAATTGACGATTTCATCATCGACAAGCATGATGACATCTACTTTATTAGCTATTTCTTAGTGTACAGGCTTAAGAAAGACGATACTACCGCCAAATTATTCAGTACAGTACTGTATTCGTTAGCAACAGATATACTGGATGACTTTTTTTACCGTCAGGAAAATAAACGTGGGAGATAGGTAAATGATATAGATGACGATAGCATGATCACTTTAGAAAAAAAGTGTAGTTTTTTATTTTTTAAATAAATTACCTATCCTCATAACCATCTAATTCTAAGTTGTTTTCACTAACATAACATTTAAAAAAATAATATGCGTAAAATAATAATAAAAATACGAAACCGACCAAAACTCAAACCCATATTCACCCTACTCTGAACGCGCTAAACATCAATGAATGCGCCCGAGTTTACAACACTTGTTATTATTATCTATTTCACCGCCGCGCGAAAGAGCAAGCGCCCGCGCCGGCCAGGCGGCCTCTTTCTTCAGTCACGTGACATCTCGACCCGCGCCCCATCCCCGCCCCCGCCCCTACAGACCTCTAGGATCGCATTTTGCATACAACAATTCAATTAGTCTGCCCTTGCGCGTTACCCGGCGTGACCGTATCGGAAGCGGAAGGCGGAAGCATTGTTTGCTCGCCGTAATTACGTAAACGTGCGATATGGCTTACGAATATTCAAATGTGGAATACCTAGCAATGGTTAGGTGTTACATTCGGTCTAGTGAAAGTACAGGCATTACACGCCTCGGATCCCGGACCACGCATGGAGTTTTGTCGCTGGCTACAGGAGCACGCGCAGGCGAATATCCTATGGAGTGACGAATCCATTTTTACCCGTGTGGGCATTTATAATGTTCAGCGTCAATGTGTGGGCGGCGATAATCCACGATCGCATTATTGGGCCGGTTTGGATTGAAGGACGATTGACGGGTGCTACATACCTACACATGATTCATTGAAACTCTGTTTGATGACGTTCCCCTGACTTATTTACGAGGCCTCTACTTTCAACACGACGGTTGTCCGCCCATTACGAACGATCTGTCCGCCAGTATTTGGATGCTGTTTTCCCTGATAGATGGATAGGTCGTGGAGGGCCTGTGAACTGGCCGGCGCGTTCACCGGACTTAACGCCGCTAGATTTTTATTTGTAAGCCGAGTTGAAACGGCTAGTGTATACCGAGGAAGCTCAAAGTGTTAGTGACTTAAAACAGCGCATAGTAGACGCTTTCGAAATTATAAAAAGTGATAGACACTCTTCGCAGTTTAACAAACAATTTACAACGACGTGCTAGTTTGTGTTTGGAAAGAAACGGCGAACATTTTGAACAGTTGTTAAAATATCGCTAAAAGGTACGTATTAATTAATAATGTAAATACAATCAGTAATTTGTAAATAAGTTGATTCCAATCTTTTAAGTACGCCCCAGATGTCGTAGTGGCACTTACCTACTACACCGTAGTACTTACTTATTACTAGTTAGCCTGTTGTAAAAATAAGTTAATAAGTCACAAGTACTAGGAATTTCTTTTAACTTATCAAAATGTAGGTTGCTACTGCATCTTCGACGGTCCTAAGCCCGTAAAGTATGAAGGGAAGATTGAAATTTACTTAAAATTTGTTCAATGAATAAGACAAAAACTTTCGCGAATTTTTGTCTTGCTGGGTAGGTATTCTTTTCAATTCATTCAGGAACACGCGGGCGGGCTGCACCTCCCGCGCCGCGCCGCCGCCGCTACCGTTTTACTACACGACCTACCTAACAATAATACGCATGCACTAATGTATTCCAAATTTATGATTCTTTTTGGAAATTCCAAAGTTTATAAAATTAATTGTATTTTATAAATACACTCACGTATAGAACTTGTTTTAGGTACAAAATACAGAGTTCTTTTTTCCTGACGGTAAAAAAAGTCATCCAGTATATGACAACGCGTACTTTGTAGATACCAATGAGCGGATGTTATATAGTCTAGATTATTCTAAATATGAACTGGTGGAAGTCGGACTATTTGAAAGGGGGACTCAAGTTTTTAGAATTGCGTTCGACAAGTTGAATAGAATTATTTACGTTGACGCGACGGATGATAAAGTGTACCTTCTGGCGCCCAACTATTCGTATTGCGCTGTGACGACGACGTATGTTAAAAAGAATAGCACTCTGCTTCCTTAGAGAAAGTATTGAAATGTGAAATATCGCATTAAATTATTGATAGTCGTAAGTTTATATGATTCTGAATGTACGGTAGACAGCGCGTGAAGGTAAACAGTTGCAGATTGATATTATTTCTTATGCACATGACATATGTAGACGTGGGGTCCAAGCATGGACTTAATTTATTATACTAAGTCCATGGGTCCAACTATTAATTGATTGGTAATTGAAATTTCATGGTGACATGTCTGTAAATGTCATGTAAACTTTAACCAATCACATAGCAGCTTGACCCCATGCCTACGTATCGCCATCTAGTGGATTTTTCGTACGCAAACACCCTCATTGGTTGGTCGATGGTAATTATTATTTATACCGTGAGGGAATAAGGGCTAAAAATAAATTGTGTACCTACCTACTCTGGTGTTCATTTATCTGTTCATATAAAAAGGTGTCATTTTTTATTTGTGTTTATGCATGTAAAACGCTGTAAATTATTAACTCGAAACCAAAACAGTGGAACCACAGATGATTAATTTTTTTATAATGTAAAAAACGGTTTGACAGCAAAATTGAGAATTGTCAAAGGAAAGTTTGCTTTATTGGGTGAAGAAATTATGCTTAGGTTTGAAATAAACTTACATCATTTTAAAATTCCGCGGACGTAAAACAACGATATTCACTGCTTTGGTCTGTATCCACTGGTTTTTACTAGCCTACGAACTGTCTAATTTATTTTACATGTGGCTGTATCTGGCACTGAAAAAAATGCTTCCTAATTTGTAAACTCTATTTATTCTTAGCTTAAGAATAACGCTGAATGAGAAAAAGTAAGATGTTAGGTATTTGTAACCAAACATTCCATTGGTGGATTCCGCAGGCATCTGATTTTTGGCATACTAATTTTAATAAAACTTAAATGGTTTTAAAAAACATAACTGCAATTTATTGTATTACCAAAATTAATCGATAATAATAAATATTTTGCGGCCATATTTGAAGGCAAACTATCGCTAATCTATTAAGTATTCAAAATTAAGTTTGTCAAAAAACAGACGTCTGGAGAATGGACCAATAGGATCTTAGCCTAGTTTTACTCAAATATTTTAAGTTGAATAAAAAACCGATATTTATAAAAAAGCATTTATTTTTTGTGCTCAATGTCGATTTTCCTGTACATCGCATGTTTTTCAATGTCATGGATAAACTGACTAAGGCATAGATTATAATCACAAAAATGTACACTGGATGTACTATTTAAAAAAATATCTATCTATGAATATACTTGGATCTATTTAGTTTTACAAAATGTAAAATAACTTGAATTTAAGCTAGCTAGCTAGCTACACACTTAACTTCAAGTATAGTACTTTAGTTCTAAGCAAAGGATAAATGTAACAAAAATAGTATTTTAACGTGTTACAACAATTTAAAGTGATATATTTCTTAATAAGACTTATTTTTAGATTAAAAAAAAAACTATGACAATTTGTTACGTATATTATAAATTGCTTGTTACCTTGAAAGCAAAAAAAAATTAACATTAAGATTAAATTTCTCAATTAAAGTTCCAATATTACTAATAAAGAAAATACCTTACAATTTAACAATTAACAAGCATAAAATTCACATACATTTTCATAAAATGCCTCTTTCTAATTTAAAATTTAGTAAACATATTATCAACAACTTTGACAAACGGAAAAGTTTAAAGTTTTAAATAATTCGGTGAATAGAAATGTAACATATTTAGTGTTGCGAAAAGTATCGATACTGTTACAATTATGTCATACATCGATAGTTGACCAAATTTTATATTTATATAGGTATAGATTTGAAGATAACTACACATACAATTCTTGGACCCTCATTTATTATCTTACTTATCTGATTTCACATAAACAACCCAAAATATAAGAGGGTACTAATTGGAATTTTCAAATAATGAAACATTAATACAAACATATAAAACAAATCAGTGCAAAATCCCATCAGTCATAATAATGACTTTAAATAAAATATAATTAATAATAATTAATAAGTAACACCAATACACTAATTAATAAAATTGAATTAATAATAATTAATAAGTAACACCAATACACTAATGAAATATATTTAAGGCCCACACGCACTCTCGACGCGATTATTTTGCATCGATATTACGTAACGCAATTTGGGGTGGGGGGTTTTAGGGGTGATTTGTAAAACGTTACGATGCGTTTCAATAAAAAATTAAGCAATGACACTCCCAAATTGGCAACCCTTTTGGGTTCCCTACTGTTTTCGGGGAATCCCTCGATTGTATTAGTGTGGTCGTCTTTTTTAAAGGGGGGAGGGGGAGTACAGATAAACGGTGCTTTACATTGGGGGGTTATTTATTGCGTTACGTAATACTTGAACGCTCCCTATACACATACAATATATGACTGTAATTTAATAACAATTACAAAAAACCACAGTGCTTAATAAGTATGATTGATAACCATCTTTTATATTTGGACCCTTTTGGGTGTGAGAGAAGGCTTTGCTAGTAGGTATGGTCGACAGAACGTTAAGGTAAAACTTGCAATTCAATATTAGTTCTTATATGTACGACATAAGGACGATACAAAGTCCAAAATGTGTAGTCTTGACGTGTTATTGTCTGTACGAAGATTTATGATATGATTCGTAGCCTAAAGGATGGGGGGGAGGGATTCCTTGACTCTTCCTTTCACCTAAAAAGGCTGGAGAAACAAGTTTCATCAAATCAGAATTACAACTAATTGCTTGTTTACAAAGAAGTACGTTTAGGAAACAGAGGGGGGCTTGACTCCCCCACGCGATATCCAGCTATGTCATGCATACTTCATAATACAATCAAACATTACTAATCATTGTGGTGTTTGATTATGTTTTATCTAAATATGAAACCATGACGTCATAATCGGACAGGTATTTAAAAGTTTCTCAGTAAATAAGCATCGTTCCTACTGCATTCAAACAAGGTAGTACAATATCCCCCTCCCACTTAATTTTTACTTGCACGTAGGTATTAGATACATAAAACAATTTAAACTTTACACAGTCAAAAAAAGGACAGTATACGATAACAAAACCAGAGGGGGGTCTGACCCCCCCTCTCCCCCTACACCTTCGAAGGCTTGCAGCGCCGCTCGGTCCAGATGGTATGTATAGGCGCCAAGGAGTGCCTCTCCAGGGTCCGAAGCCAGAGTTTAGGGCGTAGCTTCTGTCTGGAAAACGGAAAGTGTTTCACACCTGCGTTAGTTATTGCTAGCTACAATACAAAAAGTTTAGTATAACAAATAAATGTATACAAGCTTAGTGAATTTGCGTAGATTTGATGTGTATCTATATGTTGGGCATAAATAAATACATAGAAAAACATTGGCCATTACAGACATTAAATTGTAAAGCACTTGTGTTGCACGACGTACCATCGTTATAACTTTAAGGCGAGTTTGAGCTGTGTTTTGAAAGATAAGCGTTAATTAACAATTCAAAGAATTAAGGAATATTTAAATTGTATATTATAATTGGCTACTTGACAGTTTTTGAAAAAGTATTGTAAAATGTGCGCCCGTTCATTTTATATCCCAAGCAATTCGATTTATCTGGAAATAATCTTAATAACCAGAGAAAAATAAGATTTTGTGTAACACATTTAAGAAGCGCGCGAAAACGCCAAGTCACGTCACTGTTGCAATTATGACGTCAACGTCCTAGACAACGAACCGATACGCATAGAAACGACTTAATTTAGATAAACGGAAAATGTTTCAATAAACTTTTAATACGATTAGAGACACAATAATTCAATTTCATCGGTAAAATAATCATTGTTTCGCCACATTAAAATAAATCGTTTTCACCGACAGCTGTCATTTCCGAATTGCAATGGTTGTTTCCGTTTCGGTTCTTTTGTTCCACAGATAAAAAAACTAAAATTTATTTTGCAAAAATAAAATACTAACTATGCTTTTAATTAAAAAGTATAAATGTAAAATGATTACTGAACTAATAAGCTAACATATCTAACACTTTTCATATTTTATTGTTAACACTGTCAAGTAGCCAATTAAAAAAAATAACAATATAGGACAATATCACATGCATAGCTCTGTTCATTGTAAGTAGCCAAAGCACTTGTTACAGAAATCATATAAAACGACGTTGTCATAACATCCAGACCAGAGAAAATATAGAAAACTTTGTTTTCCATATTGACCCACCGGGAATCGAACCCGGGACCTCTGAGATGGCGCGATACCATATCTATTAGCTATGTTACCCCCGACTTACTTTGCGTCATTTCTGCATAAAATGATGAAAGATCTTATATATTACTCTAGCATTTCATGTATCTTTCTACTGAGTTTCATTTAAATCGTTTCAGTAGTTTTTGCGTGAAAAAGTAACAATCATACATCAAGACATTCATATTTTTTTCAAACTTTCTCGTTATCTAATATTTAATGTACCTACTTACAAATTACCTCTTGACTAGTATCAAATCTGACTAAACTATTTTGTTATAGTGTTTAGGATGCCCAGAATGCTAGCTATATTGCCTCTTTGAATGGCCAGACTTATGCGTTGGCAGAGGTATTTGCCAGCATTCTGGTCACCGGAAACCTCTACGAGGCGAGCGGACAATTCTTTGAATAAAGTTCGGGCCTCTGGACCCCACGGCCCCAAAGTCTCCACTCCAAATGGGGTGAAACGATAGCCAGCTGTCGATTTTCTCGTTTATAATGTAATACTAGAAGTATTATACACAATCTTTGTCTTCAAAAAAAAATTTTTTCCTTTAAACTACATTAAGTTTATTAACGGGCAGTGTTGTAAGAGCAAGGGTCAAGAGCGAAACATCCCTACTACAAGTATTTTTAAAATTGCTTAAATGGGTTGCTTCACTGTTTGCTGAATTGTAAAAATCTTCGTTAATAAAAGTTTTTTTATTTTTTTATTTATTAATACGTACATTGCACTCGCCCCTCTCTTCTGGTTTCTTGTTCGCCATTGTCTCTGGTTTGTATTCATTCTCCAGGCCGAACGCCTGAAATAATAGGTATAACAACAGTTCATTAAATCTATTTCGTTAGAACTTAGATTAAAAAAAATCAATCTGAGTGGAAGTTAAAGCAAATACCGTTTAGTGAAGATCGACTCATCTATTTCAAGGAAACCCTAACATCAAGATTAAAACAATGTTTAAGCGTCAACATAATATTGACATTCAATCGCATAAATAAAGCATCAGAAACAATGCTAAAATTTACGATGGACCAATATCGATATTTTTCTAATAACGATTATCCCCAACGGTATTACGACACTGTAATAGTAACTACCAGTGACATTACCTTCAAGTAGTGTCATTTAATTTTTGTTTTAAAGATAAAGTAAAAATTTCATTTCCCCGTGCGGTGTGGGCCAAGAACCCACGACTCTCAAGTATCGCGTGTGCTGCTCTTCTAACTGATCGCCTACTATAACTTGCTTGACCGCTGTCTTCTCGGTAGATATAGGTTCCGAACCGGCAGTAGAATCACTTTGCATTGTATTCAATGACAATTCAAAAGTGTTACATGTAGGTAACCTACTTGAATAAATAAATATTTGAGTTTGAGTTTAAACTCAGTTGGAAAAGCAGCACGCGCGATACGTGAAGGTCGTGGGTTCGAATCCCACACCGCAAGGAGAAATAAAATTATCAAGTTTCTTTAAAATATTCAAAATTTACTAGTGCAACGTGAAAAACAATAAAATAATTAAAAAAGTAAAGCACGTGTAACCGAAATCAGAAACAACGACGGTACCACAACACCCAGACCCTGGTAGTTACTATTTCTATGATGAGGGTAGCCTACCTTCAAAATGTCCAAATTGGGCAAATGCTCCCCCGGCCCCGTCTGAGTAAAGTGTTGTAGCACGTTCCCACCCCGTTCGACTAGCAATGCACCCCCGGTCTGCACCCAGTCACCCTTTAAGTCGCCACCTAGCCCTAGATATAGAAAAACAAAGATACTATGTAACAAACTACTTTATGCTTGCGGAAATTGCAGGACAAACTCAGTTCGTAAAACACATTGATAAAAGCAATGTTAAATATGGAAGTACCTAGACGCTTTATGATTGGTCCATTGTGACACGCGCCGCCATTTTGACTAGATCCGTTTAATTTTAAAATACCGACAATACGTCCTTTAAAATTTCCTGTGCATCATTAGAATTTTTGTAAAATGTAGTCAATGAGGTAAATTTAGATAATAATAATTTTCTTGATTTCATAAAAGGTTTATTTCATTCAATTTTCGTAAAGTATTTTTCTTGTGCAATTTCAATTCACAAACGTATGTCGCCATTCATTGAATCCTATTAGACTAAATCCTAATGCATACCTATTAAAAAAAAAAACTTTAAAAATTGAAAAAAATATTTAAAAAAATATACTAAATCACCCGTAGAAAATAAGTCATGCGTTCGGCATCCGCCATCTTGCTGTCAAGTATTATTTGATATCATCTCAGTTTTCCAAAAATCTTCTTTGGAAATCAAAAACATCATCCAAATTAACATGAACTAAAGTTTATAAACGGTATTTAGAACACTATATCTAAAATATGAACGGCGTATTTTTTAATTTTGAAAGTGAAATCTGTACTAATTACGAGAAATCAAAATAATGTCTTTTTAGCGTAATCCTTATCGTGCAATCTCCCCAAACACAAGTCATTCGTCGCAACAACCACCTCCAATATCTCGACGCGCGCCGCACGCTCGGCCGGCGCGCTCTGCACGTAGTGAAGCACGAGGCGGCCATTTTGTACCAATAGGGCGCCGCCATTTTGTAAGCCGTCGCCGATTAGATCAGTTTGAATACCTGTGGTTGCCAATCTATTTTAAGAAGTTTCTACTGACTGGAAATGAGTGCCACGGCTTGGATTTGATTTTTCTAATATCTACTTGTTTTTTCTGCTCCATATGATGGACAATTCGACTTCGTAGTTATACCAACAGTGGAGTTACATAGTTAATCATCGTTTCATCAAAAGCTGGAGGTAAACTTAAACACATCCAGTTCCCAGCCTTCTCAGCGACCCCGTCTAGCGAAGGTTCTTTCCATGATAAGCTACCGTCTAACCTAGCATTTCCTAAAGTAGGCGATAGTGCCCTTTTGTGGGTGCTGGAGACCTAGGGTAGGAGGAGTGTTGTATTATTACTGCTCTGGTATGTTGGTTCTTGGTGGTGATGCTGTAAAGTTAATGCTGGAAACTCAGCTCCCATTTCCCAAAGCATCGCCACAAAGGCAATCTTCCGGAAAAATAGGCCGCTACAATATAATTGATTTTCAAAGAGGGCGTTAAACGAATTAAGTTTGAAAACAGAAGTTTTTAACAGGAGACCAGAAGGTCTAACCAGCCTCTGCTAACGGTTCAATAGTTTTTGCTACCGTCTTTACATTTCTTCAATTATTGTAATTTAATTTAATTCATCGGTTTACATTAGAGGGGACTCCAACTGGTCCTTGTAGTTCCTACCATCTTAGTCCCCTTAGTCTTTGCAACCGGCCTTTTAGTCTTTGCTCAAGTCTCTAAAATCCTTGCGAAACAAATAGTCTTTGATGGCTCCCTTCAGCATAAGCTACCAATACCCAAATTAAAATTAGGCTGGGTAGGGAAGATTATACACGCTCATCACCGAGTAAAAATAGGTTAAGGCCCTCCTAAAATCATCGATGTTTAGAGCTTTCAGTTGCTGCAAAACTTAAACTACTATTCCTAAAAATGGGGACCTGAAAGGACTCTCTAAGAAATGACAATAAAAGCGTAGGCTTTTAGAGTCCTTGCTTATGTAGATAAGCAAGAGACACCAGCGCCCCGTCGCGGCTTCGTACGAGAACTATACTCGCTTCTTCCCCATTTACCGCTGATTCTTCGCTCCTACTGGTTACAGCGTTATTTTAAACAGCCTAAATCCTTCCTCTTTAAATGGTCTACCAAGACAAAAATAATCTTTCAATTAGAACCAGTGGTTTCAGAGATTAGCTCGTTAAAACAAACAAACTCTTCAGCTTTATAATATTAGTATAGATGACAAGACTAACCCATACTCCTGCCCTTGGCTATTGCGTCCCTGGACTGCTTCCAGAGCAGAGATGTCAGAATGGTGACCAGATTAAACCGCTTGAAGCCCAAAGCTTGGTAGGTTGCAATGTTCTCCACATAGTACAGTTCTGAAATATAAATCAAAACTTTAATTATAAATCTTATATATAAAAATACATATACGGTAGTATTGAGAACCTCCTCGTTTTTTTGAAGTCGGTTAAAAAATTAATCGCTGATCATTAGTCTCGCTAAAACTCGATAACGGCTAGACCGATTTGGCTAATTTTAGTTTTGAAATAATTGTGGAGGTCCAGGGAAGGTTTAAAAGGTTAGAAATTAAACAATAGGCGTTATGAAGTTAGCCAAGAGAGCTAGTAGGTAAATAAACAAATATTGGACAACATCACACACATTGCTCTGATGCTGTGGTAAGTAGCTTTAGCACTTGTGTTACAGAAATCTGAAACCACGACACTACTACAATACCCAGACCCGAGACAATATTGAAAAGTTCGTTTCCCATATTGACCCGAACGAGGATTAAATATATGATTCGATTGACATTAGATTAAAAAGTAGGATACTATATATCTCGAAATAATAGAACTAGAACGCATTCGCTGGCTATTAAAAATAAAAGCATTTCTGACCATCATTGTTACAGATTTATGTAGTACCTAACTCAAGTACTTGAGCTACTTACCATTGAATCAAGCAATGTATGTGATGTTATCCCTGACTTATTATTTTAATTATCTATTATTTCTAACCCAACAGTGCATAATTGTCATATTGATCCGTATGTCCTTCAAAGTCAGTTATAATTGAGCCACAATTTAAATTTATTTATTTATTTATTTATTTATTTATTTATTTATTTGGAAAACAAAACAGATTACAATCAAAACAAATGTTAGATACAAGGACAAATAGATTTTACATCTAGATTATAATCCTAATATTGTTAACACATCATTATGAACTTTTGAGAATTAAGTTAAAAAACAAAAGCAAAGTGAGTACTTAGATACAAAAATTTCATATTTTAATAGAGACGCATGACAGACTTTTTGAACATATGTAGTCGGGGATAGAATATATCCAAATAAGAGAGTTTGATTTACTAACTCGTTAAAGTGACGACACATTCTTGCTAATGGATTATAGTAGGAAGTATTGTTCTTATATATTTGCAAGTAAAATGTTTTGTGGTATCTTCGGGGATTGTATTTAAAGTTGATATTTATGGATTCCAACATGTAAGGAGAATCCAAGTAGCCATGAAGTAACTTATGTAAGTGTAGTATGTCCTGCTGCCTTCGACGATCAAACAAAGAAGCAACATTATATTTCATTAATTTGTCGATGTAATTAGGTAATGTGCGTCCAAGACCACACCTGTAGTTCAGAATTTTGAGACTCTTTTTCTGAATGAAAAAAATAATTTAAATATGTTCCTTAATTGTCCAATTTGTATGCCCATCATGGCAAACAACCGCACCTGCTAGAATGCCACAGAATTCCCGGAATGTCAAATCAACTTTAATTAAAAGTATCGATTTAAAACCTTGACCTTTTTGTCGGTTTGATAATTGGGCAGTTTGATCAAATTTGAGCTTCTCTTAAATTGTTATTATCTATGGTAAACTTCGTGCCTCATTACATTTGTTGTCTATGCTTACTCTGTGAATGTCACTAAAAGCGCGGTGGTTGCTCTAATAAATTTTTCGAAATACAAAGTTATTCAAGTATGTAACCGTATTTTCATTATAACCTCAACAGCTTCCCCAAAATACATGATCTGTTCATACATTCACAAAGCGTCGGAGACAAGTGTATTTTAGTGCAGCGCTTATACGCTGTACTCAGGCCACCGAAGAATAACAGGTATAATAAACAAGTGCAGCTGTGCCCGCGACTTCGTTCGCGTGGACTACGGGGTTATTTTTCGCAATAAAAGGTAGCTTATGTCCTTGTTCAAGGTCTAAAGATTCATCATCATCATCATCAGCCTGTTGCAGTCCACTGCTGGACATAGGCCTCTCCAAATGTTCGCCTAAAGATTGACTGTGCCAAATGTCATCTAAATCGGTTGAGAGGTTTAAGCGGGAAAGCGTGACAGACAGAGTTACTTTCGCATTTATAATATAAGTAGGGATGCTAAGCGACCTTTTAGGTACCAATTTCAGTAAACTAAACGTTGTTTAGGTTGTAACTTAGTACCTACCTAATAAATCATTTTTCAAGTATTATTGTTGAAAATAGCTCCGCTTGTTTGCCTTATAATTTATTGAGTATTTTCTATATTGTCTCGGGTCTGGGTGTTGTGGTATCTACCATCGTTATTTCTGATTTCTGTAACACAAGTGCTTAAGCTACTTACCACAGAATCAGAGCAATGCATGTAGGAATTTCCGAACGCCATACTTCCTTATTACCTGTGTATCGTTGGTCCCACTCACGTAGGTGATTACCGACGCACGCTCTCTCTCTCACGACGACGCCATTGGTACAAACGCAAGATTAATTGTAAATTCAATTTAAGGTGTAATAAACCACCGCCCCTATATGTATGTGATGTTGTTCAATATTTATTTATTATTTATATAAAAACAAAATCGAGAAAATGATTTGTAATTAACTATCAGCAGTTGTGTACGTTTCATCACAGTGAAAATTCGCAGTAGTATATTAGTCCTTATGCCCACAACATACGGTGCAAAGATGCATTACTGTTCGCCACCTAAAATCCATTGCCACGCCTCCCCAATAGTGAGCGCATTACCTATTGCTGAATCTGTTATTAAATGTTTTTGTTTATTGTACCGTTTTCATTAAACTCACCTCCGTCGAAGAACTTGCCGTCCACAAACTCCTTGGACCCAGCCTCTTCCACGCCCACCCCCACCAGCTTGATATTGTGCTTATTAAGAACAGGCACGATTTCCCCGAGCTGTAATAAACAAAATGCTTACTTTTACTAAAGTATCAGCTCTGTCCGACATCCGCACACAAAACTATGCCAATTACAATCCTTTCATTCGTTAACGATTAGCCAGGAACGGCTGCGACGTGATGCGGCACTTTAGAAAACAATTGTGTAATTAGTTCAAACAACAAAAAGAGGAACATAAATTATTTTTATCGAACAACAAAGATCCATACGTGCTAATTATATAAACTTAACAACTATCATCATCATCATTTCAGCCTGTTACTGTCCACTGCTGAACATAGGCCTCTCCAACCGATTTCCAGCGCGACCGGTCCATTGCCACCTGCATCCAACGAGACCCAGCAATTTTTACTAGGTCGTCGGTCCATCTGGTAGGTGGCCGTCCCACACTGCACTTGGTGCTACGTGGTCTCCACTCAAGAACCTTTTTGCCCCATCGACCGTCCGATCTTCGTGCTATGTGGCCAGCCCATTGCCACTTCAGCTTACTAATCCTACGGGCTATGTCAGCAACTTTAGTTCGTCTACGGATTTCCTCATTCCTGATTCGGTCACGTAGAGAAATGCCAAGCATAGACCTCTCCATAGCTCGCTGAGCGACTTTGAGCCTTCTAAAAAGTTCTTTTGTGAAGCACCACGTCTAACTTAACAACTATAGTTGTACTTAATTATATTAGAAGTGAATTGGTGAGGTGCTCGACAGATTATGGACAGTCCACATTGTCAGCTTCATTAATTGCGGCTACGCACTCGACTTTAATTAAATTAAATTAAAATGTTTTTATTCGGCTAACTCGGATCCATATCGTACCTGTGGTAAGCAAGGTCACAATTGCCGTCTTTGCAATTTTACAGGAGAGCCATTTCAAGATGTTTTTGGCATTGAATGTGGTCTAGCTCTGTTATCATTACTCTAAAGTTGTTCTCCTTTGCAAAATATAAATTATATACTAATATCCTTTTTAGCCATGTGCTTAAACAAGAATTAAGAATTTTCAGTTTTTTATAAATTTTTATTTTAAGGCAGTAGACAATTGCGCCCTTGTTCTACTAAAGGTGCGTATTTTTTTTTTTATATTACACTTTAAGATTGACCTCATCCCACCTGATGTTAAGTGGTAATGAGGTCCTAACTTAAGGGCGACAAGTACAGTATAATAAATCTGTTACTGGACTTGTCGCCCTTACCTTGAAGGCTTGACCCCTCCTACTAATGTAGCACCCCCCAGGAGCTCTGGAAACCTTACTCACACGCAGGAACACAACAACACAGAAGTGATTGTTATTTGGCTGCGGTCTTCTGTAAGGCGGAGGTATTTCACCAGTCGGGCTGCTCCAGTTCAAGCGTTAAATTGCTATGCCCTACCTCTCTTAAAATGTTATACATTTGCCTTAAAAGACCCGGTTTTTTTTGGTGGAAAATGGTTGGGAAACTGCCGATCCCTGCGTACGCGAAATAAAGCACACGCAAATCTTTAAAGTTACCATGAACTTAGTTACAAGAATTACCGTTGCAACAACTTCATGATAAAACCAAATAAAAAATGTTTCCTATCAATCCAATTGACAACGAAGGTTAAGCTAAACAATGCAAATTATAAAGAAAATTCAAAACTTAAGTTCAGAAACACGACACCGAAGGTCGAACTAATATTTTCCAATACTAAACAAGATTTCCGGTTGGTGCCGAACATTACAGAATGGGCCAGTTGTTTACGCTAATGATTGAACCCAAGGGCCGTGGCTTCGATCATGACCTAGGACAAACTGTTTTATAGTATGTACTTTGGTAAGCTTGTTGCTTTGGAATCAATGTAAGCGATGTTATCTAATACCCATTAGTCTGATAATTTTTATCAAAACCTCTTCTATTAAAAAAACAATTAATAAGATTCAAAATATCACGCATCTAACGTTATCTTAAGAATGTTATTTTTATATATTTTAAATCAGAAATCTTATCGGATTAATTTGACCATAACGGATGCATGATAGTGAACTTACTTGTAATTAGATACCATATTAGGAAAGACATTAGAAGAAGTAGATGACTAAAAATGTCTGTTTAATCCATCTACAGTAATATTCTAAAGAGTAAAGATTTGTATTTTTGTTGTGTGTTTGTAATGAATACACTCAAAAACTACTGTGCCAATTCCAAATGTTCTTTCACCAGAAATCGACATTAACCTAGAGTTACATAGCTTATATTTATTGCCAAATAACCAAAAATCGCATATTTTTCATTTATCATTTAAACAAAATTTACTAAGGTACATTGCGTTAAAATTTAGCACGGACGTCACTTCAACGCGGCAATAAGTTAAGTGGAGGGAGTACGACACTATTTCGTAGAAACAGTACGAACAATTGACGTCACGTTAAATATTAACGCGATGTATCTTAGTAAAATTTTGTTTGGTAATTTCAGTGGAATACAAAACTGAAATTAGCAACTTAACATTCACCCAGAACTAAGCTGATGCCTAATATTAGGTAGACTATATTAATTTAACCAGTCTAGACTCGTTAGTATAATGCTTATTCGAACGTGATATTGTTAGCAAAGCGAATATTCGCTATTACTGTACAAAATCTCCATTTGTGTCGACTGGCCAACTTCTATGTCTCTCCTGATAAAGATGATGACGTGGCTATTGATGACAATGCTAGGATATTAAAGAAGATAATATTTAAATTACCTCCTTAGCCCAGAGCCTGCAAAACATGCATCCCCAGCGACGGAAGAAAATGACCGCCACATTCTGATCCTGCCAGAAACTCTTCAACTCCTTGGTCTGAAAGGAAATATTTAACGTTTCATTCCAGACTGTCTAATCCTGAAAACGAAATATCGACTTGCGTGCAATACCGCGTATCTACCATTTGCCCTAAAGATTAATTTTGTCTGTTATTTCAATCTAAATTAGAACTTACGGAAAAATCTTCTTACGCGGTATTGCAAGCGCGTCGACGATATGACGGATGGTAATCGAAAAGGCTCTCGCAACCATATCCCTTCGAATGCGACCCAAGCGTTTTCATATAATATTATTAATGCAACCTAAAAACCACGCTTTAATTCCCAAATCACATCCTTATTCCTATTTCACTACTGAACCAATTTGGTATAGGTTAAACGTCTAGAACGGACATAGCCTACTTTTTAACCCCATCTCCCTTTTTGTTTTGAAAATAGGCGAGGGGAATGGGGTTAAAATAGTCCTTGATTATTTATATGGGAAAATGTTCATTTTTTAAGTTAGAGATATGACATTTTGGCACAAATATACCTCAAAACTTGGATTAAAAAATGGACTACTTTTTTTCAAATATTAGGGGAAATAGGGGTAAAACCGACCATCTACATTCATTGCTAGATTATATTAGGTTACCGCGTACGAAGTCGCGGGTGGCCTCTAGTGATGTCCGGTTCCGATACTTTACGAATCGTATTCGTATATATGTGTCAAAAATCCGTAAATAAAAAACCTATCCGTTCCTCTACGAGTCGTTAATTCTAATTTCAAATCCTCCCGACGACCTCCGTAGCCGAGAGGCGAGCGGGCCGGACTTTGGCGTCGCGCCATCTCTGAGGTTCCGTGTTCGATCCCCGGTCGGGTCAATATGGGTTGTGGTACCGTCGTTGTTTCTGATTTCTGTAACACAAGTGCTTAAGCTACTGACCGCAGAATTAGAGCAATATATGTGATGTTGTCCAATATTTATTTATTTATTATTTATTTAAATTTACTGTCATCAGTCGTTTGTAACTTACGCCTCGTGTAAGTTATTACTACCAGTAACTTGAACAGATCGTTTTTCAAATATTGGAACTGGGCATAAATATATATATATATACCTATGTAATATTAAATCATAAATCATAATCACTTAATGAATGTTAATTTATGTCCTCTATCTATAATTCCAGCTGGGCATGTTGGTTGTCAGTAATTTTCATACACTTATCCTACTTATTAACATTATTATTGTTATTATTATCTGTTTTTTGTCCAATATCTCGGGACTACAAAGTCCCGGACTTTTGGGAGGCGTGCATGGGGCCGAAGCCAACACGTAGAGGCCCTTTAAAAAAACAAGTATAATCTAAATGTAATGTGACACCGACCGACGATTATCCCTGTATACACTATAAAATGCAGCCAAGGACAACCCCCGGTCAGTGCAGGACTATGGAATGGAGTGGAAGAACAAGGAATCTGGGCTATTGGGTTGAGGTGCTAATGGACTGGGTAACCGGGACTATGGGAAGGACTATGGCACCTGCCCGATCTATGTTTAAAAACACGACTAAAATGGGCAGGTGGTGACTCGCCATCTCACTGTCATTATTATTATTTTTTTTGAGTCAAAACTCTTTACTTGATTTTATATATGTTAAATATGTTTATTTGTATATATATATATATATATTTATAATGTTATATATTTATGAGTTTATGTATGTTTATCATGTTAAACTATGAAATAATTCTAAAATAAAAACTGTATTTATGTTGCACGGCCGTACCCATTTCTCGCCATCTACTATTTCCTCTACCTTAAGGTTGTCTGGAAGAGATCGCTTTCTAGCGATAAGACCGCCTAAATTGTACTATAATTTTTCTGTAAAACCTATTTCTGTAAAGATTTTGTGCAATAAAGTATATCTATCTATCTCTCTATCATAAGATAATATCTTGTAATGTACCATGTTTTATGCAAATGCAAATAAATAATGTGATTCCATGCAAAATTTAGAAATATTTTACAAAATTTAATTTACTTTTTGTAAATTGTTTAAACTTCAAATGTAAGTTGATAATAGTCATTTGGCATGGCCCTAAAAAAATAAAGCAATAATGATTCTATTTTAGACACATTTCATGAATCATGAACATAACACACACAGCATCTGTTTATCTCAACTACTTGAAGTACAAGATAAAAATAATAAAAAGAAACTCAATAATAAAAACATTGCACTTATTTACTTTCCTTATCTTAAAACTGCCTCTAAGGTGTCACATTGACGAGAAATGGAACATTTTTATCAGTTTTTTTTGCATATGTAGAATAATGTTTGATGTTTGACAAATGAATCATGACTATTTTTATTTTGTGAGTGGCATGCACATTTGTCAGTACGCCAACAGGTTTGAGCCAGTGAAAGAAAAAACATGGAAGAATTCTCGTTATACTAACTTCAATTGAATATCGGCACCAAAACACACACAAATGTAAAGCACACAAGGAATGGATACGCAATATAGTAATAAAGTATCGACACTTGAAAAAAAACTTTAAAACTAATGCGTTTAGGTTGACAAAAAGACATTTGTTAAAGAAGTTGTTAATTACGTCATCTCTGGGATGAAACAGGAGCTGTGATTGGTCCGCGCCTATGACTCGCGGCGTCGGTGGAAACAGTATTCGTACCGCTAGCTCACTTTTAAGCCATGCCCACCGTGCATTACTTTTCATGGTGCCATTTTCGAGTGTTAAAAATGCTTTTATGTCTTTTTCTTTCAATGGTTTAGTCCATGTTCATGTTGACATTTGATTTTTCTTTGTGTCATAGTATTGTCACCATTACCTTGGCTCAGCGCTAGCTGAATGCGCTAATCTCTTACGTATCTTCTCGGTAGTTACAGGTTCTGTACTGGAGGTAGCTTCATTTGTTTTGTATAAAGACAATTCATAAGTTACTGATGTAATCTTTATGAATACATACTAAAAAGATTTGACTTCTGACTACTTAAAATCTAATACATATTTCAAAAAATCAAGTTACGTACTGTATTAAAAAACAGCCTAGAAGATAATTTATATCGTCCATAAGGTGGTGTGCCAATATGTTAGGATGCAGTTGCAGTCTGTCCTTATATGTTGTTAAAAGTTCACACTAGTTAAAATGTGTAAATATTATTTGTTCGAGCATGAAACCAGCTAGACACTAAAGTAAACGAAAGAAAATGGATATAGATATAGAATTTACCACTAAACTTTACTTAGCCAAAAGCCAGCTAAGCTGAGAAGGATAGAAAAATAGTAAGCGTAATTAAAAATCGAAGTATATTCTCCATGTTCGCTTTTAAAGTTCTAGATGCGTCGACCATCTTACTCTAACGCACTCAAATAGACAAAGATATCAAACTAAAATTATATTCTCGCTCCACACCTCATTCACGCTCGACTTGACCACTAATAATCACCAATGCATTCTACAATACTTAGCATAACTGCATAAAAGATTGCGTAGTTCAAAAGCCGGTTTTATAGTTATCAATCACAACATCTATGGCGGATTAAGGCTAGAATATTTTAATTAGAATGTATCGAGGTCTAAAAATGCGACTTTACAACTTTTTAAAACAAAAAAGGAACTTTTTTTTTACTTACCTCGCCATTTGCGACGCTTTTAACTTTCTGTTCACCGATCGCTGCGATATCAACAGACATTTTTGATAATTTTCGAATGGAAATAAAACGGAATAACATAAAACTTTCCAATCGCTCAGCGTAACAACGTAAGCCGGTCGGCGATGAAAGAAGCGAGCGAATGACTAAAAAAATATCAGAAAACAACAAAACCACGATTTGACACAACGGCACATCGAAAACGGAGTATGCTAGTGCTGAATAAATTCATTAGTATCAAAATATCGATACTCTGGCTGTTCAGGACAGGCTCCAGTTTAAATAGTGGTGGTTTACATACACAAACTCGCTTTAAAGTTCAGTCCGATAAGTGTGAGTGAAGACCAAATAATACATTGTTTTTTTTTAATGTAGATTTGTTGATAGTTAAATTAAGCCAGTATCTAATTATCTATACTACACAGTATAACATAAACTCGCTTTACACTGTATGCCCCTATTTATGTTTAGATTTTTGAAATTAGGCAATGGGATTTCGTATGGTTAGTTTATCTACCTAAGTAGATAAACTAACAATAGAACTAGTTAGAGTAATTATAGAGGGAAGTTAAAATATAAGAGAAAAAACAGTATCTGTATTACACACGTTGGAATTCGGGGCGAGTCGCTAGTGTTTAAATAAAATTAATAAACTAGCTGGTACCCGCGACCATGTCATCTTTTTTTTAGATAAAATTAAGCCTATATGTTATTCAGTATTTTTTGCGAGAATGAGGAACAAACATACATCCAGACATCCATATACCTACTTACAAACGTTTATGTTTACAATAGTTATAAGATAATAGGAAGTTGGATTAAAACGTTCCTTAACCTGATGCAAAAGTAAGTAGATCAACTAGGTACTTGTGTTACGGAAATCAGTATCAACGGTGGTACCTAAATAAATACTTAAACATGTATTGTAGCATGAGTTTGTAAAGCTTACTAGGACTTTGTTAAATAAAGATCGTCGTTATTTAAAATTATCAAATTCCACTTGGGTGGGAATCACCAATTTATTCATTGTTTTACAATTATTACGAGCACTCGAATCATAAGCCACTCTTTAGCTAAAGAAAGTAAATTTCTTTGCAACTTGGCCCTGAAGTGGGAAAGCAATAAACGACACAATGAGAATGACACCAACTGGTGGAAGTTACTCTCAAACATCCTTCCGGAAGACACCCCCATACAACGAACAAACCTGTGAGTCTCTAGAATGTGCGTTCTGAGTTGGTACCTCCAACCCTTCCTTCAACAGCCACGAATGCTAAGCATTATACCATCGGGACAATCGAATCAAAGTAAAAAATAAAAACTTTTAAGGCGCCTTTTCTAGAAAAAGTAGCTTTTATGTTAATCTATCGTTATGCCGATAAACGGCAATCTATAAAACTGATTTCATGCAAATTCAAGATCAAAGGCAAGACAAGTCGAAATCTACTACTACACTTATTTAGTAGAAGGTGTCGTTCGATTATTTACTGAACGAATTTTCATATTTTATTTAGTATCGAAATTAAATTATCGACAAAGTCTGTGACAAACACTTGTCGATATTTTAACACCACCAAGGAATTGGTATCTTGACGGCTGACACTTTTAGTTTTAAAATGTTGATGAAAATAAATATTCAGAGTATTTTCAACTATTATTAAATTTAATTATTTAGTAACAGACTACATCTTAAAACAATGCTTCGAAATAAATTTAACTTATATAAACTTTAGATTTGGATTAAAATGTGAAGCATGTATAAAACGGAACGTAATTTTTGTTTTCATTGCGTTTCTGTCCTTCTGTCTTGATTGGTTAGTTGATAGGGCCTGAGCCTTCAACGTCCAATCAAATGCCGAAAATTTAAACGTCAAATTTTTTGATTCGAAAAGGTTGGAAAAAATAGGTACCTACGCTTCGAAAAAACATGGATTCTTGAATTGAATTGTGTTGTGTCATTTTCGGTGTCACTTGCCGCGTGTTCTACCGGTTCTGAGATAATTTATCCGTCTTCTAAACACGTAAGTGGCTCATTTATGTCTATTTATTGTTTCATTACCTATTCCTAACATTTATTAGTAATTTGGTGTTTTAAATTGTTAGAAATACATTTTATTTGACGACCTTGCGTACCATTAATTTTAACGTTTTGCTTGTTTTTTTACGTTTCTCATGTAGGTTATTAGTTGTTTGTTGGGGATTTAGATGTCCTCTAGTCATTGAATTGTCGGTGACTCATTTGTGAACGTTGCTACTTGAGTAACGTGATTACTAGTAACTACTGTGATGCATCGCTTTAAACAGCACTACCTTCAGTTTAATACGAGAGAATTAACTTTATATCAGCTTAAACCTACAATACTATTTTGGAATCTTTAAAAATACCTATGTTCACGATGTAAAATGGTTTTAGTTTCATGCATCACAAACATTTTGAGGGCAAACATGGAATAAGGTTGTGGGACCAAATGCCTAATTTGTTGGGAGGGGGTCAAACCAAAGTTCATTGAACTTGCGGATATGGGCCCAACGCCAAATTGCCCTCATTCAACTAACTTACTTTTTGTAACTATGTTACATAATCAAGTTGAGTATGTTATTTAATTGGAATTTTTATGATTAAGAGGTATGTCATGACTTGCTTGCCCTGTTACATGCCTTGTGACTTAGGTTATCAACTGGCAACACAATGTCTTTCTGATACAAGTTTTGCTAAAAACAATCAAGCACTTTATTGTAGTTACTAGGCAATTTTTATTTTTACATACTAGCTGTTGTCAGTGGCTTTATTAATTTTATTTCAAGATAATAAGTCTTATAATGTTAATCTGGTCTCTGATTTTTTATTTGATGGACTGTAGTGACATTAGATAAGATACCTCTTACGCGGGACAGAGTCCATGGAAAAAATAAAATAGTGTTGTATTCCAAATCATAATTAAATTAATGGTTTTATTGATGCGACTTAATTACCTTATTGTTTATTTAAAATATTATTTTTTTATTCATTTTATGTTTTAATATTTTGTAAGTTAGTTATATTTTAAATTTATTTGTTCATATAGATGAAATATATAAAACAATGTTTATTAATCTTTTATACATCTAAATCTGTTAATTTCTTCAAAACATATTGCAGGCCAGTATGGATCGCCATAAAACGCCATTAACATTGGTTAACGGATAGAATATTACTGTATCAAATCCATTGTCATCACAATGTGATCCTCTCTTGCTTACCATCAGGCTTGGGAGAGCCAGTATACTTTGCCGTTATAAAAAAAAACATATGTCAACTTTCATGTTTATATTTAGGATCTATTGCATCTGTAGAGAGTACCTCACACTGACTTCTAGACCAAAATAGATCCAATGAGCACATTGGATTATCCTCTCTATTCATATTGAAATATGAATCTATATTTTTGGACAGCACCCAAAAATAGAAATAAATCCACATTGCTCATTGGATTTTCCTGAAGTTTGATTTGTGCATGTCTCATTACAAGTGTGACAAAATTATTTTATGACGTAATAGTACATTCTGGCATGTGAGCCCTTCAGTCAGTTTGCATTGTTGTATTCTGTGGAGATTCCATACTCCAAGTTTCTATTAAATAGTTGGTGTTCATTTGATGCTGTCCATCCCTTGTAACAGACATCCTTTAGAAAATATAAAAAAAGTAATGCCGCCCTTGGGCATCACCAACAACAACCTCAGGCTGCTAATTCGCGAAAAATATTGTCACTCATGGAGAAACTGTCCTACGACCTTTGATGAGTTTGTAAAGGCGTGGTCTGCACTCCTAACACATTTACCCAAGCAGTCATCGGTTATGCGTCAGATGCTACAAATTGGGACCACAAATTCAAACTACCAATAGGTTAAAAAAATGTGGTTCTTCAAGCCAAACTTTTTTGGTCGTCCTTATACCTATCTGGTATTGTAGGGGCGGTCCATAAGTTTCGGGAACCATTACGATCGAAAAAGATGTATACAGAGGTATAACCTCATCATTATCTTAAGTAGGTTAGTAATATGAATCATTTCGTGAGTACATATCTAAAATATCTGTGAACATAATAAAAATGTAGTTGATGCCTACTTAGTCGAACATCGTACATGTCAGCTTTGTTTCCTCTTAATTGATAACGTCATCGTTATTTCACCACTATTAAAATCTTGAAAACTAAATCGTTATTCATTCCAATCTCGCCATTACCATCTTCGATTCCTGATTCGGTCGGTGACGTCATGGTTCGCGCGAACTCGTCGACCAATCATAAAAGCTATTTAACCGAAGAATTCGTAGCATATGAAGGGTCTATTTTAATTGGTCGTCATTCAGCCAGCAAAGTCAATATAAACTCCGCAGAGTTTGTAACCAGCCAGTCATTATTACGATTCCGCGGCCTCAATACGCATTTTAAAAAGCAAGAGGCTTTTTTTTTCTGTGATATTTTTATATAGTTTTTAATACCGGTAAGTGAGCAGTGTCATTGTTTTTTTATCGCGCCAAAACCTTGACCTTGGTCAGTTGAACGCAGTGATTTGATTAGATTTGTTTTAGCATAGACGATTGTATACCTACGGTTTCTTGGTTTTAAGTTGAAATCGGTAGGTATGGTGTAAAACTGGTCTTGTGTTGTATTTTTTTTATCATTTCGTTATTTACATCACACTGTGTATTTAATTTTGTGGTTTAACCTCGTAAGGACGAATGTCGATTAAAAAGCCAGACACAAATGAATTATCTCAGGTTTTCTGTATTTTAGGTTTTAATGAATAGAAATTTTGTTCTAACATTGCCATTGTTGGTTGTATATTATCATACCTATGTATTTTCAAGACGATTTGATAAAATTGAGTTTTCTCAATAAATCCGGGGTACTGCAAAAATTGGATTTATTCCTTTAAATAATAGTAATGATTTTGCGAAAATACCAATTGCTTTTCCTACAATTGGCTACTTGACAGTGTTAACAATAAAATATGAAAAGTGTTAGATATGTTAGCTTATTAGTTAAGTAATCATTTTACATTTTTACTTTTTAATTAAAAGCATAGGTAGTATTTTATTTTTGCAAAATAAATTTTAGTTTTTTTATCTGTGGAACAAAAGAACCGAAACGGAAACCACCATTGCAATACGGAAATGACAGCTGTCGGCGAAAATTATTTATTTTAATCTGGCGAAACAATGATTATTTTACCGATTAAATTGAATTATTGTGTCTCTAATCGTATAAAGAATTTATTGAAACATTTTCCGTTTATCTTAATTAAGTCGTTCCTATGCGTATCGGTTCGTTGTCAACGACGTTGACGTCATAATTGCAACAGCGACGCGACTAGGCGTTTTCGCGCGCTTTTTAAATGTGTTACACAAAATCTTATTTTTCTCTGGTTATTTAGATTATTTCCAGATAAATCGAATTGCTTGGGATATAAAATGAACGGGCGCACATTTTACAATACTTTTTCAAAAACTGTCAAGTAGCCAATTGATATTATCCTGAATCCTTTGCACTGAAAAACTTTAATTAGCTACAACTAATGCTTTTGCTAACAGGACAACTCTTGTTCTGATTGGCTCCAGGTTTTTTCGTATCTTTGTAAAACCAGTAGAACTTTCGCAAAAATGACATCATACCAGGCTACAAAAAAGCAATTTGTTTTTCTTTGAGTATTTTTGTTCCTTTTTTATTGTTTCTCCTTGTCTTTTGGTTGTTTTTTAGATTTCTTACATACTTTCCTTGAATATGGTGGTTTAGTGGTTTAAGTCTACACAACTGAAAATGTATGTTTGGTCCGTAAGTTCAGACTACGATAAAATATAAGACACATATACATGTCCCAGGCGATTTGATTAAATCCGCCGTTTACATACGGCGTCAGTTTAAAAACGAATGCTGGTTTGTAAAATGCCGAAGACAAAATGTCATTATGTCTAATGCCGCGCCAAATTGAAGTATAGCTTTAAATAGCTAGTAACCATAGCATTTGGTTTGCAAAGGACGGTATAAAAATATATGAAATCCCTAGTAAATGACTCACCTACTGTTTTATTTTTTTACTGAATATAATATTATTACAAATGAGCTAAACGTGGCGCTTCGCAGATATCTTAACACTCATAACGTCAATATGTCACACGTCATGTGTCTCATTTAGCTACCTGTGTAGATGAGTGTTCAGATATTATTGGTTAGTTGTGTGTATAGAAATTATTGACTAGCATCTGCTCAGATATTATTGAAGTATTGAATGTTCAGATATTAATGTTGACTTGTAGTGTATGGAACTTATTGACATTTTTAACTGTTCAGAAGTATTTGGTCACTTTGTCTGCTCCTAAATCTCTCTCAACTCTCTCTGCGAACTTTTCTCAATTGACTTGGGTCTGGGTGTGCTGGGATGACGCCCCCAGTTAGTATCTGTCGTCTGGTACTCATAGTACAAGGGAAAACCTTAGTTTGAGACCAGGTGATTGGTGTGATTGTCTGGCGCATTTATTTATTTATTTATTTAAATACCTGACGGCGGCAGTACTGTTGACCATACAACATTGCAAAATGGAAGTCGTTGTGAGTTATGTGAAGAATTTGTATCGCTACTATTGTAACTTGTAACTTCAGTTATTATCTACTTATTTACTAAACAGCTTTGTCCCGTTCGCTCTTATCTAGAAACGTAAAAGATTGAGATAAAATGGTTCGATAAAATAGCACAGTTTAAATATGAATGCTGTTTAGAAACTAGAATGGAATGGCCATACTGCACACCGTTTACAGCAATAAATGCACATCTAGCTGTGCCCGCGACTTCGTTCGCGTGGACTACAAGATTTTGACTTTATATTTAAAAATAAAAGTTATTCCTTATTATAGTGTACCTGACAAAAGTCCCGTCACAAATCGGTTCAGCCATTTCTGCGATTAGCCGGAACAAACTGACAGACAGACAAAATAAAAGAAAATGGTGTATGTACCGTATTATTCATATGCATGTAGTAAAAAAACGGTTATTTAATTATAACAGACGGTCCAATTTTATTTATATGTAAACAAAGCATAATGTGTTAAAATTAAGTGAGAAGTCACTTCCTCGCACAGTTTTTACGAATTAGTGACGTAATCACACCCCTCCTGAACTACAATGCGCTTTATCAAAATAAATTCTCATTTATTTGTTTAAAAAAAAATATACCTATATCGGACAAGCTATTGAATGAATTAGAATTATGTTTTACACAGAGTCATCATTACCGTGATAAATGTCACTAAATTCGGGCCGCATCATACAATTCAATTAATTATGGTGTATGGAACAAATAAAATGGCAATGGGCATGCCACATACCTACTTTGTATAATTGAATACAAAGGCACGATAATCTGTTTAGGCCTAAAGTTTACAAATGCACGCAAAAACTGACCTAATCAATATATACATAAAGATCATTCATAGCATACGCTAGATCACTGGCAACAACTCGATTAGTAGGAAAACTTCGCCATACTGTTGATGTCACCGGCTGTAACTAATTATACCACAGAACATACTCACATTGCCTATGTTAAGGTGCTCCCTCACTCGGAGCAATCGCGTGTAATGTAACGTGGCAGACTCGAGCATTACAACTACAACAGTGAAGGAGGTGAACTGAGTGTAACAATGCTTATTTTGTAATGATACAAAATGTGTTTTTTTTTATATTGCACTTCAAGATTGACCTCATCCCACCTGATGTTAAGTATTAATGAGGTCCTAGGTTACATCTATTGACTATTAGAAGAAACAGAGAATGATTTGTCAAGAAAAACCATTACAAAAGCTTTCCACTCATTAAAATTTTTCATTTACATTTTGATTACAGATATTTCAATAATTGTTTATAATTACACTAGTTACTACTACTATAATTACACTTGTAACGATACAATGTCGAATTAATATTGCCGCACTCAGTACAATGACCGTCTGACATTATGGAAACTATATGAAAATGCTCGCAAATTTAACTAAATGTTACATTACACGCGAACGTTCGTCGGTCAGGGGGGTATTGTACCTAATGTAATGATCAAAGTCTCATCTGTAATGTAACATTGCACGGTGAGGGAGCACCTTTACATATACCTACGGACTCCGCTGTCTGTTTACTGAACAGGAATTGTTTTGATCTGTTTTTTTTTCTAGACAGACGCCATTGCTCGTCTTTACCCAGTTTAGTTGTCCGAAATCCATTCTATTCAAGGTCAAAACAATAAATTCAGCAGTATACGTCGTAAAAAAATGCAAGGCGAAGGATAAACCACCTTACGCGCTATGCTACTAAGGTCCACAATTGAAGGTCCACTGCAATAATGATCAATGTCCAACTTTTTTTTAAATAGTATATTCAAAATCCTGTTATTCACGCACAGCCGTACTAGTATGGTTGACTGGTAGAGAATGTTCCTAGCATTTAGTTCACTTGTACTTTTTTGTGCAATAATGTTTTTGAATAATTAAATCCCTACTAATATTATAAATGCGAAAGTAACTTGGTCTGTCTGTCTGTGTGTCTGTTACGCTTTCCTGCTTAAACCTCTCAACCGATTTTGATGAAATTTGGTATAGGTATACGTTGAATCTCAAGAACGGACATAGGCTACTTTTTATTAGAAAATAAGGGGGGGAGGGGGGTAATACCACCTTTGGGAGTTTATATGGAAACATGTTTATTTTTGAAGTTAAGAGATATGAAATTTGGCATAAATATAGCTCGAAACTTGGATTAAAATATATACTACTTTTTGTTTCGAATATTTGGGGAGAAAGGGGTAAAACCGACCATGAAAGGATGTAGTCCACGCGAACGAAGTCGCGGGCCCAGCTAGTTAATTATAAATGAAGGAGTGCACGCTGGTAAATAAATAATAATCAACTTAACACAAAAATATGCAAAATAACCTGCGACGTATTCTAAAAGCTATGTCTTTTTTTATTTATTGTAATGAAACATGTAGTACTTATCACAGTGTAGGTAATACAGACAAACAATATCTTAAACCAATAAAGTTTCCACATATAAACTATGTTATACATACTGCAACATGGTATCCATACGTTTTTAAATTACATAAATACATATAAAAAAAACTGAACAAATTAATAAATTAAGTTAAACCAAGACACAATTTATCCGCAACAGCGTTTTTGTACGCTTTTTGTTGTAAAAATGTCTAAGTCATGAAAATCGCTATTGTACTTATGACAACAGCTAAATAAACAAGTTATGCGATACATACGTAGTGGTAGAGTTAGAATGATTTCTAAGTTCGTTGACCAAAAGAAAAGGAACCGAATTTTCTTTTTTTTCGGTAAGAATCAGGATTGAGCAGATGTTGCCAGAAAAAAAATTGAAACAAATAGCACTATCTGACTTTCTTCAAAATACTGGACAATGTTCTGTCCAGTATGACCATTTATTTTTTACCGGACTAGGCCTCAAAAATTCGGCGGGGACCAACCGGGGACACCTTTGCACGGTCCTCCACACCAGGGCGGGAACGGCTTAGCACGCTCCCCCTCCCCCCTCCCCCCGATCTAGGGGGGCGAGTTAAACACCATTCCGCCTGGCGCCGTGGCTGTTGTGGTTTCCACCGTTTTTCCCATGGCGCTACCAAAGGCGTTGAGAGCGTGGGGTTTTTTTTTTAGTTCGGGTAGTCCCCGCCCCGGAGTCCCACACACGCCGCTGTCGTCCCCACGGCAGCGGTACGTTGCGAAAATGCATTCCCCCCCCCCCCCCCCCTCAAAAAAAAATGCCTCAAAATAACGAACTGTACCTATTAATACCGGCAACCGTAATCACATAGTACCGTTTCATTTCCAGTACAAAATGTCTATCCACATCAAGGACTCCGAGGACCTGAAGAACAGGCTGACCGAAGCCGGCGAGAAGCTGGTCGTGATCGACTTCATGGCCACCTGGTGCGGGCCGTGCAAGATGATCGGGCCCAAGCTGGACGAGATGGCCAACGAGATGTCTGACAGCATCGTTGTGCTGAAGGTGAGGGAATTCAGATTTTTTTTTTATATTGCACTCCAAGATTGACCTCATCCCACCTGATGTTAAGTGTTAATGAGGTCCTAGCTTAAGGATGACAAGTACAGCATAATAAATGTTACTGGACTTGTCCTTACCTTGAAGGCTTGACCCCTGCTACTAATGTAGCACCCCCAGGAGCTCTGGAAACCTTACTCACACGCAGGAACACAACAACACAGAAATGATTGTTATTTGGCTGCGGTCTTCTGTAAGGTGGAGGTATTTCACCAGTCTGGCTGCTCCAGTTCGAGCGATAAATCGCTATGCCCTATACCTTTCTTGAAATTCAGATTTGTTCGTTCAAACAAACTCTTCCACTTTATAATCTTAATATATTAAAATGAATCCCTATTTCCTTTGGTCACGCCATCACCTGTGAACGGCTACACCAATATCACTTTTTTTTTGTGTTTGTTATTGTCAGTAGAAGGTTCTTATGAATGAAAAAAAATATATATATTTAACTAGCTGTGCCCGCGACTGTATTCGCGTGGACTACTTCCTTTCATGGTCGGTTTTACTCCTATCTCCCCTAAAACTCGAAACAAAAAAGTAGTATATATTTTCGAAGTTTCGAACTATATTTGTGACAAATTTCATATCTCTAACTTAAAAAATAAACATTTTCCCATATAAACTCTCAAAGGTGGTATTACACCCTCCCCCCCCCCCCCCTTATTTTCTAACAAAAAGTAGCCTATGTCCTTTCTTGAGGTACCTACAACGTATACATATACCAAATTTCATCAAAATCGGTTGAGAGGTTTAAGCGGGAAAGCGTAACAGACAGAGTTACTTTAGTAGTTAGTAGGGATTAGGAGAGATTAAGTAGTCATCGTTACGACAGGGCAATGTCTGCCGGGTCAGCTAGTATTAGTATAGATTTACAAACACCCATACTCTGAAAAACACAAAATGTTCATCACACAAATTTCCTGGGGTCAAACCTTATAACCCTTGGGTCTACAGCAAAGGGTGCTTACCATTGTTCCATCCTGTCAATCTAGAATACTCATTTTCCCGTCTCTAGGCTCTAGTCCCGCCCTTTTTATAATGAAGCAGTAGACTCTAAAAAATATTTTCACAGACCGATAAAATTGGCAGCATTTAATCATTATCATTACACATAATAATCGCCAGACAAATATCCACTACGGTATCAGATAATTTGCGACTGTTATCAGAGTAACGCGACTACTTCAAAATTAGCACTTCACACGCCCAAGTTTTATTATGATAAGCAGGTAAAGCTGTCTATTGCGATTGCGACAGATACAGAATTATCCTTGTCCAGTTTAAGCCAAGGCTCTAAAATGTAGAATCTGTCGTGAGATCTGTCAAAATGTTTTTGTGTCAAGTGGAAAAATTGAATAGAACTGTATGCCATTGAAATTAAAGTCAAAAGAATAAAGAACAACAGGTTAATTAGGACCCACAGATTTGAGCGAAAAATAAATAGTGGCGGTAGTCAAGAGAGGTAGGGCATAGCGATTTATCGCTCGAACTGGAGCAGCCCGACTGGTGAAATACCTCCACCTTACAGAAGACCACAGCCAAATAACAATAACTTCTGTGTTGTTGTGTTCCTGCGTGTGAGTAAGGTTTCCAGAGCTCCTGGGGGGTGCTACATTAGTAGCAGGGGTCAAGCCTTCAAGGTAAGGGTGACAAGTCCAGTAACAGATTTATTATGCTGTACTTGTCACCCTTAACCTCATTACCACTTAACATCAGGTGGGATGAGGTCAATCTTGAAGTGCAATATAAAAAAATAAATAAAAAAAAGTATATACCAGCCCATAGTCAGCTAAAACCAAGGAAAAAGGAAACTGAATTGAGACTCCCAGGGAAGGGTAAGATTACACAAAATAAAACAACTATACATTTTTAGTATTCCGTCATCAGGTACTAATAGTAAATTTCAAACTTGAGATATATTTTTGGTGAAGTTTAATTATCTGCAAAGTACTAGAACTTACCTTTAAAAAAACCTTTTCGTTTTAATTTAAAAAGTATTAAGACTCTTGTAATTTTGTGTCTAAACAAAAAAAAATATAAAACATATTATACATTTAATGACAAATAACGAAAAAAATTAAGTGTATTTCATAATAGTTACAAAAACATTCGTTGATATATTAAGTCAAATTTGACGAAATATATCTCTTTACCGTGTATTAGGTAATAAAATAAGTAAATAATCTGTTATTAGTCATAAAGGTACTGAAAATATGAACAGTCATACTCGGAGCCATTTTTTTGTTATAGATAGATAGATAGATATACTTTATTGCACAAAATCTTTACAGAAATAGGTTTTACAGAAAAATTATTGTACAATTTAGGCGGTCTTATCGCTAGAAAGCGATCTCTTCCAGACAACCTTAAGGTAGAGGAAATAGTAGATGGCGAGAATCGAAAAGTTATCGACAATATTATATTTCCATGAAAACAATATTATATTTGTAAAGTAAACAATTATTGAAAATAGAACGCAGTTCTCTATTCTGGAAGGTGATTGTCTAAGGCCTTTTAAATAGTCAGGAAATTTATTTGTAACAAGATAAAATGATGGTATCCAGAGGATAAGAACCATTTAATCAATAAAATATTTCTTTATTCAAGTATGTTACATGTAACACTTTTGAATCGTCATTGAATACAATGCAAAGTGTTTTTACTGCTAAAGTCAAACTCAAACTCAAATATTTCTTTATTCAAGTAGGTTACATATAACACTTTTGAATCGCCGGTTCGGAACCTATATCTACGGAAAAGACACCGGTAAGGAACTCAGCAGTTAAGTTACATTAGGAGCAATGTGTAGACCACTTTATAAGCCATATGGTTTTGTTTTGACGAGTGAATAAAACATTAAGTATTTATTTTTGAGAGGTAAGCTAAAGCAGACCAGTCCCCAAAGGTGGCGCCTGGTCACAAGCTGAATGTGTGTTGTATATGATACTAAGTTTCCTTATTATAAATGGAAATATAGGTTTTCAATGTCAATGATAACAATAGATACTCGATACCCTATGACGCACACACACAGACTAATAATCGATAACCTTTTAGGACTCGACTACACACATATACACTAATATCAGACATAATAATGGCTGCTTACAAAAGAGGCTTCCAATAGATTGAAGAATCATAATTTTTGTTAATGTCAAACCATTCGCGCGCTTAGTTTTTTATTTTTATGTAACTAATTAGCATAAGAGTTGACCGGTGAAGCAAAAACCAGCCAATCAGAGTTAGATATTCAATTTTACCGAAGCAGCATAGTTTTTTTTGTAAAACTTAAAACTTGTCTAACTAGATTTTTATGCAATTGTGACATTTTCCATTCTCTCTAAACTTCTTAAAACATCAATATTATGTTTGTTATTGATATATTCTTAGGGTGTATGGTTTCCAACTATATTGTTAATAACAGTATTATACTGCTTTGTACTATATTATATTATTTACAATCGACTAAAAAAAAATATACTAAGTGCTGTATTCACCAAAAAGAGCACTGTTTTTTGTTGTTTTTAGTTATTTGAAATATCAGAATGCGTTTTATTACTACATACTTATTTTTAAATAGAGGGTTTTGAAAGTTTAAGGCATTAATTGAATAAGGTAGCAGTTAGTCACTTTTGAACTTGCTGGATGTATGTTGATTTTTCTCTAGTCAGGTTTTTAAACTTATGTTTGTTAAACACATTAAGTCTACATAAATAACAGTCGATTTATTTGTATAATTGATTAAAACAATATTGTTTGATATGCGGTTGTCAGAAACTTGTCCGGTCTATTTATAGGTGGAAACAAACAACTTTACTCCGCCCAACCTCGATATTTTGTAACGACCAATTAAGCTTGTTATTGAACTTATCATAATAATTAGCAGGAACATTATAAATAGTCAATTTAATATTTATTATCACTTTAACTAATCAGGATCTCACACGGTCGTGTGCATAATACCTAATAGCGGTCCACTGATTCTTCGTTCCTATTGGCGTCAGTGTGATGTTATATAGCCTAAAACCTCCCTTGTTAAATGGACTTTCCAACACAATACAAATTTTTCGATTCGAACCACTGGTTCCCGAGATTAGCGCGTAAAATAATAATCCCTACTAATATTATAAATGCGAAAGTAACTCTCTCTGTCTGTCTGTTACGCTTTCCCGCTTAAAACTCTCAACCGATTTTGATGAAATTTGGCATAGGTATACTTTGAACCTCAAGAACGGACATAGGCTACTTTTTTTTAGAAAGTAAATGCCACCTTAGAAAGTTTATATGGGAAAATGTTTATTTTTTTAAGTTAGAGATATGAAAGTTGGCACAAATATTGCTCTATTAAAATATAGACTACTTTTTGTTTCGAATATTAGGGGAGATAGGGGTAAAACCGACCATGAAAGGATGTAGTCCTCAAGAACGAAGTCGCGGGCACAGCTAGGCTACTATATAAAAATAATTCGGGTTTTCCTTCCTGACGCTATAACTCCAGAACGCACGTACCGATTTCCGCGGTTTTGCATTCGTTGGAAAGGTCTCTGGCTCCGTGAGGTTTATAGCAAAGAAAATTCAGGAAAAATTTCAACAGAAAAGCCGGAAAATCCTCTAAGGCGAAACGAAGTTCGACGGGAGCGGTCCCGTCGGATACTAGCGGTAGTATTAGTGTAGACTTAACTGAAGTTTGCAGTACGCCTTAATTAAGCCAACACCTATTCGATGTTTGTACCAGACATCTAATAGACAAATAAATTGTTTTATGTTATGTCCATTAGGTGAAGGGTTAAACGATAAAGTCGTTAAGCAGCATTACTTTACGTTATTGATTGATTATACCTAGTCATTTTATGTTATCGACTGATTTTCGAAGGCCGTAACGATTTGATAACAACCAATTGGTTCACTTGCCCTATGCACGCCTGATGATGATAAGTGCTCAAATACTAAAGACCGGGTTCGATTCCCAGTCGAGTCGATATGAAAAACTATTGTGTCGGGCGCTTTTATTTTATTAAATTAGCGGTGACTTCGTACGCGTGGACTTTTGCTAGTTCCAATATTTAAAAAACGATCTATTCCAGTTACGGACAGTAATAAATTATACGAGGCGTAAGCTAAAAACGACAGACGACTGATGTCGGCTGATATGGAAAGTTAAATTTGTAATTAGAATTATGTGTTTTATTACAAAGGGTCTAAAATACCTTACTGCGCATAGGTTGCAAAAAAGAGCGGTAGGGCATAGCGATTTATGGCTCGGACTGGAGCAGCCCGACTGGTGAAATACCTCCACCTGACAGAAGACCCCAGCCAAATAACAATCACTTCTGTGTTGTGTTCCTGCGTGTCAGTAAGGTTTCCAGGGCTCCTGGGGGGTGCTACATTAGTAGCAGGGGTCAAGCCTTCAAGGTAAGGGCGACAAGTTCAGTAACATATTTATTATGCTGTACTTGTCACCCTTAAGCTAGGACCTCATTACCACATTAGGTGGGATGAGGTCAATCTTGAAGTGCAATATAAAAGAAGAGTTCTCATTGCTCTGTTTTAAAATTAAAATCACCTATTTTGAGTATCATTCTAGTTTTTTGGGCGACACATTAAAATAGATAAATAAACTAACATAACAACATGAAGTGAATCTACATATTTATTCAGATATTAATAGAAACTAAAGTGACCTTGAAACGTAACGACCGCTGTGGTTTTTACTTGTAACGTGAGCATGCGGCTTGATAAATATATACTATGTCTGATAAACGTTAACAGTCAAACGCTGCCGTCCTTATGTAGCGGTGATAAGTACTAATATCAATCGGCTCTGTTTATCGTGAGCGTACAGTATAGTTTATTGCGACATAGATGTCTCATAATAAGGTGCAAATAATGTTTGAGCGATCTGTCGTTTTAATAACTTTATGGTTGTGCTAACTACTTGGAGAATTAAAGTGTCTAGCTTATATTATTTATTACAAACGAAGAAACTTGTGTTACTATGTTTTAAATGCTTGACTAGAATAGATACGTGCCGCTATGAAGTTATCTTTAGATTAAAAATAGTCAAAGTGTCGCGATTTATGCCATTTATTGATATTGACCTGCAAACACTAAGTTAAGAAAAGTACTGAACAATAATAGATAAGTAAATATTAGATAACATTATAATGTTCGGATTCTATGGTAAGTAGCTGAGGCACTTGTGGTAAAGAAATCAGAAACAACGACATACCACAACACCCAAACCCGAGACATATTGACCTGATCGGGAGTCGAATCCAGGAACTCGAGAGAATAGATACCGAAGTCCGGACCACTCGGCTACGGACCCGTCTCTTTTCTTTTCCAAAATAAGTATTGACCAAATGATAATGGTTAAATGGCGCCTTTTTTTATAGTTACTTAATTCTAAGCGCTAGAGGTCCACGGGTTCAATTTTCACGCAGTACAAATTTTCCTGCTGCGAACGTTTGTTTGTGTCTGTCATATTCATATTATTGAAAAGAGTAACTATCGAGTTTCTTGCCGGTTCTTCTCGATAGAATCAACATTCCGAACACGGCGGCAGTTTACTTGACGATTCCTTAATGCTTTTGTAAAAGTTTACATGAATAAAGACATTTTCTATTGTATTGTATTTCGCTACTGTCTTGGTTTAATGTATGCGAAATTATCACATAATTAAAAAAGTATATGAGTTTTAATATCGTATTATGAGGTTTGGTATATTTTATCTATTTTTGTTGGTTTCCTGTTTTGCGGTCGTCATTAAAAAATAAATGATAAATTTGATTATTATTTGGCCATAACATGAAATGCCTAAAAAAACATAAATACATCAAAGACATACCTAATTAATAAATGCTAATGCAATATACAAGAGTTCTTTTATGATAAAGAATTAATTCATAATGTTTACAAATGTACTTCAACAACGTTTATATATATTACTATCTTGCTATATTGAATTATATGTTTATTCAGACATAATATGTAATTATCTCACGAAATAAAATTATGGTAGGATTACACCCATTGGAAATTGAAGGGTATTAATATAAATAAATAAAAACAAAAATGTATTTTTGCATGTTTGACATTAATTTTGAGGTCAGGAAAAATAAGTGTAAATCGGGTAGAGAAGGGGTGCGCCCTTATCACTTCCCAATCTCTGATAGCCCGGGATGAATTTTTTCCTGTAATATTAGTAGGATATATTTCCTTTTCCAATATGTTTCAACCTATTATATTAAATTCTTTTCGTTATTAAAATTATCGACGGTTGATTATGATAACATTTATGTGACCCAGATCCCGCAGATAATCTGTGTGAACAGTTTTGTGGAACCTATTATTTATATACTTATTTGTTTAGTTTAATAAATAAATAATGCTATTTGTTAGACTATTTTGAGCTATGACCTACCTCCCTCAGTGCCTTCCCATGTTTTTTGCCGTGACAAGCTATCTTAACATAAACGTATTGTATATTATTTCCAGGTCGACGTAGACGAGTGTGAAGACATCGCTACAGAGTACAACATCAACTCAATGCCCACATTCGTATTCGTCAAGAGCAACAAGAAAATCGAGGAGTTCTCCGGCGCTAACGTGGACAAGTTGAAGAACACCATCATCAAGCACAAGTAGACGCGCCGACGCGGTAGCGCTAGCGAGTGTGCTTGCACCACTTAGGTTAACACGTGTACAACTCTCCGGGGAGCTGGGAGCCTGGTACTTCCATTGCTGCTGTAACGACCGTTCACATACAAATGACTGTTCGCGCACGAAAAATCCACTAGATGGCGATAAGTGGGCTTGGTCTAACTGTTATTTGATTGGTGATTTAAATGTCATGGTGACATTTCTGTCAATGTCATGTAAACCGTAACCAATCGCGTAGCGGTTGGACGCCACGCCTACGTATCGCCATCTGGTGGATTTTTTCATACGCGAACACACTCGTTATGTATATCTTTTTGAAATGTACTATTGTGACAGGTTTATTAAATAGATTACTTCAGTCTGGGTAACCTTCCACCTTCAACCAACTAATTCACAAACGACAGAAACGTTTTCTATTCGGAAAGTTGATGCTTTGTCTCTGTCAAATGTCTCTAACCTTAAGAAAGAGACAGAATGCCCTAGCATCCGATTTGAATCCGTTTTTAGAGATTTGTAAATGATGGCCCAGAAGTACATACCTCGAATTAACACCATAAAATGCTTTCGCGTAACAAAACAGTAGTTTCCTAAATTAATAACTGAATAGAGTTAGAAACTTGTCGGTGATTTATAAAACCAACCGAACATGATTGGATTGCCAAACAAATGCGAAAAATAGTTACTAAAATATTGTTAACGAAAAGTAAATATTTACCAGTGAATATATAGTTTGAGATGGAAGTATGAGGAATGTGGCTTCTTTTGATTGTTTGCATTAAATATTTAATATGAACTGCGGTAAGACACTTTAAAAGGCGCGTTTTGGATCTTGTTAAACTATTATCTTAGGCCAAAATGTTTTGAACAATGTATACCAACGGCTACAACAGTTGTTTCTAGTTAAAATGTGTTTTAAGCTTTATATACTTTTGCAAATATAACTGTCAAGTGTATAAAACATGTCCAAAGCGCGTCAAGCCTTATTTACATGAATGCGGCACAATTTTTTTGCAAGATATATTCACTGTTTCGCTAGCCTACCAAACCGTGTAGATCAACTTGTGTTTAAAATCAGTATTTGCTTACTGACGCTTAGTTTGGGCATAATACACCCATATTACACATAAAATAATAATAATTATCGATAATAAAATATATGTGTTGTATTTTTCTTTTAGCAGATCGTTGATGATGTGTATTTATCTGTGTCTGTTCAGTCTGGTTTTGTACACAAGTTATGTCATGTCTGAAGTGATATTCGGCCTTAAATACCCGAACAGGAAGGTTCACAATTTTTTTTCCATGTAGACTTATGAAGGTAAAGAGTGTCTTATTAGTTAACGCTTGCTGGATATGATCGCTGCGCGGTACAGCTTACAGGTCGTATTATTTTCATGAATTTTTCACTTTTATGTATGTTAAAAGTATTGTTATTCCAATAAATACCTATTGTCTTAATTTTGTTTTTTATTTTCACAAACCGCTAACAGATTTGCTGCAATGACATTTTTGGAAATGTCTTCACTAAAAACATCAACAGCAGAATGAACACATTGTTTTTCGCACTTTCAGAATTATAGAGACCTTATCCAAATATTTAGGATTTTGACTTTTAGTCCGTGTATATTTCCGTGAGCAGGGAACTCTCAAAACATACCTCTTTGCATACAATTTCTAGGTAACACATGGACTTAGTATGTTTATTATATTAGGTCCATGAGGTAACATCAATTTTGTATTAAATGTCGTCGACATACGAATCTTATGTCTGTTTCCTTAAAATTTAGTTTTTTACATTAGGTCACTAAAATTTTCTGAAGGTGCGATTTGTCGTTGTTGCGAGGTATGGGCCATCACTATTTAAATGGTGGTATCGATAACAAAGAGAATTGTTGACCATACCATCAGGGGTATGGTTAACAAGGAATGTAAGCTATAAACTTGTATATGATGATACGACTAGCGTGTCAAACCTTATAAAAGTTGATTTCACACCTATTGTGGCATGCATGTGTGTCAAAAAATTTTTTTTTTGTATTGGATTGTTTAGGAAGAACCCATTCAAAACCAAATTGAAGGGAATTAACCTACTATTATTTTAAAGTAACGCCTCTAGACGCAAACATACACGCCAAGTTTTTTTTATCATGTGTTATTAACGGATTAACAATAAAGGTTTAATTCAATCAATCAAATATTTCTTTATTCAAGTTACATGTCACACTTTAATCGTAATTGAATGCAAAGTGAACTATTTAATTGCAGTAGTTAGATCTTGCCAAATGTAACGTTTACCGAAGTTAGCTTTTTTAATATTGGATTTTTTTTTATATTGCACTTCAAGATTGACCTCATCCCACCTGATGTTAAGTGGTAATGAGGTCCTAGCTTAAGGGTGACAAGTACAGCATAATAAATTTATTACTGGACTTGTCGCCTTTACCTTGAAGGCTTGACCCCTGCTACTAATGTAGCACCCCCCAGGAGCTCTGGAAACCTTACTCACACGCAGGAACACAACAACACAGAAGTGATTGTTATTTGGCTGCGGTCTTCTGTAAGGTGGAGGTATTAGCGATTAACTAAGGTAGCTATTTGATTCACGGTGCCTAGTTAGGTATGGTGATAAAATACCTCAACATTCATACTATTATCTGTACCACCGGTTTATTCCCAAAAACCAAAATAAAAAACTAAAGGATTCGTTTTTGAAGATAAATAGAAAGTTCGAGTTTAAAAACGATTTTAATTCGCACAATATTTTTTGAAAACGCTTTCCCGATCGAAGTACCTACGTTGGTTACGATTATGAGAAGCAAAACTTGCTATCCGACATCAAATACTACATATTTTGTGAGTAGACTATGTATATTATTAATGTCTCGAGTAGACCTAAGTTCGAAAAATCTAAATTTGATTGATATGAGAATCAACAACTACAATATCAAACGGAAAATAAATTAGAATTTTATAAAATACAAATATTTTCAGTGTTTCAAAGGGGAAATCTGTAATAAAACCCAACATCATTAACCATACGTTTTATTTATAAATTTTCCCTATCACTATATTTTCACCTAATAAAAGACAGAAAACCTTTTACAATGCTGCTAAAAAAAACCTTACAAAATTTAATGTAGTTTATTAGATATTTAATTACTGTAACGTTATGCAAAACAATCTTTTAATGACGACCTCGGTGGTGCAGTGGCTAAGGTAGGCGGCCAAAGCGCGAAAGGTCCCGGGTTCGATTCCCGGTCGGGTCAATTTGGGAAACGAACTTTTCTAAATTGACTGAGTCTGGGTGTGCTGGGATGACGCCCCCAGTTAGTATCCGTCGTCTGGTACTCATAGTCACAAGGGAAAACCTTAGTTTGAGACCAGGTGATTGGTGTGATTGTCTGGCGCATTTATTTATTTATTTATTTAATGCAATTATTTGACCACTAGCGGTCCGCCCCGGTTTTGCACGCTTACTATCCCACATTTTCCACTGATTCTTCGCTCCTATTCGTCGCAGTAGACTAAAGCCTTCCTCGATAAACGGTCTATCCAACACAAAATATTTAAATTCGAAAATAATATTAAATTCGAACCAGTATTTATAGAGATAGCAAGCGAAAAAAAACCCTCCTGTTTGGTTTCGAGCGATTTTGAAAACTATATAACGAATAATTTTATTAAAAACTTAAATTGTAGGCTTCAATCAAATCAAATTGGTACCATATTAATTTTAATGCATACTGACTTCTGGACATATCCTGGTTTAAGTAAAGAAGTGTGACTTCATTTTTTATTAGCAAACGTCTAATCTAGTATATAAAAATAAGTCGGGTTTTCCTCCCTGACGCTATAACTCCAGAACGCACGAACTGATTTCCACGGTTTTGCATTCGTTGGAAAGGTCTCGGGCTCTGTGAGGTTTATAGCAAAGAAAATTCAGGAAAAATTTCAACAGAACAGCGGGAAATTCCTCTAAGGCGAAACGAAGTTCGCCGGGACCGCTAGTAATATATAAACTAGAACTTAATCACCTAAATTCATACATCTAATTACATTCGCTCATTTAAGTCTACAAGCTATTAATTATGTACAGTCAATATAACACTCACAAAACGAATAAGCCAGTACAATGTTGAAATTCCATTGTTTTCTTTCCATAAAAGTATAAAATTTAATTATGTACTAATTAAACTGAACAACCGTACATAAATGCTATGTGAGGTAACTCGTCATAAAAACCCCATATTTATTTTCCCTAACATTATGACTAAGTTTGGTACGAAATAACAATGATAGGGAAATTATATTGTCAAATCAAGCTATACCTAGCTTTTAATCGTGAAAATAAAGGCCACTTTAAATTGAACTTTACGCCTATTGACTCAACGGCGAATAAAAGTAGCATTTAAAATATATATGGAGCATTTATGGACATTGATTTATATCGATTATGTACAACACACGAGGCAGACAATAATATTAGCACTATCCAGACCTGAAACAAACAAAAAGATATTAATATTTACTAACGTTAGACGAAAAGTTCCTGAAGCGAGAAATAATAGGTAAACTAACTAGCAAGTATTTTTTGTTTGTTAATAATAAAATTTAACCTATATTTTTGGGATTTTTAAACAATGTTCTTTTTACTCCAAACTTGTCACCGATGTGGGTATATTATATTAATACTAGCTGTGCCCGCGACTTCGTTCGCGTGGACTACATCCTTTCATGGTCGGTTTTACCCCTATCTCCCCTAATATTCGAAACAAAAAGTAGTCTATATTTTAATAGAGCTATATTTGTGCCAACTTTCATATCTCTAACTTAAAAAATCAACATTTTCCCATAATAAACTTTCAAAGGTTACCTTCCCCCCCCCCCCTTACTTTCTAACAAAAAGTAGCCTATGTCCGTTCTTGAGGTTCTTGAGGTATACCTATGCCAAATTTCATCAAAATCGGTTGAGAGGTTTAAGCGGGAAAGCGTAACAGACAGACAGAGTAACTTTTGCATTTATAATATTAGTAGGGTAGTGATAGAATAGAAAAGAATAGAAAATGTCTTTATTCATGTAAACTTTTACAAAAGCATTTATGAATCGTCAAGCCAAATAAAGTACCGCTGATATTAGTAGGGATTTATAGTATCGATATTAATTCTTAGGGAGCGTACAAGTCAAACGCCACCCCCTCCTCCCCCTTTCTTTTAAGACGATCACACTAACACAATCGAGGGATTCCCCGGAAACCGTAAGGAAATCAGAACGTTGCCAATTTGGGACTTACATTTTTTTTTATTGTAACGCATCGTAACATTTTACAAATCATCCCCCCCCCCCCCTAAATTGCGCACCTGGGCTGTCCCCTCTACACGTCGGCCGCCGACGTGTAGTAGAGGGTGTGATTTGCTCGTCTGCCGGTATCAAATACCTACCACAGACGAGCAAATCACACCCTCTACAAGTCGGCGGACGCGTCCGCCGATGCCATCTGCAGACGAATCTAATACATTAGCAGAATGATTACATTCGTATTTCAAAAAGTAAACTGTGCCGACATCTGTCACTTTAGAACACCCTAAATTGTTTAAAATCATAGTATAAGTAGTATGAATGTACAGACCGCTAGTCGCGCCTCTTCTTGGCGTGCGCGTCGTGCTTGTCGTGCTTGTCGTGCTTGTCGTGGTCTCGCTTGCGCGCGGCCCCGGACTTGTCCGCGCGCTTGGCCTCGCTCAGGAACCGGTCCAGGCCGAACGGGTCGAAGTCCAGCTCCGGCTGCCCCGCCTGGAACCATACAGTTATTCACTAACTTCACACAATCAGATATCTCACCTTGGCTGTATATGGACAACGCTGGTAGTACCTATATGGGGAGGCCTTTATACAGCGGTGCGAAGTGATGTTAATTATACATGTCAATTAACAAAAAATATTAATATAAGAAAAAATATATGTATTATTTTTTATATAATTATTTCATTATAAAAGAAATATTAAATTTTTTTTGTTTTCTTACATTTCTTGCAAATTAGGTCTTTGATAAAAATTGTGATGTAATCCACACCCCCGCCCTCGCTAACACGTTCTGACGCATAGCTCAAAATGTAATTACCTTATACTAATTGGTAAGCTCTCAGGCGTGCCGAGTTTATTCTACTCTGATAAAACGATAAACTTAACCTTTAAAAGCAAATGTTTGTTGACCCATATTTTCGTTATTGGTTAATATATTTATCTAACATATAGCGGGCCCGGCGAACTTCGTTTCGCCTTAAAGAATTTTTCCCGCTTTTCTGTTGAATTTTTTTCAAATTTTACCAAGGATCCCTAATTTTGTAGCCTATGTCAAACTGGAAAAATGTAGCATTCTATTGGTGAATTTTGAGCCTTTTCATTACAAATATACAAAAAATAGGTATAAATATTTCCTCTTTATAATATTAGTATAGATACTCTAAATTATAACGAGGAAAGATTTGTTCGTTTTTAATGACATAACTCAAAAGCCACCGTGCCGATTTCGAAACCTTTTTCATCATTAGGAAGCTACATTTACTTTGAGTAACGTAGGCTATATACATTGCTAGAAAGGACTAATTCTATGCGTACAAGTCGCGAGCGGTGTCTGGTGTACGTATAAATACGCTTTAGGGGTGTGAGCCCTCCGCTCCCCCGCAAGCCCGGTGAAGAAAAAAAGGTCATCTGCGGCCATTATCAATTGTCAGTTAGGAAAAAAAAAATACCTGTGCCCGCGACTTTGTTCGCGTAGACTACAGGTTTTTTCAATATAATATACACTTTCATGGTCGTTTTTACCCTCTTCCCAAATATTCGAAACAAAAAGTGGTCCATATTGTTGTATGTATCTAAGTTTAGATCTAAATTTGTGTCAAATTTTTTATGTCTAACTTAATTTTTTTTTTTCTCATATTAACTTTCAAAAGCGGTGTTACCCTTATCCCCCTTATTTTTAATACAAAAGGTAAAACCTTTTTATGTTTAAAGCAACAAATGAATTACCTATTTTATGAAGTCTACGTTTAGGAACAGCAAGCTTGTTTTTATTTCTAGTGTTAATGCTATGAGTGTCAGATTTTTTAGGAAAAGTATGCAAGTTATTGTAAACATGCATTAAGCAGTCGAGAATATATATTTTAGTTCTACAGGTTAAACGTATACCTATACCAAATGTCATCAAAATCGGTTCAATGGTTTAGGCGGGAAAGCCGGACAGACAAAGAGACAGACAGGCAGACAAAGTAACTTTCTCATTAATAATATTGTAACTCACGGGCTGCTGGTGCGCGGCGCCGGGCTGGTCGCGCTCGAACTGCACCGGGCCTGCGCGCGCGCCGCTGCTGCTGCCCGCGAACTCCTTGTCCGCTACGAACCTGTCAACAATCATTGTTATTACATCAACAAACATCATGACCTCTCCACAGAGATTACAAACCGACCATTAAGTGCCTATTTATTAATAAGAGAGGCAGGGCGTAGCGATTTATTGCTCCAACTAGAGCAGCCCGATTGGTGAAATACCTCCACCTTACAGAAGACCGTAGCCAAATAACAATCACTTCGGTGTTGTTGTGTTCCTGCGTGTGAGTAAAGTTCCAGAGCTCCTGGGGGGTGCTACATTAGTAGCAGGGATCAAGCCTTCAAGGTAACGGCGCTCACAAAAAAATTCAAAATTGGCAACCTTACGGTTCCCAGGGAAATCCTTTAATTATATTAGTGTCATCGTCTTTTTTTTTAAAAAAAAGGTGGGGAGGCAGAAAAACGTTACTGTGATTTACATGCGGGGTCAAAAATTCGATCTTGACGTTTGTTGCGTATGAAAGAAACTTGACTTCGCCTGTGGGACCTTCGGGAAGCCTTAGGTTAAGCAACGTACCGGCGCGTGTTAACCAGCTGATCGACGTCCCCGTAGTTGTCCTTATCCGCGTTCCGCGACGGCCGGTAGATGTGCGACCCGACGTTGTCCTGGTTGCGCCACGGCTTGTCGTATACGTTGTACGCCTCGTCGTCTCCGTACCCTGGGACAAACAAAAACATCAAGGTTAAACCTTTATACAAGTCTGTCGACTACATGACCATCATAATTTGAACCTTACTCATTTGAATTAAGGTCCAAAGCCAATGAAAAATTTAAACTAAAGGCTATGTCGTATAGGGTTAACACTAGAGATGCAACGGATATCCGGTTGTTATCAGGTATCCGGCCTATCCGGCCATTATTTTACCGGCCGGATTACAATTAATTAATTTATTTAAAAACTTAATTGTACAAATAAGTACAACATGTGGTCTTAATGCTATTCTCTACCAGTCAACCCTTCGGTCATGCAGATAGTTTGTATATGGGTGCGGTAATAGTGAAGAAGTGCGTAAATAACTATATAAAAAAGAACTCACCGCTGTCCATTCCCTTGCTGGTGTTGAAGAGGCGTTGGTCGAACATTCCTTCGCCTCCCTGGGTGGACTTGGCGGGCAGACCGAGGGCTATCTGCTCAGATATGTCGCGTTCACGGTCCTTCACCAGCTTAGACCTGGGAACGAACAAAAATCATATTCCGTGATTTCTGTGTAGGTATCTGAATTATTGTCGCTCTTAAGCTAGGACATCATTACCACTTAACAGGTGGGATGAGGTCAATCTTAAAATGGAACATAAAAAAAGCCCTCATTTCTTGTTCGTTACTTGGTGACCTTCAGGTGGAACAATGTCGAGATATGGCCGACAAATTAATGACGTCATTCACTTGACACATCGTAAATACGTCATCCCAATGATTTCAGCGCCTTCCGAAGCTGCCTTAGACCTCCAACACCTTTGATCTAGTCCTGCTATTGCCCTCACCTCTTATCCGGAGCCGCCCTGGACAAGTTTCTCTCGCGCTGCCTCTCCTTGTGCCGGTCGGCGCGCAACTTGTCACGCTCGGCAGCCGTCAGACCTGACTCGTCTACCTCTGGCATTTCTTGTTCGTCTTCCGGCGCTCGGATGCCTGGAATCAGGGTCTGATGTTAGATTTAAGGTTATATTGCCCTTTTTTAAAGGAAATAGAATTTCGGGGAGGAATTCATCAAGAAAGTATAAGGGATATTGCGCGGAACAAATTACTGGCGTATGAATGGCCGTGGGTTCCCCCCACGCCAGCACCCTCAGGTGCTCCTTCTTCTCCTTCTGCCTCTGCGCCGCTATGTGCCTACAGTAGAGTGTCAACTCACCAGACCTGTGGTCCCTGGCCCGCTGCGCCAGCACCCTCAGGTGCTCCTCCTTCTTCTCCTTCTCCCTCTGCTCCGCTCTGTGCCCACAGTAGAGTTTCAACTCACCAGCCCTGTGGTCCCTGGCCCGCTGCGCCAGCACCCTCAGGTGCTCCTCCTTCTTCTCCTTCTCCCTCTGCGCCGCTCTGTGCCCACAGTAGAGTGTCAACTCACCAGCCCTGTGGTCCCTGGCCCGCTGCGCCAGCACCCTCAGGTGCTCCTCCTTCTTCTCCTTCTCCCTCTGCGCCGCTCTGTGCCCACAGTAGAGTGTCAACTCACCAGCCCTGTGGTCCCTGGCCCGCTGCGCCAGCACCCTCAGGTGCTCCTCCTTCTTTTCCTTCTCCCTCTGCGCCGCTCTGTGCCCACAGTAGAGTGTCAACTCACCAGCCCTGTGGTCCCTGGCCCGCTGCGCCAGCACCCTCAGGTGCTCCTCCTTCTTCTCCTTCTCCCTCTGCGCCGCTCTGTGCCCACAGTAGAGTGTCAACTCACCAGCCCTGTGGTCCCTGGCCCGCTGCGCCAGCACCCTCAGGTGCTCCTCCTTCTTCTCCTTCTCCCTCTGCGCCGCTCTGTGCCCACAGTAGAGTGTCAACTCACCAGCCCTGTGGTCCCTGGCCCGCTGCGCCAGCACCCTCAGGTGCTCCTCCTTCTTCTCCTTCTCCCTCTGCGCCGCTCTGTGCCCACAGTAGAGTGTCAACTCACCAGCCCTGTGGTCCCTGGCCCGCTGCGCCAGCACCCTCAGGTGCTCCTCCTTCTTCTCCTTCTCCCTCTGCGCCGCTCTGTGCCCACAGTAGAGTTTCAACTCACCAGCCCTGTGGTCCCTAGCCCGCTGCGCCAGCACCCTCAGGTGCTCCTCCTTCTTCTCCTTCTCCCTCTGCGCCGCTCTGTGCCCACAGTAGAGTTTCAACTCACCAGCCCTGTGGTCCCTGGCCCGCTGCGCCAGCACCCTCAGGTGCTCCTCCTTCTTCTCCTTCTCCCTCTGCGCCGCTCTGTGCCCACAGTAGAGTTTCAACTCACCAGCCCTGTGGTCCCTAGCCCGCTGCGCCAGCACCCTCAGGTGCTCCTCCTTCTTCTCCTTCTCCCTCTGCGCCGCTCTGTGCCCACAGTAGAGTTTCAACTCACCAGCCCTGTGGTCCCTGGCCCGCTGCGCCAGCACCCTCAGGTGCTCCTCCTTCTTCTCCTTCTCCCTCTGCGCCGCTCTGTGCCCACAGTAGAGTTTCAACTCACCAGCCCTGTGGTCCCTGGCCCGCTGCGCCAGCACCCTCAGGTGCTCCTCCTTCTTCTCCTTCTCCCTCTGCGCGAGCCTCCGCTCGAGCTGCGCCCGCGCCTCGACGGCCTCGCGCGCCTTGCGGTCCGCTATGTACAGGGCCTCGGCCAGCTTCGAGAAGTTCTCGTTGATGTGCACCTGCTGCAGGCCCCGCCCGTCCGCCGCGAGCCGCTTGTCCAATGGGATTGTGTAACCTGGGAAAGGTGACGTCATATTTCATAAAAAATAAAATAAATTTATTAAACACTTAATTTCAACATACTGCTTAGGGCTAAAACATAGGAACTTAAACTTACATGTGCCTGAACTAGGAAATTCCTGTATTTCATGTCAGAGAATACAAGAATTACCTGTCCATTGATTAGTAAACGGTATAGTATGCGACCACGGCTCCTCAATTTACTACCGACGCAACCCAAGTCTTATGAGATAAGAGAGGGAGTATTCCTATTCCCCTTCTCTTTCCACATCTTCTTCCTTCCATCTTCCTTTCCCCGTCCCTTGTCCCACATTCAAAGGTCTGTCATGCCGATGGATGTGTGTCTAGACGAGAGCCTAGCCCAGCCAAGCGTGACGCCACATTGCCAAGGAACCGGGTGACCCCAGAAAAAGGCTAACCTTCTTCCGGTATGAGGGGCTCTATCGGAGTAGACAATCATTTGCCATGCTAATCGTGAGTATTACAAATAGCACAATACTATACATCTGTATTGTATTAAAGGTATCAACTATATAAAGACAACAGTGATACAGAAATTACAAACAACTAGGAAGATGATATTCAAAACTTACCTTTAGCGTTCTTCCAGTGCGAGACACAAGGCGGCACCTTCCAGTCCCTCTGCTGTTTGACCGACACCCTCCTCGGGGGGGAGTGCAGCACGGGCGCAGGAGGGGAGGGCGCCGCGCGGGGTATCTTCTTGTTGATCTGGAACCGCGGCGGCTCCATGGGGTCTGATTGGGCTTCTACCATTCTGCAAAAAAGATCTTCGATCGTATATTTCGTACATTCACTGTTCCATGCAACATACAAACAAATTATTATCCCCAGAGTCATGCCATTCATATTGCATTTGTCATACAGTTTAATGTAATTAAAAATTTGAATGAGAGCGAAAGACGGTATAATACTCTCGCGATTACGCATACTAAAATAATGTATATATCAAGCCGCATTAGAGTGGTATTTCTAACGAATTTACAAAAGTCTTTGACTGAATACACCTCGGAAAATTTGTTTATGAAATCACATCATATTGGTGGCTGAGTACTGCAACAAGTTCAAAACTGTGTATATTACTAGAAAAATAAAAAAGGATAAGTAGCTGAAATAAAAAAAGGTTTTTCACCTCGCTATTCAAAGGGGTGCCTCAAGGCTTCACTTTCATTCCCTTACTCTTCTTAATTCGGTTATTTTAATAAAACTACGTAAAGTTTTATTTGGGAGTCTATGTTAAATAAGAAATCATTTGGAACGAGATTAGACATCAAACGACATAAGTATTCGCGGAGTAAACCATGCAATGTGTCGTCTGTATTCTACATTTGCATACAAATATTAAGGTTCGAAGCTGGTTTAAAATCATGGGGTTGTATCCAATTGACCTAGTGTTTTATCTGTGGCTAATGCTTCTAACCTCTGCGAATATAGTATAATGGACATAGATATGCAAATATGAGAAATGGTTCCAATCTCACCTGATTACTCTCTGCTTGGCGCCCGAGTTAAATGCACCTCCTTGTTGCGCTGGTGTGTACCGAATGTACTGCGCAGGCGCCTGCAAACATCGAGCACTATCAACGCGCTAATAACGTACTCTATTCCTTAATCGTATAAGGAAACTCATCGCTACTTATCCACTAAGATAATTTATCTCAACTTAAAATAGAATAGAATATTTATTTATTTATGTAAGCTCTACAAAACACACACATGAATCGTTAGTACAAATTAAGTTTTCTACCGCCGTGTTCGGAATGTTGATGATGTCGAGAAGAACTGGCATGAAACTCGAAACTTCATTTATTACTAGTGGTCTGCCGCAGAATCACATGTGATGTGTGTGTACGCATGCGTACTATCCCCATTCATCCATATTTTCCACTACATCCTCGCTCCTTGTAGACACAATGTGATGTTTTACAACTCTTCCACAGTAAATTTACTATCCAACACAAAATTATTTTATTAAAATCGAACTAGTAATTCCTGAGATTAGCGGGTATAAACAAAGCTTTATAATATTAGTAGGTAATTCTTACTAAGTACGGAGACTTTTTACGGCAATGAAGGTGCGATTCCACCATAATAAATTGTCACGTGTTGGCAAACTAATAATTGTCTCTATAATTGTTTAAATTTCTTAAGTCTCAGTTTACTCACCGCACATGTGGGTCCATGCCATGATGTTATATGCAGAGACATGATATTTTCTTCCAATGTTACTTTTAAACTATGATCATAAATCCTAGTTATTAAATCACAAAAAGCCAACTCACAGATTTGGGTGCAGCTTTGACAGGCATGGCAGCAGATATCTTGGCGTTCGTCAACTTCTCTAAAGCAAGCTTCGTCTTCTCAGTTATGTCTTGAATGTCTTCCTCATCTGGCTTCTGGAGTGAGGGATCGTCTTCAGCGAGAACCTCTGAGGGTAGCAGGTCTGTTAGTTTCGAGTAGATTATCTGTTGAAGGGAAAAAAATATTTACATAAAATTTTCAGAAGCACAAAATATGTGGACAATTTATAGAGTCCCCTTTTTATTCTTGTTGTAGCAATTATCTACACTAATATTATAAAGAGGAAAGATTTGTACCTATTTTTGAATGTTTGTAATGAATAGGCTCAAAATGTCCTGGGCCGATTTAAAAAAATATTTCACCAATAGAATGCTACATTCTTCCAATTTGACATAGGCTACAAAATTAGGGATCCTTGGTAAAATTTGAAAAAAGCTGGAAAATTTATCTCAGGCGAAACGAAGTTCGCCGGGACCGCTACTGAATATAATTTGAAAAGCCTGTGCAAGCAATTTCATACATGACAGTTATTTTTAAATTTTAATTCGACTCAGGTATTAATTTGATTTAAAACTTCAAGCCAAAAAAAGGTTTTTAGGCATGCGCTGCCGGCCCTTGTTACGAACCAAATAATGTCTAATTTATTACATACTGGCAACCCAAAAAGTTTTATTATTATATACTTTATTCTACTCAGCACATTTTCTTAGCAAAGCTACTTAACCAAATGGTCTAAGGTCTAGTGTTAATGTACATTATTATAAAAGGTATTAAGCACACACAATACAGCATTCATAGAGTGAACTAATCTCACCAGATATTACTTTCTTATTAGATATGCTGTTAGATATGTGTAAGCTATAAAGACCAAACTTGATAGTTTTAAAACAGTTGCAACCTTGATTCACTCTATGAATATGTTAAAGATAATATTTATGAGAGGAGCTGATATATTACCACTATCTTATAGCATATTATGCATACCTTATCGGCCCCATGTCCTTGTCTAGCAATAGCCGAGTATTTAACTTTTCCTGTCTCATCCAACTGCACAGCAAGAGCGTTGGAGGTGCTCTCCTTGCCACGGGCACCCATGCCCAGTGGATACTGGGCAACGTGAATTTCGGGAAATGCACCGCCATCTGAAGAAGGAACTCTGATTAATCTTTTCATCATTCTTACCTTTCTAAATCACTAATTATCAACTAGTTAATGTCAGTAATAAATGTTTATTTTAAGTTACTGAAAAAGACATGGCAAAATTTATAAAGGCATTATATCAAATCAAATCAAATCAATCAAATATTACATTAATCAAGTAGGTAACATGTGACACTTTTGAATCGTCATTAAATAAAATACAAAGTTATTTTACTTTGCAGTATTCAATTAAGATTCGGAACCTATATCTACCGAGAAGACACCGGTAAGAAACTATTTGTTTTATATCATTGTCTTTCTTCTATTGTATTATTAGTTAGAATTACAAAAAATTAATAACTTTTAATTAATGGTATCTAAATGCAGGATTAAGTTATAATGTTTTATATGTTTTGTTGAACAGATTTTTTGGTAACCAAAATCATGCTGACCAGTTTTGAAATTGATGGTAATTTTTTAGTAACTAAAGTATGATTACTACCTCCAAAGTCTTCTTCTGCCCGGGGCACCCATCCTTTCCTCTGACCATACGGAGGGACACTAGTCTGTGATACTACTAAAGCACTCCCAACCCGTTTTGCCTTCAGCTCATCGTCCCTGTCCCATACTTGTTGTGTTGGGGCAGGCAGTAAGCTGAAATCGGATAAAAGTATAAATAAGTTAATAGTTTTCGAACAACAATTATGTTTATGAATAGTTTATAATATTGATCGAAACAAGAATTAAATTAAAAAAGCTAGTTTTATGACAAATACTTTGTTAGGAGTGAACCAAAGGCTATGAAATTAGTATTTTTTAATATTCATAAATGGGCCTTATAAAAACCATATCGATGAAATGTTTATCAACGATTATATTAACTAAGCAATAAACTGGCTGATAAAAGTTTAAAATGATGAAAGCAATTACATATTTCGTTTTATTTTGTGGTATAAACAGCGTGATCAAACATGACCATTGAACATAAAACTCGAAATCCTTTATTTTTTGGAAAAATATAAATTTCAAAAAAAATATACAGGTGCCATAATTCTAAGTAAATGTTGACAAAACTTATGCAAAAGATGGGCAATTCATAAAATATTAAAAATTACAAAAACATACATACCTTGTCAGCGACGCCATTTTTTTGACTGACAGCAGACAGCTTCCGTAGAGATGTACTAGGTTATAATACTTAGAAACAATCTAATATTTAAGAATATCTAAGCTGCTTAAACCAAAATATGCTCAAAAGACACAGTAAAACGCCTGTGATTTGGTTTTTATACGCATAATTTAAGGGTGGAACAAAGTTCAAAATGATGTTCGTTTTACTGTACAAAATGTTCATTCCAATGAATGGTCATAAAAAAGTTCAACACCTACAGGTTCTTTGATAAGCCTAGCGAATAAGAAAGTTCATTATTTTTGAGTTTTTTTCACTCCAACAGTTTGCTGGGATTGACTGCGTCAAGAAATAAAAAGTAAAATGACATTTAAGAAATCAAGAAATGATTAAAAAGTAATCAAATTTGAAAATGAAATGCTTTCTTGTTATTATTATTATTATTACTTACTTACTTGGGGCTATGCAGTTCTAGTGAACTGTGGTCACTGCGACCTGTTAGATCTATTGTGACTCGCCACCAGTTAGAGTAACTCCTTTAGCCGGGTCGATTCTAGGAAGTCTAGTATATTTCTAGCTTTCAGGGTTTTTAATTCATCCGATTGGGCTATATGTCATCCCAGGTGGATATTTCGTTTGTGCTTACTTGTTACAAGTAGTGGATGTTATTCATAATGTGATACATAAGATCACCATAATATAATGTGTACATACATATTGTCTTTTTTGTTAATTAAATGTTTAAATTTATCAGTATAATAGTTAAGATAATGAATGTTTATTTTTTTATATCTTGTTTTGTTGAATTTCTTAGGTAATTTTACAAAACAATGGGTTTTGTGTAAAATTACCTAAGAAATTCAATATATTTAGTCATGACTCATAACTATATATTTGCAATTAATTTTATAACAAAGAATTAGTTTATTTAACAAAACAAATAAGTATATAAAATAAGCAGAGTCCCACAAAACAATAATTGTTTCGCCACATTAAAATAAATTATGTTCGCCGACTGTCGGCGAAAATTATTTATTTTAATGTGGCGAAACAATGATTATTTTACCGATTAAATTGAATTATTGTGTCTCTAATCGTATAAAGAATTTATTGAAACATTTTCCGTTTATCTTAATTAAGTCGTTCCTATGCGTATCGGTTCGTTGCCTAGGACGTTGACATCATAATTGCAACAATGACGCGACTAGGCGTTTTCGCGCGCTTTTTAAATGTGTTACACAAAATCTTATTTTTCTCTGGTTATTTACATTTTTTCCAGATAAATCGAATTGCTTGGGATATAAAATGAACGGGCGCACATTTTACAATACTTTTTCAAAAACTGTCAAGTAGCCAATTGTACAAGTCAAAGTGATTCCTTTAACATTAGATAACAATGACGAGTTAGTGTTCAGGTGCGTAAAAGTGAGCTAAAAAGTAATAGGCCTAGTCACCTTGTGGTTGCCCTGCGATAAATGTGTTTATCAATGAATAGTCTTTAATTTTTGATTCTCATGAATAAAATAACATTGAAAATAACAAATGAATACATCACTATTTTAACCACAGATAATGACTTTGTTTATTTTTTTATTATTGTAAAATAGAAGAATAGTAAACTATACAGCTTCAAAAAATGTTCTGTAATTTTTTAAATATCTTATTAAACTAATCATACAATACCAAAAAATAAAGTTTTAAAGTATATAAATCACAATAATAATTAAAATAATGCAAAAAAAATATTATGTGTCGCGTACAAATTGGAAAAAATCTGTCATTTTCGTATAAATATGAAGTAGGTTGCGAACGTCCCTCTTTTATAACCTCAAAAATGCGCGAGAAGTTTCACAGTCTGATGTTGAAGTGGGCTTAATTTATCTTTAAATTGGTGTTATAGTGAATATTTTTCCACAATGCCATCGAAAAAAAGAAAATACAATGCCAGGTTCCCGGCGGTAAGTCGAAAATGTCTACCAAACGCAATCAATATTGCAAGAAGTATTGTTGTTTTCATCTACAAACTAAAAGAGATTGGTGAAATCACGACATTGTTTGTTTGTAGGGTCGAATCAAGAAGATTATGCAGACAGACGAAGAAGTGGGGAAAGTCGCACAAGCAGTGCCAATCATAATTTATATCCTTTTCAATGGACGTCTAATTTGGTGAATGTTCTATGCTTTGGCTAGACCAAACAATGAGCAGTTTAAAGATATAAAAGGAATCCAATGAGCTGCTATGTTTATTTGTTCTTAATGAGATGCTTCAAATAATTATCTTCTGTTTAAATCTCATTGTGTTTAAGGTGTATGAGTCTTAGGCTGTGTTATGTAAAAGTTTATTGGTTTTATACTTTATGTAATACCCATGGGCTTATTTGAGTTATTTAATTGCTCATCGCGTTTTAATAAGCCTTAGTGCCTTGTGTAATTAAGTTTTAATTGAGTCTTGATTTGATTTTTAATCTTACTTCTTAATCAGATTTATTGTTTACTCAAATGTTAGCCAAACAAACACTTTCTTTAAAGTGGATAATGATATGTGATAAATCATTGATAATTTAAAAGTCAAGTCACACTCTCCTTATGCTCTAATGATTTTAAATATCTAATATATTAAGGTCTTGACACAATTTGAGTGATTAGGTATAATCACTTATATATAACATAGATATATAACAACAATATATAAACATAAACACATGATTGCCATTGATAATATATGCTTCGAGGCAAATGTTTTTATTAATGCATATGAAAAGTATTTCTTTTTTTAAACAAATTCACTCAAAATATATTTAAGTAGGTCACAAGTTTCTTAGTTCATATTGATAAATTAAACCAATGCTTAACAGGTTATTTTTCATAACTCAATTTATAAGATTCTATCTTATTTAAGGCCGAGAGGTTAATTTATATGAAATACTCTGTTATTAGCTTATTGGTGCTAGAAAGGGGTTTTAGGCTTGATTACTATTACCAGAGAACCCTAGGCGGTGTCTATGGCACTCTGCTATGAAAATCCAATCACAGTCACAGTGCACTAATGTTTGTGATCACCTGGAGGTCTAACAATGTTTCCAGGAACTCAATACTACATATGGACCTTTAAAATAAATACTAAAATTACTAGCTTTGGTAACTTAATTATGTCATTCCGAGTTTCATTGGCAGCACTAGTTAAACAACATTGTATCATTAAGTTCATTATCTGTATACCACAACACCCACACATGAGACAATATAGAATAACCCATTTTTCATATTGACCAGATTGGTAATCGATCTCGGGACCTCAGAGGAGCGCGTCATCTGAGATAAATATTCTAAAATAAAAGTAGCGTAACCTACTTCTTACCACATCAGCCATTTACTAGTCGAAGTCATTATATGTATAAGCGGGAACAGACAGACAGACAAAAAAGTTAAATACTATATGTATAAAAATAAGTCGGGTTTCCCTTCCTGACGCTATAACTCCAGAACGCACAAACCGATTTCCACGGTTTTGCATTCGTTGGAAAGGTCTCGGGCTCCGTGAGGTTTATAAAAAATTCAGGAAAAATTTCAACAAAAAAGCGGGAAAATCCTCTAAGGCGAAACGAGGTTCCCTGGGACCGCTAGTTTTGGTATAAATACATCTATTTATGCATTTAGTAAAAAAAGTTTATTTAATATTACAAATATTACATACAGTCCAAATGTATTTGTAAGTATAGATGGGTAAAGAAATCGAGCGCATTTGTTTGTTGCGCAAACCCTTGTGTTTTGATGATGAGATGACATGAACCTATGTAACATCATCAGTCCGAGTTACAAAGCTCAGTATCAAAAAACTAATTCGACCGTTATCAGAGCAGAGATGAAATACCTACGCGCAGACAGATAAGCCAACAGATTTGCCTTTGTGTCGTATTTATTTATGATTTTTATGTGTGTACGTACGACGGCACGGGTAGGTAAACAGTTTCACTTCGATTTTAGATCTTATGCGCAGGACATAAGGGTGTTGCAAATAAAGTGCGTAATTTGAAGTATGTCAGCGCTCGCATTAGGGCGCTGTTATAGTTGGCACTTGGAGATTTATTGTTATGCATTTTTTATTGGCCTGACCATGAAATGACGGGCAACACGAATGATTTGCAGGATATTTTATTCGATCTATTTGCAGTTGGCAATATGATGTGAACTTTAGCTATAGATATCTATAAAAATAATTACTTAATGGACAGCATCAATTTTGCCCTGATTCTGTGGTAAGTAGCTTAAGCACTTGTATTATATCAGAAACAACGACAGGACCACAACACCCAGGCCAGAGACAATATAGAAAAGTTCATTTCGCATATTGACCCGACTGGGGATTGAACCCGGGACCTCGAGGGATGGCGCGACGCCAAAAATATAATTATACTAATCGTCCACCTCGGATAAAGAGAGGGAGAGGGAGCCCGTTTCCGTCAAATTAATGTGCGGCAAATTGCGAATCGGACTCTCGTGTGAAGGGTTCTTGAATAAGTAAACTATACAAGGTACCTACACAAATTGTAAATATCTAGTTTGTCAATATTTCAAGCGTGTACCTGGTTTTAATATCGGACAAAATGCAGAAAAACATTTTTTTTGTTTGAGAGCCCCCCTAAATATTTTATCTTCATGGCCTTTACAAACATTCACCTTTACGAAACGTCGGCAATGTTGTTTTTTGTATGCAAACTATCATTAAAAAGCTAATTTCAAAACCCACCAAAACTATTTATTAGTCAAGTGTATTGATAAGTAAAATTTGTGACGTCATTGTTTCTTGTTTTGCATAGAAAATCTAAGTCGTATTTTGACAGGGCTCTAAGCTTCACAATTGACTAGTCACTATCCTTATTCATTACTAGCTGTGCCCGCGACTTCGTTCGCGTATGGACTGAATGTTTTCAAAACAAAAAGAAGCCTATGTCCGTTCTAGAGGTTCAACGTATATCTATACCAAATTTCATCAAAATCGGTTGAGAGCTTTAAACGGGAAAGCGTAACAGACAGACAAAGTTACTTTCGCATTTATAATATTAGTAAAGAAGTAGGGATGTCTAAAATAATAGGGCCTTACAGGCTTAGCATGCGCCACGCGACTAAATTTTATCGCGCTCTTAACAAACATCAAAGTTTATTGAAGTTAGTGCGTCAGCTGCTGATTGGCTTAAAATACGAGTGTGGTGTGCTATTAGCCAATCAACGGTATCGAATCTTTTGTCGTCTCATGCGATAAATTTGACGTATTGCGCATGCTAGGCCTATTAGTCAAGCTTAAGCCATAGCGAACGTCATCAGAGGTCTTCTGAAAGCTTAACCCTTTTACTAATAGAATAAAACACATTTTCCATTGGTTGTGGACCTTAACTTCAGTAGATAGGATCCATATTGTGATTGTGTTGGCCATATATTATCCACCACCGGTAATAAGTTAAATGGTTATAATGAAATGTTGAATCGAAATACAGGCGAGTGGGTGATATTAATAACATTTGTCCCCCTGACTAAACTTAATTAGTCCATAATTGATTGGTCGCAACCCTAGAGGGAAATAATATTATGACGCAGTATCTCACTAACAACCACTCATTGTAATTATAATTAAAATGTACACAAACAAAATTTTAAATTGGAGTTATTACGCTTTTGTGTGGTCTTGAAAGGCCATTTAAATTGTAATGTGTTTGTAATACTAATATTAAAATATGTAAATATTTTGTGAATTGAAGCTTGTGGCGCTAATTGCGTCAACAGTTCGAAAAATACCGCTGTGAACGAAAGAAAACGTTTAAGAATTGCCGTTATACTAACTTCAATCTAATATCGGCACCAAAACCACACACAAATGTAAAGTACACAAGCAATAAATACGCAATATAGTAACAAAGTAACGACACTGTAAAAAAAACTTTAAGGCCAATGCGTTTAGGTCGACAAATAGACAGGGTTCGTTAGTTATGTCATTTCATAGAATGGGATGGAATACGCGCTGTGATTGGTCCGCGCCTATGACTCGCTGCGTCCTTGGAAACGATATGTGTACTCACATCTTAAGCCACGCCCACCGTGCCTTACTTTTCGAGGTGCCATGTCCAAGCGTTAGAAATGCTTTTATGTTTTTTTCGTTCACTGCGATACCGAATGCTTAAGCATTACGCGCTGCGACCTAGTGTAAGATGGGTGACCATACACGTGGGTGGGTCTTCGCGCCGACAGAGTAGCGTTTGTATGCATGACTAGCCTTTGCACGCGTCGTGCTGTTAACGGTTCCACAGTTTAACACTCTTAATGCTTAATGACATGCCTACAACATTTACAGACCTGTGGGCTTAGGTAGAATTCGCCACGCGAGTAAATTATATCGAGATTTTTAAAATTGATAAAATCAGCTAATTGGCTGAAAATATGAGTGGTATAACAATTATTGGCATTTTGTATCACGTGTAAGAACTTACGTTGGTATTGCGCTAACATGCGTAAGTCCTCCTCTGTATATAATTTCAACCAAAGCTAGTGGGTTAGATCCGCACCGAGGACAAAATTTGTGTGATAAAAGCTTGTGTTCATGAATGTATTTAAGTACGAATTATGATAGGTAACACCGTTTGTACTGGTGTGCATAATCTATTGCTGTAGCTACTTTGAAATCACGTCAATGTTGTATGTCATATTCGATATTTATCTAAACAACTAGCTGTGCCCGCGACTTCGTTCGCGTGGACTACATCCTATACTCTACATATCTCCCCTAACATTCGAAATAAAAAGTAGTCTATATTTTAATAGTTATATTTATGCCAACTTTCATATCTCTAACTTAGAAAGTAAACATTTTCCCATATAAACTTTCAAAGGTGGCACAAAAAGTAGCCTATGTCCGTTCTTGAGGTTCAACGTATACCTATTATGCCAAATTTCATCAAAATCGGTTGAGAGGTTTAAACGGGAAAGCGTAACAGACAGAGTTACTTTCGCATTTATTATATTAATAGTAGGGATTAATGAAAGTTCGGATGTATGGAAAATAGATGTCTGTTACTTTTCAAAATTACTTAATGCATTTAAATAAAACTGGGTAGCTGGACAGATTAGATTATTAGCGTACTTTAATCCTGAGTCACAAGTACTTCTTCTTAGCCCACTGCCATCAAATGCTGAGTGTAGCTCTTCCAAAGCACTCCATCCCTTTCAGTCTTGAGCTTAACCCATTATCACAGGTCATCGTTCCATCTCATCGGTTCCCATGATAACGACAGCAACGACAAGTTCATTACATTTATCCAAAAGAACCCTTAACTCAGAGCTGTTCGATCCACACCCCGGACCCTGGAGCTGTTCGTGGAGTCTCTCCTCAACAAGGCGATGCAGGTGACGGCGGCGCGCAACGCGAAGACGCTCAGCCCCTCGCACGTGAAGCAGTGCATCCTCGCCGAGTCCAGATTCGACTTCCTCAGAGACTTGGTATGATAACCTTTTGATACCATCAACTTTCGCCAGGACTCTTAATTCATTTGTAAACGGCTTGTAATACAATTCCTGAATGCAATATCAACAGCAGCAGGTATATGTCTGATATATGTCGGATATTTCGCACCTTCGGTAGAACAAGACCACAATTGCAGTTTTTGCAATTTTACAGGAGAGCCATTTTAAGATATTTTTTGCTTTAGTGTGGTCTAGCTCTGTTATCATTACTCTAAAGTTGTCCTCCTTTGCAAGACATAAGCCATTATACTATATTCTTTTTAGACGTGTGCTTTACAAATATTAAATAAATATTGAACAACATCACATACATTGCTCTGATTCTGTGGTAAGTAGCTTAAGCACTTGTGTTACAGAAATCAGAAACAACGATGGTACCACAACACCCAGACCCGAGACAATATGGAAAAGTTCGTTTCCCATATTGACCCGACCGGGGATCGAACCCGGAGCCTCAGAGATGGCGCTCGCCAAAGCCAGGCCCGCTCGCCTCTCGGCTACGGAGGTCGTCTAAAGAAACAACTCTAACAAGAATTAAGAACTTTAGTTTTTTTTATTAGTTTTATTTTTAGGACAGTTGACAATTGTGCCCTAGTTGTATCAGAGGTGCGATTTGTCAAATATCGGATATTTTGATATTAATTGTAAATATCGGATTTTTACAAACTTTTGTCTGTGCTAACTAGACAGGCCCTGTTTTTTATAGAGAAAATACCCAAATTACGTAACCCATTTGTTACTATTTTAACTCTCCCGTGGTGACCAATAGTAATATACGAGTATAACCCAGTAAATATTTAGATGGTACAGGTCTAAACTTGACTTAGTTAGATAGACAGAACTTAGCACATTCTACGAGCTAGTCGAATAGTAGACTCTGAAGATAGCTTAAGGAGTTTAGTCTTCCGGACTAGACCCATATGATAAGAGCTAGATTATCCGCTTATACTGAAGGCAATTGCTTTATATTCCACTGGTTAGGCTACAAAGGAGGATTCCTTATTTATTACTGGAGGTGCCACCATTTTTGAACCTCAGTAAGCTGCTCCACCCCTTAACTCCTTGTTTTGGTAATGAAGGGATATTAAATCTCTGTTTCAGGTTAAGAATATACCAGATGTTTCTGCTGCGGAAGAGAAAGAAATGATGAGTGCTGAAAGTTCTCCAAACTCTTCAAGGTTCGTGTGTGAAATGCATAATGTTTTACACTTCAAGAACAAAAAATACTTTTAGCTTAGTCCTGTTACATATAAAAAAATAAGAAATCAACATTAAATGAGCATATGGTTGCAGGCCAGACAATAAACCTATATAAGTGCATGCGTAACTCGTCAAACCCTCAAAATATTAATTGGCTGATAGTAATATCATATCATACTCGATTTGGTGGAGGGTAGAGGAAGATAAATGTGGTCGAACCAATAATTGCACGTGACTGTGCTAGAAGATATAGAGTGCCAATATATATTTATTTGTTATTCTCGCCCCACGTGATCAGTTTTGTAGTCAGCACTGCCGCCCCCTTACATGCCTTGGGCCATGCCTCCCTAATCCTACGGCACTTTTTAAAGACGAGGCCCACCCCTCATCCACACGTTGTGTCCTCTACAGATTCTCAGACGCGTCTGCGCCGCCCCGGCGGGTGGTAAGGGAGGACTCGAACAGCTCCAGCAGCTGTGACATCAGGGTGCCTCCGCCCCCCTCTAGGGAGGCGTTGAAGCGGGCCGTCTCGTCGGAAACTGAGATACCACACAGGTAGGGGTAATCTATATTATATTAAGCTATCTATTATATAAAAATGAATCGCAAAATGTGTTGGTAAGCGCATAACTCGACCACTCTTGAACCAATTTTGACAATTCTTTTTTCAAATGTTCTTTGAAGTCCAAGGATGGTTGCCGGGAAAACTCTAAAGACAGCCCTTTTCTTTTTCCAGTACAAGTGTTTTCTAACTAAAATTTAGAGTCAAGCCAAATTCCAAATGTTTTTGACAGGACGAAGTCTGTCGAATCCGCTAGTGATGGATAAAACTTGAGATATGACGACATTCATAGTCGTCGCGCCATCTCTGAAGCCCCGAGTCCGATCCCCGGTCGAGTCGATATGGGAATCAATTTTTTTCTATATTGTCTCGGGTCTGGGTGTTGTAGTACCGTGGTTGTTTATAATCTCTGTAACACAAGTGCTTAAGCTACTTACAACAGAATAAGAGCAATGTATGTGATGTGGTCTAATATTTATTTATTTATTATTATTTACATCGAGGCGTCGAGGCATACCTACTTATGACGAATTCCGTAGCTGAGAGGCGAGCGGGCCGGACTTTGGCGCACGCAAGTGCTTAAGCTACTTACAATAGAATAAGCTACTAATCTCTAAAATGGTTGGACCTATTTTGACGAGAGCTTAAATGGTTAGCCTTATTACATCAGCAACAGACATGTAGCCTACTTTTGTTTTAGTAAAATCAAATTAAAATAATCCACGCGAACGAAAACACGCGCTGACAGTCTTAAATATTTTTTTTTACTTTCCCACAGGCCGCATCGGACAGAGGTGACCTCCACCATAGTATCAACAGACGCTGCCATAGACCTAACAAAGCGACAAGAGCGCCCAGTCAGGACGGCGAACTTCTACCAAGAAACGCTCCTAACAGACGAAGTCCAACATCGGAGCGTCATAACAGTAAACCCTACGTACGCCAGTCCACAACCATCCACCAGCTACACAAATCTGAACCCTGTTGAACCTGTCCAGAGAATAGAAATAACAGTGCCAAAGCAAGAGTTTTACGACGTTCCGAAAACGCCTAACAGCGCTCCGACGACGCCTATTCCAATTACACCCATCACGCCCATACTAAAAATAGACTTTACAAAAAACCTAGACCAGCCCGAGATTAAAGTTTTAGATACGTCGATAGCTAGCATTGCAGCTGTGAAGGAACCTGTTAGAAATGCGGTTAAGAGGCAGAATTCGAAACCGCATAAGCCTGAAGCAAAAAGGATGGATGTAAAGCCAGTTGTCAGCCAGCCGGTGGATATAGACCATTTGAACTCTGGCAATCTGCAGATAGACGAAGATTACGATACCTGAATTATTTAGGTTTGTTTGTTTGTGTTTCTATTTTGTATTTAAGGCGCGATTTGTTGTTTTGAGAGTGTGTGTGAATCGGAACGTTTGTTTGTTGTGCGGCGTCCTCTGGCGGGCGGATTGGGAAGTTTTGTAGGATTTGTAGCAATTACGCCGTTGCTGTCAGGTCAGTATAGGTTACTTTTGCTTGACTAGATTGCCGTATGAATCCAGTTGGGGGAAATTATCGAAGACATTGTAAGACTACATGAGCATCGGAAGTGTTTTCTCAAAACCAGAGAATGAACCTTATATGTCTCATAATAAGTGGGTTTACAATTTAACACTGAGCCCTGTCTATATATTGTTAAGTGCAAGAATTAAGTAAAAATATGAAGCAAAAACAAATAAGAAGTAGGTAGTCCAAAAATAGAACCCACTTTTTTAATTTAAAAAAAATCTTTACTGCTACTGATTTCGTTTTTTTAATTGAGCCAAAAAAAAGTATGTAACTTTTTCTTTGCAATCAGGAAGTACGTTTATACGCCATCTACCGAGCACTAAGAAACTTAATATTTCTTCGATAATTTTATTATTCAACTGGATTTTTTATTCAATAGTCTTACTTTCCCCGCTAGAAGTGTAGGCGCAAAATCTGTAGCTTCAGTGAAAAGTTGGGTGAAAAGCAACTTTAAACATCGTGCTTTAAAGTAGAATTTTAAAAAACAAATTTTGACCTTTTCAGTGAAGTTATAGATTTGCATATCCTTATTATTCGTTTTTACCTCAAAATAGCTTGGAATTTAGCTGCTTGGCGTCGACTGAGTTCGGGTAGTTCTTATTTTACTTATTACATCATGTAACATTATAAGTTTATTTAAAATTTGGGTTTCTGAGTCAGTAATGATTAACTAGATGACGCCCCAGGGTCTAAAAATGACACATATTAATGTAACGAGCATTGGAAAAACATAATTTTAAATGAATTCGCACACAATACGGAAGCGGGCTAAAAGTATAACATGTGCGGCAAATCTGCCGGTCCGGCGCAATGGAAACCCGGCCTTAGAGATAGATAGAATAGGGTTGTTTACTTAGTGATTTAAAGACATGACTCCTGTAAGAGAACACTCTAAAGGTGAGTTTCGCCAACTTAATCTTAACAGACGATTTGACAGCTGTCAAAAATGTCTCAACGTATGCATTTTTTGCAATTAGGCAACCGTCAAATCGGCCGTTATACCCAAAGAGGTGCAGGTTACAAATCGCCCCTCTAGATCTAAACAGAGTCAACTCTGTACTTTTTTCAGGAGAGGCGAAAAACAAATTGCCGTATCCCTGAGTACCGTAGGAATTTTCTGAATATATTTATGGTGTATTAATGAACCTAAAAGAGAAATGTTATTGAAATGTTTTTGGTCGATACCTACTGATTTAAGAAATTCGATAGTGTGCATAACTCAAAAACTGCAATTTTTGAGTTAGTTCCCTTTAGATCTAGGTGTGCGATATTATCTTTTAAATGAGATTATGAAATCAATTTGGTTTTATTAACGGTGTACCAACTAAATTTTAACTAATACTGACTGTTTGATTTTTAGTCAAATCTTAGTTCTTTTTGTGTTGAATGGCAACCAAACTTCTTTAGCTAAGTCTAACTCTGCCAGTATTACGTAAAGCAAGTAAAGATACAATTCCACGGTAGGACACGGGTGTTCGGTGATAGCTTTTGGAGGACTACGTTGAGGCCATAAATGAAGCGCTAACAATCCTTAATCTATGGTGGATGTTAATATCCAGTTTGAGCTTGTTTCAAAACACACTTGCGTTTGAATATGGTTACTTAATTGATTTTTTATTGAACAATCACCAATAAATCGGACTTACCATAATTTTTCAACCATTACACTTCTCACTAAATTAAAAAAAAATTGTAATCTGACAGATTTGGTAACTGTCAAACAGTCGGTGACAGTTAAAGCTGAGTTTGTGGAGTAACCTAGGTACTTTATTACTGCGTTGTTTCTGAACGTGGTTGAAAGTCCTTAAAAAAATACTTTTTTACTTTTAATTAAGAGAGTTTTAACTAGTTAGTTGTTACTGATTGAAAACCAAACTCCTAGTTCATTTTAATTATAAGTTGTGGAACTGATTTCACATACAATTATTCATACTGTTTTGTAATGTCTGTGTGTCTGTCAGGTTCTGACGATAAATGTTTATTAAACCAATTTTTATTTCTGTAAAAGCTAAAGAGAACCGCCATTTTTTTAAAAAGAAACATTAGTTTATAATTTTATGAATGTTAGGAAGGCGTCTAAATCAATTAAAACTGACAATAATACTGTCGTGTGACGTCACAATGCACTCCATTGTATCTCAAACATTTATAGAGATATACTGAAAGAATCCCAAGTCTTTTTGTAATTTTATAAAAATTGCTCTACGTATTTGTGATATGAAATTGCATATTCCCCATTTTTAACTACGGAGTCTCCATTTTGACAAAGTAAAAAGCGAACAAAATGAATGCGGATGTTTTTTTTTTTTCTGTGAAAGTTGTTTTTTTTTAACTTATGCTCATAATTGATTCGGATAAGTTTGATCGTGGATGTTGTTTACCAGTTTAGGTATAATGCTTAGTTTATGTCGTAAATTGTTTTTTTTTTGTACGCTGAAGTCTAATAAGTTTTTTATAAGTAGTGTGTTTTTGTTTTTTAATTTGTACTGAGATTCGTGTCTAGCTGTAAGTATTGTAGCTGAGTTAGCTTCGGATATTGACGAAAACGTAGACTGAATAAAAATGATGTCATTGCGTATTGGTCAGAAAAAAAATGCGGTCAGCATGTCAAGGTAAATACTAGCAGAACGATATTCGACTTTATGCCCACGTCATACGGTCCAAAGGTCAAGAGGCTTACATGCTTTTGAATGTATAAATAAAAGCCCCCACTCTCGCCATGTTACGCACCGTAACGTTTTTCTGTACGCCCCCTCCCCTTTTTTTAAAAAAGATGACCACACTAATACAATCGTGGGATTCCCCGGAAACCGTAGGAAACCAAGAGAATTGCTAATTTAGGAGTGTCATTTCTAATTTGTTATTGTAACGCATAGTAAAGTTTTACAAATCCCCCCCCCCCCACATTTGCCCAATACTTGAACGCTCCTATAAGATCTAAGCTTGAACTGCAAGTGTTTATCTCGACGTGTTTCGGACCGTACATGTGAAAGAAAAATAAATGTAAGAGCCTTGCTAATGCATCTTAGCGATAAGATGCTTTAAAATATAGCTTCCATACTTGGATGTAATAATCCATGTCCACCACAGGCTATATTACGTATGGATGACATTTCCACTCGTTTTTTCCACTTGTCCAAATACAAATCGAGCCCTATGTCAATAGCATAAAGCGTAAATTCAATTCTAAGTCTGATCATAACTAGATTTAAGGTTAACCATTTCATATCTACTTTTAAAATTTCATAATGCTTGTCAAATATCTGTTGCTATCTTAGTAAGAGAATTATTTAATAATTCAACATGTATGACATTGTCCAAAAATGTTTTGTGTCCAGAGATGTATGTTAGTTGTAAAAAAATAATTATGTAAATCTTTTATGGACATTAAATTGTTCATTTCGCTCGTTTAAGACTTCCTGAAAACTTTTTGAGGTCTGTAGGACTACTACTAAAAACGAAATATTCGGTTCCGATGACTTATAGCAATGTTTAATTCTCATACACGTAAACAGCTCGCTTCGACTTTGAATAAAGCGATAAACCATAATATTATTTAAACTAGCGGTCCTGGCGAACTTCGTTTTACCTTAGAGGATTTTCCCGCTTTTCTGTTGAATTTTCTTTGCTATAAACCTTACGGAGCCCGAGACCTTTCCAACGAATGCAAAACCGTGGAAATCGGTTCGTGCGTTCTGGAGTTATAGCGTCAGGGAGGAAACCCCGACTTATTTTTATATAGTAGACTACGTTTTGACTACTGCATTTTCGATTTATGATTAAAAACGAAACCTTAACTGATTGGTGAAATACCTCTACTTACAGAAGACCGCAGCCAAATAACAATCTCTTCTGTGTTGTTGTGTTCCTGCGTGTGAGTAAGATTTCCAGAGCTCCTGGGGGGTGCTACATTAGTAGCAGGGGTCAAGCCTTAAGGTAAGGGCGGCAAGTCCAGTAACAGCTTTATTATGCTGTACTTGTAGCCCTCAAGCTAGGACCTCATTAGCACTTAACATCAGGTGGGATGAGGTCAATCTTGAAGTGTAATACCTATATAAAAAAACCTTTCACTTGTTCATTTCGATTTTGGGAGTAGACCTACTGTTACCTTCTGGGACCCAACCGTATATACCTACAAGATTCAGTCAAAGCTAAAAATTAAATAAAACTTAGTTAATCCAGGAACGTGTCTTTAAATTATTTATAGAAGATAATCATTACATGTTTTGTACGTGAAAACCATAACTGTACTCGAATATGGCTATAATCTAAAGCAATATAATGTAATGTATATATATTTATATATGTATAAAATATAATGTATTCCTAAATTCTATGGAAGTTTTAGCGAGTTAGAAGATTCAAATTAAGAGTCAACCAGGGTGACTTGAGATTGGTCGTTCGTATAACTGATTATAATGCATACTTCATTCTTTTTTAATGTTCCTTTATTGACATTTAGCAATCCGGGATACACAATTCTACACACCGAATTTGTTTGTAGAATTACCAATTAGCAAATTATTGAAACAACGAATATATTTGATTTCGACCTCGGTGGCGCAGTGGCTAAGGTAGGCGACCAAAGCGCGAAAGGTCCCGGGTTCGATTCCCGGTCGGGTCAATTTGGAAAACGAACTTTTCTAAATTGACTTGGGTCTGGGTGTACTTGGATGACGCCCCCAGTTAGTATCCGTCGTCTGGTGCTCATAATACAAAGGAAAACCTTAGTTTGAGACCAGGTGATTGGTGTGATTGTCTGGCGCATTTATTTATTTATTTTATTTAAATAATAAATAAATAAAGGCTCCTTATGTTTTTTCCTAGTCAAAAAAATATCCGATGGTTGACGCAAAAATGTTTGAGAATCTTAGTCTGCGTAGTAAAAAATATTAACCATAGGAACAAAAAAAAATTTATTTAGTGATGGGAAGAAATAAAATGCAATTTATTGAATGAACACAATCTCAATAATAACTCCGTTCTCATTAGTAAACTTGGCTCTAATAATTCTCAACAACACTACTCCAGCGCGACTGACTCGCCGCTTGTTTCGTGCCCAGGCGACTCATCGCTCCTCATCGCGCCGCCCCGCCCGTCGCGTCGCCCCGCCATCGCTCGGCCGTATCGCAAGTTTCGTGCCCGCAGACTTATTCCCAAAATCTCATATTACCATCACCCTGGTTGACACTTTCAATTCGGATTTTTTATCACAATATTAAAATTTAAGTCAAATGGAATTATAAACTAGAGTAGTCATTGGTATTACAGTCTAGCTAGGGGATATTTTTGGATTGGCTCTGCACTGTTCGGAATTCTTGGAAATAATTGAATACAATAAGTTAATATCTTGAAGTACCTATCCAATAAGATCTAGCTTGCGCTATTTCGTCAAATTTCATACTTTTCACGTAGTTAGTCAGATACTGTTGATTGGCTGATGACAACATACTGGGTTTGTATTTTCAGCCAATCTGCAGGTGACAAACAAAATTTAACTGATTTTGACATTTGCTAAGTTTGTATAGCAATCGGCTTGCTTTTTTAGGCCATTCTAAAACATAAGTTACTAGCGTAACAAACGGCTTAATTCTAATCAAAGGTCATTTAAAAAAAACGTTCGAAAAGCTTATAATAGATGTAGGATGTATGGTTAATTAACACTATATGCCAACAACGCATCCTATCGTATTTCGGGCATACCGTGCGCAGAGGCGACGACAATTTGGAAAAGTTGATTGTTGTTGGGAACACCGAAGGCAAAAGATCGCGCGGTCGCTCACCAACTAGATGGACCGATCAAATAAAAGGAACGTATATGGTTGTGAGAGACGCACTGTATAGAAACCGGTGGAGGCAGATCGTCCGTTCCAGATGCAACCAACATGCTGACCACGGTCCTCAGATATGAGGGACCGACCAAAGAGAGTATGGTTAAACGTTAATACCTAACATAAATAGTTATTTTCAATTGTGCAATATGTCACATCGATTAAATTTTAAGTATTATTTTTTTTGCATTTATGGTTGAGGTCGAGTTGATTCTGGTTTAGTAGCTTAAGCACGTGTACTACAGAAATCGGAACAACGACGGTACCACAATACCCAGACCCGAGGCCATAGAGAAAAGTTCGTTTCCCATATTGACCCGACCGGGTATCGAACCCCACCCAATCAAAGATTGACCTTGCATCTGGTCAGTAATGAGGTAATGAATGTTCAGATATTAATGGTAACTTGTAGTGTATGAAACTTGACATTTAAACTGCTCAGAAGTATTTGGTCACTTTGCCTGCTCCAATATATCTGACGGCGACTGTATTAAGTACCAACGCCTGAATAAAGAAAAACAAATTTTAAATAAGTACTTTTTTATTATCTTAAAAGGTAAATGTAAATGCAGAGTCGATCTTTAAATGTTTATTAATTAATGTCAAGAACAATATGTTCATTAATGAATTAAGGATGTTCAGTAATGAAATTCTGATGTCACTAGATATACTTATTTAATACCTAATTTGTATGGTGCGTGCATGATTAAGAGTTGCGTTGGCATGTCACAATTAATATATTAGTGTATTTTGTTTAATTTCATACATGGATGATTTTTTTCCATTGGAATCTCGGCCTAATTCCACAAAATCATTGAACCTTTATCTATAGTTTATATAACAAAAGTTAAGTAGGGATCAGAATATTGTTTACTTACATCATTACCAGTCTAATATAGAAACAAATAAGAATTTGTTCAGTTGTTAAAAATGTTTCAAAGAGATTACGTAATTTTAGTTCAAACAGTCAACAAACTTAGAGATGACAGTTTACAATATCCATGAAATGTTTTTATTAAACATTTTAATAAAATACTGTTAGCTCGTGGCTACACGGTATATGATAATATGCAACTCGGCCATAACGCTGGGTAGTAAGTAAATATAGTAATGCTTCTTTGTTTTTAGACTCGCTATGTAAAATAACGAAAAGAGTATCTAAGTATTTTAAATGTAAAGCGAAAGTATTGAAAGGAAACTATATTTATTGACTCTACAATCACGAGCATAAAATGTAAAACATTAGAGCTCTTATGATGTTACCATACGGTTCACTTTAGAATGATTTATGCATAACTAGCTACTTGCCCCGGCTTGGCACGGGTGCAAGTAAATACAAATGAAGTTTTCGGCTTTTCTGTACATGAATTTGAATATATCAGGGGTGGCCAACTTGATTTGACCTAAGGTCTATTGTTTACTAACGAATCCCTGTGCGATCTACCAAGAACATACTTCTTGGAATCTTAAATAAAACAGAATAGTTTAGTACACAATCATGTGTTTTTTTTTATCAGTGTTAGTAGTGTTTTATACCGTGTCAAAACAGCAATTGAACAATGATACAAGATGATGCTGCAGTGGTTGATAATTACGCTGTGCAGTCTAGTCTATATTTTTTGTCTGGCCACGATCGACTGGTTGGCCACCACTGGAATATATTATTCATATAAACCTTCCTCATATACTTATATCACTCTATCTACAAAAAAATCGCGTAAAAATCCGTTGCGTGGTTTTAAGATCTAAGCATACATAGGGACATATAGAAAAAGCAAATGTTTTATACTGTGTAGGGAATTATGCACGTGACTACTTGTTAAAGTGATTGCCAACGTAGGAAAGACTGTAAAACGATTCGAAAGCAATAAAGGAAGTTGAGAGTAAGAGAACGTTAGGTATACAAAACATTAGACTACTGTGTACAATGCTATTATGTATGTTTATATGTTGTAAATTATGATAGAAATACAGATTGGTGATACGTAATCTCTTGTTTTATTTTGATGTTGTGTACCTACGTAAAGCGTACTCCAAACTTTAGGTAAAGAATTTAGGGCTTTAACGTTCTATTTTAAACATCCATACTAATATTTATAAATGCGAAAGTAACTGTCTGTCTGTCCAGCTTTCACGCCTAAACCTCTGAACCGATTTTGATAAAATTTGGTATAATATGTAAGTATACCTACGTTGAACCTCTAGAACGGACACAGGCTTTTTGTTTTGAAAATAAGGGGGGATAGGGGGAATACCGCTCTGGAAAGTTTATTTTAAGTTAGAGATATGAAATTTGGCCCAAATATAGCTCAAAACTTTGATTAAAGTATGGACTACTTTTTGTTACGAATATAAGAAGAGATAGGGGTAACACTGACCATGAAAGTTGTCAACGCGAACGAAGTCACGTGCACAGCTAGTTTAAAATAAGTTAACGAGTCAAAACGTCGGGCAGTAAGTAGTTAGTAGATACTTATTTACTACTAAAAATGGTGTCGCATTTTGACCCGTTAAATTATTTTCTTCATTTGTGTATGCTTCTATTTGACAATAGACTTGATTAATTGCATTCCAGGGCGATAATATTAATATTGATAAACATATTAATTCCTTCGAATTTTAATATTGTATTGGGAGAATGAATTTTTCATTTCAAAAAATAACCTCGACAAATGCTGAGTATTTGCTTTTTTAGTGACATAATTGTATTTGTAAGTTGCTATTCTAAATATTACATGGCATGTCACCAATCATGTTACTAAATAAATTCTTCTTTACAAATTTTATTCGTATGAAGACTCGTAGGTATTTGGCGCCTTATTCACGGCCAAGCGCGGTTGTATAGCAAAGGAGAGCAAAGGTTATGAATTTTTTCCTCAAAAATTACTTCGTCCGGCGATGATCGATATTCATCGATAGGTTAAATGAATAAATGCGCCAGACAATCACACCAATCACCTGGTCTCAAACTAAGGTTTTCCCTTGTTCTATGAGTACTAGACGACGGATACTAACTGGGGGCGTTATCCCAGCACACCCAGACCCAAGTTAATTTAGAAAAGTTCGTTTTCCAAATTGACGGGAAGGTCCCGGGAATCGAACCCGGGACCTTTACCTTAGCCACTGCGCCACCGAGGTCGTCAAAAGACTTCGATATCATCGAAACATCGATGTTACTAGAATAAAAGTATCGCAACGCCAATTATTCTTTTGGGTCCCTTCCATAGTTCGCCCACGTAAACGTAGGCCTAGGAATGTGCTTTTAGATCCCGACGACGCCATAACGATCGCCATGGCCGACGCAAAACAGCTCGCGACACAGCACACATCAAACCGACCGCTTTTCCGTCCTCGCCGGCGAGGACGCACGCCGCGATCCCCACTGGTAGGCTCCTTTTCAAGATACCGGCACGTGCCGGGGCGATTTTTTCCCCAAACATATGTTCGATTACCCTCTCCCAACAACGGCCCGAGCCGAGGCCGCTATGGGGCGCCCTCCGGCAGTTGTTTAAATTTTTTAGGGGTGAGAGCCATCCGCTCCCCCGCAAGCCCGGTGAAGATGAAAAGGCCATCTGCGGCCATCATCTATAGTCAGTTAGGAAAAAAAAAATATTCTTTTGGGCGCCGTTTATCGTGCATTAGGTGTACTAGCTTCAACTAAATATTGCCCTAATTTAAAGAATTGCTCTCAAGCATTTGTGCGGAAAGGCTTTTTTTTCAAAGCTAATCAGTTTCTGTATCAGCAACGGACAGCAACAGACTAAAAGGAAAACACTTATCAAAGTTAATTTTTGTACAGTGTCCCTAAAAATACTGGGAATGTTAATTTTTCTTATTATTTTTGTGATTTCTAGGTGTCTTAGGACGAGTGGGCATTTTAAATTTAATGTTATTTTAACATAATTAAATCATTTTATAAATATAACAGACAGTTTTATTTGTTTCTAAAAACATTGATGTTTTAGACATATCGATGTTTTTCTATCGATATTTATCGTACATCGATGCTTTGGATTCGATGTTAACATCGATGTTTTTCTAATATCGATCTTCCCTACAGCGAACCTTTAAGCTGGCCCAAAAAAAAAAACAAACGAAAGATTTCGTTTTAGAAGATTTAAAACGCAGCTTTTGATTTGCATAAATAATATTTTGTTCTTGAAAACACTTCATTCGCATTTGAAGTGAGTTGGTTAAGATCATGAGAATTTAAAATTGCTATTTTTCACCGGATTCTACATATTTCGTTTATCGGAGTAAGCCACATTTCTTATTAAGCAATGGGTTAACCGCCTAAATGAAATGTGCAAGGTAAATATTGCATTGTTGTCATTACACCAGCCCTTTACAGACTAGGTACCTACATACTTTTGCCCTCCATAGTAAAAGATCCATCCCCAACCCTTGTCGGATCAAGAAGCAACCAAACTAAGTTTTAAAAAGTAAACACCTGAGAATTTCTCTCACATTGCTCTGTTGTTCTGGCACACTACTCCATGTAGTGATCGCACACCCTTACGAGAATAAATTAAAATAAAACAGCTCATTGCCATCACATACAAAAATATTTCATTTATTGTTGTTAAATTAAATTATTGTTACTTAACAATAACAAGTACATAAGGTTTATCTTAACTACGTAAATTACAACCACAATATTACCAATTTTGAAAAAAAAAAATGTCTGCTATAACAGTGTTTGAATAAAAGATGTTTAAACATATTTCAAAATTGATAATATTATGATCAGTTTAAAAAAGAACAGACCCAATGTTAATTTTAACGAATTTTTGACATTTTGCGAAAAAATAATAAGTAATTGCCGAAAAGTATGCACTAAAATTATGTTATGTCGAATTATTTTATGAATACAAAGAACATTAAAATAATTTAATGAAAATAGTCAAGATAAGCAAGTCGGTGACAAAATTGTTTTTTAACCTATATAATTAGTTGAAATTGGCAAGATATTGGTCGTGTCGAATTTATCCTGGCACTGCCATGACAAACGATTTTGAACATTATTGCGTCCGGCTGCGGTACATTTTACTAATATTTTTGAGATTCAGTACAGCAGAAAATGGAAAAAATACAACAGCTTAATAACTAATAAAATAGAATAACAAAATGGATCTTAAGTTACCTATATAACAGTCTGTTGGGGTTTCCTAACTTAAAGCTACTCAATAGTACTTAGAAGATCCTGTAAACTGATTTTATATCTGACTTATATATAAAGACCCTAGGTTAATTCAACAACTATGAAAGTGAACGAACTTTATTGTTTCTCCTTGTAAATTTTTTAAATTAGATGAACCTTTGTTGATTTAGTCGTAGCATTTATAATACTGACTTAAGTTTATGTAATCGACTCCACCATCCGAGGCAAGTCATAAGACTGGTCTAAAAACTAAGAAATTAGTATTCATGCCAAGATACTATGTTACTTTTTCAATACATATTTTTATTAATATACTGGAAGGCAATACGTCTCAAGTTGTCAAAAATTTAACAACATTTTTTTCCTACTGGAGTTTCTACCACTCGCACTATTATTATAATTATGATGTGCCCCAAGTAGTAATATGGGACTGACAAGTCCCTAAATTAAATAAATATAAAAAAAATATGTACCAAGTTAACATTATTTTCATTTTTGCTATTTTTTACTGTTAAATGTATAAAAGATAGAATAATAGGTACTTCCATATTGGTTATATAACACCGTACCTGCGACATATATGTAGGTTACAAAAAACTCCTTGTAAAAGAAAAAATTGGTTTCCAAACACAAAAGTTTCAAGTTATTTATTATATTTTTGACGCTATATATTTTTTGCCAAGGATGGTTTAATTTTTGAAAGCAAAATTATTGAGGGTATGTATGAAGTGAAATGTGAACTAACTTTACACAGAGAATTTACAAGGAGTAACTGTGTTTTCAAGCAAAACCTGATTTAAAACAAGGTCTTCATAGATATACAAAGAAACAATGATTTACAAAATAGTTATGTTCACATAAATATTATGATATTGTATTAATACTGATTACAGTTACTTAAAATAATTATGGTAATTATATGATGGCCATATTTACATTGTAGTGGCGTGGAAAATAATTTAGTAAAGAAAAGTTAAGACCCGCATTTTATATACGAAACGTAAATCTAAATCATTATTATAGTACAACTATAACTAATAAATTACACCTAAAGATGCCTATAACTTAAAAAATATTGATTTCTTAACATAGTTTTATGCAAGTTATTGCTAAAATATTTAATCTTTTTTTTTCAATAAATACTTGTGCAAAAACACAAATCTTTTTATTTTTTATTCAAGCACCCTCAAGTAATGGTAAGGCACATAGTTTATACAGGGTGTTATATTTTATTGCAGCTTTAAATAAAAAAATATTATGAATTTTGCTAAAAACAGTGTTTTTAGGCAACACAAAGGGCATACTATTTAAATCATTATTTCATTAAAAGGAAGACATGCATTACTTTAACTTAATTTAAATGTATAACTTAGGTTTTAATTACATTATTAGACATTAACATTTTATTACAGTTATATCCAAAGAAATATAAATTAAAATATTCTACTATAACTATTTACTAATTACTTCTTAATTAAAGAAGAAATTTGGAATGTATAAACAAGTTGGCAGTCTTTAGCAATGTAATCATTCTGATAACATACTTAGTTTCACACAATATGAGAAGTATAACCGGACAATGTAATAATCATATTTCGGGAAATTATTTCAAGAACAATAAGTACTCAAATCTAAGCAAATCCTGGATTTGTATCCACTATCTTATCATCCCCTCTTCATGGCATTTAATAAAAATGTATATGGCAATTTATTGTCCCTCAAAATATCAACACAACAACAACACTTTCAACTAAATTCATTGCCTTCATACAAACTTTCACACACCTCTAATAACCTCAGAACTGGACCAATATTGTATGGAAAGAGGGACTTAGATACCAATCTGCTTATTTGTAATCGCAATCTGATCAGGACTCTCATTGTATCATCTAGACCTCTGGTCCCTCCTAAGTCAGCAAGTTGGCACGTCTCAAGGAATTTAGGCCAGTTTCTCCGCACATACTTTAAAAATCTAAGCAAATACAGGAGGAAGCATGTTTCATTGCTTACCAAATAGTCTAACAAAACATCACTATCATGAGATACCACTTTCAGGAATTCTATGAATGATGCTATGGGATTCAACATTGGTATAAGGTCAGGGTACATTGAATTCCGGTAAACAATACCAACAGTGATATCCAATGTACATACCATTGATTCTATCAAGTAATCGTCTTGCTCACTGAAAAGGTGAATCAACATTTTAGTGAAAGGTGTTTCTGGATGGAATTCTAAATTGTTCCTGATAAAAACATCAAGCTTCTTCAATACATCTCTTATAGATCTCTCGACAATCTGCATGTCTTGTATCGCATTGTAATCTGATGAATCAATTGAGCTATCAGAAGAATCACAACGCATTTCTTTCACTGTCACTGCTACAGATTTGAGAACCAACAATGACATTCTTTGCAACATTGTCTTGTCAACTTCACTTCTTTGATTAGAATCATCGTTCTCATCCTCACCATAACTTTGATCAACTAATTGAATAGTTGTTGATAAAGGTGCTACTTCCGGCCCTAATGAGTAATTTCGTATGATGGTGCATTCATGACCTAAGAAGCCGAAGCCACTTCTACTGCTCTGCACTCTAACATCACTTAGCAGCCTGAAGTCCTTTACAAATCTGACTATAGAATGTGCTAGACAACAAATCTCTTCAGGCAAAATATCCTGTAACGCTAATGTGGAACCATAGCATAACACTTCATTGAATAAACTTAACAAATGACTATAAATGAGACTTGGTAGTACTGTGTTTCTTAGTAAATCAACAAAACTTTGCAAGTCAGCATAAAAAGGTTTTGTGTCTATAACAGAGAGATTCGCTTTCACACTAATAATATTCTCCCACAAAGAGAAAAACGTAAGTATACAATTTTCAGCATTAACTAAATTCAGGTACCGTAGTAGCAATAGCTTCATGTTCTTTACAAGAACTGGCCAGTGATGTTCCAACGTTTTTATTGTTAGACATTTTATATGAGATGTATCAAATGATTCTGAATCTGTTAGAATGACAGTGACACATCCATTCTCGTTCACCCTTTCTATCCTTGATTGAGGTGGTTCAGGAGATATTGACTCATCCAAATCATTTGAAGGAGTTTCAGTAGGCAGTTTTAACACCGGTTCATGTAGCTTAAAAGTTGTCGGTCGGTCTTCTACGGGTTTGTCATCCGACGATGTTGATGCAGAGCTGTGCGTTTGTAAATTCGAAAATGCATTATGCAAATTGTTAGTTTGTGAGCTAGAGGATGGTAGATCGGAACTGCTAGTAGTACCATACCCTACACTACTTCTAAAAGGATTGTCCTCTTGTACATGCATACTACCTGCTGTATTAATGTAATTACTGTCTTCTAGAGGATGTTGTTCGACATCTTTCCACTCAACTATCCTCTTTATAATATCCAGACTGAAATTAATCTTTTGTACTGTTATCCTGTTTATTCTATCAAATAGATATATGTTTTCCGCTATCTGTTGTAGCCAGTTCTCATCAACTGTATCCTTGGACACTATTAAAAAGCTAGCCAGAACCCTGCTAGCAACAAAAGTTACTATTTTACTTTTATGATCTCCTAATTCAATCACTTCCGTTATCCAGTCATGCCTGTTTCTAACCAAAATGTCACAAGCTTGCATTACTTTCGAACATATTGTACCTGTACTGTTTTGCTTTAAATATATATCAAACATGAGTTGCATAGTGGAGAGGTAGGTCAGGGAACATGTCAATGGCCATGATACAATATTGAGTTGCCTATCAAAGAGTTGCGTTACAATTGTTTCCTCAAAACTACATAAACATTGTCCAACAAGAGCATTCTGGAACAATTTCAAATCGGACAGTAATTTATCATCCTCAGAGTTCCAATGTTGATTGGTATTTGAGCATGAAGGTAAGATATCAAGGCTGGAGTCATTAGGAAGCCTCAAAATTGCTGAGCAATCAACCGCATCCTCGCTAACTGTCCCGCTGTCAGGAGACTCACCATTTCTGGAAGGGAACTCCTCTACAGTCTCAGCTGGTGGTGTCTCAGAATCGAATATCTCAGTGAGAATGTCGTTTCCATCGTCAATATCCGGAGCATCAATCCGCTGTTTTTTCTTCACGGGTTGGTCAGAAGCCATGCCTTCATTTGTTGGTTCAATGTGCAAGTGACCCCGCCAAACCATCAACTCCTAATCTTATACGCTTATGATGACGTACTTAACGTTCTTAGCCAACAGTATTGCTATTTATTTCGTAGCTTTGACGGACCTGGAACGAATAAAGCTAACATGAATGCATGACCTTTCTGCTCAGCTACCTAATTACGCGGACGACAAAGCGGTCGATTATTTAGGCTTTAACTGCTATATAGGAATGATTTTATATTAGATACAATTGAATTAATGTTCAAACTACATTATTTAAGTCAAATATTGTAGGATAAACTCTGTTTTTACTGATTTTCGATGAACTTTCCAAAATATTTTGATGGCATACATACCACTGACAGAACGAGGTTGTTATGGCACTTTATTCTGTTGAAGGTATCCATAAATTCTAGTAATCATTCACTGCAATCCGATCGAACACAATAATTCACAGGTTTATGTAAATTTTAGTCGAATTACGATATTTATTTTACAAGACGAAAGATCATCGCCTCCATTACGTACATGACGCTCTATCAAATGATATACTTTTTTCAAAGGAATTTTTCACATTGTAAATAAACTAACACGTGAAGTCATTTTTAACTTATACCAAAAATAATAAATTAGTTTTTGAAATGTAAATTGGTACTTATAAGTATATTTTAACTCATTAATATTGCCAAAGCGTAATTATAAATGTACATGATCAATAATTGTAAGATCCGGTTCCTACTAAGACGTTGCCAGTCAAACGACTTCCGAATTTAGCAATTTATTGTTATTTCAGTAGCTGTGCCTTTGGTCCATGATCTCAGCATTCCTGGGGTCCAAGTTGGTCAAAACTCCTTTCAACAAGAACCAGATACTGTCAGCGTACCTAGAATTAGACTTAATAAGTAAATAAACTTTTCAGCCACATATTCACCAAAAAATATAATAAAACCTTTAAAATTAACGATTTAGTTGCACATTTTACTTGTATGACCATACCAAGTTTTTTTTTTCATCAGAAATAAACGGAACAGACATTTTATTATCCAAATAAAATTAATATTTCGGTTCAACTTAAATCTTTGTTGTTTAAAATTTCAATTGTTGGTTCTTAAGAATTAAATAATTATTTAATTTAATTTCATGGCAGCACTGACAGTGTTCCCCTCCCCCGTCAAGTAAAAATGTCTGCTTCGAAAGACTCAAAAATTAAGTTTTGTAGAAATAAATACAATTTGTAGTTAAAATCAAACGATACTAACAATAATATCAGGTGAATATATTTACCGTAAGTGTGTGCTGTGTAAATAAATACTCTACGATGAGTCACCTCAGTGTTTTTGCATAACAATCGATAGAAAAATTTAGGTTAAGATCTTTGGATTGTATTTGAAACAATATAATATCAAACTGGAATCATAAAGGCTGGATTGGATGTTATTTTCGTCACACGCAAGTACATGTTATTGTTTATTTATAGTTTCGATACGGAAACGTATCGATATGTCATTGGATCTCATAGTTTTTTTTGTGTGAAAATTTATAAGTTCATCTTGGGGTTGCGAAAGCATCGCCTTATTGCTGGAGTATTGAATGACACCCGCAACCTTGCGCCGCGCGAATAGAAAGCATTTGTCGCCTTTTCAATCGTTAGACAATAGAGAAATTTGTTAATTTCCTGTTTGCTAATATTTGCGGTAATACTCATTGTTGCACTACCTTTCGAGACCCAGTCACTATTTTTGTAGTTTTTTCTCTAAAGAATCGTAAGTCTAGTATCAATTCCATTGGTATTTTAGTCCTGCACACCTGCAGTTTAACCTTGTAAAGTGTGGCCAGTTTATCTCATACTGATAGCTAATGATAGTAATTATATCCTTATCATTACACTTAAAGGCTGTAATTGAGTTTCTTTATGGTGCCTTTAGATAGTTCCATGAAATTGAATAGTTTTTAAATGTTGTTTTAAAAATCAATACATTCCAATTTAGTAGAACAAAACCTTTGTTTTGTTTATCACATTATTAATAAGTAATTACCTATCTCAAATTGGGATTTTGATAATTTCTATTATTCATCAAAATTCTGTATCAAACTTTGAATGTAAACAGAACAGAATAATTTAATGTATTTAAAGTATTTCCTGGAGGAAAATAACAGGTTTACTATATCTTATGACCTTTGAAAGTATGTTCCCTACAATCAGTGTCACAGGAGACAATACCTATTTAAGAGTGGTTTTAAAATTGATTCAGTTGTCACGGTTATGGATATTTCTATTTTTGTACCTTTGTGAAACTAAACTTGACTTGTTTTAATAAAAAATATTACAATAAACTAAGCAGAAAATTAAAAACCTTCTATTTGAATTTTATAAGAAATTAGGTACATAATTTTCCAAATATTTGTTTCTAGTAAAATACCTTGGGAATTCTAATGGGAACTAATAAAGTTCTTTAAACATTAAGTTCTTAGCTCTGTGTCTCTCCTCATTTATGTATCATGTACACATTTATAGAGAAGGAAAATTTAATTTTCTTGGTATATATGTGAGCCTGTGTAAAAGAGCTGGAAAGACAGGAAATACTCTTTTAATGGCCAACCAATTGATAAATTTGAATTGTGCAGCATATAATATTTATTTGATTTTTATTAGTATTGTAGAGTAAGACCAATGCTGCTATGAGTTATTTTTTAAACGGTTTTATTTAGCTCACCCTGTTTGTTTTATTATTTATTCTTGGGTCAAATTTAGTTAATTCAAATTTCATTGTCTAATTCATTCAAAGTTTTTGGTCACCTTTTAGTCAGCTGTTCAATATTTAAGTATTTGTTTCTTTAACTTTGCAAACATTTTTTTGGTGAAGTCTGGACCTACACCTGTAACCAGAAAGTTAACAGGAGTCATTAGACCATCTTTTTAATTGTGTGCCTATTCTACGTATGCAATGTCCATTATGAGCTGTGTCCACTCTGATGAGTTTTATCTAGTTAACTAAACCTGTAAACAATTAATCTACTATGAAATGTAAATAGACTGTAAGACTATTTATTTTGTACTGTAGTATAGAATGATGGGTTTTGGTTAATGAAACAGGATAGCTAAATAATTGGTCATATGTCTTTTATCGAAATATATTTTCTCCATATGTATAGTACCATCCTATAGATCAACACATTGATATTCTCTTCTTTTTTCCAGATCGATAACCCAGACAATGGAACATGAACTTAAAACAGTCACAATAAAATGCTGAATGCCTTAATTTTGTAAATCATAGTTTTTATATGAGAATCTCTTAGGACATAAGTGTAAGTGCGTGGGACATGTGCAGTCGTTGAGTTTGTTGTGAGTGATCGAAGCTGGTCGCCATCAGAGACAGTATGTCGGACGAGGAGGACTCATCGCCTGACCGGGCGTTGGTGCCCATCAACAATGTACCTGGTAAGTGTTTTAATTTGTTTCATGTTTTAATAGGATTTCATAGATATACCAGATGGTGATGGGATTCCAGTGGTAATTTAATTAGCCCTTAGAAATACTGTTTACTAGTAAATGTAAAATATAAGTCATCACAGCTGTTTCTCTTGTTACAAATATAATTTCTATGTCTAGCCCCAGGAGGCCCTAGGTCTCTATGCAATAAATTCATTTAATTCTTACAACCTGTGGGAGACAGTCATTAAATATCTGATAGGGAACGTTTATATAAAAATGTTGGACAATATTCATAGAATAAGGGTCTTAACTTGTGAACTGTAGCACACAAGGTATTCAAAGTCTTTAAAAAGATAAGAATCCAATTGGTGTAGTCAGTAATTATTAGATGAATGGTTTTTGTGTTAATCTATAATCTATAATAATATTATAAAGCTGAAGAGATTTTTGTTTATATGTTTGAATGTGTTCATCTCAAGTATTACTGAGAATTACTTGTAATTTAAAAAATATTTTTGTGTTTGATCAGCCATCTATTGAAACAGGCTGCAGGCTATGTAATATCATTCTGGGACCAATAGGTGCAAGATGAAGACTGAAGAATCAGTAAAAAATGTAGAAAAAATATCTAGATAAAATAATCCTGGTACAATATGCCAAGTCAACCCACAAATAGCTAATATTCTAAGCCTGGTGAGAAATTAACAGTATTTCTGTCCAAGTGGTAGTTATCAAACATTTATATTTATACTTATGCAGCAGACAAGTCTGTGAGTGTAGACCGCATTTAGGTAGACAGTTTTAAGGTGCCCTGCAAGCTATTGGGCTTAAGACCTTAGAAGAAGTATTGGCAGGGGCTGGATGAGGGTAGCTTGGGACACAGAAATGTGGTGCAAATGAAAGGACCCCATGTTCTAGGCTGTTGATTCAGTAATAGTAGTAATTAGGTGACCCAGTTAAATTCATTGAACAAACTAATGTTAGTGTGCAAATATGCATGTAAGTAATTTGTAAGACCATCAGGTTTAGTCCATATATTTTGCTTTTGAAAACAAATAACTTAAAAATTTCATATTTCTGATATGATTCAACTGAAATATTCCTTTAGATAACATGGTTGTTCTTGTAAGCAATTAACACCTTTAATTAACTCAAGGGCAACCTATGAACCAATAAATCAGAAGCATTAATTAACATTACATACTAGTGAGCTAATTACACACAGTAACAGTAGACTATACCAGTAACTCATGTATATGTTTGTAAACTAGTTCATTACAATACAATGGAATTTTCAATTCTACTGTTCCAATTATCTTTTCTAAAGTTCTGTTGAAACAAGATAATAATTATTTTTATAACATAACTACCTGATTTCCGCGACTTCGTTCACTTATATTTAGGTATTACAATTCAATTACTTACTAATATATTTATAGTAAATAATAAATGCGCCAGACAATCAAATTACTAACTTATTAAATTGAAAATAATAATAAATAATTGTCTAATAATTATCTAAACTAAATAGATATTTAATTACATTGTTATTCTGTTGGTTGTAGTATTGTTTTGTTACTCATCCCATTGCGCAAAAGAAAGTACTTTAAATTTGCGGACTTGATACTTTACGGCGTCCTTCTTCAGTCAAACATTGCGCAAAGCAGATATAAATAAATAAATGCGCCAAACAACCACACCAATCACCTGCTCTCAAACTAAGGTTTTCCCTTGTACTATGAGTACCAGACGACGGATACTAACTGGGGGCGTCATCCCAGCACACCCAGACCCAAGTCAATTTAGAAAAGTTTGTTTCCCAAATTGACCCGACCGAGAATCGAACCCGGAACCTTTCGCGCTTTGGCCGCCTACCTTAGCCACTGCGCCTCGGAGGTCGAGGTTTTTCCAAACCGTTCAGTATTTTACGTACGTAAAAGAGTAGCAAGCGTACATAACATCAACAACATAAGTAGGATACTTATTTTATTTTATTACTTTACTATTGAAATAAAACATTTCTTCAACAAATAATATTGAAAAAAATAACTAGAAATCTTTTACATTTTATTTGTAACAACTACTTCGAATACTAACTCAATTTATCAAGCCAATTCATACAGTTTAAATGTAATTGGTATGAAAATTCAAATGAAACCATATCATTGTGTTTATTTCATATCATATTGCATATAGTACAAGAGATGCCCAGTAATTATATACTAGGTTTACATATGACGCCCTGTGAGGGTACAGCAATTTAAGAGCGCTAATTGCGCACTCCTACATAAAAAATGCGATTTCATGGACTTCATACTATAAATCAGTGATGTAGGTATGTATTATTAATCCACTGAAAAAGACATGTGATTGTTATTATCATTGTTTTGGTTTCACCTTATGTCTGATAATGAGAAAACACTGATAGATAGTATACACATATTGATAACAAGGCTAATCTAATATTTATGTTGTCTGCTATCAGAGTATACTGCCTATTATGTTGTGATAACAGAGGTGAATGATTTGCCTTAGATTAATGTGGTCAAACACTATCCGATGCTATCATGGATATCGTAATTTCAATTAAGTACATACTTGATTTATTATGTTGTGGAATGAAATTGGTTCCGAATTTAAAACATATTTTTAATATTGAGCTGGGTTCTCTGAGATTTACAGATATAAAGATAAGCTTACGTTTTATTGATTTATGTATATTATATTCCTTTGTGAACAAGTTTTCATGTTGATAGGTTAATTCTATTCATTGAATCAAAATGTTCTTGTTTATCAATAATACGGCTCAGTCTCGCACAGATATGAAACCGGTTTGTGGATGACCTAGATTTAAAATTAATCTAATATACATGGAATTAGTAGATATATATTTTTAAGTGATTTAATGTGTGTATGGCTGTCATAGAAATAGGTCATAAATACAGTCTACAATATTCCAGTGTCTTCCAAAGTTTTTTTTCTTGTTTTTTCTAATCAACCGTAGATGATGGACGCAGATGGCCTTTTCTTCTTCACCCAGCTTGCGGGGGAGCGAATTGCTCACAGCCCTAATTTCCACACATTGGTGTTCACAAAAAAGATAAAAATATACTAGTTTTGTATTTATTAAATGAGCAGCTTTTTCGTGGGCGTTATATATATTTTTTAAATAAGCCCGTAGATGGAGCCGTCATAAAGGCGATGAGGGGTGTCTGGGGCTTTTAGTGGATATTTTCCATAGAATGGAAGAGCCCCATTCATATGTCTGTCTACCCCACTTAACTAGACCTGCCCAATATGTCAAATTTCTTATATGCTATGTTTAAAATGTAAATACTGTTGATTGGTTGTTAGTAAATTTATAGTTCTCATTTTAATCAATCGATGTCACTCTCACGTGACAGGCTTTGCCTAGTGTAAGAGTCATTGTTTCGTTGTAATTGTAAAACTCAAGTTTTTCAACATTAATATTATAAAGAGGAAAACTTTGTTTGTTTGTAATGAATAGGCTCAAAAACTACTGGTCCATTTTTTAAAATTTGTTCACCATTCGAAAGCTACATTACCCAAATATAGGCTAAATTTTATCTTGAAAAAAATATTTGGGTTTATCGGACACAAGGTGTAAACAACCAACCAGAAAAGACACTTATTTTGCGTACGCTGCCTAAACTATAAAAGATAGAACCATAATTAATTGTAGATCTTTATATCTACAAAAATGGCCGCAACACACTATACCTATCTATCTCGACTGAGGCACAACCATTTTTTTATTTTGGTTTTGAATTTTAGGGGAGATAGGGGCGACAGCGGCCATGAAAATAGATATATGATGTATGGAAAAACCCTGTGCGAACAAAGTCGCGGGCACAGCTAGTGGCAAATATACACATTTTTTGGTTGTTGAATGAAAACAAGTTACTGGTCAGATTTTGTACTGTGTTGAAATACCATTACTAATTTACATCGCGGTTCGCGAGCGATATGCACCACATGTTGTTATTGTCCTATGGCTATAGGATATCCTCTTCATTTTAGCCACACTGTTTCCTGTTGATTGTTTTATTTCGCTGGCAGGTTGGATTGAGAGCGTGAAATTATTTTGTTAGCGTTCGTATAAACAATATTCGTCGTTCGTGTAATAGGCGTACCCATTTCTCGTCATCTGCTTTTCCTTTATCTAAAGATGGTATGGAAAAGATCGTTTCTCGATATCTACTATTTCCTCTATCCAAGGGTTCCTCTGGAAAAGATTCCTCTCTAGCAATAAGACCGCCTAAATTGTACTTGAAAATGTCTGTAAAACCAATTTCTGTATTTGTGTAATAAAGTAGTATCTATCTGAACAAGATGCCTGCGCGGTAGCGGCAACGGTTCGGAAACGATACTGAAAGATAAGCAACGCGTGGTGCGGTTTATCATTGGATGGGTTACCATTTCGATTCGAGCAAAATTTGTTACATTAAACAGGAAGACACGTTTATGCTGTTTGTCTCTGTTGTTATATCGATATTAATCGTGCGTAAGTAGTAACTGGGCGTCTACTCTTGAAAACGAAACGAACAAACGAAAGGTTTCGTTTTTGAAGATTGATCAAAAGTTAGGGAATTAAAACGTGATTTTTGATTTGTATAAATAATATTTTGTTTTTTAATAACGCTTTATTCGCATTCGAAGTGTGTTAGTTGCAATAATGAGGAATAAAAAATACTAAACGTCATCGGATCCGACATATTTCGTTTTCAAGAGTAGACGCCCTTGTCTAAAGTAATTTGGTGGCTCGAGAACTTCTGATAAGAAAGTTGGTCACTTTGATTACACACAATTGAGTATTGAGTCCGCGTGGCGCGTGGTGGAGCATGGCCCGTTCCTCATCATCATAGTTGAGATGATACCTGTGTCCAAAAGTACGTAGGTACATTGATGAATTTGTTGCCGTTGCAATATTAATTATTTAAGTTCAAAATTAGCCTTTACGTAGCGAAAACTACAGTAAATATCTATAGGCGATGAGATGTGCCGGGAGATTTTAGTGGGTAGTCCCCGCTGTTCTTAGAGTGAGGGAGTCCCGTACATGCCGATGCCTTAATGCATTTCCCTCCCAAAAGTGTCATTGCAATGAAAGAATAATTGTATATTTGCCCAAATAGACGACTTCCGTAGCCGAGTGGCGAGCGTGCCGGACTTTGGCGACACGTCATCTTAGAGGTCCCGCGTTCGAACCGCGATCGAGTCCATATGGGAAAAAAACCCATGAATTTTCTTTATTGTCTCGGGTCTGGGTGTTGTGTTACCGTCGTTGTTTCTGATTTCTGTAACACAAGTGATTAAACTACTTACACAGAGTGACAAACTACTTATCAGAGCAATGCATGTGATGTTGTCCAATATTTTCCTTTTCCTTTTTACCAAAACAGAGGATAACCTATTACGAGCTAACCTGGGTTTCGCCAGATTCTGCGACTAACCGGCCTTTGAGCACGGGGTTCAAAAATGTATGCAATATTTGTCTTTAAAATAAGATGAATAGAATTGGAATTCGATAATTATGTCGTTCTAAACATATTCGGCAGAGGGCACTTACCGTAGGCTAACGGGCTGATGCAGCAGAAAAAAATCATCGCCTACGATAACTTGCGGTTAGCTCAGTTGGAAGAGCAGCACGCGCGATACGTGAAGGTCGTGGGTTCGATTCCCGCACCGCAAGGGGAGATAAACAATTTCTGTTTCTTTAAAATTTTAAAGTTTGCTAGTGCGGCAAACTATCTATACTTAATTGACGTATTAGTGGTTTAATTACAAGGAAGATATGTGTCTATAACATGTATGTCTAAGTTAGGTAATACCAAGTGTATTTGTTGTATTTATGTAGTTCTTCCTGTTTTGTATTCATTCTATACTAGCGGTCTCGGCGAACTTCGTTTCGCCTTAGAGAATTTTTCCCGCTTTTCTGTTGAAATTTTTAAAATTTTACCAAGGATCCCTAATTTTGTAGCCTATGTCAAATTGGAAGAATGTAGCATTCTATTGGTGAAAGAATTTTTTAAATCGGCCCAGTACTTTTTAGCCTGTTCATTACAAACATACAAAAATAGGTACAAATCTTTCCTCTTTATAATATTAGTATGACTATTGGCTCGGTGCAACTTCGTGCGCGTTCTGTTCCTGTTTTTTCCACAATTTCTATTGATTCATCATTCTTATTGGTCGCAGCGTCGTTTTGTGTAGCCTAAAACGAGAAATGGGCTATTCAAAACAAAAATCTTTTTTTTATATCGAACCAATCGTTCCTGAGATTAGCGTGTTCAAACAAACAAACTCTTCAGCTTTATAATATTAGTATACATTTAATTGCTGCTAATGATTGATTATAATTAAACACACTTGGAGGGTTTTGACTGACTCTTTTAAAGTTTTTCTTTTTATTTATTTATTATTATCTATTATATAAAAATGAATCGCAAAATGTGTAGGTAAGCGCATAACTCGACAACGCTTGGACCTATTTTGACAATTCTTTTTTTTAAATGTTCGCTGAAGTCCAAGGATGGTTTTTACGGCGAGACAAATTCGAATAATTGCCGGGAAAACTGTAAAGACAGCCCTTTTCTTTTTCCAGTACCAACGTTTTCTAACTAAAATTTAGAGTCAAATCTCTTTGACAGGACGAAGTCTGTCGGGTCCGCTAGTTTTTTTTATAAAAGCGCAGTAGTCTGATGGTAAGCAAGAGAGGAACCCACATCGCGATGACAACGGATTTGATATCAAAATATCCTATCCGTTAGCATCGCCGTACTGGCCCGCAAGATCTTTCAATATTTTACTAGGAGCTAATGTTGTTACTATAACTGGCTGTGTACTCCTCCGTAGCCGAGAGGCGAGCGGGCAGGATATCGCGTCTCCTCTGAGTTACCTGGTTCGCTTCCCGGTCGAGTCAATATGGAAGACTAACTTTTCTATATCATCTGACAGACACTTTATTGCACAGAAAAATTTACAGAAATTGGTTTTACAGACATAATTAAGTACAATTTAGGCGGTCTTATTGCTAGAAAGCAATCTCTTCCAGACAACCTTTAGGTAGAGGAAATAGTAGATATCGAGAAACGGGTGCGGCCGTCCAAAATATTTATTGAGAAAATATTAACAGGAAATATAATAAATACCATAATATGATAAATACAAAAAAAACATAAAAATCATCTCTGTTAGGTGTTTAGTACCGCCGTTGTTTCTGACTTCTGTAACACAAGTGCCTTACTGCAGGATTAGAGCAACGTGATTTTGTTCAATATTTTTTTATTAATACTGTCTTCCTGGCAATTATGAAGTCGTGGGATCTAATTCCTAGGGGAACACTTGAAATCGGTGTTCTCAGTTTGGTTAGGAAATTGGAGGCTTCACCTGATTGTCCGATAAGTATGACGACCTCCGTAGCCGAGAGGCGAGCGGGCCTGACTTTGGCGAGCGCCATCTCTGAGGTTCCGGGTTCGATCCCCGGTCGGGTCAATATGGGAAACGAACTTTTCCATATTGTCTCGGGTCTGGGTGTTGTGGTACCGTCGTTGTTTCTGATTTCTGTAACACAACTGCTTAAGCTACTTATCACAGAATCAGAGCAATGTATGTGATGTTGTCCAATATTTATTTATTATTATTTATTATTTATTAAGTATACTGATTCCTAGCTTCGGCTACTGGTTTAGAGTATTATCCACATTTCTTGGTATTTATTATGTGTTGTTAGGTCCAGGTTCCTTTGTAAAAGTTGCTGTTGCAGGTAACATAGCAACCTCTCAAATACTAGCAGGCCTAGCATACGCAATATATCAAATTTATCGCATGAGACGAGAAAAGCTTCCATACGATTGATTGGTTAATAGCACACCGCACTCGTATTTTTGGCCAATCAACAGCTGACGTACTGACTTCAATCGATTTTGACGTTTGTTAAGAGTGCGATAAAATTTACTCGCGTTGCGTATGCTAGGCCTGTAGGTTGGACATATTAGAATCATAGTCTTAACGTAAACCTGGGCTCCGCAAGAGGTTCACTGTGACATAAACTAGGAGAAATATTATTATTTTCCTCATATTATTTTAACAGCTTCCATTCTGCATATCCAGTTTAAAAGCTAGATACAAGTTGTAAATTTGTTGTCACACCCCTGTCTTGTTCAAGCTTCCTAAATGTATTCTACCTGCGTCTTTCTTTGGAATTTGCATTTTTCTTGCCTGTTTTGGTTAATAGTTCACAAACCAGTAGTCTACACTAATATTATAAAGAGGAAAGATTTGTACCTATTTTTGTATGTTTGTATCTTTGTAATGAATAGGCTCAAAAAGTACTGGGCCGATTTAAAAAATTCTTTCACCAATAGAATGCTACTTTCTTCCAATTTGACATAGGCTACAAAATTAGGGATCGTTGGTAAAATTTGAAAAATTTCAACAGAAAAGCGGGAAAAATTCTCTAAGGCGAAACGATGTTCGCCGGGAATGCTAGTAATCTACAAAAAAGCAAGGTCTCTGTGCTTAGTTCACTTAGCGTAGTAGTTTGATCATTGAAGGTAAAGAAGCGAAAGTCAGGTCTTATCTTTGTTTACGGTTCACTACATACTTTCAATGAAACCGTATATAATTTCTATCTGTGAAACCTGCTGACCGTGTGAAGGGATTGACACAGTCCATTGATACTGCGAAACTCTACGTTGGAAAGAAAGGGTTAGTAGTCGATTGGCACGAAATAAATTCGCCCGAACGTGCGAATCGTCCCCTTTCAATAAAAATATTTTTTTGGTAGTCGTTTCGCATGTATGTATTTTACGCGTGCGAATCAACTCCTTTAAGAACTAAACGTATACCTACTACTAGTTTTAAGGGCGAATTTATTTCGTGCCAATCGAAGTGAACGAGTGAACTCTTATGTGTCTTTTAAGTTAAAAAAAAAGACTCTTTACGTCAAGCTATTTCATCTTGGGTAACGTAACGTTGGTCAACGTAGTAATAACTAACTGAGTTGTTCTTAAAATACTATGTTTTTATGCTACGTAAATCTAAATTTGTCATAATTTATACTACTTTTAAAAAGCTCCGGATCTGTGTGTATAGGTCGGTGTTTGTAATTCTTTAACGCAAACATTATTAAATATGGTAGAAAATTGGATGAGATGCTTTTTATCCCGAAATCATAATTTGGGTTACATCGTTATCTAAAAAAGCATTCGAGTATATACTTGTTACTTTTTGTACAGGTTTTTGTTAAAGCGTTCAAAATCGTAATAAAAATGAAGGAAATGTTACATTTCGGAGGAACTCAGTACTTTTAAAAATTAATTTCTACGAGAAATATCGCGATATGAACGGAAACGGTATGTGTATATGGTGGGATTCAGTGTTGAGAGAGTAAAAAAAAAGGTAAAAAATGGAAATGTGACTTTCTGTTCGCCTACTCCTCATATGTAGGTGACTAGGTTGTACTCGTATCCCTCCCACTCCTTGGTGGTTAAGTTCGGAATTTTATATTTCGTTTTATAATTCGTCTCTAAGATTATCAAAAATAAATGAGACAAAACATAACGGTACATTGTTTTGAATTTTCGCATGACGTCATCATTGTGTACATTTATTACCCACCAGTGACGTAAATAGCACCTACATCGCAACTTGGCATCGTTTTATGAAAATATTTTTTATTATTTGGCAAATGAATCATATTTATCATTGTGCCGACCTACGACATTACCTACAAGTCGACACAAATACAGCGTCAGCAGAATTGGCGTAGTAAACAACGCTCCATACGTAATGCATGACATCGATATCCTACATCGCGATGTCAGAGTTTTCGTCGCCACTAAGTATATACAGTGTGTAACAAAAAGGTGAAATAAAATTTTAAGGGCGTGTAGGGTAGGTAGTGTGTAGTTCCAATGCGAAACCACAACCTCGTACAGCTATTAATTAGGGAGTAAATCGATGTCAAAGTTTTTACTAAAACTTATCGTTGATAACCCTATTAGATGTAAACAAATCATAAATCAAAATGAAGCAAGAGATTAAGTAGAATACAGATGTGCAACTTTGATAAATTTCAGTCGAGTGTGCAGTGATCGTGATCGTTAAGTACTTATTTAACACTACTTTTTAGGGTTCCTACGTGTGGTGTTTAAAGTAGAAAAATGTATGCAAACTTCTACAGAATGTAGTAGTTTGAACAAGATCTAGTAAGTAATTTTTTAATACGTCATAAATCGTAAACCACAATTTACCTTTAGTAATACAAATATTATCACACTTGCTTCTATGGAACCCTTCATGGGCGAGTCCGACTCCCACTTGGCCGGTTTTTAAATATGAGATGTTTGGTACATAACATAACCTAACAGAAATAGTCAATATCAGCAAGCACAGTTTTGTGATCGAAAACATGATATTTACATTTATTATTTGTACTATCCATTCATACTTTTAAATATTACCTAAGGAATATTATTAGATCACAAAAGCAGTAAATTTATTAAATACTCCTACCTACCAATCATTTCAACTTGGTGACCTTCTGCGCTTATTTTATCAATGACTAATCACGCACACAAAAATCACGACAACGGGAGTCCACGTGGACTGCGGCACCTTTACGTCAAAAGTCTAAGCGCCCGCACCAATCAGCGATCATTTCGCAAACATTGCAACAATGCGCTTAGCCAATAATATTATCCTGTCGCCTGTGTGTCGACGCTCAAAGAACGCTAGTGTGGGGTTACGCTTAGCCAATAATACCCTGTCGCGTGACTGTCACCTACGGACCGCTTTCCGGGTAGGGATCTAGGGATGCTAATCGATTGTGAAATAATCGATATTTTGGTAATTGATTATTTGCGTAGCACCGATATTAATTAATCGATTAATCTTAGAAATGCCGTTACATTAGAACGGTTTCTTCTAAACTTTTTCGTTGAGATCCTGCTAAACATGTTAAAAATGAAACACAGAATTCTCGGTAAAATGAAAAAATCTACAAATAAAAATATTTATTAAGTATAAAAAAGTGAAAGTTTGAGATTACTAAAACTTTAGCTATGTTAGCTTATTAGTTAAGTAATATCTTTACATTTTTATTTTTTTATTTTAAAGTATTTTATTTCTAAAAATTAAATTTTACTTTTTTTGTCTGTGGAACAAAAGAACCGAAACAGAAAGCACCTTTTGTGTGACGTCATTAAACACTACAATTCGCAAATGACAGCTGTCGACGGATTTTATTTATTTTAATGTGACGAAACGATGATTTTACCGAGTAAATTGAATTATTGTGTCGCTAACCATATTAAGGATTTATTTGAACAATTTCGATTCATTTAAAATTTGATGTTTGCATAGAATTAAGGCGTTCCAGTATCGTTTTGGTGTAAAGTGACGTGACTTGACGTTTACGCGCGCTTTTATAATCTGTTACACAAAATCTTACTATCACTGGTAATTTTTTTTTGGGATATAAAACACACATTTTACAATACTTTTTCAAAGACTGTCATTATCCAATTGGCACTTGACAGTTTTTGAAAAAGTATTGTAAAATGTGCGCCCGTTCATTTTATATCCCAAGCAATTCGATTTATCTGGAAATAATCTAAATAACCAGAGAAAAATAAGATTTTGTGTAACACATTTTAAAAGCGCGCGAAAACGCCTAGTCGCGTCATTGTTGCAATTATGCCGTCAACGTCCTAGACAACGAACCGATACGCTTAGGAACGACTTAATTAAGATAAACGGAAAATGTTTCAATAAATTCTTTATACGATTAGAGACACAATAGTTCAATTGAATCGGTAAAATAATAATTGTTTCGCCACATTAATTAAAATAAATAATTTTCGCCGACAGCTGTCATTTCCGAATTGCAATGGTGGTTTCCGTTTCGGTTCTTTTGTTCCACAGATAAAAAAACTAAAATTTATTTTGCAAAAATAAAATACTAACTATGCTTTTAATTAAAAAGTAAAAATGTAAAATGATTACTTAACTAATAAGCAAACATATCTAACACTTTTCATATTTTATTGTTAACACTGTCAAGTAGCCAATTGTTGTTATCAGAAACAAAACCTCAACATTTTTTTTAGCACTGCGTGTGACTGTCGGGCCAACATTTTAAATTGTTGTAAATATTGACTTTAAACATAAACTTAAGATAATTGACTTTCTCGATTTTTTCCATTTTCGATTAATCGATTAAGTTACAAAAATCTCAATTGCGATCGATCGATTAATCAAATCTAAATCGAGCATCCCTACGTACCTACGAGATTAGTGTTTTTAGTTGCTCGTATTCGTTCTCGTTGGGCAGTCGCTATCTAAACTTTCAAAATCTCATTCTTCGTCACTATGTCTCGCGAAGATCATTCTTTGTGTTCAAATAGTGAATAGTATGAAACGATTTTATGTCGGGGTGCTTCATCCGGGAGCATCAATGGTGCTCGTGATCTGTATCGCCAGCGATTCATCGATGGCAGACCCTTTGCAGAGCAGCGGCTTTTAAGGTCGTACACCTGCTTCAGGAACCTGTGTCTCCGACTGCAGAGCACTGGCTCTTTCCGACCGCCCACAAGTGAAGGTCGTCCTAGCACACGGGAGCATCCAGAGCTCGAGACCCCGATCCAGATCAGTTTACGCGAGTTCAAGTACGCGAGTTCAAGAATTGATTCCTACGGACTTTGGTCCAAGGGTCACCTTTTGTGAGTGGTATCGAAGCCAAATGAAAGAAGAAAACAGTGTCAGTGAAAATGTTCTTTGGTTTTTAGTGTATCCTTGTGCGCATAAGTGTTGGTGATAAGAAACTTAACAGGTAACACATACATAAATTAACATTTTCCAAGAAACTAACTTGTTTATTACACAAAAAATAGTAATTGGCAAATCGCGTCAGTTAAGTATATCAAAAAAATAAGGTTAGTAAATGACTGCCATTTCCGATAATTATTTGATACCTACATGTTGATTACATTGTAAGTTGTCCCTATTATGTCTTAATTATTTACTGACTCAAATTACGGGGTGCTGACAATTAATGAGAGATTTTTTCAATTGTAAAGTCATGTAGTTCAGTGGGTAAAGTCATATTTCGGGTATTGTCCTAAAAACTAGACATTAACTTTTACGTGTACCTACATATGTAGTTATAAAAAGAAATGTACCTACCTAACAGATTATTTCTATGTACTGTTTCTAAATAGTATTTTAATAAATGCATTTCGGTAATTATGGTTTGATTATTCAGTCCTATTCCAAGTAAAATTAAGTAATAGTAGTTTCTAGTAGGCGGGTGGGCTGCGCGGGCGCGTAGCGGTGCGGCCGCGCATCAGCTGATTGCGCGGCGCGTCTGTGGTTAGGCGCGAATGACCTCAATCAGGGTTGTCAACATTTTCAGTAAAAAAACAATTTATTTAGTTAGTATGGAAGAAAAAACTTGTTTGTAATTAGCTGATATTAATACAACTGAATGTACACCTGCTATAGATACATACCCTAAAATATTATTTCGCCTTTTTGTTACACCCTGTATACAACAAACCAAGATTGGTAGTTGGGCCTTGGTCCCCGAGCAGTATTTATTGTCTCCCCGCTCAGGAGCCAAATCATGAACTAATGCCCGATCCTATATTTTACGACTCGTAATTCGTGCCATAATTTACTTTCCATAAGGCCTAACATGAGCAATACGTCAAATATCTCGCATGAAATGACAAGTTTCGATACTGTTGATTGGTTAATAGTACGCCGCACTCGTATTTTCAGTCAATCGGCACCTCACGCACTGACTTCAATTGGCAACTTGACAGTGTAAACAATAAAATATGAAAAGTGTTAGATATGTTAGCTCATTAGTAAAGTAATAATTTTACATTTTTATTTTTTAATTAAAAGCATAGTTAGTATTTTATTTTTGCAAAATAAAATTTACTTTTTTTATCTGTGGAACAAAAGAACCGAAACGGAAACCACCATTGCAATTCGGAAATGACAGCTGTCGGCGAAAATTATTTATTTTAATGTGGCGAAACAATGATTATTTTACCGATTAAATTGAATTATTGTCTCTCTAATCGTATTAAGAATTTATTGAAACATTTTCCGTTTATCTAAATTAAGTCGTTCCTATGCTTATCGGTTCGTTGTCTAGGACGTTGACGTCATAATTGCAACAGTGACGTGACTTGGCGTTTGCGCGCGCTTTTTAAATGTGTTACACAAAATCTTATTTTTCTCTGGTTATTTACATTTTTTTCAGATAAATCGCATTGCTTGGGATATAAAATGAACGGGCGCACATTTTACAATACTTTTTCAAAAACTGTCAAGTAGCCAATTGATTTTGACGTTTGTTAAGGGTGCGATAAAATTAAGTCGCGTGGCGCATGCTAGGCCTGCATATCAGCTGTCATCAGTCGTCTCTCAGTCGTTTTTAGCTTACGCCTCGCATAATGCATTACTATCCTATCGCCTGAAAACCAGCGCTGTTACAGCACTATGTTGCAGCGGCTCATGCCGAGGCTGAGACCTTATTGGCACATAATTATATATTACTAGCTGTGCCCGCGACTACGTTCGCGTGGACTACATCCTTTCATGGTCGGTTTTACCCCTTTCTCCACTAATATTCGAAACAAAAAGTGGTCTATATTTTAATCCAAGTTTCGAGCTATATTTGTGCCAAATTTCAAATCTCTAACTTCAAAAATAAACATTTTGCCATATAAACTTTCAAAGGTGGTATTACCCCCATCCCCCCCTTACTTTCTAACAAAAAGTAGCCTATGTCCGTTCTTGAGGTTCAACGTATACCTATGCCAAATTGGCTTGGGAGGCAATTCGGCCACAATAAAACTCATCTGTGTCCGAGTTTCCCCTTTTTGAATTTCAGTGTAGGCTTTTCGGCCAATGCTACTGGATATTTGGCCGACTCGACCACGCAAATAAATTGAGGTAGTATATTCGGCCAAAAATCTGAGCACAATAATCTAGCTATATTTCTAAGATAAATCGATATAATGCGAGAATCTAAAGTAATAAAAGTCAATTTTTTTGTATTATATGAATGTATTTTAATTTAACATTAACATAAACAAAGGGCTATTTTGCCAATACAATGACCTAATGATATTCCATTGTCAATAAATTGTTCTAAAATTGAGTCTACATTGTCATATAAGTAGTTTCAATCATATTTCAAAACTAGCTGTGCCCGCGACTTCGTTCATGTTGACTACATACTTTCATCTGCAGATTTAATTCTTTATTATGTCTGTTCCAGTGCTGGGCATCAAACGGCTCAAGCAGATCGAGACCATGTTCCTCTCGCGGCGGGTGCAGGGCCCCCGGACCCTCGGCCTCAGCGTGGAGACATTGGTGGATCTCCTACTGGTGCTCTACGACGAGTGCTGCAGCAGTAGCCTAAGGAGGGAGAAGGCGGTTGCCGACTTCATACAATATGGTGAGGATATTTTTTTATATTGCACTTGAAGATTGATCCCACCTGATGTTAATAATGAGGGCCTAGCTTAATGGCGACAAGTACAGCATAAAGCTGTTAGTGGACTTGTCACCCTTACCTTGAAGGCTTGACCCCTGTTACTAATGTATCACCCGCCAGGAGCACTGGAAACCTTATTCACACGCAGGAACAAAACAACACCGAACTGATTGTTATTTTGCTGCGGTCTTCTGTAAGGTGGAGGTATTTACCCAGTCGGCCTGCTCCAGTTCGAGAGATAAATCGCTATGCCTCTCTTGAAATATATATTAAATTGTTTTACAGTGAAACCAGTGGCGACTGCACTGAAGAGGTTCAGGCTCTCGCGGGATGACTTCGAGCTGGTCAAGGTTATCGGGAGGGGGGCCTTCGGCGAAGTCTGCGTCGTGAGAGCGTCTTTCATGCAGGTAATACTTGATTTAGAATACGAAAATATAAGAAAAAAATAATTAATAGTTTTATCTTAAAATAGGTCGTAGTGACCTAATTTTAAGGTAAAACCTTGTAAACACTATAGATGCAATAAAATTTTGAGAATTAAAATATTCTTTTCTATAAAAAATGCTTTAACCCTTTATAAGGCTCTGCCCACTATATGACCACCATAATTTGAACCTTACTTACTTGAATTAAGGTCCAAAACCAAATTTCATATTTTAACTTAAAAAATAAACATTTTCCCTTATAAACTTTCAAGGGCGATATTATCCGTTTAAGAGGTTGAACGTATTCCTATACCAAATGTCATCAAAGTCGGTCCCGCTGTTTAGGTGTGAAATCCGGACAGACAAACAAACAAGAGCTACTTTCGCATTTATAATATTAGTATAGATGCGACTTATTTTTGAAAACATAAACATGTTCTTGCAGTTTATTATGAATTTTATTAATTTGTTATTTGTAATCTAACATTTAGTCAACAGAATTTTATAGTACCTAATCTGTCCTGTTATGGGTGGGTCATCACATTTCCAAATGCAATTTGGTGAACCCGAACTATGTTAAAAACTGTTGTAACGGGAATAAATTTTTAGTCAGTGGTCTACCGTATTAATTGGCTACTTGACAGTTTTTGAAAAAGTATTGCAAAATGTGCGCCCGTTCATTTTATATCCCAAGCAATTCGATTTATCTGGAAAAAATGTAAATAACCAGAGAAAAATAAGATTTTGTGTAACACATTTAAAAAGCGCGCAAAAACGCCAAGTCATGTCACTGTTGAAATTATGACGTCAACGTTGTAGACAACGAACCGATACGCATAGGAACGACTTCATTTAGATAAACGGAAAATGTTTCAATAAATTCTTAATACGATTAAAGACACAATAATTCAATTTAATCGGTAAAATAATCATTGTTTCGCCACATTAAAATAAATTATTTTCGCCGACAGCTGTCATTTCCAAATTGCAATGGTGGTTTCCGTTTCGGTTCTTTTGTTCCACAGATAAAAAAAGTAAAATTTATTTTGCAAAATTAAAATACTAACTATGCTTTTAATTATAAAATAAAAATGTAAAATTATTACTTTACTAATAAGCTAACATATCTAACACTTTTCATATTTTATTGTTAACACTGTCAAGTAGCCAATTATGTACCTTTCAGATAACCAGGATGGAATGATGCTGATAATAATGGTGATGATGATGACGATGAAGATGCTGCTGCTGATGATGATGATAAATGTGTTTCTTGCAGGGCGCGGACGGCGGTGCTAACTTGGCCGCTGCTACGGGAGGCACAATCTCGACCACCACCGGCGAAAGGGTCTACGCGATGAAGATACTCAACAAGTGGGAGATGCTGAAGGTATTTGGTTCGGTGTATATTATTAATTATTAACGTACTTGGGGCTGTGCAGTTTTACTGAACTGTGGTCACTGTGACCTATAAGATCTATTGTGACTCCCCACCAATTTAAAGTAACTCCTTTAGCCGGGTTGATTCTAGAAAGTCTTGTATTTTCCTTGCTATTAGAGTTTTTATTTCCTCCGATTGGGCTATGTGTCGTCCCAAGTGAATTCTTCGCTTCGATGCTTCGCTTGTGTATCAGAGATTCACAGTAGCATAATAGGTGAAGAGGGGTTTCCTTTTCCTCCATGCAAATTTTGCATACATCAGAGTCACACAGCTTCATGTCAAATTGTTTTTTTTTAGTTTGCAGTGTCTGGTCAAGGCTTTAAATAACGCACTGGCACTAGGCCTGCTGAATTGTAATAGTTCTTCGGTACATTTACACGAGTAGCCAGCTATGAGTAGTTATGAGTGTCTTTAAGCCTGGTTGTAACATCCAGTATTTTTTTTTATATTAAATCAAATCTAATATTTCGCTTCGACTACTCAATGCAATGGCGGAGTAATTCGATTTATTATAGTTGGCCAAGTGAGGTCTGAACAGTGTTGCCAACCCCAACATAGAGCAAAACTGTCGATATGCTTGAAAAAAAAACTGTAAACATCAAATTAAAAACAGCGAATCTACATATTTATTCTTATGTTACCTTTTGATGATGGTAAAAAATATAATTCATTATATAAAGGGCATTTGAAACGAAAAAAAACATAGTTATCAAAGTTTTAATAAAATTAAATGTCCAAGTCAAGTATCATATCCATCAAGTTGTTACTTTCAAGTGCCTACATGTTAGTTAATCTCACTAGCTACTCTTAGTATGTGTTACTGAAACGGACTAATAAAATATTTGATACTAGCATTTAAATATTTAAAAAGTAATGTCCCTTTTTGTTGTTATGTATTTTATAACAAAAGCACGGGCTCACAGGCTTTGTTCGGACTTTTAGTAGATGGTTTATGTGAAGTTTAAACAGAATCGGTCGACCGGTTCTTTATTAATCACGTTGTTTTGTAACATATGAATATGCATAAAAAAAAACTGTAGATTTCAAGGCCTAAACTAAAAACTGAGAGAATTTCCAAAAAACTGTAGATCTACAGTTAAAACTGTAGGGTTGGCTGCACTGAAGGCGACCAAAGCGCGAAAGGTCCTGGGTTCGATTCCTGGTCGGGTTAATTTGGAAAAACTAGCTTTTCTAAATTGACTTGGGTCTGGGTGTGCTGGGATGACGCCCCCAGTTAGTATCCGTCGTCTGGTGCATAGTACAAGGGAAAACCTTAGTTTGAGACCAGGTGATTGGTGTGATTGTCTGGCGCATTTATTTATTTTATTATTATTTATTTAATAACTCCATAAGTTATGTTATTATTAAAAATATGCCTTTATTAATATTAAGTTGACCGTCACCATCACCTCTACGTTTTAATAAGAGTGTAGTAGGCGTTTAACAAAGAAAATACGGTTGTCTGTTTGCAGCGGGCAGAGACTGCGTGCTTCCAAGAAGAGCGAGATGTATTGGTGTACGGGGACAGGAGATGGATAACCAACTTGCACTACGCGTTTCAAGATGAACACAACCTGGTGAGTGTCGTCCAACTGTGATTGGTCATTCAAATGTCATGTTGACGTATCTACCAATGTCGTGTAAACCATAACCAATCACGTAGCAGTTGGACCCTACGCCTACGTATCGCCATCTAGTGGATTTTTAAAGCGTAAACACCCTCATTACCGATGCTGGTGTAAGGAACGTATGTTCTTTACTAAAAGTGGAAGTATTTCCGCCGTGCTAGGTGTTATCTGCTCGGGGACCAAGGCCCAACTACCAATCATGGTTCGTTATATATATATACTTCGTGGCGACGAAAACTCTGATATCGCGATGTAGGATATCGATGTCATGCATTACGTATGGAGCGTTGTTTACTACGCCAATTCTGCTGACGCTGTATTTGTGTCGACTTGTAGGTAATGTCGTAGGTCGGCACACTGGTATATCTTTCCATATGATGCCAGGGCAGGCCGCTGTTATAAGATATAGTAAGTAATTAATAACTTAACCTTTTTAATTCCAGTACTTAGTAATGGACTACTACTGTGGCGGAGACCTCCTCACGCTCCTGTCTAAATTCGAAGACCGTCTGCCAGAGGACATGGCCAAGTTCTACATCGCGGAAATGGTGCTCGCGATACAGAGTGTGCACGAGCTCCGATACGTGCATAGGCAAGTTTATTTTCTACAATATGTTTTATACTACCGGCCGCCCGCGTCTGCGTACGCGTGGACGTATCTTTTTCTGGCAATAAATGTCCCTATGGTCTCACTTTTATCAGAATGAGTTGGCCAATCATATCTGAATAAACGCTCTACTGAAATCCCTGCTATACAATGTAGGCGCAATGACAGCAAAGCCTCTTTGCTAAAAAGTTAATGAATACAAAACGATGAATCAAACCACCTTTTGCGTCAAAAGCAATTTTTTTTGTTTAATAAGAAAACAATAAAGTAATTAGTTCAAACAACGAAACCAGTCAAGATAAAATATAGTCCCGGTGAGCGGAATGATTCAGATACCGTCAAGTGTACAATGTATACAACATCATTCTGAAGTGAAAACCAGAAATCTTTCTGTTCATGTTGATTACATCAGTAATATTTATGTATCTATACTGATATTATAAGAATAAAAATTTGTTTATTAGCACACAATCAATACACAGTACACAGACATAAAAGTGACACGAACAATTAATAGGTACAGTAGAAGTAAACTAACATAAAAATAAAAGAAAAAACATAGTGATTGCGCAGCTAACAAGGTCCCAGACTCAGCATAAGCTGCTACGACATGGGATGCCGCAGCAGCGCTGGTATTCTGGCGAAACCTTAAGCTGAGTGGCGCGGTGATAAAAAAAGGAAAGATCAGAATAATAATGAGAAAAAGAACAAATAAATAATAAGAGAGAGGGAAAGAGAGGAACACAAAAATAAAATAATTTAAATAACTACCGCCCCCTCCCCCTTCTCATCCCCTAACTTTATTTTAAACATAACAGAGTTGGACACAACACGCTAATTAAACATGACAAAACACAATTATAAAACTGAAGAGTTTGTTTGTATATTTGAATGCGCTAATCTCTGGAACTATTGATTTGCATTACAAAGAGATTATTGTGTTGGATAGTCTATTTAACGAGGAAGGGTTATAATACCACGCTGCAACATTATAGGCGAAGGATCAGTGGAAAATGTGAAAAAAAACTATACAGTACGCGTGCGAATAATCCAAATAAAACTACAGCCGGTTCGAAACCTACAACTACAGAGAAGATACCTCGGATCATAGAAAGAAATAGATATGAAACGGGCGCATGGCCCGTGCCCCCGCGATATGCCCAAAACATTAAGAGAGGTAGGGCACAGCGATTTATCGCTCGAACTGTAGCAGCCCGACTGGTGAAATACCTCCACCTTACAGAAGACCGCAGCCAAATAACAATCACTTCTGTGTTGTTGTGTTCCTGCGTGTGAGTAAGGTTTCCAGAACGCTCAAGGGGTGCTACGTTAGTAGCAGGGGTCAAGCCTTCAAGGTAAGGGCGACAAGTCCAGTAACATAATATTTATTATGCTGTACTTGTCAACCTTGAGCTAGGACCTCATTACCACTTAACATCAGGTGGGATGAGGTCAATCTTGAAGTGTAATATAAAAAAAAAAAACGAAATATCACTGCGCGCTTAGTCAGTCAGTTTTCATTGTTATATAGATTTTTCATTATTTATTATCTTAAGTGTAAAATACTCTTACTTAAAATGGTAATTTTTGTTTTTAGGGACATCAAGCCAGACAACGTGCTACTAGACGCTAGCGGTCACATCAGATTAGCTGACTTTGGGTCCTGCCTCCGGCTGGGGGAAGATGGGAAGGTAATTAAAACTGTAGTAAATTTTCAACGCTAAATTATGTTGAAATATTATTAATTAGCTGTGCCCGCGACTTCGTTTGCGTGGACTACATACTTTCATGCTCGGTTTTACCACTTTCTCCCCTAATATTAGAAACAAAAATTAGTCCATATTTTAATCCAGGTTTCGAGGTATATATGTGCTACATTTCATATCTCTAACTTAAAAGATAAACGTTACCCCAAATAATCTTTCAAGGGCGGTATTACCCCCAATCCCCCCTTATTTTTTAAACAAAAAGTATAAATACATTATATACAGATATTTATTTATTATGTTATTATTTTTTATGTGTTATTATTATGTTTCCTGTTAATATTCTCTCAATAAAACTGTTGCACGACCGCACCCGTTTCTCGATATCTACTATTTCCATTACCTAAAGGTTGTCTGGAAGAGATTGCTTTCTAGCAATAAGACCGCCTAAATTGTACTTGATTATGTCTGTAAAACCAATTTCTGTAAAATTTTCTGTGCAATAAAGTGTATCTATCTATCTAAAAAGTAACCTATGTCCGTTCTAGAGTTTTAACGTATACCTGTAACCAAATGTCATCAAAATCGGTTAAATGTTTTAGGCGTGAAAGCCGGACAGACAAACAGATAGACAGACAGAGTTACTTTCGCATTTATAATATTAATATGGAAATGACTAACTTGTAACCACTTTATTTACAGGTACAAAGCAATGTTGCAGTTGGCACTCCTGATTACATATCACCGGAAATTTTGAGAGTAAGTTACGAATCTCAAAGCTCCTTTGTTTAACACATGTGAGGTATTTTTATTCGAATATAATGTTAGAAGCACTTTCGTTTGATGAACTAATGCTCGGTTCCAATATTTGAAAAATGATGAGCCTATTAATGAATAGGCTCAAAAAGTACTGGGCCGATTTAATGGGTTTGTAATGACAAACATACAAAAATAGGTACAAATCTTTCCTCTTTATAATATTAGTATGATTTATTTCGTTTTCAGGCCATGGAGGATGGTCAAGGACGGTATGGCCCAGAATGCGATTGGTGGTCATTGGGTAAGTGCATTTTACATTTTTACATAATGATGTTTGATTTAGGGTCTTTGTAGAGCTTGTCCCTAGGCGAGGGTTTACGTTACGATTCCCATTAGTGTCCGTTTCAGTAGGGGGCTTCATACAAATAATTTTAAAAGCGAGATTTGATAAGTTTACGTTCCGTTTACGAGTTGATACGTTATCGTTCCTTTTACGAGTTAATATGTGTGCTACAACCTTAAGCGGTATTAGCATAGTATTTAAGGTTTGTTTTACTACCTGATTATCGATAATGGCTGCGAAGCCTTATCATCTACACCGAGCTTTCGGGGGAGCGTAGACGGCTCTCATTCCTTATATTTAAGAAACAACCGCAGGGCGCCCCCTAACGGGGCTCAAACCTCGTGTAGCATATGACTATATTTGTAGTTGTACCGCGACTTAACGTTACGCGCTGCTACATTGGCGAACGGTGTTGAGTGTTGAGTAAGCAATAATGTGTACATAAATAGTCTGTAATTAGGTATAAGCACTCTCTTTAATTTTATACTTCAACTTGTACTTGTGTGTTCAATACAGCTGCTACTGGGTCTTTGTAACCTACGTATGGGGAAAAAAACGACCCGGCACCTACCGGTAACGTGAAAGGGACCCTAATGCTTAATTGTGTCACCACTGATAAGTGTATGTAACAGTTTGTTTGGTTGTAGGCGTGTGTATGTACGAGATGTTGTTTGGCGAGACGCCGTTCTACGCCGAGTCGCTGGTGGAGACGTACGGCAAGATCATGAACCACGCCCGGTCCTTTCACTGTCCCCCGCCAGACGAGCACGCTGCACAGGTAAGATTGATACAAAAGTCTTGCGGTCTTCTGTAAGGTGAAATACCTCCACCTTACAGAAGACCGCAGCCGAATAACAATCACTTCGTTGTTGTTGTGTTCCTGCATGTGAATAAGGTTTCCAGAGCTCCTGGGGGGTGCTACATTAGTAGCAGGGGTCAAGCCTTCATGGTAAGGGCGACAAGTCCAGTAACAGCAGCTATAGTAGTATACTATACTTATCGCCCTTAAGCTAGGACCACATTACCACTTCACATCAGGTGGGATAAGGTCAATCTTGAAGTGTAATTAAGTCTTATATTTATTTATTCAAGTAGGTCACATATCGCGCGTGCAAAACCGTCCAAGAGCAGTATGTTCATACCGCGTACTTGCAAAAGGCGCGGCGTTGAAATATCGCGCCATCTAAATGAGTTATAGATCAATTTACGGTACATTCTTATAGAGTAAGTTACAAAAATGTTACTACACAGTTTGGATATAGCCAAATGACTATATTTTACGGGCCATATCCATAAGGTTATTCGCCTCCTGTAAAATCGTACAAAAGCCTATACGCGGTATTTACGAACTCCTCTTACACGGTTTTGCACGCACAGAGACGATATAACACTTTTAAATCGTCATTGAATACAATGCAAAGTAATTAAACTGCCGAATCGGAAATATAGGCATTAATTTCGCCTATTACAATTTTATCCGTGTGTAAATTAATAAAATAATGGCGTGTTTTTGTTCCAGGTGTCTGAAGAAGCCAAAGATCTGATCCGACAACTTATCTGCGCGTCTGAAAACAGGCTAGGAAGAAATGGGCTACAAGATTTCAAGGTAAATTATACGCAATTATAATTAGTTTTAAAGAAAATTTATTTGCACAAAACAATAATTATCCAGTTTGGTGCAGTTGTTTTGAAGTTATATGCTTACGTTACGTTACCGATCCATCTCCTTATCTATTGACGATTTCCATAGCCGAGAGGTGAGCGGGTCAGACTTTGGCGACGCGCCCTCTCTGAGGGTGCCGGGTTCGATCACCGGTTAGTTAGGCCGTTAGTGCCGTCGTTGTGTCTGATTTCTGTAATACAAGTACTTACCACATAATCAAAACAATGTATGTGATGTTGTTCAATTTTATTTATTATTTATTCTACTGCCGTTTCCAAACCTATATCTACCGAGAAGACACTGGTATTTTCAGCACGACCCCTACAATAGACGAATCAATATACGTATCAAATTAAAGGGCTTGATTAGCACTTATATGTCGCAGTCATCTGGTTTAATCAGCTATTTGATTGGATCACTAGCGCGTTCATTGAATGACGACGTTTAATTGAATGACTAAAGGACAACTCGTCAAATTGTTTAATGTAACGTTCAACTTCTTGACTGAACGTCATTTAGCATAGTCGTTGAATGGGATATAGTTGACATACATGACATAACACACCTTAATAAGATTTTTTAATATGTTTTAACAATTTTAAGTCTTAAGACAATTAGGCTAAAGAAATATTTTTTTACGAATAAGTCACTTTATATCTCAATTTCACTCTAAAAATTATCAACACAGTGCTATTCGATTATATCTGTACCAGCTGTTTGACGCCATCTTTGTTTTGATGAGCACTAACGCCGCAGTGGAAAAAAAATGAACTAAATTACAATCACCTGACTGATTACGTCCGCTATGTTCAAAGGGCTATGTTACAATCCGCTAACTTGTTGGACGTTCAGTCAGTCTTATTCATCAACGTTCGGCCTAGTCATTCAATTAAACGTCGTCATTTAATAAACACGCTAGTGATTCAATCAAATAGCTGTTTCAACCAGATGACTGCGACATATACATTATTGCAAATTTAAAATTCCACGGTGTGTTTACAATTAACTGTTGATAGTTTTAAAAATATATTATATGGTTTTTAAATGGTATTTGTTTTTTACAGAACCACCCATGGTTTGCAGGCTTGGATTGGGAGAATCTTCGAGAAATGCAAGCTCCGTTTGTGCCCGACGTGTCCAGTCCCACGGACACTTCAAACTTTGACGTCGACGATACTGATATCAGGTAGACAATCGACAGTGATTAGTAAAAAAAATAGACATACCTTGGTGTCGCTAACCGTATTAAGGATTTATTTAATCAATTTCCATTTATTTTATTATTCGATATTTTCATAAGACAGAAGTCGTTCCGATCCGTATCGGTTTCATGTACAGAATGTTGAAGTCACAATTTCAACAGTGACGTGACTTGGTGTTTTCGCGCGCTTTTTAAATGTGTTACACAAAATCTTGTTATACTCTTGTAATTTACATTTTTCCCAGATAAATCGGACTGATTGAGATATAAAATGAACGGGTGCATTTTACAATACTTATTCAAAAACTGTCAAGTAGCCAATTGGCTACTTGACAGTGTTAACAATAAAATATGAAAAGTGTTAGATATGTTAGCTTATTAGTTAAGTAATCATTTTACATTTTTCTTTTTAATTAAAAGCATAGTTAGTATTTTATTTTTGCAAAATAAATTTTAGTTTTTTTATCTGTGGAAAAAAAGAACCGAAACGGAAACCACCATTGCAATTCGGAAATGACAGCTGTCGGCAAAAAATATTTATTTTAATGTGGCGAAACAATGATTATTTTAACGATTAAATTGAATTATTGTGTCTCTAATCGTATTAAGAATTTATTGAAACATTTTCCGTTTATCTAAATTAAGTCGTTCCTATGCGTATCGGTTCGTTGTCTAGGACGTTGACGTCATAATTGCAACAGTGACGTGACTTGGCGTTTTCGCGCGCTTTTTAAATGTGTTACACAAAATCTTATTTTTCTCTGGTTATTTAGATTATTTCCAGATAAATCAAATTGCTTGGGATATAAAATGAACGGGCGCACATTTTACAATACTTTTTCAAAAACTGTCAAGTAGCCAATTAGATTGATTGTAACGTGTGCAGGTTGTCGGAGGCGGTGCCGCCCCAGCCGGCCTCGTCGGCGTTCTCCGGGCTGCACCTGCCGTTCGTCGGGTTCACGTTCACGGCGGGCTCGCGCCTGTCCGACCTGGGCCCCGCCTCGCCGCTCAGCCCCGCCAAGAACGCGCCCAGCCAGGTACCGCGGCCCACCTACTACATACGTGGCGACACAAACACGGCGTCGGCAATCAACGCTCCATACGTAATGCACGATTGCCCAATCAACACATCGATCCTACATCGCGATGTTTTCGTCGCCACAAATTATTTAAACAACAAACCACGATTGGTAGTTGGGCCTTGGTCCTTGAGCAGATAACACCTAGCTCGGAGGAAGTACTTCCATTTTTAGATTTATCAAAAGTTTGCCAATCAAGACGTGTTGTTTGATTTTTTTAAACAATATTTTGTTTTTTGATAACGCTTTATTCGAATTCGAAGTGATTTGGTTGCGATTTTGAGAATTAAAAATTGCTAGCCGACATATTTCGTTTTTGGGAGTAAACCTACTACTTATAATACGCTTGTACCTTATTGGTACTGGTTGTACACAAATGGGGGGGGGGGGGGGGGAATGCATTGGCGCATCGTGCCGCTGCGTTGCAAGAGGCTGCGGCGTTTGTGGGACTCCGCTTTGAGAAGACCGTAGACTACCCACTAAAATCATTATATTGTAATTGTCGTCATCAAGACCTTATCATTATTTAGTGTAGAGCGTGTTGTTCGTTCCCAGGCCCCGTCCAACGTGGGCGACCGAGCAGCGTTGAAGGCGCTGGAGAGAGAGAACGCGCTCCTGGCGCAGGCCCTCGCCGACCTGCGCGCGGCCGGCACAGGCCTGGACGCCCTGGACGCCCGCAGCGGTCGGTACACCACTACTAAGATATTTCTCTTCTATCTTTTATGATATAAAAATTAATCGTAAAATGTCTCGATTTTCATTTTACGATTTTATTTATTTATTTGGAAAACAAAACAGATTACAATCAAAATAAATGTTAGGTACAAAGACAAAATTATATTTTACAACTAGATTACAATCCTAATATTGTTAACACATTATTATGAACTTTTGAAAATTAAGTTAAAAACAAAAGTAATACAAAATTTTCATATTTTAATAGAGACACATGACAGACTTTTTGAACATTATGTAGATTAATTAATTCATTCGTTCACTGGTTCAAACCACTGAACGAAAAGCTATAGAAGATTTTCTAACGCTTGAAATGTCACCACGAAAAGTAAGGCACAGTGAGCGTGGCTTAAAAAGTGAGCTAGGGCAGGTGCGTAATGAGAATGACTTCAATACACTTCAAGATTGACCTCATCCCACCAGATGTTAAATGGTAATGAGGTCCTAGCTTAAAGGCGATAAGTACAGCATAATAAAGCTGTTGATGGATCTGGTGCCGTTACCTTGAAGGCTTGACCCCTGCTACTAATGTAGCACCCCCCAGGAGCTCTGGAAACCTCACTCACACGCAGGAACACAACACAGAGGTGATTGTTATTTGG